>CAJNDT010000990.1:411107-1124085 GCA_905221615.1 Symbiodinium sp. CCMP2592
AGGTTTGCTATAAAGGTTTCAAAGAAGTTCATGGAGACTGGCCGAGGTGTGCCTTTGGCTTGAAATGTTGTTACAGGGTTGATGATCCGTATTGGTTACGGTATTTAAGTATGTTACTTGATCATGGGATTCTGGAGCTTCTGGGATCGAATGATAAGGATTTAAGTGCCCCATAGCAAAGGTCAAGGGTGAAGGCCCGAAGTTCTCGAGACGAGCCCAGCAATAGCAAAGGCTTAGGGCTACATTTAGGGTTTTAGATAGGGTTTAGGGTTTAGGTGTAGTTACTCGTCACGTCATAGCAAACTTCGGAGGCCTAAGCCTCGAAAAAGGCAGTCCATAGTTAGTAGTGCTTCGTTATCTCAAGACTTCCAAGCCACAACAACAATATTCGCCCGCTTTTTCACTATACCCTAAACCCTAAAGCCCTAAGCTCTACCCATGAACCTCCAAGTAGGCCCTAAACCCTATGCCCTTTTAGAATCCCTATAGATCCCTTTCAAGGGACCCTTAGAGGAACCCTTATAACTACCATAGCCAGGTATCCGGAGCGGCCTGCGCCACTGCCGGCGAGGCCACGAACGCTGGCTCCATGACTCTACACAACTGCGATAGCACCCTATGCATAGTATTAGTTGTATTGTAGCATTATAGTATTAGTAGTATTAGTAGGTTTGCAATATACTCCGTCGGGGTCCCAGGGTCGTGGTTCTTAACATTTTGGGACTCGTGGCTTGGGGGTAAAGGTTGTGGCGTTGGTGCGGGGTGAACTCTGAGAGCTGTCTTGCCTGGGGCTTCTTGTGTCCAACTTTAAGCAGGAAAGCCATGAATCACGCGAGCCTGTGTTAATTTACGCACGAAACAAGCAAACTACAACAACTATGCCGTACGACTGCTTACTACTTGGAGGTTCATGGGTTGTTATAATTAGGTTCATAAGTAAGGTGGCTATACTGAAAACCCAAATTAGGGCTTCAAGTAAGTCGTGCAACAGCAGTCCGGGGGGCCTGTTGGAGAGAAGGCTAAACATCGACTAATCTGTCAGGAACTAGACCCATGAGTAAAAAGGGTGCCCTTTTTTGGGTTAAAGCGGGTTATAAGAGAACCTAAACCCTTAAAAAAGGGAGCACGGGCCTACTCTGCGTCCTAGGGAAACATCGAAGAGGCTTCAAAATTTTAGTGCATCGAGAGTTGGGCGCGTGGGATTTAGTGAATTGAAGTTCCGAGGTTCTACAAGAAGAAGAATCGAAGGCGATCGGGAGAAAGGTGAAGCTCTATCCACCAAACGGGTTCTCATGTCTATAGGCTCTTGACTACAATGTACAATTATGTGCGTCTTTTGTAGATACCTTAAGAGGAGCCGGGACCTTCATTGATTTAGAACGAACAGAGCGCGAATGCAGGGGCATGAAGGCATGGGCTTTCAAGAGGTTGTCTTGTCATCAGGAGCTCAGGCGAAGTTTGAATTCCGTGTCCAGACGGCAACCTACAGCTACAGCCCAACAACCCTACCCCTTTCAGGGACAGGTAAGGATATCATGATCAGGAATCCTACGCATGTAGGTTTCGAGTAGCCCGACAGACGAACAGTCGAAGCCTTGACTACCAGACTGTTGTCACACTCAAAGGCTAAGGCTGCAAACATGCAAAGCAAGAAGGAGTTGTAACCTAATGCCACATGTCTTTGAAGCCAGTCTTACTTCGAAGGCTTTCGGGCTAGTTTGGGGTCTGGGGTATCGGTTTCAGGCTCGTTTTCGCTTGTATAGGCTGGAAGCTGAAACGCTAGTAAACCAAAGCTCAAGGCGGCGAGCCCTGGTCCACTCATTTCCTGGTCGTCCCCTTCGTGATGGTACACTGAGCAGGCCTTCGTGGAGAATTGAACTGAACCCTACCCTAAACTAAAAACTCTAAACATAGACTACACCGGAACCCTGAATGCTTAAGCATGAACCCTAACCCTAGTTGAAGCCGATTTAGGGTAATAAGCTTTAGGGTTTGAAAGCTTAGAGGTTTCGTGTTTCTCGTAGTACGACGAACTCACAAAAATATCAAACACTTGGTTAGAACAAGGTCTAAAACCTGAAGATTAAACCTTAATTTAACGTCCTGCACCGTGACCCCACTCAACCCCTCACCCCGAACCCCGGAACCCCTGATACGGGGCCTGAATAATTGCAATGAACTCTTGGTGTATAGCATACTCAGGAATGGTAGTACAAATACTTACGCAGGCTTCTCCAAAAACAAACCCTACAAATCAATATAGGAGGCTTACAGAACCTTATTTCTTCAACCCCCAAAGCCCCTCACCGAAGCCCTACAACCCACGGTAAGCTTCAATTCCCTGACATCAGCCTGCGGATTCGAATTAGTGCAAAGGCCCGAAGGAGGATTCGGCGGACAAGCACAAGGTCATAGATGGGCTTTTCACAATGTCAAAATTAGGGCCCCTTTTCTGGGTACCCTAATAAGTAGGTGCCGTAGTATATGGGGGGGGGGGAACCAAAAAGGGACCATAATTTTGACAACCACCCATAAGTGGAACAGGGTTTGGAGGGTTTCTATTGGGATTTAAAAGGTTTTAGGGGCCTTCATAGTTAGGCCGGGGCTTCTGGAATGGGGGGGGGGGATATTGAAGTGTAATTGAAACAGTTATGATAACGGGATGTTCCTAAGGATTATTCCCACCCCGATTGACCCCTATGTTAACCGGAAGATTGCTTCCGAAATTCGTCGAAAAGGCTTTACAAGGGTGCCTCCACTTAACATGGCTTGGAAGATATCACAGAAAACTTCTTAACCCTTAACCTTACAGTAACCTTAAAGCTGAAACCCTGAAGCAAACCCCTTTCAAGGAACCCAAAGGTTCGGGGGGCCAGGCGGTTTGGGTTTAGGCTTTATATACATGAGCACTGGATAACCTACCCTTTCAGGACTAAAAAGGAGCCGGGCATAGCGTTTGGAGTTTGGGGTGGGAGTTCAGTTGTTAATAATCCGTTGGTAGCGCTTGCCGCCGAATACTCGGCCAGCACGGCGCGATAGATTTCGCGCTCATAACGGATCATGACTCGAATTCGCCAGCGAGGAGCTGTGGAATTAACTTCATCTAACCACGTGCAAAAGTGAAGTCCGTGGTTTGAAGGCTCGTTGAAATACTGCTCAGCTCTGCTAGCAAAACATACAGACAGGGGCAGCTCATGGCCTCCTGTCAGCATGGCGCTTGCACGAGGCATTGGGGCGGGGTGTCTGAGCCTCCTAGCCTCTGAAACGGTTCAGGGTTTAGGGTTTAGGAGGTGTTGGAGCAGCGACCCTGAACAGTGCTGGGTCTATATAGTATTGAGGTATGGGCTCTACGGCATAGGGCATGCCAAACCTTAAGCAACATCGAGACACGCGTCTGGGACCATTTCGATGCTGTACTACCAGCCTCGTGAGAACTTGGGAGGGAGGGGATGAGTGAGTTTCCGAAAGGAAACATTCCAACATAGGTGCTGAATAATCTGCTGATTAATCTGCAGGTCTCAAAATGACGTCTGCCGACCGTAAACCTGAGCGCCAAAGTCCGGTGAGGGCTAGGAGGCACGTGCTTTTTCAGAGGACAGGTGTAGCGTCGAGCAGCCGGAAAGCTGCTTCTGTCCACGGAAGGCTGACACTTTGACGTTCCTCGGCAGGAGGCTGTTAGGAGTTTAGGATGGCTCATCGATTAACATGTAGGTTTTAGGGTCACACTCCATAGAAGCCCTCAAGTTGTCGAACCATAAAATCTTGGACCAAGGCCTAAACATTTCCTCCCAACACGTCGCGCGGAGCCATGGGCCCGTAAGTACCCTTCATACTTGAACAGTAGGTTATTGTAATGAAACGTTATATTCAAGCCCTGTTTTGCTACAGTACAGTCTCCATGTGGGAATCTTCAGAGGTATTAGTTTCTCAGCCGGGAAGCTTGGCCAGCACGTACATGTCCTTGAGGACCTTCGCGCTGTACTGCTGCGCCACGGATCCCCACCTAGGAGCAGAAGAAGCTAGAAAGCTCAGAAAATCTCAGGGGTTTGGGGTTTAAGTTTAGTGGTCCATTTCGTATTGAGGAATATGTACACGGAGATTCGAGGTTACCCTCACTCAGGAGCAGATTTTAGCCGGGAGCTTGCAAAACACGAATCCTACGGTGAGGGTCGCTCCACTGCAAGTGATGATTGCAGCTGCAGTACTGGCTGCCGCAGTAGCAGCCACAGGAGTGCTGGTGGTCGCGTAGTAGTAGTAGTAGTAGTAGTAGTAGTAGTAGTAGTAGTAGCAGTAGCAGTAGCAGTAGCAGCAGTCGCAGCAGCAATTGCTGTTGTTGTTGGTGTTGTGACAGCGTCCTTTTTTTTGGTGGTAGTAGTACTAGTAGTAGTAGTAGTAGTAGTAGTAGTAGTAGTAGTAGTAGTAGTAGTAGTAGTAGTAGTAGTAGTAGTAGTAGTAGTAGTAGTAGTAGTAGTAGTAGTAGTAGTAGTAGTAAGTAGTAGCAGCCGTAGGTCTCTGCCAAGCCACAGCGTCCAAGAAAGAGTCTCCTTGCCTGAGCGAAAGTACGGAGTTTTGCCGTCGAGTGTACTGTAAGTACTTTACGAGACCCGTGTCAACTCTAAGATATTCTTAGGTTGTCGGCCAAGCTTACATGGCTTTGTAGTTCATGGGTACGACTGACGAAAGTACCAGTAGCATATTGAATTCATGCGTGGGGGGTGTACGGTGGGGGGCTCCGACATTGACTGTGCACGGTTGAAAGCGGCAGAGTTTTGACTTTAGGGTCTGGTTTGAGCGGCAGAGGACCCGATGATTCAATTTGTGGAGGCGGGGCTTCGAGCATTGGGTTATAAGGTGTTGAGTTACTCTGCCCAAGTGCCAGCAAAAAAAAAGAAACAACCTACTCAAGCTGTCTTCCACTGGCTCAACAGCTAAGAGGACTCACAGCGCCCGTGCCGGAGGGTCTCTAAACTCGGACTTAGCCTCAAAATGATATCCAGATGTCCCTTCGACCGGGGTGTCTGAAAGTCATGGGGCATGTCGGGTGCCCGTGCAGCTGGCGCTGCAGGATTTAGTTAGGCTTTAAAAGCTTAGGCTGCTTGCTTCTTAGGGATGGTGGGTTACCCAAAATGCCAATCCTAAAACCCCTTGAGATCCCAATACCCCTTAATTGATGAATAAATCTTAAATCATAATACTACGCCCCCTATTAAGTAGATATTATATTCCTTAATTAAGGGGGATTGGGATCTCTGGGCCAATGAAACCCGAACTGAAATCCCTGAAAGCCATAGCCTGAGCTGAGACTCTGTTGGGTCCGTCGCTGACCCAAACCCTCCGGCGGTACTTGTACTGGCTGCTCGGATCATCGACCCGGTCCTGAACCCACAGCCAGAAGCCCTAAACCCTGAACCCTAATTCCGACAAGCCTAAAAGCCTAAACCCTAAACCCTGAACCCGGAATCCTAAACACTAAGCCCTAAGCCATAAAAGCCTAAATCAGGACTGTTGGGATAGGAGCTTCAAGCTTCAAGGCTCGCGGACCAAGGGTCTCGGGCTGTAGAGTTCAGGGCTTGAGGCCTTGTTCTGCTTGGCCTGGTGGCCAGGTTATTTGGGGTCAGGGTCAGCAAGGCCTGGAATTCCAGTGTGCTTGTGGCTCCGGTCCGGCTCGAGGCCATAACAACTCATGGCCTCTAGAATCCGTTTTATTTAAGTTACGGAGGCTTTCATCACGGGTCTACGTTAAGCTTCCTTAGGGCCGTTCAGGGTGACAGCTGCAGGAAGGGTTGGACACCCTCAAGGGAGGGATCACACGGAGCTCTACGGATGTTCTTCCAGGCAACAGACGCTAAGCAGTGGCATCCGGCCTGTTCGAGCTGCCGCCGAAATATGCACAATGCCTGACAGATTTCAATGCCACGGTTAGGGATAGATAAAACTAAGTCATTTCCCAGCGGCGCTCCTCGCACTCCGACCGATGAGTAGCGAAGATGACCGGAGCTTTGGAAGAAGTCAATCCCAATGGGGCTGTAGAGAGCAAGCCAGAGCTCGTCGAACGCGTGTGTTTCTCTAAGTCCTGTCATGGCGCATTTTATGTTGCTGAAAGCACAGCGCCACGTTCCAGATTTCGTCCTCACCAGTTTGCCATGCTTCAGCTCCACTCGGACACAGTCCCGTATCCAGTCGACAGGGCTTGGGTGCGCTTGCCTGATGACCGTGCTCGCCGGATGGAGCTTCTGATCAATTTCGAAGCCCATTGTTTCTATCCGCATGGCGCGAAAGGAAGGCGTCGCGTAACTGAGGGCGACCCGTGAGTACAGATCCTCCTCCTCCTCTGCCTGGCATGGCCCAGCCTGCAAGCGTCGGTCCGTCAGGAAGATGTGTTCAACCGTCTCACATTGTCCCTTTTCCACACACAGCTTCTGGAGAATGGCTTCGAATGCAGGTCGCCAGTCAAAGGTACCCGTCTTTCCCCTGACCACAATCCGGTGCCCACGCGTAGCTGTTAGTTTGCCACTCCTGGAAACTCCCGTATGAAGGTCGTGCTTCAGAATGTGAACAACATCGGGCGCGTCTAGCACAAGGTACAGGTCATCAAAGGGTGCACTCGTTCGGGCACCAGCCTCTGCAAACTTCACCCCGCCGAAAGTCACACTCCAAGTTTTTTCTGTTGCTAACCATGACAATCTGGCGGCTTTGCATTGCACCTTCCTGCCGCCCAACGACCAATCCCAGAGTGCTTGTTGTTCTGACCTTCTTTGGCCATTTATGGAGGTGCCTGCCAAGGATGGGTTCCTCCAAGCGCAGATGGGGGTGGGCGCTGGTCAGCACACTCTTGCACAGGCCTTTCAGAAACATGCCTCGCTTGTGTGGGCTCATCCCAGAGAGCGGATGTCCAGCGTACAGATCAGTCGACCTCCCGACATCCTGCAGAAGGTGTTGAAATTCCTCTTCTGGAAACACCACATGGTGCACCTGCCGTCGGATCACACAGTTCCGGCTGCCAATCAAGCAGGGCAACTGCTTGAAACCCGCAACAAAAGCTCTGCTCGGCTCTGCAAATAGTCTCAGAGTGCGACATGTGCCGACAGGACATGCCAGCATGGCTATCGTTCGCTAGCAGCACCAGCTGACGGGGGTTGCGCAAATGGCTGCATCGGTGCAAGCTGTGAACACGATAGTTGCGAGGAGGTCTAGTAAGTGATGTTCTGCCAGGCCACTTGAGTATAGGAACAACAAGGATTCGACTTTGGGTGTTGGGGTTCATGCGTTGGTCCTTGCAGTGATGAATCCTTGGCTATCGTCCAACTGGGGCTTGATTGAGAGACATCACTGCTGTGATCATGACGACGACGATGCTGACGACAGTGACGGCGATACTGACGACGATGATGAAAATGAGAACGATGACGACGGCGATGATGATGACGGTGATGATAAAATGCTGATGATGATGGTGATGATGATGACGATGATGGTGATGATGGTGACGATGATGGTGATGATGACGATGACAGCGACGGTAGTGATGGTAGTGATGGTGTTACGGCGCACTTTTATTCAGTCTTGTAGCGTTATCATTTCCCAGGGTAATGCCAGGCTGAAAATATTATCTTAAGGTGTCGACGTAACTTCTTTTGGTTCTCTGCAGCAGTTTGCTTTGCGGGGTGGGTCTAGGGTTTAGGGTACCAGGGTCTGGAGGTTTTAGGGTAAAGCTCAAAACGAAAAACCTGAATCGTAGACAGCACATCACCTCCGTCCTCTACGCTTTGCACGTAGCATCGGAGCGAGAGCCGGGCATTCCTTGCAGAGCATTCCTTAACCCTGAATAACCTACCTTTTTAGGGTTCCTTACTATGATTTCCTTATAGAAACCCTTTGCATGGGGCATAGGGGCATCTTTGGAACAGGGCTTTGGGGTACATCCCACTTCTCTTAGTTTGTAGGGACTACCTCTAGGGCACACTGGAGATCTTCGAGACAACTGTAATGACTGACACTACTAAATCACGAATCTTTCAGACCTCCTAGCGTTTTGCAAGCTGGTCTTGGTGATGATGACTCGTTTGCTGGGGGCTTTTACAATCTCATTCCCTTAGCCTGGTAAGTGTACAGAATATCTAGGCTTCAGAACTATTAGCAGCAAAGATCAGCTTCTCCTCCTTGTCTTACGTATTTAGATTGCAGTGTAAAGAACAACCCAAAACACTATTCAAGTTATGCAAGCCCCAGCATTGTGGCCAGAGAGAGAGAGCCAGGAAAAGCCCCCAAGCCAAGATTGGTTCCCGGGGCTTGCCATGCATGAGCTTTCTGTGAATCATCCGGTCCTGAGTCTGACGGCCAGTTTGACAGGATCCTTCTTGTGAGACCCGGACTGGACTTGAAGTCGAAAATCTCATCTTTGTAAAGACGATCAGGGCTTCCAATCCCTACGTCGCCCCAAACCGTTAAACACCCTAAACTGGCCCGAAACCCTAAACTCAAACTCCAAACCCTGAACCCCAATCCTTGGAAGGCTTACCTAAGTCTGTAACCCCCACACGCACACGCACACACACACACACACAAACACACACACACACACACACACACACACACTCCCCCCAGCAGAAGAAGCCAGCAGAGTCTCCGACAAGTTTAAAAATCCAAACAAGCCCACAGTCTAGAGTCTAGAGTATTATGATACTATTGCTATTACAATTACCGTCATTCCTATGGCATTTCGTAATACTGTTAATACTAGTATTGCTATTACTAGATACTATTCTCAGATTCCCATGCCGAGCTGCACGGGCATGGCCGACGCCTCTG
This sequence comes from Symbiodinium sp. CCMP2592, assembly GCA_905221615.1. Taxonomy (NCBI): domain Eukaryota; class Dinophyceae; order Suessiales; family Symbiodiniaceae; genus Symbiodinium; species Symbiodinium sp. CCMP2592. The sequence continues at coordinate 419,916 of CAJNDT010000990.1, forward strand.
CCACGGATGCCTCTGGGATACCCTGCAGCAACTCGATCTGAACAGCCTCAGCCGAGGTCTTTCTCGCTCTCCTTCTCTTAACGGCTTTATCGGTTTCGGGCATCGGGGCTTTATTGACACTTCAGTGGCTGTTTTACGGTTTTCATAAGTTGTCATAGCATGTTGCTGCATGTGCCTGGATTTACAGTGCTTTCCGGATTCAGGGATTTCAGGTTCTGAGTTTCGGATGTTAGGTTGGTTAAGGGTTTAGGGTTTAGGAGAAGATGTTTTGAACTGCAGTTGCCATGACTGGGGGGGGGCAGTTGTAGAACCCAAACCCATAATCGAACGACATTTGCACCCCATTACGCTTAGGCACCAAAAGCCCTGAAACCCCGAAAACCTAGAACCATTCCATCCCGGGCCCTCAAACCCTGAAGCTCCAGAACCCTAAAACCCTGAAACCCCGACACACAGGCTTATAATTTCAACGCGCGGAGCCCTAGACCCTAGAACCCTAAACCTTTAGAACTTTAGAACCCTGAAGGCTAAAATGTGCTGAAACCCAGTGGCCCTAGCACCCTAAACTCAAAAACCCTAGAGCCCTAAAACCTTGGATGTTTGAACTCTAAACCCGGAATTTTGACTTAAGCCTCACCCCTAAACCCTAAATCCTAAGCCCTAAATCCGAAACCCTAAACCCTAAATCCTAAACCCTAAACCCTAAATCCTAAATCCTAAACCCTAACCATCCAAAAGCTTGAGCTGAAGCCGAGAGTCATCGGCAGAGTCGTAGCACAAACAGTGCCGGCGGCCAGACGGGGCGAGCTCGAGCCTAGCAGGCGCATCATGGCTTTGGGCTTCAGGGGTTTGGGGTTTGGGGTCTATGGGGTTTAGGGTTTATGTAGGCTTTAGGGTCTATGGGGTTTAGGGTTTAGGTAGGGTTTAGGGTCTATGGGGTTTCAGGGTTTAGGTAGGGTTTAGGGTCTATGGGGTTTAGGGTTTATGTAGGGTTTAGGGTCTATATATGGGGTTTAGGGTTTATGTAGGTTTAGGGTCTATGGGGTTTAGGATTTCTGTAGGGTTAGGGTCTAGGGGTTTCGGGTATAGAGGTTTAGGGTTTTGGGCTTTGAGTTTTGGCCCGCAAGAGGGCTAAGAGGGCTTTTTACGCGTTTGATGATAGGGATCCTAATTTCAAGGGCCCTGCTACTGAAGTACTACTGAAGATCGGGATCCGAAATTCAAGGCCATGTACTTTGCTGGTACCTTACTATACTGATAGTAGAATGGGACCCCAAACCCCATTCTAATTATTAAGGCCCCTATAGTCTAGATCCCTTATAGTCACCCTTATAGACCCCTTTGAAAGGAACCCTACTCTAATTATTAAGGCCTTTAACAATGGGAGTTGATCTGTTGTAGACCCCTTTACAGGCTCCCTTTTCGCATCCCTTTCTGGGATCCCTTTAAAGGAACCCTTTTTGTAGGATCATCAGGCTCCCGCCGGCGGACCCTGGAGGAATCTTTCTAGTCGGCGTGCGGGCCGGGATGATTGCGGTTCTAAAGGGGCCCAGAGAGCCCAATACCCCTTAATGAAGGAATACCTATAGGCCCTAGGGTTCCTTCAAGGGATCTGTAGGGTTTAGGGTTTAGAGGGCTCCAATACCCCTCAATTAGGGAATATATACCATAAATCATTTGGGGCCTCATATTCTGATTTAAGCTATATTCCTGGAATTGAGGGATATTGGGCTCGCTGGGAAAGATAGGCGATAAGCCTCTAAACCCTCAACAAAAGAAAAGAACCTAGAACACCCTTACTAAACCCTGAACATCCCTAAACCATGTTGATATATGTTGATAGCCTTACTTGCAACAGGAAGGCTTATGCACTGAAACACCAGGGGGGAAACCCCGAACCCTTAAACCCACAACAGTGAACCCTGAAGCCTGCACCCTAAACTGCACACTCTGAGATCCGACACGAACAGGGCTTAAGACTTATGAGGTATGAGCGGGCATTGCCAGTCCTGGGGGGTCCTTGCCTAAGTACACTTAATTACATACCCCACCCCTTCCCATCAAAAAACTGTTGAAATTATTCAATGTCAATCAAGGCCCCCGATAATCCTGAGGTGCGTAGTATACGACCAATCGGCCTCCTGGAATCGAAATTCGAAACTTCCTGCAGCAGGGTCGCTCATGTTCAGTCTTGAGCTGAACGAATCTGTATCCTCTGAGGAAGACGACCTGGGCGCGGTTTACAACAGGGGTGACTCTGAGGTCAGTATACCGGTACTCTGGCAGGACTATAAGTGCTTCTACAAGGTTGTATCATGATTAAGGTCTCAGTTGCCAAGGTTAATACACAGAGGCATTCATAATTTGAATGGGATTTTAGGGCATATTCTGCCATGTGTACAATATAGGAAAACTTAAGGAACACTGCTACCAAATTGTTCAAAGCGCTATGCAGGTTTAGGTTTCTGACACGTCAAGGAGGCCACTTCGGTGCCGGTGTGCCGATTCCAATAATAATGATTACTACCCAGAGAGCTCAATACCCCTTAATTAAGGAATATACCTTAGATCATTAGGGGCTTCGTAACGTGATTTAAGCTCTACTCCTTGATTAAGAGGTCTTGGGCTCTCTGGGTACCACTTTTCGCTACGAGAAGCACAGAGGCTGAAGTGGACGCGAAATCGGAGGTTCCTCATTATAACTATAGTATTTTATAATATAATGGCCACACAAAACCCTATTGAAACTGCTAAGGTCCTTCTATTATCCCAAGCCCCACTGTACAAACCTCAAGCCCAGAACCCCGAAGCCCACCATCCCATGACGTCCAAACCTTAAACCCGAATTCTGAAAGGGAGGTGATTTGATCAACTGTCCGCACCGTCTCGATTAAGGTCTCATCGCTCCCCCCATATGTCGTTGCTTCCTCCCTTACTAAAAACATCTAACACGCATAATGAAGAGCACACTACCCACCCTAAACCCCCTAAAAGACCCCTAGACCCTTACGCTCTCCAACCTTCATATAGCTGGCCAAGTTGCTGCGCCTTCCTCCAGTCGGGGATCGTTCTGGTACTTCGCCGCATCCTGCTTTCAGGATGTATTCGAGATGCCCACAATGCCGCTCTTGAGTTTTTCAGCCACACGAGGAGCCCGTCGTGACTTGCCGGGCTATTAGGGCATGCAGGTTATATGAACAGAGGCTTCGGGTTTGAGGTTATATGAACAGAGGCTTCAGGTTTGAGGTTGTGGATTAAGTTTTGAGGCTAGGGATGTAAGATCGAAGCTTCAGAGCTTGCAAAGCTTCAAGGGTCTAGGCTTCGGGGAGAATACATTCTACTTTTGGGCATATATGAAGACGGCAGTTTCCGGCTATGAAGGGGCCTAGACGATTAGACTCGATCACTTTTTGTCGGGGCGGATGGGGGGACTTTACGATCAACGTAGAAGGAACCCCTTACGGTATGCTATGACATGCAATGACTATGAAGTTACTCATGATCCTACAGCACCCCGAAGGCCTTCCAGAATTTCACCTGGATCTGTCCAGACTCATCGTGAAGCTGCAGTTGGAATCCTGAGTTGCTCTTTCTGGACCTAAGTATGCATGACCCTCTACTGTACTGATGATACTACTTGGTAATAGCCATGACAGTAACAACAATAACACTGATTGCAACAGCAATCACAGTAGCAATAGCAACAGTAACAATATCCGTAAGCACACCCGTAACAATAATGCTAATGATCATGATCAGAAGAAGAATGACCAATAGCCGTAGCAACATCCATAACCGTGACATTAAGAGTCACGCTAACATGATGATCATGACAAGAAACGGAATGATGATAGTAAACACTTCATATGGATTATGGCAGTAGCAGTAGCAGAAAACAAGAGTCATAGCAATCAAAGCAACAATAACAACAATAGTAGCAATATTAACAAAAAGTAAAAATGAGGAAGAGTCTTCTGGCACAAAGTGTCCCAAAGTGCCACCGAGAATCCGGGCAGTTTGCTGTAAATCACACGCCGCCGGATTTGTCCTGGGCCGAGACTTTGTGTTCCCCAGAACCTGAACACCCACACTCCGGACGATAGCTCGCAAATCCCCTGAAGCCCACACTTGGAAGGGCAGGGGACTTAGTAAGTAGGTTCTAAGTAGAGTTATAAGTACCCTAAATGGAGTTACCCCAAGTATAACCATACTTATAACCTACTTACTAAGTCCCCTGCCCTTCCAAGCAAACCCGAAGTCCAAAACAGTTGGGCCCTGAACGTTAAACTTCTCCATCCTCATGACAAACATGCGGGCGAGGGATTCAAAACTTCAAATTCCAAAATCCCTGGGTTTGAGGTGATATTTCGGGCGTAGGCCTGCTAGGAAGTTCATGTCTGCTGGCATCCAGGCTACAGGGATGTGCGTGAACGTCCATAACCTTACAACAAATACGCCGCCACAGCATAGGGTAAGGTTTAGGGGAAGTGCAAAGGTTCAGAATTTGCGGTGTGGCGTTTTATGTCAGCTTCGAAACAGAAACCCTAAACCATAAACCCTGAACCCTAAACCCTGCAAGGATGTGCTTGAGTCGCGCGAGCAGAATTTCGAGTCGCGCAGGCGGCCCTCTGCGATACGAGCCGACCATTCGCCCAGCTTCTAGAGGGCCCTTAATAATTAGAATAAGGGTTCCTTTAAAGACTTCTTCCAAAAAGGGATCTATAAGGGATACTATAAGGGCTCTGTGATATACGGGCTTCAATAATTAGAACAAGGTTCCGTTTCACAGGTACTATAAGGGCTCCGTTGAAGGTCCTATAAGGGATCTATATAAGGGCCTTGGTAAATTAGAACAGGGTTTCGGGTCCCATTATTCTGATTATACTGAGAAACCCTTCAGAATAGGATCGGTAATCATCTTTAGGTCCTTGTATTACGGTCTGTTCCGCTCTTTCGCCTCTTGCTCACATGCCGAGAACCTAATGCAAGTAAGGTTCTTCGTACCCTGAACTATAACTCCTCAGCTACCATACCCTACAAGTCCGAAACCCTGAACATCCTTAAATCCTGAAACTCAAAGGGGAAAAGGAGGGACCCTTAATGGGGACCCCTACCCTATAATGGGCTATATGATAGGTATATAACAGCTATATTAAGGGTATATACCTAGGGGTCCTTGTTAAGGGTCCCTCCTTTTCCCCTTGGAGAAACCTTAAACTTTAAACCCTAAACCCGCAGAAACTGAACCGTGTTTCCCTGCCTCACTCTACGCCTGGAGGGTTTCGGGTGCCAAAGCGCATGCCTAACTTGCGCATGCAAAACTACGAAAAAGGCTGTGTTGCATGCAATAGGGTACTGTGCTTTACTTTACTGTACTACACGGAATAGGTTATTAGGCTCTACTGCAATACATAGAAGACTCAGAACAGGGTATTGGGCTTTACTGTAACAAATAGAATAGGGTACTGGGCTTTGCTGTATCAGGTAATCATATGTACCTATTAAGATGCGAATAGCGTTTTTGGGAGTAGACCAGAGTACTCAAACCTCCAAATTAATTAAATCCTAACCTTAAGCCTCAACTTTACCCCGCGCTCTGCGTCAGACTACTCAATCCTAGGCCCATCTAAAACCCAAAAGCTCTGAACCCTAACTAACCAATGGTTTTGGGGTTCCCTTGGCTCTTTAGCTCCTTATTTAATAGGGATTATGATCATCCCTGGCTCTTTAGCTCCCATAATACCATTGGTTAGCTAAACCCTAAAACCCAAAAACCTGTCCTCTGATGCCAGTCATCAACTTCATCGTCTCAACATTGCGGATGGTCATCATCGGTGTGGGCGCCGGTGATTGCACGCCCACGCCGGCTGAGTGGCCTCAAGAAACTTCCAAGCTCTAGGGCTTGGATTTTAGGGTTGAGGGTTTAGGGCTTTAGGGTTTAGGGCTTCAGGGCTTATGGCTAGGGTTTTAGGGTTTAGGGTTTTAGGGTTGAGGGGTTTAGGGCTTATGGCTTGGGTTTTAGGGTTTAGGGTGGTAATGGCTTCAGGGCTTGGGGCTCTGGATTTAAGATCTGCCGGGGGGTTAGAGTTTGTGACCTTGGGACATATGACTCCACGCTCGAGTTTAGGGATTTACAGCAAGTTTACAAACACACGTTGGGATTTCGGATGCCGAAAACCTTGTTACATCGATGAGTCCTGCTGCGGACGCTTCACAGGGTCAGTCTCTTTCGAGCAGTCGAACAGGTTTGAGGATTTAGAGTTCCATTTTTGAGATTCAGGGTGTAGGGTTTCAAGCGTCTGACGTTCAATACCATTCCCTGGAAACGATGAAGCATGACCCCGAGATAACTCATGACAAATCCCGTCATCAGAGGTGTTTGGATCATTCATCACAGCTCCTACGCGGACTGACCATGCTCTGAGAAATCCACAACTCCGGGCTTCAAACTTCTAGTTCATTGTTGGCATAGGATTAAAAATATACATTCTTATTCCTTATTGGGTTTAAGTACACATAAACATGCAAAACGTTACCCAAGCGTGACGAAGACTTGGGAGGAGAATTCCGCTTCTCAGGCTTCTCCCTAGCGTCCGGATGCAGTCTGGGCCGCTGTGTTTGCCGCCGATCGCACCCTCAACCATAAAACCTTCAATGCAAGACGGAATTCCCCTTAGAACCATGATAACCACTAATATGTTTGAACATTCTCTTGGGTTTTATATGAACATTTTTTTGAAAATAGCTCCTAAAGAGACTAGACCTAAGAGTAACCTAGGCATAAAAAGGGTGCCCTTTTTGGTTTAAAGGGTGTTATAAGGGAACCTAAACCCTAAAAAAGGGAATAAGGGCCTACTCTGGGTCCTAGGAGACTTTAGAAGAGCAAGGAGGCCCTGAGCCCAAGCCCGAACACTCTGCCGCCCAGTTGCGCTTTCTCGTCGGTGTCGCGACTGGTCTCTCAGCCTCCTTGTATCCAAGGGTAAAAGGAGGGACCCTTAATAAGGACCCCTAGGTATATACCCTTAATATGGATTTTATATACCGATTATATGGTCATTATATGGTCCATTATAGGGTAGGGGTCCCCATTAAGGGTCCCTCCTTTTCCCCTTTGATTGTGTAGTGAACCCCAGAAAATTGGAGCATGGATTTAGGATGATCAGTGCTGGGATTCCCTCTACTTTACCTCAGGGGCATGAGGATACTCATGTTCCAACTTTCGGGGTTCTACTGTAGGGACTTAGGAATGCTTAGACAAAGGTCTTTGCTAAGGTTCCTTTCAGGGGCATGTTTGTGTTATCCTCGTATGTTATATCTATACACAGACAAGAACCTACTATGTGCAGATGAGAATCCTGAGTATCAGACCGTTGGTACGGGTGTGGGTTTTCAGGTCACGGGTTTAGGTTTTCTAAAAGCCTTGCGGGATATAGGCAATATTTTCACGATTGCTTGAGGCTTTCAAGGGGAGCGCAAAGCCGTGCGGGACATTTGGGGCTCGACACCGACACGTGGGAAAACGAGATGCGGGATACGGGCCGACATGCCGAACAGAGGATTCGCACCCAGGTGGAGGTCCACTTTCATTATGGTACACCCTAGCGGTGTGCACTCGTGGCAGTCGTATCTTGTAGTGCGTAGGCTGTTCAACATCGGTGTATTGATGAAAAGGGCCCTTGTTTTTGCCACGCACACAACGTTTTGGGCAAGACTTGTCTGGGATATCGAGCAAGTTTCGAGAAGTGATAATAGACTTTCAAAACAGAGGTGCCCGGGGGTGGAGGACTCAGTTGGGGCATGGCATTAGGGCGTGGCCTCCAGGCATGGAGGACTGGAGGGGGTGGGGCGAGGTGATGCAGACAGATGGGTTTCAGTTCTTTGTGGCGCCCCCTGTGGGGTCGTTCTTATAAGCATCCCACTATTGAGGATTCTAGAGGAGGGCCCCTTGTTTTTTTTTAGCTTCCACTATACTTCTGGACCCTAAACCGCAATTAAACCCTAGACCTTACCCCTAATCCCTAAACGCCCAATTTTCGGGACCTGGGGGCGCAATGACTTCAGATGGATTTGAATGTGTCTGTTGTGTTCTGCCCGTGATTTAGATTCAGCTATTTAGGGCCCAGTTCAGTTTTTGATTTCAGGGCTCAAGTGGTTTTGGGGTTTCGCCACAGCCTATTACTATGCCTATGCCACACATTTATTCTACAGTACCAAGCCAACATTGATATGTACACACCCACAAACATATACGCATACGTGTCCAAGCACTCTTTTAAATTCTAATGGCATTGCTGCTTACATCCTCCAGAAATTCCAATTGGCTAAGGCTTAAAGTTCGAAAGAAATACGAACCCTAAACCCGAAACCCTATACCCTAAGAAAGTTCGAAAGAAACCCTATATAACCCTAAACCCCAAAAAAACAAACCGTATACCCTAAGAAGCATCGGCTTTGAAAGTACGCGCCGCCACGGCGCACCTTTAGGGGATTCGTTCCCAAATCAACCTAGGGGTTTAGGATTTAGGGGTTTAGGGTTTGTGTGGCATACGGTTCTTTTAACACCAACAGAAAGCCCTGAACAATAGAATTTAGTGGAACTCTTTAGAACCGTTGTAGCACCTGGTGAAGCTCCGACAGAACCCTAGAATGACCCTATAGATTATAGATCTCTGTAGAACTCCCTTCTAGAATCCCATAAAAACCCTTTAGCTATAGAACCATTATAGATCCCTTCTAGAACCTCATAGCATCCCACAGCACCCTATAGAACCCTCACAAATCGCCATAGACTATTACCTACTATAGATCCCTTATAGGTCCCTTTAAGGAACCCTTATGGATCCCTTTAAAGGAACCCCCAACAGCTAAGATTAGACTAGAGCCAAAACCGAAATCCTTCGCGACCCTTCGACCCGTTTCCTCGAAAGACGCCGCGGGGCGCTCCTGTAAGGGGTTACTTGGAGGTTCATGGGCAGTTATTATAAGGGGTCCTTTAAGGGTCACTTTACAGGGATCTATAGGGATTATATTAAGGGTATAGGGTTTAGGGCCTACTTGGAGGTTCATGGGTAGTTATAAGTGGGGTTATATGTCCCCTAATATGGGTTTTATGTATAGTTGTATACCCTATTTATAACCCTACTTGTAACTACCCATGAACCTCCAAGTAGGGTTTAAGGTCCAAAGGCGTGAGTGAGAATGGGGTTCCTTCCTGGGTTATGCTACAAGAGTTTCATGGTTGTACCAGTGCTTCAATGCATTAGGCCATCATTAGGCTCGAGTTGCCAAGTGATACTTCTTGCTCGCGGTTCAGGACTTAGGTTTGGGGTGTATTGCTTTGGGTTTAGGTTTTGGGAGATGACAAGAATCTTACTGCAGTTAGTACTGAGTCATACAGCACGCAGCAGTTTGTGTAGGCGACTCCAGGACAGCGTGGCGAAATAGAGTCATATCAGTGGGCAACTGAGCAACAGTCTGCATCCCTTTAATGGGGCCCTTGTGGTTATTAAATGGTGGGCATTTTTGGATATGGTAATAGAGGGGAGTTTCCGAAATTAGGGGTACCTTATCTTGGAGACCTTATAATAAGGATCCTACTATTTAGGGCAGCTTCTTAGGGTCCCCGTTTTCGGAAACTCCCAGAGGGTAGTCGGTAGCTTTGAGCAAATGGAATCGTGAGCGTATGCGGCCTCACAGCAAGAACCTGGGCCAGACCAGGCTGCATACACGACAACCCAAACCCCAAACCGCCGGCCCCCACCCTAAACCCGAAACCCAAAACGCTAAACCCCAAACCCCTCGGCCAAGAATCCCGGAAGCCTAAACACGCTAAACCCCAAACCGCAAACCCCACAACCCTCGATCCTCGAAGCCTAAACCCAGAGAGCCCAATACCGCTTAACTAAGGAATATACCTTAAATCATTAGGGGCTTCATATTATGATTTAAGCTATGTATTCCTTAATTAAGGGATACTATATAGGCTCTCCTGAACCGCAAAACCCGCAACCCTAAACCACCTGGACCGAGATTCGAGTTCGGAGATTCGGAGCCAGAGGCTCTTGGGCTTAAGACCTACTTACACCGTAGGTTCCCGCCCCTGAAGGGGTCTTATGAGGGGTCCTTTAAGGGATCTTATGAGAATTTCTTTTAAGGGATCTTAGAAGGATTCCTTTACGGGGTTCAAGTCTCTCTTTGAACTCCTTTTGTCCGGAGGTGTTAGGGTTTGGGGCTTAGACCATCGTTTTGTCATCCATTTTTTGTACAGAGGTCCCTGGGCTTCTAGCGGAGCGATGTTCTGTTGTGACTTGTGGTGAGCTTTCTCGGTACAGCAGAGCAAACTCCGGACAAAGCTAACACCGCAAACCCTAAGTTACTCTTAAACCCTGAACCTGAAACCATAAACTCAGCCCTATAGCCCGGTACTCTAGACCCTGAATCTGAACCCAACACTCTTAAACCCTGAACCTGAAACCATAAACTCAGCCCTATAGCCAAGTACTCTAGACCCTGAATCTGATCCCTGCCTTAACCTGCCAAAACCTATTAAAAAAAAAGTAGGGCCCCTATAAATTTCATATTCGGGCTTACAATAAGAACCTACAATAAGGTAGGGTTTGGTAGGTTAAGGTACATCCTAAAATAGCCAAGCGGAGGGCCTTGGTCTCTCCGGGCTGCTGCCGCTGCTGCGGCTTTTGAAGAATGCAATGAAGATGAAACCTTGGGATCACAGCGGTCATACGGTTGATGATATAAATGTAAATAGATCCTGCATTACGCATTATGATAAGGACTATACCATAGTTCTCATAGTCTAGGGTCCTTCAAATAGTGCTGGATTTATATTCTCAACCGTGCGGATAAAGAAGGCGACACTCGTGCCGTGCCAAACGTTCAAAACAGGGAAAACATACCGATACCTCCAAGAACTCTCGAAAAGTCGGTCATGAGGTCAATGCATGATATGGCAGGCCAAGCAATAGAGGTCGCAATCGCAGTGCTTCTGGCAATACGAGTCAGGATAACCGTAGACTGATAACGGTTACGGCTTCGGCACCGCTTCCCTATGTCGTTCCAGTGCAGCATACCCCAACCCGCGCTGCAGCAACGCAGCCTAAAAGATTGACAATGTTGTTCCTTCCGGTTCCTTGTCATATTCGTACTGTAACATAGCCAAATACTCTGTTCTAAATGTCGAGGTCCTTATGGTAGACCCGAAAAAGTTGGAAACCGGATTAAGGCCAAATAGTGCTGGGATTCCCTATACATTACTCTTCAGGGTTGAGGCTACTGGGCTTCCAACTTTTCGGCTTCTACTGTATGTTGATTGAGTGCCACACCATCTGGAGCCTCTCTACCTGTGGGGTTTGGGGCTCACGGAAACCCCGAACACGACCCCCTGCACCTGAAAGGCCATAACTCTTATAGCAGCTAGAAGACGGCTTTGGGGTATCTTCTACAACAAACTTGCAGGCTATAAGAGATACTACTATCATGTTGGGAACATTTTTTAATGCTATGTATTACGATTCCGATCCCCATATTCTGCCATGAATATTGCCAGGACACAGGTCGTCTGCAGCGACACACTCCTCTGCTTGCCGTTTTGCAGGACTGTCGTTGCAGCTTTTGCGATTTAGAGGATCGTGTTTTGGGTTTAGGAGGTGTGCGAACCCTAAACCCCAGCTCCTGAACCCTAAACCCTGAACCCTAAACCGTGGTGTGCGAGGACGGCAAAGGTGTCTGAGCTCCGGGGTATAGAAGCGTGTGGGTGGTTAAGGTTTGCAACATGCAGGAGTGCCCTGAGCTGCCACAAACCCTCAAGCTACACCACATAAACCCAACCCTGAAACCCCAAATCAAACAAATTCTACATCAGCAAAAGCATGAAGCCCCTCAACCCTACCGCAAATCTTTAAACCCTCGTCCCGAAAGCAAAACCACTATGCCCTGAGCCCCCCCCTTTCCCCGCCCGCAAAAACGCACTCAGCCAGGTGACTACGGGCGACTTCATGACGGCGTCCATCTCCTCCTGTGCCGCGCTTGAAGCCGTGTCTGCATGGGTAGTTAGTATAGTTCCATACTTATAACCTTACTTATAACTACCAATGAACCTCCAAGTAGGGACTTGCGTTTGGGGCTTCTGTGAAAGCAGCAGTAGTAGGAGCAACAGGAATTGTAGCAGTAGTAGGAGGAGCCGGGGGAGAGATTGCCTGGGGTAAACAAGAAACCCCCTTGCGAGATTTCCGGCTTTAGGCCCGAGGCGAGCCGCAAATTGAAGGGTGATGCCTCGACCCACAGTCCCTAGTCCCCCTAGCCGGCGGCACAAAGTCTGTCCAAGTTGGGACCGCTCCTTGAATCCCAAAGACTTGTCACACTCACGATTTTAGCACGAATGATCCCAAACAAATATAAACGTACCAGCATACGAGCAGGAATGAGAATCATTATTTACGTTGATATGTGCACATATAAAGAGAGAGCGAGAGAGAGAGAGAGAGAGAGAGAGAGAGAGAGAGAGAGAGAGAGACAGAGAGAGAACCGTACAGAACCTCAAAGCCTCCGCATTGCAACACTCGTTGTGAAACTTTCTGTCGTTATTTCAATCCGACCAAGCAAAAACTCTGAAAGTTGGTTTAGGCTCTTAGAGTCGAGGGGGTTCAGGCTTCGAATTCTGGGGCTGGGCGTTGTAGTGTTAGGGTGTAGGCTTTCAGGCGTTGCCACGAGATGCTGTATGGTGCTTTGGGATTTACGGCACATGGCTCAAGCCCCAAATCCTCCACCTTGTATTATTATTCCAAGCCCTACAACCTCAACCCGTAAACCCAGACACCAAAACCCCAAGCCCCTAAACCCTAGACCCCTAAATCTCTAAAGCCCTAACTCAACCTCGAAATCACTAACCTCGAAACACTCTGACCCCTGAGCCCGCCTTAACAATGATTAGAACAAGGTTTTGGGCCTTATAGTATCATTATAATAAAGGAGCCCTAAGCCCAAGGCCCTAAAGAATAATGTTGGTAAATACTTCGGCTTCTATATGGGAGTTTCCGAAAATAGGGGACCTTAAAATAGTAGCCTAAATGGTAGGATGCTCATTTCCAGGACCCCCCCAAAAAAGGCATTCCTAATGTTCGGAAACCCCATATTACTTCAACAATCAACTCCTGGAAGGCCGTGGGCCCGCCCATGTTCCAGAGGAGTGCTGCAAGGAAGGACACGCGATAGTGCCAAGCCTGGTACGTAGTGTCAGGCCTCCAGGGTTCGGATAGCCACGGTTTGGGGTTTAGGGCGTTTTGGGGTGTAGGGCTTTTCTCCAAGTGCAGCTCCAACGCAATACTAAAAGAGGCCGGTATCGACCAGGAGGCGTACAGAGCAGCTTACGGCCCGATACGACCGCGGTTTGGCACTTTAGGTCTAGGATGCAGAAGGGGAGGTATGCGCAGTGCAACTAGTTGGAGTGAACTCTCCTTGGAAAATGTCCAAGTATGTCAATGTTGACGGATCTGAATCGGATATTTGCGGCCCTAAACGCTGAACACCAAACCGTAACGGGCCCTGAACCCTAATCCCGAGACGCTAAGCGGCCCCAAACCTCAACCCAAACTTTGATGGTCCAACACCGACATCATGGCCTCAAAACTCACTAGATTCTGCACGGCTAAGCTCTGACATTCGTATTGCTGCTATTATCAAATATTATTCTGATCATCACGATTATTATGATGATTATGATTACTATGATTAGTTCTATTACTACAATCACTCTTGCTCTTATATAATCTTTTTTGAAGCCCCAGACTGAGAACTGAAGAAAGGCTCACCAAATTGGGCTTCAGAACTGTCTCTTTTAAAAAACATATTCATAATAATGGTAATAACAATAATAGTATTAGCAATAATGGCACCAAAGTAGGGCATAGGGCTTTTAGCTTCGGTTTGGGGTCGGTTTAGGGTTTGGGGCTTGGTGTTTGTGTGTAGCGGTTGTGAGGCAGAGTCATCATACTAGCAACATCTAGCCGCAACATACAATTTCACTGATAGGGGGTTTCGGAAGCAAAAGCAGTATACCACAGCAGCAAACATTAGCAAGGATCGTAAAAGAACAACTTTCTGCTGCCAGCCTGAACGTGCACAGCTCCTGGATATGGCGGCGCTGGTCGTCGCCTGCCGTGGGCGTGGTGTCACCGGCACTACTGCAGCTGCAAGCTCTAGTCCCTCAAAACAGGAAATTGCGGCCTCTTTGGCGCAGGGTTGAGCACTTAGGGCTTGTTTCAGGCTGTCTTGGTGATAAATGCGCCTGTGGCCTTGGATGTATGTTTACAGGGCCCTTAGTTTCGGAAACTCATTTCCTTCAATGGGAACCTGAAGAATTGCATGCGTATGTTAAGGTACCCTATTTTCCGATGTGTCATAATCTTTCAGTTACTATCAGTTTTCTCATCCTGGGTCCTTCTGGATCTTCCAGACAGTAGAGCCACTTCCGACAAAGGATGACAGTGAACCCTTGCAGCCTGCGGGCCCTGTGAGCCTGCACAGCAGAACCGAACTTTTTTGGGGTTTTGGGTTTAGGGTTTAGGATCCGAAACCTCACACCCTTGCCCGGTTTAGGGTTCAGGGCTTTGCGTTTAGGGGTTTTGGGGCTGTTCCCCTAGGCCCAACCTGGAACCCCATTTCTAGACGCTCCATCTACCCTGTGTTTTGTATATACCCTTTTTACCTACTATTTGGGGCCATAAACCCCTAATTAAGGGGACAAAGAGGGTCCTGGGTTTGGAGTTTTGGGATTATGTTCCCTGCAAGTCCTCGGGATAGGATGCGGCCCAACAGCCCGCCGAAGGACGCGAACCTTGAAGACAGGCTTTGGGTTCAGGGGTTTACAACGGGTTGGGTGTGGGGACGAAAAAGAATACGAACACCGATTGTTCCGACTTCGATGCAAGTGCTTTAATGGTTTGGGGAGGCAGGGCATTACTTGGACCCCAAAAGTACGTAGAGTAAAAGCCCTTTATCGGTGTTGGGGCTTGAGTTTACTTGGGGGAGTTTAGGGTTTAGGGTTTAGGGAGATAAAATTCCGTAGCGGCCCCAACATTTAAACAACTGGATCCGTAGTGTGACGATCTACATGTTAGCCCCTGCCAAGGGGCTGCACGCAGCCGCAGGAGAACCCGCTGCCACGTTCGCCGAGTCTTGGGTTGCCACAAAAGGCTCCAGGCGGTGCAACGAAACAACGAGTTCATCACACGGTAGCTTTATAAAAGGCAAGATTGGGTTTGGATTTTGGGGGTTATGTACAGTTTCATTACCAATGAGAAACCCTACGGAATGACGCTACTACTTGTGGAGGCCCCTGTATTAGATTAGATCACAGGGCCTCCCTGGTAAAATCACAAAACCGCAAATCCTAACTCCGAATTCTGGATGTTTGAACTGCTATCAACCAGGCTTTGTGGGTAAACACAAGAACTATTGGCAATTTGTGTGTCGACACTCAGGGGCCTCAGGAGTGTGCGGTTGCTTCGATACGGGCTTCAGGTTTGACCCTTTTTGGGGGGTTTGGTGCCGTAGGGCTGCCAGGCCCAGGATTTTCTCTCTCTGTGGCATTTAGGGCTTAAGCCCTGCAGGGTATCAGGGTAATTACTTGGCTTAGAACGGAAAGTAATGCAAGGCACCAGGTCTCAGCACTTCGGGCTTTGGGATTTTGAACAAGGCAGCATGCATGCTAAAAGGTTTGAGGATGCTTCAGGGTTTTAGCGTGTACGGCTTGGGAGGCTGAAGACCCCCAACCCTAAACCGAAGACCACAGCCATACACCCTAAAACCAGAAAACTAAAGCTGAACCCAAAATCCAGGCCCAAACCCCTTTAAAGCTGAACCCAAAATCCAAACCTGAACCCAAGACCCTAATGTAGGGCCCTTAATAATTAGAATAAGGTTTTGCGGACCATTACACTATCATTATAATAAGTTATAATAAATAAGGACCACCCCCACAATAGTATATGTAATTATTAAGGCCACGATATTAGCACCAACAAAAAACTGAAGTCTGTGTTGTAGGCCAGGCACAGCTCCTGAAACACGAAGCCTTTGTTCGCGAAGAAGGTCAGCTTACTAAGGGAAAGGTCATTCTCGCTCGCTTCCTTGGCAACTTGGGTTTAGGGTTTCGGATTGAAGCTCCATTCTCGCTCCCTTCCTTGGCAAACCTTTGTTTACAGGGCAGGGCAGACACGCGCACGCCATGAACATACAAACCCGATTTCTGAACGGTTAAGCCTAGACCAAAGAGTATCCTGCGAATAAGAAGGGTGCCTTTTTTAGTTTAAATGGGCTTCTAATATAAGGGAACCTGAACCCTAGAAAGGTAATAAGGGCCTGGTCTGGGTCATAGTTTAGCGTTCACAACAAGTCTGAAGCCCAGAGCCCCACTTCCGAAACCTGAAGTGAAACTGCGTGCGGAGCCCGAATCACCTGACTCCTTGGGTATAGGGTCTGGGGCATAGGATTGAAGCTTCAAGAAACTTTAGGGCTTCTTTCAAACAAGAGGTTTAGGGTTTGGCGTTTTGGCTTTAGGCCAAACTTTAGGGCTACGGGTTTAGGGCGTCCAGTGGAAACGTTGACAGCATTTGACACATTCATTATGGCTCCTTCTGATGCTTTCGTAAGGACCCTCAGGGGTGTAGGGGGAGGGAGGGTAGGGAGCCTTAATACCTATAATAAGGACCTAAGAAGGCCTCTTTAAGGATGTATAGTCCCCTACCCCCCTCCCCCCTAACTACCCCCCTAAGGGTCCCTGTGATGCTTTCGAACTGGCACGCGGAATCCTGTTACTGTTCAAGGGTGCTCAAAATCATGTTGGGGTCCCTTGCTTGCAAAGCGTCCCTTGTTTTGCGTTCTATCTTTAGGATCCTCATATTCTGAACCTCCCACATCTAGCTAGAAGTAACGGGTTTAGGGCTTAGGGCAGTCGCAATCTCCAAGACGCCCTCAAATTTTCAATACTCACGCACTGAATGCGTACAAGTATCCGCGACTGGCATGTCAGAAAGCCTGGGCGGATTCGGGTGTGAAGATGTCTGAAGCTCAAAGCTCATAGGGAAAACACCGGTTTAACAAGAATAGGATTCCGATGCCAGGTACATGAGAACACAGTTGTATAGCTACTCAATAGCTTCAGCAGCTACTGAAGGGGCGACTACTACAGCACCGACTGTTCCGGCCCCCCATAGTAAGCCTTTTGGGGAAAGCCTGTGGGATCAATGGCCGTGCGGGTCCTCCTATACTCCGGTTCAAGTTAGGGTTTAGGGTTTATAGCCTAGTGTTTAGGTTTCGGGTGTTGAGGCTCAGAGTTTTGGCTTAGGGTTTAAGTTAAGGTTCGGGGCTTAAGTACGGCCTTTAGGGCGTCAGCGCGAATGTTGTCTTTGGAGGCTCATCAGTTGTATACTGTAAGTCCCATCAAAATAGGCTTGGTACATTAGGACACTAGTGCTCTACCAGCGATGGCTATAAGTTGGCTCAAGTGCACTAAACCGAGCTCCTAAATCTTCATTACATCACAGGACTTCAAGAACCCAACGCTTGATCCCAAAGCCCGTAAAGCGTCAACCACGACGCACCAAATCCTGCATCTTATTGCCTTAATTCTCGCGCAAATGTGCTGCGTTGAAAGGGGAGGAGTGGGGATGTGCGCAAGCCCCCCGCATAGAGCAACAACCATGCGACCATAACTGTCAAGGCCTAAAACCTCCACTGTAGACTGTACATGCTCAACTACACATCTGACTCTGCTGGGGGCTTCATGTGACAGTTATGGCCGGTCAACATCCACTCGTGAAACATCATGAGCTGGTCTAATTACTGTAACTCCCAAGTCACCGCCGCTCCAAAAACACACCTAGCATACCGAAATTCTAGAATGCACTGTAATTTCAATCGTATTATGGCTATTAACTCCTGTAATAATAAACCACAGAAAAAAGCTATAATGGACAAGCAAAAACCGCATGGACCCCCTTTTGCGACCCGGAAGCGCTTGCACAGCCGGCAGAACGTCGGTAGCAGCTCCGAGTGGCGAGAGGGCCACGACCAGCAGTTTTTGGAGCGCGCCGTTCCTGGAAACTGCGGCTTTCGGATTTCAGTTCAGGGTTTAGGGTTCAGGACGACCCTAAACCCGACACTAGTGATAGTAGCCGCAAGAATTTCTCTGTGTTGTAGTTGCGGTTGTGCATCGGCCATCTACCGACCGACGTGGTCAGGGAATGTTGAAGGTTATACTATATGATACTACATTAACCAGATGAGATTGTACTACACTTTACCATAATAAGTATATTCTAGTATATTTTCAGTATGTTATAGTATATTATAGTATATTACGGTATAGAAAATTCTAGTATAGTATCGTAATATGAAGCACCAGGAACCCAGAAATCCAGAGGCAGCTTTTGGCGAGTGGCAGAGACCGCAGCTCGCTGGAGCTCCGCATCGTCCCGGCACAAAGAAGTCTCGGACAGTACCGTGTGGAGTTTAGGGCTTACAGGGATTTTGGGATGTTTCGGGTTTATAGGGCCATAGGGTTTTGAAAGGGTTGAAAGGATTTAGAGGTTGAGGGTTTAATTTAAGGTCGGATACTGCTGGCTAAGACTTTGATTCGGGGTGAGGGGGGTACACCGGCCTGGGTGTTTAAAAACTCTTTGGGTATGCTTGTGGAGCTGCGTCCGTTGCAAGGCACTAAGTCGCTTAGGCCATGTGGGACGACATCGAAGGGCTATCAGGCCGGGACATCAGCTCTTGTGACAGGAAGGTGCCTAACGCCCTTGACCTGGCCTGTCCGGTTACATGCTGTGCCAAAGCAACTGCTGCCGCATCAACTCCGGAAACACTGGTATCCTGAACAGGCACTCATCATCACTCATCTACACGGGCACGGGCACTTCTACGGAACCCTATGCCGCGGCATGAAAGTTTCAAAAAATGGCGGACCCGGAACTGCCGGCCCTAAACCCCGAAGCCCCAGCCCTGAACCCGACCGAGTTCCTTAGAACACCTGGCCTCAAACTCATCAATTAACCCTAATCTTTAGAGTTTAGGGTTTATGGTGCCCTAAACCCTAAACCCTAAGCTTTAGGGCTTAGTAGCCCTAAACCCTAAACCTAAACCTTAGGGTTCAGGGTTGATGGTGCCCTAAACCCTAAACTCCTAAACTTTAGGGCTTAGGGTTTAGGGTGCCCTAAACTAAACAGTGACCTGTACATCCAACGTCTTGTCAGGAAGCTTGAGAACGGTTGCGCGTCGGCCGGAGTCAGAGGCCTGAGCTTCAAGGTGAAAGTTTAGGGTTAACGTCACAAATATGTGTATATACATATATGTGTATGTATATATGTATGTATATGTATGTATAACGTATAACATATGTAAAGTAGAGCTGTAGCTCTCTCTATATATATATACACAAAACATGTGTATGTATTTATCTATATATATATATATACACATGCACACACAACTGGTCGTGTGTCAGAGAGAAGAACAGAGAGGGTGTGGATCTTGGGGAGGACCATATATATATATATATATATATAGACATATATATATATATGTGTATATATATGGGGTTCTATAATTCTATACTTGTTTCAAATTCTGCGGAGTCGTTATGTTGGGAGGGTCTTCAGAGTTTTTTTTTACACGAAGCTTCACGCCAGGCTGTAGAGAGGTGTTGACGACCAGTGCCCTGCAGTAGGGTTTGAGAGAGTGTACATAGGGGTTGAATAGGCTCGTTGCCGACAGAAGGCCGAAAGAAACAGAAGTAGCATAAACCCTGACACCCCAATACCTAAGCACACCTAAACCCTAATCCCTAAGACCCAAAACCATTAGCCCCAAAGTTTGCAGCTTAGGCTAGGTTCTTCGGGTTTCGATGAATGCTTGGGGCCCATAGCGCCAGCTGCTCCCCAAACGAAGCCGACTTCCCAACAGGCGCTGTCACGTTTCTGGACCTTAAACCGAAAAAATCAATATAATAATAATATTATAATAATAACAATATTATAATAATAATAATATTATAATAATAATATTATAATAATAATAATCTTCTGATACCGAACCCCCGCGTCATTAACTTCTGCACCTGTGCTTCGGACATCTTTAAGCTTCACAAACCCGAATAAAGACACCCCAAGCGGCACTGCTCATTGTCATGGCCGAGCCACGCCACAGTAGGCCCAAAGCCAGCTGTGAAGGCTCGGTGGAGCTTGCGATATCCTCACTGCGGGCTTAGGGGTTTAGGGTTGAGGGGTTTAGGGGCGTTCATTCCTGGGTGCCGCTTGAAAAAACGGTTGCCCTTTAGGAGCCCTGAAAAGTATCTGCGCGTCTTAAACTGAGCGATATGTGGTAGTTAACCGGGCAGCCTAAACCCCGAACCGTGGCTTGGTGTCTGAGGTTTATCGGCTGGAGAATGAGACTCTGGAAATTTAGCTTTGCCTGTCGGTCTGGATCTTCGATTTAAAGCACATTCCAAAACTTCCAAAACCAGAGCAGTGACTTTGCCTCCAGAAGATAGCAGCTAGGTTTTGTCGGGGAAATTACGCTATGCTTATGATAATACGGAACCCGCAGGAACATTACTGGTTATTATTTAAGCTTGTATATCAACCATTAAGTCTGTGAGGCTGCCACCGAAATCGACCAGTTTCATCCGAAGTATTTAAGCTTTCTTCTAACCCAGAGGGCCCATAATTATACACTACTTGGAAGGGCAGGGGACTTAGTAAGTAGGATATAAGTAGGGTTATAATTGGGGTAACTCCATTTAGGGTACTTACAACTCTACTTATACCCTACATACTAAGTCCCCTGCCCTTCCAAGTACTAGTATGGAGTTGGGACCTACAAGGCGCTCTTGGCTTGCTTCGGCTTCTCACATAACTCCTGAAGCCTGCAGCCTGAAGCAGCGAAGCCGCAAATTGTCAAGAATTTTCCAAACTCCTAGCAGCCTTCCGCCCTGAAACTCCAGTCCAAAGCCGTGCCTTGATAATCAAACATGTGGGTTATTGTCAAAATTATGGTTCCTTTTTGGGTACCCTAAAAATTTGGCGCCGTATTATAGGAACCCCAAAAAGGTACCATAATTTTGACAACCACCCGTATGTATAACAGTCTGATAAACGATAATAAGAATATGTTAACAAACTAAATCACAAGATAATGTAATGCATTATAGCACATTATGAGATAATATCGTACGATTTTTGATGTAATTGGGACTGTCCTCGTTCAGACCCCACAGCAAACCTAAGCGAGACGCTCCATCCCCGATTCCCGCCTGCACCCAACCCGATGTGAACTCTGTCCAAATCCGAAATTCCAGGGCAGTTTACTAGTGAAGCCCCAAACTGCATAATAGTAAACCATCAACCCCATACGTGTTTGAACCGGCACCTGCTACATCCCTATGTTGTCAAGCAACCTTCAGAACATGGGTGACCCTAGTAACCTACCGGTAATCATTTCAACCCAACAATAAAGGGAGCCTTGCTTTCAAGACCCCCAAACAAGGTGCCGGAGTTTTCCCGTTAAATCCTATCAGCCCCAAACCCCCCCAAGAAACCGATACTCACATCCTGCGCCCCTAAACCTGAACCCTGATCTCCCAAGCCGTAAACCCCAAACCCCAAAGCACTGAGACCCTAAACCCCCAAACCCTAAACCCCAAACCCTAAGACCCCAAACCCCTAAAACCTCAAACCCCCAAAGACCCCCAAAGACCCCTAAACCCCCCAGACCCCAAAGACCCGCAAGACCCTAAACCCAAAAAGCAATCCCTGAGCTCCAGGCAGCTCAGCGCTCATCCCCGGTTCCAAACTCTCCGCGATTCTCTTGGCGGCCAAAGCATCGCCAGACTCGACCTGCCCAGAGAGCCCCATATATCCGTTAAGGACTACCGAGGACCTAGGACCTGGGGCTCCTTTAAGGGATCCATAAGGGATCTATAGGGTTTATATAGGGCTTAAGGGACTCCAACACCCCTTAACTAATTAAGAAACATGGAGTGCATCATAATATGAAGCCTTGAAGCCCCTAATGATTTGAGGTATATTCCCTAATTAGGGGGGTATTGGGCTCTGTGGGTGGCTCTTCCTAAACGCTTAAACCCCTAGACGCCTAACCCCTAAACCCTCAACCCCTGAACCCCCAAACCCTAGACATCCTCTAAACCCCCAAACCCTGAACCCCTGAACCCTTGAAGCCTGAACCTCAAAAGGGAACCCTTGACTGAGGAACCGGCCTCTGCGAAGGCTGCTGCGAGCTCGTGCGCGTCTCCTGGGCGTCTGCACTTCCGACAGGGTTTAGGGTTTACTATCTATTCGGGTTTAGGGTCTAGGGATTTCAACGAAGCCTTTTTGTGAGGCTTCATCCGGCATTCAAAAAAGCGTTGACATGAATTATAGTATATCTTCCGGAGTGAATTACAAGGCTTTTCGGGGGTTTACATGATGGTTTTGGGGTTTGCAGCTTTGGTGCCTGGCGGACCCGAGTTTAGGGCTTCTAGTTAAGGGTTTAGGGTTTAGGGTTAATGACTAGAATAGGGTTTGGGGTATACTGTGCTATGATACTGTTAATCAGGAACACCCAAAACCCTATTCAAAATATTAAGGCCCCCGCAGTAGGGTCTTATTTCGGAGGTTCCATGAAGCTGAGAGAGCTCCGGTCGTTCAGGGGCATCTTCTACAAAAACGATCCTAGAGAGCTCCGGGTTTAGGGTTTAGGGTTCTTCAAAGGGGAAAAGGAGGGACCCTTAATAAGGACCCCTAGATACATACCCTTAATATAACCATTATATACCCACTATATGGTCCATTATAGGGTAGGGGTCCCCATTAAGGGTCCCTCCTTTTCCCCTTTGAGTTCTACCTAGTTTCTGACTGAGTTCCCTAACCTTAAACCCTAAACCCTAAACCGCTTAAACGCGACGCCTGAGGCCTCCAACCCGGTTGAGGCTTCAGGGTTTGCGGTATAGAGTTTAGTGTTTAATCAACCCTAAGCCCTATAAACCCTATAAGCCCCATAAGCCCTATAAGCCCTATAAACCCTATAAACCCTATAAACCCTATAAACTCTAAACCCTGTCAACCCTATACACCCTAAACACCTCTTTCACTGCTTCCAAAACCCTAGATCGCTAAACCCGCAACACCCCTACATCCTCGACTCAAGCAACTACCCAGAGAGCCCAATACCCCTTAATCAAGGAATGTACCTTAATTAAATTGTTAGGGGCTTCATGCGGAACCGTGGAGGCCATGATATTGGCGGTGCCGGAGGCTGTGGCAGATGAAGAGGTTGCCGCGTCAGCTGCTTCGCCCGATTGCGTCTCCGCATGTCTCCGCATCCTCCAAGTCCAAATCCATTGTAGCCAGTGGCTGATCTCGATTGGCCTCGATCTCCTGGTCTTCTTGTTGTGTCACCAGTGGTGGCGGTTCATACCTCTGGGCTGGCCTTGTAGATCTGGTCTTGATGTCCTGCATAATCAGGTTGCGCGGCCGCTTCTTTGGCTTGGGGCGTAGGCGGGGCTCACCTCCGACCATAATCACCGAGCCATCATCATGGGAGCTGGACGCTGCTTCCCGCGTGCGCTCACCCGGTGGCACATGCGGGCCCACCGCCAGCTCAGAGCTCTCTGGGCACACCCCTAAACCCTAAATCCCACAACCCAAGCCCTGGTCCACTACACCCTCACGCCACCACTAAACACCTGAATCCTACGCCTGACACCAGAAAGTCAATAAGAACAGCAGAACTAAAAATACGAATACTGGTAAAAGCGGTAAGAATGATATGGATGTCAATGAATGATATTGATGTCAATGACAACAAAAATAACAGTAATAGTAATCACAACAATAATATATTAGTACTAATGGCTAATACTACTATTGATACTAGGGGTAGTACTGGTGCAAAGGCGTATACTCATAATCATACTAAAACTGATACTAATACGAGTACTAATACTACTACCATTACTCACTGATACCATTACTCATGCTTATAGTAATGCTAAGAAAGAACAAAAATGAGAAGAATACTGATATTGATATGAACAATAATGGTAAACTAATCACAACTACAATGCCCCTAATCGCTAGTCACCCTAAACCCTAAACCGACCCTAATCGCTAGTCTTGGGCCTTTGTGAGCCGCAGCATCAGCCGGCCCCCGTGCACCCACGGTGCCCGCGTTGCCACGGTGCGTGGGGGCTTGAAGTTTGCGACAGAAGAGCCGGAGGATGCACCTTTGATGGGAGGCCAAAACGGGTGTTTGAGATTCTTCGGGTAGGGAATCCTTAATATGAACCCTATTATGGGAACCCCTAATCCCTACCAAGCCCCCATAGGCTGAAAAACCCTTTTGGCCTCCTATGAACCTTGGGGCTCTGGGTTTACGGTTTACTTGAAGGCTCATGGGACTTAGTAAGTAAGGTTATAAGTAGGCTATAATTAGGATAACCCCACTTAGGGGACTTATAATCCCAATTACAACCTACTTACTAAGTCCCATGATCCTCTAAGTAGGGTGCTGGGCTTAGGCTACCGGGTTTAAGGTTTTGGAGTTCCGGGAGTATTTGTAGCGCCTCCTGTCATGATGGCTACAAAATCATAGGCTGTCTGTTCACCTTGTCTATACAGAACTTGGAACCCTAGCAAAATTTTAATTTTAGCTGTTTCTTAGGGATTATAATAACCAAAAACTAAAAATTATTTCTATCTACCCCTAAGTTGTGGGCAAGCTGCCTGGTGCTCCAGACTTCGGAATTGGCGCTTCTCGGACAGACAGGACTGGTCATTTTGCCCGGGCTGCCCAAACGGCACCCATATCATTTCGTGGTTTCCCAGTGCAGAAACGGAATATACCGCAGAAGGGTCTTTGGATGGCATTCCTACCTACACCCCTCTCCCACAAAAACATGTAGGCAAAATCATTGCCCAGCACCTGATAAAAACCACAAAAGGTAGGCCGTTTAGAGTTCTCTGCGTCTGGCTCTAAGGCATATTGCAACTTCGTCCATTCCCCGGCATTATGTACAGTCTGCAACATATGGGTTTTTTCCATTCCTGCTGTCCCTTGCAATGGAAGGGCAAGACAGCTTGGGTCTACGGGGCATCCTAAACCTTGCATCCACACTCCCTACTAACCCTGAACCCACGACTGCATGGCCAAAGGCACTCCGTAGGATCTGCAGCCTGAGCTACCGGACTCCATCGCTTCTCCTAAACACGAGACTCCGGTTCTTCCGCGTGTCGGCTGTTGGCACGGATTTAGCTGCAGGGCTTCCTTCTCAGGGCTCAAGGTTTAGGATTTAGTTGGTGTTTCATCCGTTTTTGAGGTTTAGGGTTTGGGGTTTAGGGCTTCGCATCGAAGGCTTAGCAGAGGATGGGAATTTGAGAAAGTAAGGGACCCAGCATTTAAAAGAATCGTACGATACTTTTTATGACGATCTCTACACAAGATACCTCTAACTTATCCCAAAACCCGAAACCCCAGAAGCCTTAAACATAAACCCCCAGACCCTGTCCCACATGGCTGCTTTAAGGAAAGTGAGTTGGCGAGCCGACAAACACGTTCTAGCGCGGCGCACTCAACGCGATACCAGTGGCCCATGGTGTCGGCAAGGAGGTCGGTGCTGAACCCGGTCACAGTTTCCTGCACCACATAAGGCTCCTGCAGCAGGAGCCGCTGGCAGATCCACGCGAACAGTGGTCCTGTGGATCTTCCCTGTGAACCCCTTTTGCTGCCGCGGCTGCTGTAGTCGACACAAGGGGTGCCTGCGATGTGGACATCTGCAGGCAAAGCCTGGCACAACCGCTTGTCTGCATGAACTTCAGTGCAGCAACAAGCAGCAACAAGCCCCGGTCCACAACGCATCTACTACTCTGAAATGACATGTTTAAAGCTACCCTGCTGTTCCATGGAGCCAACAGATCGACACTTGAGACAGCACGCATGTGTTCTCACCAGGCTCTTGATGCCGGATTTGCTAATGAGCTCTTTCATCACATCCACGAAATGACCTTGCAACATGATAGCATCGATCTTGTGCTTCATTGTGTCCGTCCAGAAACAGTTCAATTCCCCGAACAAGTGTTCCGGACCACACGGATGACGCAGAGAAGTTCTGTCTGGGATTTCGAAAACCATTCCACACCGAACACATTCCTGATTATGGCCCGATCCTGCAGCGGCATCCCAAGTTCATGGGACAATGCAAGGAATATCAGTTCCATCGCCGTCGCTGGTGTGTCCACGCCCGAAAAGGCTGTTGACATGCAGATGCCGTCCGCACATCCGCGCAGATGCTCCAGGAACCCTTGGTATGTGTAACTAACCAATATTGCACGTTTTCTGCTCTGCAAACATAGCGTGCAACAGCTCAAATGGCCAGTTCATCAGATTCTCAACCTTCTGCATTCGCTCACGCTGGCAACTAGCTGCCTGCGTATACACATAGGACGAAGTAGCTTCAGCTGAAGAAGGCTTTGCTAGTCGATCGCTTGACTTGGTGAAGCACTCTTCTGGCCGAGGTAGTTGTGGATGTTCTAGCTCTATGACTGAGCACAACTTTTCGGAATCGGGCTCGGGTTTCTCTGACTTTGTATTCTCGCATGAATCCTCCATTCTGTCATCATGTTGTGCTCGCTTCACCAATGAAGCCAGTGAATCTGGATGATTCTGATCCTGACCCGACTCTGGAAACTCCACCATCACTGGTGATTCCGTCGTAGCTGGTGGCTGAGACAAGTTCGCGTCGGCTGTGGTCTGTGTAAGGAGCCTGAGTGTGTCTGCGGTGTCATCAGTCTGATTAGATTCAGATGTTTTGGTATCAGTAGGCTGCCTGGAAACTCGCGGTTGGGCATTCGGACATGCCCTAAGCAATGAACTGTAGGCTCAAACTCATGGCAGGTCACTGACGGCAAACTTAGCAGCATTATAATTATGGATTTCCAGACAGCGGCTGTTCCACCGCTTGCCTTGGGTTTGGATCACGACTGCACCGTGCCGCATGCATCCCGCAGCAGCAATGATAACAGCTTGATTTCAGGGTTGCGTAGTTTCTTTTCGGTGTTCAGACGTGGAGTCCTTGCCTCGCAAAAGGCTGAGTGTTGTGGCGGGCGTGGGGTGACTGCCGCAGTGCACTGGTGACTGCAAGCGGGCCCTCGCTTTGGGGCAACTTATCCCAGCCCAAGGTCCCTTCGAGTGCTCACTGTGGGAGTGCCTTAGTTTCCAACACCCGGTCGCCCTCACGTCGCCGCCTGCCTGACATGGGGGGCCCCACCCTGATCCATTGGTTTTGTCGAGTTTCATGATGGATTACACGGATTTTGTTTCGGTTGACATAGTGAGGGGGCTGTAAAAATAATTCAGCTGGGTTTAGTTTGGGCAAAGTTATCGTTAACTACGCAAACATGGACTAAGAAGGAAATCGCATTGCTTTCTTCCGGGCCACTGTGGTCTCCATAGCTTCGGGTTTGGTAAGAGCATAGGATTTGGGGCTATTGGTGTATCCTTTGGTGGGAGTGGTCCTTACGTCATGGATCCTACTGTTCAGGATTTGCATCGGCTATTGGGGTTCTGAAACTCCCAGGGCCCTTTACTTCAGGTTTTTTGCTTGAAGCTCATTTATGGGGTTTAGGGTTTAGGGTTGAGGGTCTGGGGTTTGCGGTTCAGGGCGCAAGAGATCGCTGCAGGCCAACTCCTCAAAGACCTATAACCAATGCGATTCGATCCCAAACCCTGCAAAACCCTGTCAACCCTGATCCTTGATGCAACCATACACCCTGAAAACTAAACAAAAGAACCAAACTCCCCAATCGAACCTCTGAAAAATGCTAAATTCTAAACCCCTGAACCCTAAACCCCTAAACCCTAAAAGAAAGAGCCCTAAACCCCCCAAAGCTTAAACTGAAAAAGCAGAACACAAGCCCCAAGTCGGCGGGTTAGGGTTTGGGTTCAGCGTTTTGGGGTTACAGTGTTAGGGTTAGGGGTTTAGGGTTTAGGGTTTTGGGTTTAGGGTTTAGGGTTTGGGGTTTGGGGTTTAGGGTCAGGGTTTAGGCTTTAGGATTCAGGGTTTATGGGGGATTTTGCTCCTAGGCTGCAACTAGGATTTTACTTTGCACGTTACACGTCCCCGTCCTGGGCCGCCTTGGCTTTGTTTCCAAGGCTGTCCACTGCCTGGACTTTGAAGTAACCAGGGAGAAAAAAGCATAGACTTTTATGTCATAATGGCTCCTTTAAGGAACAGGCACCAAAAAAAGTACTAAAGTATGGTACTCCAAACCCAGGCTGCGGAGTCTCCGGTGACCCTGGAGACCGAGACTGGCTCGGAGGGTACGGCCGCTGCCTGAATCGACGAAGGAGGGTTTTCTGCTAGGTCTTCGGGCTTCGGGCTTCGGGTTCGAGGATCTATATACCTAGCTCCCAAAAGTAAGTGAATTGATGGCATAACGCCAATAACGGACTACGATGCTGCATGCTCTTGGGGGTCCCTAGACCCTACGTAACCCCCTAAACCCAAAACAGTGGGTTTAGGCCTTGAGGATTTCGCGGGTTTCGCACTTCAGGGTTTCGGACTTGCGTCGCGAAACTGGTTCCCAGCAGAGGCTTTAGGGTTTCGGGTTTTGGAATGACGTCAGGATGCCCGGTCTTTCCTAAAAGGCCTCAAGATAGACTTCAAAGCCCGAATCCCTAAAACTCGGAAACCCTCAACAAGAACCGTTGACATGAACAGTGCATCTTGCCATTAACACCACGAGACTGCATAAAATCCCACAAAACCTCGAAAACCCTACAGAGTCAGAGGCCCTATAAAGCCCTGTACTAAAGTCTATTACAACCCCCAGACAACCCGACCAAACCTCAAAGCCTTTTAGAAAGCCTTATATCAATGAAGCCTTTAAAGGAATCCTAGAACCCCATACAACCCTCCCAAAAACCCGCCCCCAAAACGAACCTCGGAGGACTTCGAATCTCCGCTTGCTGCAGCCTCCCGGCCTGCACACGGGAGCGTCAGCGTGACGTTCTTGCTAATTCTTGTGTGTTTTGAGCTTTAGGGCTCTGTTTCGGTTTAGGGTTTAGGTTGGCTTTACCTAAACCCCAAAAGTAGGTAAGATAATCGCCCAACACCTACACAAGGCCATTAGTCTACACCCTTTTTGGGTCCAGGGAAGGAAGGGTTCAGGGTCTGGAAGGCTTGGGCTTAGGGTTTGAGCATCTCTAGATTTGTTTATTGGGTGGGGTCGCTTTGGTTCTTTTTAATGCAGGGTTTAGGATTTCGGATTTCGGGTTCCCTTTCAATGGTAATGAAGGTGGCAAAAACTTCTGGGTTTGTAAAGTCAGGTTTCTTCTGTTTTGGCTTTAGGGTGAGGTGTCGGGGCGGATATCGGGCTTATAGATATTAGGGTTTAGGGTTTAGGGTTTAGGGGTTTAGGGTTTAGGGATTATACAGTGTCAAACTTTCCGTATTGGCTTTTTTTGAGGTCGGGCCGGGCTTGCGGCTAAGTTCGGTGTGTTATTGTTTGGCTTGGGTCGGGCTCCAGGCATCTCAGGGATTCGGCGTAATCAGCACCTCTCAAGTCGTTTTTGGTGGTGCTTTTAATTTTAATCGGTAAGCTTGCTGGTTTAATAAATTTGCTTTGTGGCTGTTGGTGTTGGAACGTACGGTTGATGATATAAATCCTGCATTACACATAATAAGGAGTATACCATAATTCCCATGGTTTAGGGTCATTAAGGTAATGCAGGATTTATATCCTCAACCGTAGGAGTGCAGCCGCCCCTGCAGCGCCTGCACTCACGGGAACTGCAGGCTGCAAGTGCCATAAGGAGGTGGGGCGGGGCTGCAAAGAGAGTGCCGCTGCAAGAACTACGATTTAGGGTTAATTCTGGGAACTCTAGGCCAGTTAGGTGTGAGTCAAATTCGCATGCAAGACTAAACGTCACAGCTGGAGCAACGATTTAGGGTTTAGGGTAGCGTGCGGGGACTGCAAGGGGATTGTAGGGTGCAGCAACCGCATGAATCTAGGACTGCGGGCTCTGTGCGGGTCTGTGATCTGACAAAGACAAGGGTTACCAAGGAGCACTGAGGAATGGCAAGATCAAGACAGGTAACATGACACCCCAAGACTAATTTTTCGACGAATCTTATTGTTTGTGTTGAGTGAACAAGTATGTGGTGGTGGCGGTGGCGGTGGCGGTGGCGGTGGTGGTGGTGGTGGTGGTGGAGGCAGTACTAGCAATAGCAGTAGCAGTAGCAGCAGTGGTAGTCGTCGTCGTCGTAGTGGTAGTGGTACTGGTGTGGTAATGGTAGCCGCAGTGGCAGCGGCTGTAGCAGCAGAAGAAGCAGTAGGAGGTGTAAGAGTAGCAGTAGGAGGAGCAGGAGTGAGGAGCAGCAGCAGCAGGACGAAGAGCAGTAGTATTAGAACGAGGAGGAGTAGCAGCAAGAGCGGGAGCAGCCATCACAAGTAGTTGACATGTTTGCAACTGTGTCTTTCTGTTCTTCGTGTTCGTCTTCTTATCCTTACTTCATCAACGATTAATGCTGCTGCGACGGCTAGTGTTGCTGCACATGTCATTCCTGTGCATTAGCTTGCTCGGAATTGCAAGAAAGACGTACTTTGTAAACATCAACCCTAAGCCCTTGAACCTGAATCCTAGACCATCCCGCCATGGTTTCAGGTGGCCTTCATCTACACGCCGTCGCTTGACACCGGCTGCATCTCGGGCTAAGGCCGCCTTTGTTGCGGACATCAGGCTCGTAGGGCCCAACTTAAAGGTTGAAGTCCATTTTTTCGAGCTGGGGATTCTGAGCTAATAATGCCAATACTGTTTTGGGGGTTCCTTATTGTCATCATAGAAAAATGATGGTTCATGGCTTTTTGTTTAAAGCACCTTTTCCTTCGTTACGGAAGTCCATAGCATTTATAGGATCATTTAGGCTTAGGCTTTAGGGTTTCGGTGTAAGCTGGCAGGCAGAAGTTCGCAGGCCCGTAGACTATACTGAACTTAGAACCCTAGCAAAATTATAATTTTAGCTGTTTCTTAGGGATTATAGTAAAGAAAAATTAAAAATATATATTTGTAAGTATCCCTAAGTAGATGCTGGCTGGAGAGTCCGGAGCGGAGTTTAGAGATCATGATTAGGCAAAGCGGGTCTTTGGGTTTAGGGTTTTTGGTTTGGGGTGCTGGGTTTGGGGTTTTGTGCTTTAGGCTTCGGGTCTAATTCGGGGTTTGAGTTTAAGGTTTAGGGAATTATGGAGTCTCACTGTTCCTGTACATGGACCACCATTGGCAGAAGCATCATCACCACAAGTCACCACGATCACCACCGTCAGCACCAGCACCATCATCAGCAACGGCAACAACAAACACACCATCGATCTCATCGGCACAATCATCATCGCCATCAATGATCATGATCGTCGTTGTGATGGTCATAGTGTCATAGGGACCAACACCAGCACCATCAGCAGCGCCAGCAGCAACAGCAGCGGCACACCGCTAGGACCGCTAGGATTGCCAATATCGCCATCATCAACGGCTCAGCAAAGGTATAGTCATCCCCACGGAGCGGTGCGTCTGAGAGTCACAGCAAAAATGGGTGCTCCAGCAACGAACTGCCAATGTCTGCTCTCCAGAAAATAGAGCGGCGTACGCAGAAGCATGGCATTTAGGGCCAATCTTGGGGTCTCTAATTCACTGGGCTTCCTCCATACCCCGAATCCCGAAAGAATCAAAACCCTGAACCCGAAAGCCTGAATACCCCATCACCCATCTCCTGAATGGTTCAAGCCATCAAATAACCATGCCGAAACCCTTATAGCTGCCGACATAGAACCCTTCAAAGAGCCTTAATATAGGAACCTTACAGCAATAGCTAGAACAGGGTTTTGGGGCCCATTATGCTTATGCTCATATTAAGCAAACCCTCCAAGATAGTATTGGTAGTTATCTAGGCCCCCATGTTACTCCACTTCTTAAGGCCCCTCTTCCCAGAGAGCCAATACCCCTAAATTCAGGAATATAGCTTAAATCATATTATGAAGCCCCTAATGATTCAAGGTATATTCCTTAATTTAGGGGGTATTGGGCTCTCTGGGTTCGCCGATTCGCCTCCAGAGCATTCACCTCGGTAAACTTCCGCAGCCATCGCAAGGACACGCTGTAGTGACGATGCCGCTTCCTCGAGGTTTCTGGGGTTTAGCTGGGGGTTATGGGTTTAGGGGTTTCCGCGTTTAGGGTTTAGGGGTTTAGGGTTTAGGCGGGTTTAGGGGTTTAGGGTCGTAGCTTTGCGGCTTTGAGAAGTATTTCTGCATAGGTACCTCTATAAGAACCATTAAGGAATTTCAAAAAGTTTCCCAATTTGACACCTAGGCTTTTAACTTGAATGGACCTAGTGCTTAGGGATTGGGGGGGGAGGGGTGGGCGCTTGGAGTTCCGGGTTGAATATTTACACTTTCGATTCCGGTTCACGACTTACTTGAGGGTTCTGAGATTTCTCTTTCAGCAAGGACTCAAGTCTCAAGGCTGAGCTAAAGCCTCAGCCGCCTCAACCCTAAACCCCATAACGTCTGCATCTCGAAGCCTTGAAGCTAGAGCGCAAACCCTGAAACCCTAAACCCTAAATCCTCAAGCCTGAGCCCCCAGCATGAACAAAACACTATGAGCCACACAAACAAGACCCAGAACCATATTCAAGACTCCAAACAGGCTTGCATACGCCGTGTATTGAAATCACAACCAACACCACAAACCCCATGAACGGGGTCGGAACAACTTGTATCATGTAACTGTACGATACTATAGGACAACACTCTGTTCTGGTTCCGAAGACCCCATACGCAACCCTTGACCTGACAAATCCCTATTCAGAGCCAAGGAAAATTCAAACGTTGCTCAAGCTCCACCATCCCCCTCTGATCCTCTGAAAACCATCCAGTCCAAAAGGACCTAAACCATAAACCCTAACCCTAAGCCATAAACCCTAAACCCCAAACCATAAACCCTAAACCATAAACCCTAAACCCTAAACCCTAAATCCTCAAGCCTGAGCCCCCAACATGAACAAAACACTATGAGCCACACAAACAAGACCCAGAACCATATTCAAGACTCCAAACAGGCTTGCATACGCCGTGTATTGAAATCACAACCAACACCACAAACCCCATGAACGGGGTCGGAACAACTTGTATCATGTAACTGTACGATACTATAGGCCAACACTCTGTTCTGGTTCCGAAGACCCCACACGCAACCCTTGACCTGACAAATCCCTATTCAGAGCCAAGGAAAATTGAAACGCAGCGCAAGCTCCACCATCCCCCTCGGATCCTCTGAAAATACCATCCAGTCCAAAAGAACCTATACCATAAACCCTAAACCCTAAGCCATAAACCCTGAACCCCAAACAATAAACCCTAAACCCTGAACCCTAAACCATAAACCCTAAACCCTAAACCACAAACCCTAAACCCGAAACCATAAACCCTAAACCACAAACCCTAAACCCTAAACCATATTCCCTACACCCTAAACTATAAATCCTAAACCTCGACACAAACTATCAAGCGCTCAGATGAGGGCCCCACTGGTCTTCGGCAAACTCCCTTACCTGCGCGTAGACCTGGGAGTTTCCGAAAATGGGGGGTACCTTTTACAGGGATCCTTTAAAGGTTCCTTAAAGGGATCGATAAGGGGTTCTATAAAGGGTTTAGGGCTTCCGAGAATGAGGGGTACCTTTATTTTGGTGTCCTTATAATAAGGATCTTACTATTTAGGGTACTATATTACTTAGAGGATCATGGGACTTAGTAAGTAGGTTATAATTGGGGTTATAAGTCCCCTAAGTGGGGTTATCCTAGCTATAACCTACTTATAACCTTACTTACTAAGTCCCATGAGCCTTCAAGTAGACCCTAAACCCTAAACCCCATAGATCCCTTTAAGGAGCCCTATAGATCCCTTTAAGGAGCCCTTTAAGAACCCTTACTAAGTCCCATGAGCCTTCAAGTAGGGTCCCCTATTTTCGGAAACTCCCACCTCGTCGTCGCCAGCCAAAGTGCGAGACACCTGCGTACACAGTGGCGAAGGTGCCGGAATTTAGGTTTAGGGTTGAGGGGTTAGAAGAATGGCTCGAATTAATTTAGGGTTTAGGGTTTAGAAGAGGGGCCAGAATTGAGGGTTTAGGGTTTAGAAGAGGGGTTTGGGATGTGTAGCATTCGAATTTCAAGTCTCGGGGATCCGGATGCATTGAAGTTGTGTGTTGGGCGGGTCCCGGAGGTTTGGGGTTCTAGGGTTTGGGATTAGTTTTTCTCGGGCGATTAGGGTTCCATGAAACCTACTATCGGTGACAATACATTAGATGTTCAGTGTTTAGGGCTTAGGGAGTGTCGAGTCCCTGCTTGCGGGCATGGACAGGCGTGGCAAAGGAGTGATCATTCAAATAGAAATGGGCCAAGTTCCCGGTATGAGAAAAACGAGCTTTCGCAGCCCACAAATCAACATAGTAACTCCTAAACTGCAACGCGGGAGCATAGTCAGGAGGACCAACTATAGTATTACAACAGAACCCACTTTCCCGAACGGAAAGCTCCATTGTCTACGTAGTTCACCCCAGAAGTCCCAACAGTCGAGATCTCGCAGAGGCTCCGCATCGTTTCATTGTGTAATATACCTTCAATCATCGTTTGGATCCCCCGATCAGTTAAGGTATATTCCTTCATTAATGAGGTTTTGGAGTCTTTTGGCAACTATAGGGGCCTGAATAATTAGAATAGGGTTTTGGAGCCGATTATGCTATAGCTAATAAATAAGGACCCCCCCCTCAAAAAAAAAAAGCATTGGAAATTCTTTAGGCCCTATGTAAATCTCCCTCTGGCCAAAGATCCGGTATCTTCAGTTTGGTGGGTTCCTTTTCCAAGATGTGCTTCCACTGCTGCCATCCTTGACTCCAGCTCGTACAGCTTGTAAGCCTGGCTCTCCACGCGGTCCAAGAGGAGGTTCAGCGTGTCGAGCATCTCTTCCTTGGACATCCCCGTGGGCTGTCCTTCTTCTACCTCTTCCTTGTCTTGTGCTTCCGCACGGCTGCGGTAGAGGCACTGTTCCTTCTGCTTCAGCTCAAAAACTGCAACGGTACTTCCTACTGCAAAACACTCAAAGTTCCTGAAGCTGCACGGCTCTCTGATCGCTCATGACTCGGGAGTGGCTCATATGCGCAACTCGAAACCTTTCAGCCTTAATGAGCTGCAGGACCTTATATATATATATATATATATATATATATATACATATAGATATAGATATAGATATAGTGGCCTTAGTTATCAGAATGGGGCTTCAGAGTATACGAATAAGGAGCCCTGTGCAAGAGTCCCTATTCGTAATCATTGCGACCCCTCATTTAGTCCCGAACCCTAGGCTCGAAATCCTGTTCCCCAGACCATTACACTCCACTATAGGGGCCTTAATAATTAACATAGGGTTTTGGTGCCCATTATACTACAACTACTATAAAGGACCCCCGAAGAGAGTACTGGTAATTATTTAGGCCCCTGTCTTTTAGATGCTTCAGGCTTTCGGAGTGTCCCCGTAGTGTTCAACTCCAAACCTTTGAAGCCTCAACTCCTCCAAAACACGTAAAACACCTATAAGCCCCCCGGGGGGGGGGGGGGGGGTCGTTTAGAAAAATAGCACCTGCAGCTCAACAAAAACGCCATTGCACACCTATTCAAGCCTAAAACCCCCCAACCGTAATCAACCCTAAACCCTACACCCTAAACCCTCAATCCTGAAGCCTTTTTTCCCAGCCGTACCCTGCTGTGACTGACTCGCTTCCCTAAACCCTGAACCCCTAAACCCTGAACCCTAGACCCTAAACCCTAAACCCTCGGCCCTAGACCCTACGCCTCGCAACCCAACTTCTCCGCGATGAACCGGATGTTTCTGCAGTGCGTGTTCGGCGTCAGGGTCTCCGACTTGAGGTCCTCGGCCGGTTTAGGATTTTAGCGGATTTTAGGCGATTTTAGCGTGATTTTTAGGGGACTTAGGGGATGTTAGGGTGATTTTAAGGAGATTTTAAGTGATTTTAGGGGGATTTTAGGGAATTTTAGTGGGACTTTAGGGGTTCAGGGTTGAGGGCTCTAGGGTTTAGGGGGTTTTATAGGGGTTAGGGCTTTAGGGATTTCAGGGTTTCGCTCTTTAGGGCTTTGGGGGATTTTTAAGGGGAGCGTAGGGGTTTGTAGGGGTTGGGGCTTTGGGGTTAAGGGTTCAGTGTTTAGGGCTTTAATCTAGGGTATTGTAAGGGATTTTAAGGGTTTCTAAGGGTTAGGGCTTTAGGGTTTAGGTTGGGCCTTGGGCTTAGGGTTTCGGGTTCTTCTGATTCTGAGCTATTTCGGGCCAGGCAAGACTCCGCATCCCTAAACCGCATTACTGTTCTCTCCAGGGCATCCAATTCAAACACTCACCACGATATGTGAAGGTGGGCATATGTCCTCGCCTAACAACCCTAACATTCTATGGTTCAGGGTTTAGGAGTCGAGGGAACCCTACATTACATCTCCCGCCGCTACCGCGAAACTGAAGTACCCTAGACCCACAACTCAACACCTGACCCTGAAACCCTCTACTTGGATGGGCAGGGGACTTAGTAAGTAGGTTATAAGTAGGGTTATAATTGGGGTAACTCCATTTAGGGGACTTATAACTCTACTTATAAACTGCTTACTAAGTCCCTTGCCCCTCCAAGTATGCCAAGCTCTGTAGCCCGCCAACCTGCACCCCTCCCCCCTGACTAAAACCCAGTTCACAAATCGAAAGAACCCACCCATAGAGCCCAATACCCCTTAATTTGAGGAATATACCTTAAATCCTAATATGAAGCCCTTAATGCTTTAAGGATATTTCTCAATTACGGGGTATTGGGCTTTCTGGGCAAACCTGGCCACTGGAGGCAGCCAAAACCCAAGCAAACCTCTTCCAAGAGGTTCTCCACAACTTAGGGTTTAGGTTGGAAGGGGCCCCCACCCTGTAATAGTGGTATAATAGGAATATAATAGGGCCATAATGTAATCCTTAAAGTCACTATTACAGGGTGGGGGCCCCTTCTAAGGTTTAGGGTTCAGGGCATCCAGGATCCCTCGATGGCTTGAAGAATGCTTCTGGCATCAAGAGTTTTCATGTGGACCACTCATATTGGGCATCCCTACAGACCTTGAGGAGTAAAGCCCTGAACCATAAATTTCTCAAAAGCCGTATCCTGTAGTACAGTCCCAAACTAAAACATCTGAAACCCTATCCTTCAGTTTAAGAACATCCCTAAACCCCAAACCGAACCCTATACCCTACACGCTAACCCCACACCCTGCGACGAAAGCTCGTATCGGTGTTCAGTCAGCGACGCTGCGAACAGACGGAGCAGCTCCTCGGAAAATTTCCCAAAACTCGAAACCCTAAACCCTAAACCTTAGACCCCAAGCCCTGATGGGTTGAGGGGCTTAGGATTTGCGATGACCTGGACGCTAAGAAACCCGCATTTTTAGGGCTTCTTGTAGAAGCCCTGTAAAAAGCAGCTTCATTTGTGGCAAAATACACCCTACACCCTAAACCCTAAGGTTCACCTCTGGGGTCTGGCGGGCAAATAGGGTTGGCCTTTGGGGAGGAAGGAGATAAACACTCAAGCAGGTTGGGGTCATGAGCCCAGAGCCTCCAAAACCCCTGAATTAAGGAATATACCTTAAATTATTATCGGATCCCTGATATGATTTAAGGTATATTCCCTAATTAAGGGGTTTTGGAGGCTCTGGGAGGATGCTTAAACATGCTAAACCCTGAACTCTGAACCCAAAATCCTCGACCAGGATCCCTGGACGCTTCGAGGGCCTAGGTTCAGGGCTTTAGACAGGCCTGAGCGCTTTGGAGTTTGGGGCTCAGGGGTATCGAAACTTACGTGTTCAGACCTTTCGGGTTTAGAGATTTAGGGCTTGGGGCTTTGGGTTTAGAGGTTGAGGGTCTAGATGTCCTACCTGTGGTAAACCCTGAACTCCAGACCCCAAGCTCCAAATTCTATAAACCCTAGGCCACGAACCCTAAACCCTAAACCCACACGTCCCAAGCTACCCTTACCCACCGTCCTCTCCCTCCTCTCGCTGCTCAAGCTCGTCCGCCAGCTCTTGATCCCATACCTGTTCAGGAGCTTCAGGCGCTAGAAGCCTTTAGGGCGTGGGGTCTAGAAAGTTCAGCGGGCCTTAATGAATATTACAGGATATGGGTTTATACTGTATTTTTGTTATTGTTACTATTGTTGTTATTGTTATTATTGTCTTTATTTTGATTATGCGATCATTATCTTTAGTGTTATTGTTCTTGCTTGTCTTATTACTATTAATCTTGTAATCTACTTATATAACCATAGTATAATCTGTTTAAAAGTACGGAACCCTAACGAGCAGGTTCAGGACTTGGGAGTGGTCAGTTGGGCGAATATGAGGACAAAAATTTAGTACAACCAGGGCCCTCGAAGTGCTCCCCGGATGCTCCAGAAAACAGGGAGAGGGTTCAGGCCGCTACGTTGAAGTTCGAAGAGAGCCTGATCTTGTGAAGGAAGTTGAGGGTCTGGGGCCGCATGAATAAACACTAAACCATGAAGCCACATGCCTAAAAACCCTAAACCCATATTGCAGAGTAAACACCAAAGCCCCACAACTCCTTCACAAACCCTGGACTTTGCGGAAATGGCAGCTTGACTTAGCCTTCAGACCGGTCTTCCCACATTTTGTCCGGATGCGGTTGTCAAGGATAGGAGGATTGTAGTGCTTGGAGGGTCGGGGGACTTAGTAACTGGTTATTTTAGGGACTTATAAGTACCATAACCCCAAATAGGGTCCCTTCTAGGGTACTTACAAGTCTACTTACTACCTACTTACTAAGTCCCCCGACCCTCCAAGTAGTGGGGGCTCATCAGCTCCCCAGTCCCAGGTCCCTCTATTAATGCACTTGGGGGGCCTCGTTCACCTTCTCGTGGTACTGCGGTGAGCTCCGGTGATAGAAAGCGAGGTGGCCGAGCAGCGCGCCCAAGGATGGAAGTCCTCAGACAACGAATATTTCATAAAGTGCCTGAGTAACTAGAATGAATTTTTGTGGTATATTATATTATAGCTTTCATAAGGAGCTCCACAATAGTCTTCGCACTTGTTTAGGCCCTACATTAGTTGCATAAGGGATCTACAACGCCTCGGTTTTGGGTAAAGGCTTTATATGTTTTTTTGAATTGTCCTACGAACATACCCGGAGACCCAGCCGAACAACAAACTATTACAACCCCCAAAGAGACCTTGTACATGAACTACCAATAACCAGAACTTGTTTTCAAAAAAAACTGTAGAGAACGTGTGGAAGCACCAGCAACAAGAAACCAGAAATGCCGATAGGGACACTGCAGGCTACGAGCAACTCGAGAAAAACAAAAACTAACGACTATGTACCACGGAAACCCACCCCTTTTGTTTTTATAGAAGCCTCCTCGCGGAAAGGAAACTTGAACATTCAACAGGGCCTTCACAGACCTCGTACGAGTAGAAGCCCTGTTTCCAAGAAGCCATGCAACCCCGTCACGACCCACCCCAACCCTGAACCCTAAACTCTCAACTCTAGGCCCTAAACCCTAAACCTCTCTATCATATAGAAATATAGATTTTGAACATCTTCGTCGGCAAGGCCCACCGAAACTTCGTCTGCAAGGCCCGAAGGCCCGAATCTTCATCCGAAAGGCCGGAAACTCCGTCGGCAAGGCCCACCGAAACTTCATCTGGGTGAGCCTTGCCGACGGAGTGTCCGGCCTTTCGGGCGAAGAGCAAGGTTCGCTCAAAACTTCGTAGGGTTTCGTCCTTAAGGTTTCGTCCTTAAGGTTTCGGCCTTAAGGTTTCGGCCTTAAGGTTTCGGCCTTAGGGTTTCGGCCTAAGGGTTTCGGCTTCTGGGTGTCGGCCCCAAGTTTGCGTCCTTGGGGTTTGGGCTTTAGGGTTTCGGCCATAGGATGTCGGTCATGGGGTCTCGGCCTGAGGGTCTTTTCGGCCTTAGCCTTAGGATTTCAGTCCGTCATAGAGTTTCGGCCTTCGGGAAAGAAGCCTTTAACCCAGAAGAAATTGAAATCAGCTGTGTGAGGAATATGAATCCTTCTATTTTCTCATCCTTCTATTTTCTTAATGTTCCGGGATTCTTTGGGCGGGTGGGTTTTTTCTTACTTCCGAAACCGCCAGCTCGACTAGAGACGGCTCGATCCGGAGTTGCTGAACTCTAAACCCTGAGCCCTAAACCCCTAAAAAGGGGCAGGGCTCCCCAATCTTTCGCCAAGCTGTTGCCACACCCTGTCGGGCAGTCAGCAGCTGTGCAGCGAAACGGCCTGATCTTGGGGTTTAGGGTTTGGGGTTGAGGATTTAGGGTTTAAGGGGTTAGGGTTTAAGGCAGTTAAGGTTAGGTTTTAGAGTGGCCGTGATGTCAAATAGAGTTGCGGTTTTGCCTAGGGTTTTTTGCAAAGTTCTTGCAGGATTGCGCCAAGGTTTCATTGTCTGTAGAGGGACATTCAGAATCAGAATGGGGTTGTGCGGTATACTGTAACATAGGTGGACTACAGAGAAACTATTGACAAGAGTTCTTCAGACCTCTTTACAGGGTGGCCTTCGAGTTTGGGGTGTAGGATTTGGAGGTTTCCGAAAATAGGGTACCCTGATATAGTACCCCAAATAGTAGGATCCTTATTTTAAGGACAGCAAAATAAGGTACCCCTAATGTTTCAAACTCCCATTTTAGGTTTACGATTGAAGGGTTTTGGGTGTCGCGTTTGGGGCTCCCGGTTTTAGTGATAAGCGGCCCCCATAGTAGTTCCTTTTTGGGGTTGATATTTAGAAGCCTATAAAATAATCCAAAAAGGAACTACTATTGGGCCTCTGGGTATAAAGTCAAAGAGTTTCATACCTAGGTGATACTGCTCTATGCAGGCTTACAGTTGAATTACAGTTGAAAGCTGTTGGAATTAAGTCTCTCGGGCTTATGGGGCTACAGGGTCGGCTTCTGTGGAAGTTCTACGGCTGAGCATCACCACTTCTTTACA
Source organism: Symbiodinium sp. CCMP2592 (assembly GCA_905221615.1). Classification (NCBI taxonomy): domain Eukaryota; class Dinophyceae; order Suessiales; family Symbiodiniaceae; genus Symbiodinium; species Symbiodinium sp. CCMP2592. The sequence goes on from CAJNDT010000990.1 coordinate 461,071, forward strand.
GTTCATAAATCCCGAGGGGAGGAGGGGTCAAAGCACAGGTGAACTGAGCATCATCGCCATCTGCAGGAGCTACCCTCAACTCCCGCACAAAGGCCACAAGTCTGAAAAAAAAAATCATCTTGCTGCAAGGACTCAGAGCCGCAAATCCAAAACCCTAAAGCAGATTGAACCGTCCTGAAGCCTGGTCGCTTAAAGAGAAACTGCCAGGCTCCTCCTCTCAGAAGCCCAAAGTGAAGGACTAAAGCCCTTACCAAAGCCCCAAAGCCTAAACCGTAAACCCCGAAACCCCAATAGCCCTGAACCCTGAACCCTAGGTCCTAGACCCCACCCCAAAGCCGACACTTCGAAGCCCTTGGAGACCTATATGCCTAATTAGGGCTTAGGGCTTAGAGTAAAAGCCTAAAGCCGAAACACACTACGTACCCCAACCCTTGAACCCCCGAGCGAAAAAGCCCGAGATCTCGGGTCTTCTCAGGCTGCCGTTGTGTTTCCCTTATTGGGTAGCTGAGGCCTAATTAAACCCTAAACCCTAAACCCCGAACCCCTAAACCCTGAAACCCTAAACCATTAACCCCTAAACCCTAAACCCATGTGGGACCAGAGAAACAGCGCGAACAGCCGTCCGAGGAGCGTCATTCTGACCTGCTCTTTCAAGCCCAGCCTGTTCAGGGCTATATAGGGGCTTTAGTATTTAGAATAGGGTTTTCGGGCCCGTTCTGCTATAGTTATAATCCGAAAATGGTATTGTTAGTTAACTAAAGGCCCCTAAATTATTTAGGTTTTTTCTTTGGATTCAAGGTTTCGGGGTGGAGGCTTTAGGGCTTGTTTTCAAGACCATCGGGTCCGGGAATTCGGGCTAGGCCCGCCGAGCTTTCAGGCTTTGGGGCTTCGCAGCGGTTTAGGGTTTACAGTAGAAGCCAGAAAGTTGGAATATCATTATCGTAACCCCTTTAAAATAAATTATAGGGATCCTACCATTAATCCATATTCCAACTCTCTGGAGTTCCCTTTAGGGTTTAGGGTTTAGGGGCCCAGGGCTTTTCAAAGAGCCTGCGGGCTTGAAAGCCCCGGATATGAAATGTACTTGGAGGGGCAGGGGACTTAGTAAGTAGGTTATACGTAGGGTTTTTATAATTGGGGTAACTCCATTTAGCGTGCTTATAACTCTACTTATAACCTACCTACTACGGTTGATGATATAAATCCTGCATTACCTTAATGACCCTAAGCTATGGGAATTATGTTATATTCCTTATTATGTGTCATGCAGGATTTATATCATCAGCCGCAAGTCCCCTGCTTCTTCAAGTAGGGTTCGTTCGAGCCGTGTTTTTCTGAAAGTTGAGAAGGGCCTGGGTCGGTTGGTTTAGGGTTTAGGGTTCAAGGTAAAACCAGGGTCCCTTTCATTTCCATGTCTTGGTGGTTTTCTTCAACAAGAGGCTACAGAAAACCCGGTTATGGTCAAGTTATGGTGGTTTCAAGTAGCTTTTGGCTCCGAAATCAGCGACTTTATCTCCGTTTGCAGCTCAGACAGTGGTGGCTACCTGGACCCCAACAGCACGTAAAGACTAATAACCGTTTCTAAATTGTTGGGCCATTAATTTACCTACTTTTCTGATGAAGTACTCCTGGACAGACCTGGAACACGGCTTGCCCCTGTAGGGTCAGGGTTCAGGGCTTAGGTAGGCAACCTTGCCTGGCCCTGTTTTGAACCCTAAACCGTCCCTGAATAAACGTCCTGAAGCCCGATAAAAAAACCCACGACAGACCCAAATTCAGGAAAACTCATGGTTAACCCGAAACAACCGCTTAGCATTTCAAGTCCCACCAAAACCTGGACAACGCTTCGACTTCGGTAAGCCTTTACGAAACCTAAACCCTAGACCCTACACCCCGGCTAAACCCTATGCCCTAAACCCTATATCCTGAACCCTATACCCTAAACCCGAACCCTTTATGCCCTACGGTTGATGATATAAATCCTGCATTACCCATAATAAGGAATATACCATAATTCCCATAGTTTAGGTCTTTAAGGTAATGCAGGATTTGTATCATCAAACGTAAGACGCCGGACTGGCCTGAGGGCTTCCTGGGCCAATTGCCTGAGCTTTGGCCTCAGCGACCCAGAGAGCCCACACAATACCCAGTAGTTAAGGAATACTGTATGCCTTAAATCATCAGGGGCTTTATCTTAAGGGGGCACGGGCATTGGGCTCTCTGGGGAAAGGGAGGAGCAGTTCGCGCTTGGGGTGTTTTGGGTTTAAAGGCTTTACGGGCTTGGTGTTTGGTGGTTCGGGTTTTAGGGTTTAGGGGGTTTGAGGGTTCGGGGCTAGGGTTTAGGGTTCAGGGCTTGGGAGGGTTTAGGGTTTAGGGTTTAGGGTTTAGGGCTTAGGGCTTAGGGTTTAGGGTTTAGGGTTTAGGGTTTACGGCTTCTTTGGGGATGCATGAAGGCTTAGTCATCATGTAAACACACTTTGCAATAGTTTGAACCGTGGGCCTTTTGCGTGATCCTCTAAGTAAGACAAGCCTGTGCTGGGGCCGCCAGACTCCGGAGGTTTCGGGGTTGGTATACTCTGTTCAAACGCACCAAACTCTGCGGTTGATGATAAAAATCCTGCATTACCCATAATTGGGAATATGTGAGAATTGTGGTATACTCCTTATTATGGGTAATGCAGGATTTATACCATCAACCGTAGCACCCCAAAGCCCCAAACCCTCCCAGAGAGCCCAATACCCCTTGATTAAGGAATATAGCAAATATCATTATATGAAGCCCTTAATGATTTAAGGGATATAGCTTAACTAAGGGGTATTGGGCTCTCTGGGGTAAGCCTAAAATCCCAAGTCCCAAAGGTTCGAGGAAACATCGACGACTCCCCAGCGACAACAGCCGGGGATTGTTGCAACAAATGTCATGTGTGTGCACCTCTACGTACGACGATAACGAGTCTCTAAGAAGATGCCTTGGGTTCGAAAAAACCCTAGAGTCAGCTACGAGGTTTGTCAAGGCCGAGAAAAAATTGTTTAAATCAAACCATGGAGGCCGAGTCACCAGTCTGTTCAAACTGGATTCGCAAGCTGAAGCGCTTCAACCCTCTCGGTTCAGCTCCAAATCTACAGACCATTCGCAGTCCTTCGATTCAAGAGACCCCAATCAAGCAACAGCTGACAAAGTGCTGGAGTTCCGAGGCCATGCCCAATCTGAAGGATGCCTCAGGCATGCTTTGGCACCGGAGAATTTCCGAACGATTGGCAATCTGAATCTTCATCTATATAATTACCCGGACCCGAAAATGCTTAGAACAATAGCCTTTATAGGTATTATAGGTCTTGCCCCGCATTAATTTCACCTAGTGTGGGGTATTTTCGTGAACCCCAAAACACAGCAATCCCTATAGATCCCTTTGATTTAAGGAACCCTAGATCCCCTTTAGATCCCTTTAAGGAACCCTTATTATAGCTCTCCAAACCCCCAAATCCAGATCGAAGAGCCAGAACCCCAAACTCTAAAGCCTCGGCTGGTTTGCAGGGCGAGGGGTTTACACGGTTTAGGGTTTAGGGTTTAGGGTTTAGGTAGGAGTTAAGATCAAGGGAACCCTTGGGGATATAGACCCTCTCATTAGGGGCCCCTTTGAAGAGAGAAAGAAGTATTGTGAAGAAGGGTCCCCTTTAAGGGGTCTCCCTACTTGGAGGGGCAGGGGACTTAGTAAGTAGGTTATAAGTAGGGTTATCATTGGGGTAACTCCATTTAGGGGACTTATAACTCTACTTATAAAACTGCTTACTAAGTCCCTTGCCCCTCCAAGTAGAGTAGAAGCCAGAAAGTTGGAACATCATTAGCCTCATGGCCTTAAGGTATAACATAGGGAATCCCAGCACAAATCATAATTACTAAATCCATGTTCTAACATTCCGGAGCTCACTACAATACTACTTAGGAATAGGGTTTATAGGGTATGATATCGCATAGCATCCTGGAGTTCGCTATAATGCTGTTTAGGAATGGTGTTTGGTGGTATATTAAAGTTGGAACATCATTATCCTCATGCCCTTACGCTAAAGAATAGGTAATCTCAGCAAGAATGATCCTCAATCTATGTTCCAACTCTCTGGGGTTCACTGTATAAGGGCTCTATAAAGGATTTAGGGATTTAGGGGCCTTTAACAATTAGAACTGGGTTTTGGGGCCCATCTCTACGTTCTTTACGCCCCACAAAGCTTTAAACGACCTACTGATGCCTCATAAATCTTCTGCTCCCTCTGCACTCTGATCGCCGGGTCGCGTTAAGCCTCCAAGACTTTAGCACCTTCTACCTTAATGTGGACCCGTCTATTGATAACCGCCCCTCCCTGAAAAATTAGAGTTTTAGGCCGGATCCGAAAGGAAAGGCTCGTAAGGAAACAAAGTGGTTTACTAACCAGGTGTTTGCATTGCAAGCCCGATGACGCCCCTGTCATCTCCGAATAACACCCCCTATGAGGACCCTTACCCCCAAGCCGAGAACCCTAAGCTGCAAGCTTGCCTTCTCCAGCTAATTGCAGCAGAGACACACCAGTGACTTCGACCCACGATTTGCCCTGACGTTTTTCCTCGGCGACGCATGGCCATTCAGTGGCTACACCGGGGGTGTATTGAGTTTTGGTCTTGAGTTCCTTGAGCTCAGCTTCGCATTTGGACCTTTAGCTTGAGGGGTTCGGTGGAGGTTCAGGGTCTTCTGGAACCGTGAACCCGGACACTGAAAAAGGAAAAGATTTGACAATGAACGACTTATAGCATAGTCAAGCAAGTCTTCTGTATCGCTCGAGCACACAGGAACATCCATAGTAAGCTCGGCAGAATGCTGATAACGACTATCTCGAATAAGCTTTAACAACACCAGTATTAAGCTCGACTCGACAGAATGCTCACAACTTAACGAGCACCTTGAACGCAGCTTTAAGCCTCTAAGCCCTGAATTGACCTCAAACCGTCCGGCTAAACCGTTCTAACGTCTAGACCCTGGCACCTCAACCCGTTGCAATTGCGACACCTCTACACACCTACGCCGGAAGGCGTTCAACCTCTCACCCTTAACCCCCAAAGCCCTTTAACCCCCAACACTGCGACCCAAAATCCGTACGCCCCAAACACCTGACTCCTTGTGCCCCAAACCTCACGCCCCCACAGCCATAGGCTTTTACTCTCCCAGAAAGCCCAATACCCCTTAATTAAGGAATATACCTTGAATCATTAGGGGCTTCATATTATGATTTAGGCTATATTCCTTAGTTAAGGGGTATTGGGCTCTCTGGGCTCGTCGTTTTCAACCTCTAAGTGGCCCAGGTCAGCCCGTGGAACTGCACCGCAGCCAGCTTCTGCGAGCGAAGGAAGCACCTGAGGTAGACTTCAAAACGGTTTAGGGTTTTAGGGTTTAGGGCTTCGGGTTTAAAGTTTAGGTGTATCAAACTCAAGTTTGAAGAGTTTGCGCTAGAATTGAGGCCGTTTCGGACTTCTATTCAAATTCTAAGCTAACGCCGAGGCTTTAGTCCGGTTGAGGGCTCAAGCTCGAGGGTTTGACCTTCATGGCTGGCGGAGCGGAGTATCTTGAAGCATTGCTACGTGCCGATTTCAACAGTCCCCAAACTTATTTATGATTAGGGCCTTATATTGGACAATGAGGGAAACTAACACTATCCCAAATCGATACCCGCATTATTAGGGTTAGATAATGTGGGTTTACGTTTACGTGTTTTAATATCTCCTACGGCTGTACGCAGCCGAAAAACTTAGAAGGTTGATGTCGGAGAGCTTAGTATGAAACCCCACAGCCTAAGCCTAAGCTAAAGATTGACACGCGGAATTTCCGCTTCTCTCCTGCTCTTTGCCGTGGCACTTGGCGCCGCTGAGGTCCGTGGTGATCCGCCACCTGCAAAACTTACCTCTGGTTAGTAGGGAATGGAACAATGGCAGCAATAGTAGTTATAATTGTACCCCATTCCTCCATTCCCTACTAACCAAAGGTAAGAAAAGAGGCTTAGGGTTTAGTTTCGGGTTTTGGGCCGAGGGTCCTTCTCTACGGTTTCGGAGTCTACGGATAGGGCGAGGTGCGTAGGGTTTTGGCATGGAGCGGTGTTTTCAGGTTGCCGGTTTTGAGTTTGCTCAAGACTGTGCTTCTATTAGGGAACCCTCTGGAAGAGTATTTCTGATTTTTCAGCACCTTCGGTATCAACTTTGCCACATGAAACTGCCTGCTTCCAGGGAGCTCCCCTTAACTAAGGAATAGACCTCAAAGCATTAGGGGCTTCACATTATGATTGAAGCGAACTTCCTTAGTTAAGGGGTGATGGAGCCCCCTAAAACCCTAACCCTATCGATCCCTTAAAGGAACCCGAGGCCCTAGGTATTCCTTGATTAAGGGGGTATTGGGCTCTCTGCGTTGGCAGGCCCTCAGACCCCCAACAAAGCTACGGGGTTAGGGTTTAGGGTTTAGGGTTTAGGGTTTAGGGTTTAGGGTTTAGGGTTTAGGATTTCGGGTTTAGGGTTTAGGATTTAGGGTTTAGGGTTTAGGGTTTAGGGTTTAGGATTTAGGGTTTAGGATTTAGGGTTTAGGATTTAGGATTTAGGGTTTAGGGTTTAGGGTTTAGGGTTTAGGGTTTAGGGTTTAGGATTTAGGGTTTAGGATTTAGGGTTTAGGGTTTAGGGTTTAGGGTTTAGGATTTAGGGTTTAGGGTTTAGGGTTTAGGGTTTAGGGTTTAGGATTTAGGGTTTAGGATTTAGGGTTTAGGGTTTAGGGTTTAGGATTTAGGGAGACCCCCAACAAAGCTACGGGCTTAGGGTCAAACTCTGCCCAACCTTGTCACACACTCTTCTCGCTGAGGTTGTTCTTCCATAGCTACTCTTTTTTTGTACCATACAATAGCATACCGTACCATAGCATGCCATGCCTTTTATTCCATACCATACCTTGCCATGCAATGGCCTGCCAGACCACACCACAGTACAATACGTTACCCTACTTTACCTGCTACTTTCATACATACACACCCAGGAAAAACATGTGCACCCATGCGCACAACACACAGGTTCCATGGAAGCCCGGCCGTGAAGTGGCGAAAATGGCGACGGTGTCGCTCCAGGTTCCCGACGCCTCGAGCTTGCGGAAAACCTGGGCTTGCAAGCTTTTGAACAAATCGTCGCGAACTACCATTAGCAAGCGCTCGCTTCTGCTGCAGGCTGTTCTGCGCTGAAGCGCGATGCTGGGCTCCGGCGACAGGTTCATTCTGGAAGCAGGCAGAGTCCACGATTGCACCTGACGGCCACGTCCGGCGTTTCGGATTCGGGGCTTGGGATTCTGAAGGCTTCTGCTGAAATCTGGTAGCCTAAAGGGGTCCAAGTATCGTTATGGTATATACTTAGACCCCCCAATATACCCTATAAGTATACACCCGAATGATACTTGGACCCTTTGGGTAGACTGCAGGAGTTTGCGGGCTGAGGCCTAGAATTTGGGGTTGCAGTACCTGAGTCCGTGTTCTTCAAGACTTGACAGCACAAAAGCTTGCATGCTGTAGAATTTAATTGAAAAAAGGCATCTAACCCCGAGGTCTCAACCCCCAAGCCTAAACCCCTAAAACGTAAGATCCAAACCCCACAAACCCTTCTTTTCGCAGGCTCTCGAAATCTTGGGTTTGCGGCAAACCTGGGCTAAAGGCTCTGGAGTTTCTTGGGGATGCAAGTTGAGGCCGATGGTCTTGGAGCCAGCGGGTGGCTACGTCTCCGGGGTGTAGGATTACGGTGCGAGGCTTCTTAAGGGAAGTCGGGTTGAAGTTGATCGGGTTTTCTCGGGTTTACCCAGAGCGCCCAACACCCCTTCAGTAAGGAATATAACTCAAATCATAATATGAAACCCCTGATGATTTAAGGTCTACTGGTATACTCCGCCGTAATTATGGGGTATTGGGCTCTCTGGGTGGGGCTTCATGTTCTATCAGGCTTTTACGGCATTTGGAGCCTTTAAAGTTCGGGGTTTCGGGCTGAAGGTTTCGGGGTTCAGGGCCGAGGGCTTTGAGGCTTGCGCCTGAACTGCCGGGAGCAATGCAACCAGGTCAAAAGCCCTGGAAGGCTATGGTCGGAACCTGATTAAGAAGCCCTGGCCTTATAACCCCCAAAATAGTAGGATTCACATCAGGAACCCTAATAACGCCCCAAGGTTTCTTGATCAGGTTCCTACATCATTATAGTACCCCAATGGACCCCGTATAGTAACCCTTTTAGACCCCTTTAAAGGAACTACTCTAATCGACCAAAGATCTCCTAAACCCTACACTTGATCCCCAAGCCGAAACAAGACACAGGCCCCCTGGAAAAGCCCGAACATCTGCCCGCCACAATCCTCAATAACACCCTGAAGGTTGCCGGTCGGGCGCCGGCGAAAACTCGGCGACAATCTCCACGAACACGCCACTTTGCTTGCCGGCACCAGTCAAGAAGATGGCCCTGCTGCAGCTGCTACTTGCTCGCTGGGGGCTGTGAAGGAACATTCAGGGTACTATACTGAACTTAGAACCCTAGCAAAAATTATATTTTTAGCTGTTTCTTAGGGGTTATAATAACCAAAAAATTTTAAAAAAGTATTTCTAAGTACCACTAAGGGCATACAAAATCTCGGGCTGGCAGCTTTGAGGTTCAGGGTTCCATGCCGATGACGCTGGGGGTTTACGGTTTAGGGTTTTGGGTTTTGGGTTTACTCGGAAGGGCAGGGGACTTAGTAAGTAGGGTTTAAGTAGGGAGTTATAAGTACCTTAAATGGAGTTACCCCAATTATAACCCTACTTATAACCTACTTACTAAGTCCCCTGCCCTTCCAAGTAGGGTTTAGGGTCTCGAACTCAACGACATGGGCCTTCTCAGACTCTGAGCCTCAAAGCATTTGCAATGCCACCGGCCCCAGCCCTTCTTCTTATGCTAGGTTCCTGAGTCGCGCGTTTACAACCGGGGTACATCCGGTCTTAATAAGGGGACCCTAAAATAACAGGGCAAAAGGTCACTACTCAGGAACCTGGTGCGTGGAGAGTCTATCGGGGCACAGTTTCCAGAGGTTATGAACATCTCACCGTCAAGGGCGCAATGATGGTGAGTGCTTCACGTGATGGTGCTGTCATGAAGTTGAAACATGAGTATGAACATGATCCTTGGTATTGAGACTGGGACTAAGATTACTATGAACATTGAGATGTATGTCTTGAGCCTCAATACGAATGAGACTGATATTTGCGGTGTTTCTACTGACGGGTGTATAATTTTCTGCAGCAGCTCACTTTGAAAGTATAGATGCTTGTCGCTTCTCCTTGTTGTCGTTATAATTACTGAAGCTGCTGCATCGTGCTACCACTACTACTCCTGCTACTACTACTACTACTACTACTACTACTACTACTACTACTACTACTACTACTACTACTACTACTACTGCTACTGCTACTGCTACTGCTACTGCTACTGTTACTGCTACTGCCACCGCTACTGTTGCTACTGCTACTGCTACTGCTATGCTACTCTGCTACTGCCACCGCCACAGCTACCGCTACTGCTACTGCTACTCGTACTGCTACTCCTGCTGCTGCTCCTGCTGCTGCTACTACTGCGACTACTACGACTACGACTACGACTACGACCACGACGACGACTACTACTACATCCTTACAATACTCTTGTAATCAGGAAGTTTGAGAAAACCTTGTTCAATCAACAGACCTGCTAACAAAAATTAAAAAGCAGATCCGAAATTCAGAAAACCTTCTTCAATGAACCGACTTGTTGCCAAAACATCGTCCCTAATATAGGGGCCTTAATGGTTAGAATATGGTTTTGGGGGCCACTAGACTATAACTACAACAAGGAACTCGCCAAAATAGTATAGGTAATCATTTAGCCCCGTATGTTAGGCTTATGGGGTTTACGGGGGTTCCTATTGTTTTACGGTATAGGACACCCCCAAACCGCATTCTAAATATTCAGGCCCCTATAAACCCTAAACCCTATAAACCCTAAACCCTATAAACCCCAAACCTAAACCCTATAAACCCTAAACCCTAAACCCTATAAGTCCTAAACCCTAAACCCTATAACCCCTAAACCCTATAAACCCTAGACCCTAAACGCTAAACCCTATAGGCCCTAAACCCTGCAGTACCGGATCCAAAAGCGGCCCAGTCGCCTCTGCTCCCGCACCAGCTTCGCCGGCTTCCATGGCCCTTTGACTCCCGCGGCCATGGGCTGAGCTATGGGGTTCAGGGGTTTAGGGGTTCAGGGGTTTAGGGTTCAGACCTCTTGGGCAATTGTGGCTCTCCGGTTTAGGGTTTAGGGGGTGCGAGTCTTCGATGTTGAGAGTGCTGCGTTGACTTGGGTTTGGGTTTGAGATGGCTTAAAAGATCAGGGTTGGCGGCAGTTGTTGGGTAATAGGTGCATGGTCAAGGGTGGTCGGCCGTCTGTATACGAAAAAGTAACAAGAAGTACAATCAAATACGATCCAGAGACTGCGCCGACCTGTGTGAAAGTTCCGCAGCTTACCATGTCGGGCTGGGTTAGGCTGGTTCCGGGCAAGGGGTCATGGCCGCCCGACGCGTAGAGCAAAACAGCTGCGCAGACGCAGGCACACTCACGGGCAAAGCGCAATGCTCCACTGCAAAGGTCCACCCGATCGTCGAGTAATGATGCATTGCTGAGAAGGTTTTCTACGATTATGCCCTGAAACAGATGTGGCGGAATCGCAACCTGCACTTAGCAGAGAACAGATGCCAAAAAATGGCATCCTGCATATTCCAGCTGACTCCGAAAGGCGTGGAATGCTTTTGGGACTTCCATGCCGCGTCTGCGAACATAAACATCGAGATTATCTTCTGTTGCCGAACTCCGCACTCCCACCGCCGTGTAGCGAAGATTGCCACATCCCTGGAAAAAGTCCACCCCAAGAGGGCCACAGTGCGAGCCAAAGCCTGTCAAATGCATCCGCCTCCCGAAATCTTTCCTTGGCACCGTTTATCTTGCTGAAGCTGCAACGCCGTGCTCAAGCCTTCGTGTTCAGTATTCTGGAATGCTCTGGCATCGTCCCTTGTCAGTCCAGTCGACAGGAAAGGGGCACAGCTTCTGTAAAATGGCTTCGCAGGCGGATCGATTGATTGGTATATTCCTCTTGTTTTTGACCATGACTCTGTGCCCATGTGCCGCTGTTGCTTTGCCTTGCCTCTGAACTGCAGTGCGAAGGTCATGCTTCACATTGTGAACTGCATCGGACGTGTCAACCACAAGGTACAAGTCATCAAAGGGCGCATGCGTCCGAACGCCGGCCTCTTGGAACTTCACTGATCGGAAATTCACGAACCAAGTGCTGACGCTTGGCAGCCATGACAGCCTGCTGCTTTTGCATTCCACCTTCCGACCCCCCAGCGTCCAATCCCATGCAGTCCTGATGAACTGGTCTTCGCTGGCCATTCACGCAGGTGCCGAGGACAGACGATAGGCTCCGCCAGCTGGAGATGTGGGTACGCACTCGAGAGCACGCTCTTGCACAAGCTTTGTAGGATAACGCCTCGGCTGGACGAACTTATCCCAGACAGCGGGTGTCCGGTGTGTAAGTCGGACACCTTGCTCTGTCTTCGAACTCCTGCCTGGGGAATGCAACATGTTGCATTGTGCTGTTGCTCGTGCTCTCCGGGTTGTGCAGAATTCGGCTCTACCAAGGGTCTCACAGCGCAACACTTGCCGAATCCGCATGCCAGCACGGCCGTCACTACTTCGCACGGTGACCGAGCTTCCCAGTCATCCTGGGGCTTATGAGCAGCAGACAACGGAACGCAAGCTATCGTGCGACAAGTGGCTCCTACACATCCCAAAGCATGAAGATTTGAACGGTTACGCCATTCAGCCCAATGTCAGGCCCTCAACTGCATCTCGCAGGGGCAATGCTTGAACCGCAGAGTAACTCTGGCCGGCTGTCCGTAGTCTTCCCCGGTGCGACACATGCGGCACGTGCCAGCAGCAAACGGCATAAGCAGAGGGCAGAGCGAAGGGAGGATGCCCGACGGCCCACCGGGATGCCTTGGAGCAGTATCAGGTTTCATGTACTGGTCTAAAATTTGGAATGGCCTGTGGAAGCGCGTGACGAAAACAGGCTCCTACACATCCCAAACTAGGAGGCTCCAAACCATCAAGCCATGTAGCCGCATTAAAGCATAGTGTATTTTAAAGGACTATGATGTTGTATGATCGTATGCTATATTAAATTGTATGATATGATTTTATAGTGCACTTCTACCAAACCCTGGCCCCCAAGGCTGTCACTTTTTGACACCTCCAGCTCGTTTCGTCCAGGCTGTCAAACTTGTTTTTCAATCCATGTTGCCAAGCAGCCAGCTCTAATTCCCGTTCCACTAAACCCCTGGGTAGTTATAAGGGGTCCTTTAAAGGGATCTATAGTGATTTTATAAGGGTATTGGTTTAGGGCCAACTCGGAGGTGCACGGGTAGTTATAAGTAGGGTTATAAGTTCCCTAGTATGGGTTATAAGTGTAGTTACCCCTACTTACAACCCTGCTTATAACTACCCATGAACCTCCAAGTGATTCCCTGTCTCCTCCCAGCTACACCTTCAGGTAAGCAAGCTTTACATTATCTTTTTGCTTTATTACACTATATCATACTACAATTAACTGGGTTATACCACATGATATCCTTCGACAAGCTACCATTATGTTAAACTTCATTGCATTACATTCTACCATATCATTATATTCTGAGAACTGAAACTTCCAAGACCACCAGCACGAGATCCAATCACTTTACGAAACTTGTTTTTGGGTGGCGAGACGATCGAGTCTGCTTAGGAAGTCTAGGGCTAATGGTTTAAAAGGATTTTGGGTTTCGGGCTTAAGGTTTAGGGTTCTAGTCAGAACTCAGCCGGGGTTCCACGACTTAAGGCCTGTGGCTAGCTGAAGATCTCCAACTACTGCCATGTGTGAAGATTGAAGTTGGTCGCATCTGTTAATGTAGGAACCTGATTAAGAAACCTTGGGTGCTTCTTCGGGTTCCTTATATGAATCCTACTACTTTGGGGTTATAGGCCCAGGGTTCCTTAATCAGGTTCCTCATCATCCTCAAACCCCTCAACAGTTTGTTTCAGGCATTTCGCGGCCAGAATTCTGACATGTACGCCAACCATCCATCCAACCGTGAAACCTCTTACAAGGCCCGTGCGCACTGGTACGTGGCACTATGGCTGACTGCTGGCCCATCGGCTGCTGATTGGGGCGTCATCGTGCTTGAGGGATAAGGTTTCAGAGCAGTAGACTCGTTTCTGATCTGATTTTCAGGGGCTAACAGGCTCTGAGTGAGCTGCAAAGGAACAAGACGTTCGGCAGCAGCCGAAACTTCTGCCCTCAGCCGATTTGCTCGCCCACGTCGTCTAAAGCACTTCAGTCTCTTCGGACAGAAGCTCACCGAATTGCCCAGTATCAGATATCGGCGCCCCCCCCCCGGCAAAGCTACGCAAGGATGCTATTTTGGGGGCTCCTTATCATAATTATCGTACGATATACCCCCCAAAACCCTAGACTATTGAGATGACATACCAAATTGCATCCCAATCCCCAGTCCCACAGCCAAGTCTCGAGACCCCCGGCCTAAGTCCGATTTGCCAAAGCCCGGGGACCCTGACATACACCCTACAACAGAAAGCCAGCATTTCCTAAGCCTTCATATCTAAACGACTGCGCGAGCGTTGGTCACGCTAAGGCCAACGCTCCGCAGAGGAGAGCCTCCACAACGCTGTGCAAAACCATAATATACTGGCCATTATAAATAGTCTAGGGTTTTGGGGGTATATCGTACTATAATTATAATAAGAAACCTCCAAAAATAGTAGTTCTAGGTAATTTCAAGGCCCCTATATTATGACTTAGCATTGAGTCTTTTGGGATGGGGGCTTGGAACCGAGGGTCCAAGAGTAGTATTTCATCGTGTTCGTTGGAGGGGCTGAACAGAGTACGAAGGTGACGACGGCAATGAACATACTGGTGGTAACTGGTTTAGGGTTTAGGGTTTAGGGTTTAGGGCTTAGGGTTTAGGGTTTAGGGCTTAGGGCTTACGGTTTAGGGCTTGGGGTTTAAGGTTTAAACACTTTGGCAGCTGGATTCCCTGCGTTGTTGTCAGCGACTGGTCAGTCACGACCACTTCGGCCAGTCCTAAGTTCTAAGGAATTTGGCTGCAGTAGGGAATGGAAGAATGGTAGTAATAGTAGCTATAATTATACACCATTCCTCCATTCCCTACTAACCAACGGTAAGTATGTTGCGAGTAAGTAGTACGGTTACCACGAGCTCTGTTATTCTGGACTACAGCTGCGCAAGTTGAAAAGCCATCTTCTGCCACTTACCTTCATTGCCAATCAGTAGATTCGGGCTGCTATTCCCCTTACTATTGTTATCCTAGATGCACTCAACCATAGAACGAGTAACCCTGAACTCCAAACTTTTTGAAAATGTCCGCAGGCACGTGACGAGTAGTTTGAAGCCAGTATGGTTGAAAGCTCCCTAAACCCTGAACCCTAAACCCCATCCCTATACTGAACTTCGAACCCTAGCAAAAATTGCTACTTTAGCTGTCTCTTAGGGATTATAATAACCAAAAACTAAAACATATTTCTAAGTACCCCTAAGATCCTCTGAATTCGAAGAGTACTACTGCAAGCCTAGACCCAAGAGTAACCCAGGAAGAAAAAGGGTGCCCTTTTTGGTTTAAAGGGGGTTATAAGGGAACCTAAACCCTCAACCCTAAACCCTAAACCCTACTAAACCCTACTCTGGGTCCTAGAAGCTTGAAGTTGGGTCACGGAACAGCCCGGGGGTTGCCATGGCTTGGAATTCTCTCGGCGCCGCGGTGCCAGGGAAGGCTTAGGACAGCTTAAGTCTAGGGCTTAGGGTTTAGGGTTTAGGGCTTAGGGTTTAGGGCTTTTTTCAGTTTAAGAGTGTGTTGGGTTTAGGGTTTAGGGCTTAGGGCTTAGGGTTTAGGGCTTAGGGGCTGGTTACCCGCATTTGTGCTGCCAGTATACCGCATCAGTCTTACAATGATGCCTGTGCTTTCTGACGAGTGTTTCAAAAGCCTGTGTGTGATGTCTAAGGTTCAGGGTTTGGGGGTGTTGACGTATAGTACAGCTGTGCGCCATGCTGAACCTCACAGTTCCTGACATAGGCGCACTGCTAACTTCAACAGAACCTACATCCTATACCCACAACCTGAAATCCTACACCCTAAATAAATCTAACACGGTGAGCCTTAGGCCAGAAACCCTACAGTGTTCCTAGATCCTAAGTTCTGAAACACAACCTCTAAACATGAAGTTCAATGCTCAATCTTGCAGTCTTACAACATCTCATCGAAAACCCTCAATCCTATGTCGTAAATCCCAAACCCTAAACCCTAAACCCCTAAACCTCTAAACCCCTAAACCCTAAACCCTAAATCCCAAACATTACAAAGGACCTTCTCAGTCAAGCCTTCTCCGGGCATCGGTCGCCGAACCATGGACAAAAAGCCGCTGCCGAGCCGAATGCAAAGCCTGCATAAACTCCTTCCTTGGAAATCTAGTCATGCTGGGGTGTTATACTGTCTAGAGTTGAGTGCTTAAAACTCGCGGTTTAAGGTCCTAGAGATTTGAAAGCTTTCTCCTCTGTGCTACAGGTAGCAGACCTGCACGTCGCCTCCATGCCTTGTTCTATCCGGCCGGCAGCTTGGCAATGAGATTACTGGCGCACACACTGAAGTCCCACAGCACCCAGCAAAAAGGATGCACAGCTTACTCTTCTTTGCAGTTGATGGCTTAGGCTCTGTAGTTTGCAGGCTTAAGGGCTGTGGATGAGGTCTAGGGTTTCAGTACTTCTTACCACTTGAACCGTCAACTCAGACTTGACAACAAGACCATGGCTTTCCGACATCCACTATGTGAAATTCGGGGAGGACCCTCTTGGGTCGAAACATGGCCAACATCCTGAAGCCAAAACCCTACATCCTAAAATCTGGTACCCTAGATAATAGAATCCGTATTATAAGGACCCCAAAATGAAAGTACCCCGAATTTTCGACGCCTTCTGTATATGTATACAATATTTTTTATTTAAGCTCATCACCCCCCAAAAGGGGCCAACTTCGTAGCTGTGGGGCTTTCAGTCTCGGCTGACCGTCCTGGTAGAATGGCTGAATTTGCTCGATCGCTCCCTCAAGAGAATGCCCCAACAAAAAGCCAACTATAGGGACGAAATGCAAGTTTTCAAAGGTGGAGGTTTCAGGTCTGAGGGTTTTGGTTTAGGGTGTAGGGATGGCCACTCCAAGCTGGGGACTTGCGCCAGAAACTGGTCTAGGAGGACACGAAGCTCTACCGAGACCCCAGACCCTGAACCATGTGACATGATACTGCTGATGGACAAAATCCTGCATGACCCTAAGGAATGGGAACTATGGAATATTCCTTATAAAGGGTAATGCAGGATTTTGTCCATCAGCAGAATGAACATCACTGCTTATCTCTGAACCCGTACTGTCGTAAAGCTGAGAGACTTTGGGCCTGACGGCTCAGGCCGCTTTAAGCTTCAGGATCCCAGGCTTTTACGCCAAGCCTTAAGCCCTCAAGCCCCCAAAGAGGTGCAAAGAATGAGTGGCGAATACTCTCCCGTTCTGGTCGCTATATAGCTATACTACGAGATCCCCGAACACCCTCTTCGAGTTGTCAACACCGCAGCAGCAGCTTCCTGGTAGCAGTATGACCGTCGCAGTTGACAGCTTGACGCTAGTACAAGTGGCAGTAGCAGCAACAGTAGCACTAGCCGTACCAGTAGCAGTAGTAGTAGTAGTAGTAGTAGTAGTAGTAGTAGTAGTAGTAGTAGCCATCGCCGTGGTCGGTCGTTGGTTCCTTCCATTTCCTTCCTTATTACAACGGAGAACTGGTTCTGGGGCACTTGAGGGTTTTGCTGCCAGATTTGTCTTGCGCAACTGGCAAACAAAAGTGAGACTCGGCCCACTCCCGACACCCGGGCCGGAAGCAGGAAGCAAAAAAACGGAATCCCATGGGCTCCAACTGCTTAGAATGGAGTCCCGGGGGAGACAATCCCTCACGCTACATGCGCAACCTTCGAGCTCAGGCGCCCTAAGCTCTTTAGTCTTTGTATGGTGCCAAACCCTGAAGCCCCAAGTAGTCTAAGCCCATGAAACCCCTACCCTTAGTCAGCCGTTTTGACTCTTAGCCCGAAACCACCGGAATCCCTGGACTCTCAACGACCGAACGTCCAAAATCCTAAGCCAAAACTCTAAAAACTAAAAGCCCTAAACCCCGAACCCGCAAACCCCGAACCTGGTCTCACAAACGCCTGTTCCCATCCGCAAGCTCCTTCCGCTGCTTAGGCTTCCACTGCCTGTCCCCTTTAACGTCTCCTACATACCTTACTAACTGTTGCCTACTTGTCGGGTATCATGGGGAACTAGAGGTTAACCTGTTTTGGTTAGAAACGGATTATATAGGGACTATACTACCCGACAAAGAAAAGGCTGAAGGTTACCTACTTACTGGGGTGAGGAGTATAAGGACTCCATTAAGGCTACCCTGCACAAGTACTTGTCAGTGTGGAGTGCTAGAGTTTAGGGTGAAGTTTTCAGGTGGTTTCAGATTATGAGCGTTTTTGGCATAGCAGGAAAAATCCTGACTTGCCCATGATAATGGTCTTTGGAGCAAGGGCGAAGAAAATCCCGACCAACATCGGTTGGTGATATCCCCATTACCACCAAGCAGACCAGAAAGGTGGCTGTAGCTTACATGTGGGATTGCCCTCCTCAGCGTGGTGCCAGCAACAGACAACAGAGATTGACGTGATTTCTGGCAGCAGCACCTTCAATCAGGTGGTTCTTAGCGAGGGTGCTGTCCAGCTTCTCACTTCGGTTCCTTGGCAGAAACACAGAGGGGAGCTTTTCTCCACATTGGGTTTCCGAAAATAGGGGACCCTAATCTTGCACCCTAAATTGTAGGATCCTTAATGCAATCTTTGCATGGCCATTTCTAAGACACTGATACAGTCGCATTGCCGGAACACTGAAGACAAGCCTTTCCAACGTCTGAAGAGATGTGAGTTCCAGCATGCACCAGAACCTCAGAAGTGGCGTTACAGCTTCAAAACCCTAAACCCTGTGCCTGTACCCATGACCTGGCCTCAAGCAAGTGATCCGTTGCCAGCCGGTACCTTCATACCGCCGCGCATCATCTGCAGGAACTCCTGGTAGCTTCGAGTAGCAAGTTCGCCATCTGTATCAACTTGTGAATAAATCTTCAGGTATATAGACAAAGCAAGACAAAGAGCATAGATTGAGACAAACTCCTATCCACGTGATTATATAGCCAGGTTGGTAAAGCGGGTTAGGATGAACCTTCCGTTAGATGCACCTGAAAACATGTCCAAAATCGAACTTCCCTGTAAGCCCAAAGCTTCAGGACTATAGAGTTCTGAACCCTAAACCCCTAAACCCTGAACTAAAATCTCAACCCTAAACCTTTGAGAGACCTCATCCAAACCTTCCCCGTTATGAAGCCGAAGGGCTTTGGGCTCCGGGTATAGGCTTATGTAGGTCCGGGTGGCTACTTAGGCTTTAGGGTTCAGGGTTTACGGTTTAGGGTTGAGAATTCAGGTTTAGGGTTTAGGGTTTAGGGGAGAACCTTGTAAGAGCATGTAACAGCTACGTGCTTTCTTGGCCTAAACCTTAAACCCTGAACTGTCTTGTCTCGATGATCTGGACCTAAACCGACAAATCCGAAGCCTCAACCCTAAACTCTGTTCCTAAACTCCAAACCCTAAAGCCTAAGCTCTTAATTAACCTTAACCCCCAAATTTTAAACCCTAAACTCTTAATCTAAACCCCAAGCCGAAGACCCAAAACTCCGAACTCCAGCGCTGAACGACCCTGCTGCTCACAAGCAGCCATTGCAAACTGGGTCGTTCTCCGAATTAGCGTCCCTCATTGCGCCCCAAACAAATTTAAAAAAAATTCAACAATGGTGCGGCACCTACTTATGAACAGGACACCACAAAAGGGGAGCCCTAATTTCCAGAACTACCCAACTGCCAAACTTGAAACCGGCCCGCCGCCACAAAACCCTAAACTTGCCCTACCGAGACATCGGCCGGATACCCTGATCCTTCCGGCCAGATACGGGAGTTTCCGAAAATAGGGGACCCTCATGTAGTAGCCTAAATAGTAGGATCTTTAGTATAAGGTCCCAAAATAACATACCTCTAATTTTCGGAAACTCCAACAATCTGATCCAAAAAGACCCCCAACCACCAAAAAAGGGCTCTAAACAAAGAGTTCAATGATTCAAACCCAAGAAAAGATCCTGGAAATCGATCACGCCATCGCCGTTTCCATCGACCTCCTTCAGTAGCTCCACAATCATCTGGGCCACACGAGGGCGTTGGCAAGAAATGGTTTAGGGCTTAGGACTGTAGGATTTAGGGCTTCAGGGTTTCGGGTTTTAGGGATATAGGGTTTGGGATTTCGATTTTGGCGTCTCGAGTGTTGAGCTTCGGGGGTTTTAGGGGGTCGACTGCGCGGAAGGAATGAAGTTTCCAGGATGTTCTTGGAGGGGCAGGGGACTTAGTAAGTAGGTTATAAGTAGGGTTATAATTTGGGTAACTCCATGTAGGGTACTTATAACTCTACTTATAACCTACTTACTAAGTCCCCTGCCCTTCCAAGTGGAGCTCAGCATCTAACAAAAGCGGTCTTTCTAGGGTTTAGGGGTGGCTTAATATTTCACTACAAGACTTCTAATATTGCTGCTGTGGGAATATCAGAAAAGGAGCCCGAAATTTTCTGATTTGCCATGATACCCTAAGCCCCATTTTTCAATGACCCAAGGCAGGACTCATGGCTTACCGGACATAGGGACATAAAGCGTGAGTGTTCAAGGTGGCGGCTTTCGTGTTTCGAACGGGCTCAATACAAGAGGCTAGACCCAAAAGCGCAACGTCAGTCTTACAACGATTGGCTCACATCACGGAGAGGAAAACCCCCAAGCCCCTAAACCCGAAGCCCGAAACCCTGAACTCTTAGAACCCTAAACCCGAAGGGTTCTGATCTCTGGTCAGCCCCGACCGTAGACCCCAAAACTGCATCTCTGCCCTGAACTCCAACTTCGAACCTCGTACAGGGTAGACTGTAGACTGCTTCAACTTCGAGCCGTGTCTGCAGCAATGGGTCCGGGAAGGCAAGGTGGCAGGAACATCAGAGGTAAGATTACAGACGCGAGTGAGAGGGACCCCCAAAACCGAAGCCCTAACCTCAACCACTCTGCATCCGAGGAACTCCTGCGCCCAGCGTGTCTTCCACCTGGTTGGCTCAGGGCTAAATGCTTGAACAGGACTTGCAGTTTTGATCTTGGGGATTAGATTGTTAGTG
The DNA here is from genome assembly GCA_905221615.1 of Symbiodinium sp. CCMP2592. Taxonomy (NCBI): domain Eukaryota; class Dinophyceae; order Suessiales; family Symbiodiniaceae; genus Symbiodinium; species Symbiodinium sp. CCMP2592. The sequence goes on from CAJNDT010000990.1 coordinate 481,543, forward strand.
AGATTAAAACAGGGCTTTATGAACGTTCTATGGGGTCTCTGTGTGGTTCTACACTTCAGGGCTGTAAGGGGCTGTTGATATGACTTCATACGGTCTTAAGAGGTCATATAAATAGGGTCTTATAGGCTCACAGAGTCCAGGGTTCAGCGTGTAGGGATTGGGGTCTAGAGTCTTGGGCAGCATAGAAGTCTAAAGAATTACCAACATTGTTCCTTGAAGCTTTTGATAAATATAAATATAAATATATATATATATATATATCAATATTATACATATATATATATATATATAATATGTATTTTTTGGTCTATTCATGTGTTTATTCATTTGTTTCTTTATTTATATGTTTATGTTTGTACTGTAAAGGAGCCCAAGACCTTATTCCAAGTATTGAGGCCCCTACATTACAGGGCCTGGATAAAGAGTAGAGAGACCCCGAGACTTCCCCAAGGTTCGGGAAGGGGTTTAGGGTGTTCGGGTTTGGGGGTTGAGGGGGTTCGGGGTTTAGGGTGAGGGCTTTAGGGGTTGAGGGCTTTAGGGTTTAGGGTTTAGGGTGTGGGCTTTAGGGGGTGAGGGGGTTCGGGGTTTAGGGGTTCGAGGTTTAGCGGTCAGAGCGTTTAGGGGTTTACGGGTTTAGTGTTGTTTTCGGGATTTTAGAACATTGGCATCTGGGGCCTTGAGCTTTGGGAGCTGAAGGGCAGATGATGATTCCTGCTCTGCAGCGGTTTTCAAAGCTTAGAGTTCAGGGTCTCTGGAATAGGGTTTAGGGCTTAGGGTTGACTTTGACCCCATGATGTCAGTTGTCCGCCTGGTCGTTGCTCAACACCATCTTCAACTCATCCTGCGAGATCTTGCCATCGCCGTTCCTGCACGATTTGGGGGGGGAGGCTTCGAGTTCGCTGTGCAGCAGATAAGAGGGATCTGAATGTCTACGGAATAGTTAAGGGATCGTAGTTTCAGTCGAAAAAAAGCCGGGTCCCATTTCTGACTGGGCGCATGTCAGGGGCTCATGGATCTCCAAGGCATTGAAATTTCTCCGAGCTTACTTGGAGTATCATGGGACTTGGTACGTAGGTTATAATTGCGGTTATAAGTCCCCTAAATGGAATTACCCCAATTATAACCCTACTTATAACCTAGTTACTAAGTCCCCTGCCCCTTCAAGTAGAATGCACGAATACCTCGGTCTATTGTGGTTAGGGTTTAGGTTTCACGGGGAGTACGGATGTGGGATCTTGTCTACAAGGATTTCTTCTGCTTTTCGCGGAAGCCTGTGTTGAGGCTCGGACTTGACGGCTTGGGGCGCTGAATTTTGAGGCCTAAGAAAGGGGCCTAGGTAATTACCAATGTTGTTCCTAGGGTTCATTATTATGGAGTTATGCCCCAATACCCTGTTCTAACTATTGAAGCCCCTAAGTATTAGGGCTGGGACCCGATGCCCGACTGTCGGTCAATAAATTCTTCATCGTGGAGTTGCCCTGCGAAGTAGCATTTGACTTCTTTTCAGATGCCGGGAAATGAATACTGAAACCTTAGAGCACTAAATCTATAAGAACTTAAACCTCCCAGATCCAATCATAAGCATCGCACCGGCCCTCTGACCTTGGTTGTGAAGCTTAACCATCAACATGTAGAGACTGTTGTCATTCCCAAAATTTGAAGTTTACCCACTGGACACCTAAGCTGTACTCAGGGGTCCTCATGATGGCCATCCGAGCATTTTGAAGTAGGGTTCTACTTAAAACATCCACCAGCTCTCAAGAAAGTGAACGCTTAAACGCTCGGCAGCTGGGAGACTTTACTAGGACCCCCAAAAAGCACGTAAGCAAAAATAAGGATAGGGATATCCCATATAAGCCCCCTTATAATGAAGCCCAATAAGGAAGGGACATCCCCATAAAATGCTTATGCTTATGTGCTTTTTGGGTCCCTAATTTACTTCTTTGAACAAGCTCCACGTAGACTGAGGCGGGTCCTGTCGAACACGCGGAAGGCAGACCAGCAAACGTCCTGGCCGTGGGCAGCAGACCTTCAAACCTTGGACCCCAGGCCTTGCTGATTTGGGTCTCTGTTTACGGTTCTTCTCCCCCTCTGACAGATTGAACGCCTCCAGGCTAGAACGGGAAAGCCCAGGGTTCAGGCATCTGTTCTGCTGAACCCTAGATGAAGGGTGCAGCGACGGGGGTGATGTAGAGACGATGACGACGGCGATGGATGAAAGAATTGTTGATACCACTGGCCTTACCACTGCCACAAACCTTGTCGTTGTTCTTCGTACCTTTGCCACCATGATTGCCCTACTAACTCGTTCCGATGTGCTGAAACCCAGGCCCTCGAAGTGCAGGGTCGGGGGCCTAGGGTCCAGGCCGTAGCCTGACGCTCGGGAACGCCACATTGGGGCTTAGTCCTCGTATTCGCATTTTCGTTCCAAGAGCTAGGGCTCGAACTCGCATCTTCTTTCTCCGCATTTTTGATAGTTCGCTACAAGAGGACTGACATCAGTGTTGAATTATTAGGGATCACGGATGCTGTTCAATCTTATTCTTGTTGCTCTCATTGTCAGCAGCCCGTGGCGGGCGTCCTCCTGGATGTACTGACGCCTGCGCGGAGCTTAGTTGTGAGTCAGAAGTGCTCAGAGCGATATACAAACTACTACTACTTGTACCAGGCGCAACATGTAAAACCCTAAACCCTAAACTCCCCAAACCCTGAACCCCACTAAGGTGCCTACGAACAGAGAAGCAATCACAAAAAGCGCGAGAAGATGTTGCACCGAAGAAAGAGCTACGGCTGATGATAGAAATCCTGCATGACCTTAAGGACCCTAAACTATGGAAATGATGGTATATTCCTTATTATGGGTAATGCAGGATTTATATCAACCCTAAACCCTAAAACCCTATAATATAGATCCCTTAAAGGAGCCCCTTAAAGGTACCCTTATGGAGCCCTTTGAAGGAACCCCATATCATCATATCCCTAAACCCTAAAACCCTATGGATCCCTTAAAAGGTACCCTTATAGATCCCTTTAAAGGAACCCCATAAAGGTACCCTTATAGAGCCCTTTAAAGGATATCCCTAAACCCTAAAACCCTATAGAGCCCTTTAAAGGAACCCTAGGATTTATATCATCAACCGTAGGTCTGCCGTCCGGGCTGAAGGTTCGGCCCAGGGGCTCTGTACTCTAGATGGGAGTTTCCGGAATTAGGGGTACCCTATTTTGGGGTCCTTATAATAAGGATGCTACTCTTTAGGGTGCTATATTAGGGTCCCATATTTTCGGAAACTCATATATTTTGTGTTTTTATAGGATATAGTATATATTTGTAAATAAATTCTCTGTATTTTAAAGGATATCGTATACATTTGTAAATTGTAGGTTTTAGATTAAGGCCTCACTGTTCGTGAGGACTTTTGGGCCCTGTTTCGCGGCTTCCGTGGCTTGGAGTACGAAGTCTGGCGATTCGGGTATCGGGTCTATGGTCTTGGGTTTAGGGTTTAGCGTTTACCGCTGTCTGAGAGGATCGTGGGAGAAAGGGCATTGACCATGACCTCTACAGTATATCCAGCTTTTGATTACTCACGTTGATAAATCTGCAAACCCTCGCGTGGAATTTAAGGCTTCAACAAACCATATACCAAAATGACAGAGACTTCAGATTTTCTACCTCGCAGCCGTCCGCTTCTGCGTAGAGGGCCCGAAGCTCGAGCTGGCCAGTGGCCCACAGCTTACTTCCCCGAGGCATGTCTGCAAAGTCTTTAGCCCATCCAAACGACAAAACACCCGAACACAGCTCTTCAACCAACGTGGAAGGAGTATAACATATCACGATTGGGAAAACGGGTAAGCTACAAGAATGCGCCATTATATACACAAAATATATATATATATATATATATATATATACATATACTACCAAGTGTAGTACTATGTATATGATTGTGTGTTATGCCTGAAATATTATATATGTTGCATTTATACAGGATACAGTATATAGTTTATAATACATGGCATATACTATATGGTGTACCCTAAACCCTAAACCCTAAACAGTATACTATTATTTCTGTGTATACATATACAATACATGTGATGTACCATGTATGATATACTACCTTTTACTTATTGAGAATTACACGCTATAACTACTGTATACCAAAAACTATATATTATACACTATATATCGTATTATGCGCTACACATGGCCATCACACATAATACATTATACATCATATGCATATACATATATAGATATAGATATTTATCGAAGAGAAGACGCTCGCCCCTACCGCAAGAAAGGAGCCTGTCCAGGGTGGCGGCCAGGAACTCAGTATAATCGATCACCTCGCTGCCAGTGAGGCTTCTGGGCTTAGGGGTTAAGGGCTTTAGGGTTTTAGGGTTTAGGGTTTAGGGTTTAGGGTTTAGGGTTAAGGGCTTTAGGGTTTAGGGTTAAGGGCTTTAGGGTTTTAGGGTTTAGGGTTTAGAAATTAGAACCCTGCGATGTGAATTTTGGACCTCAGGGTTCGGGCCTGTAGGTTGGGTGGCTTGCTTGGAGGCCCTTTTGACTTAGTAAGTAGGGTTAGTAAGGTGGGTTATGGGGATTATAATAGGGTTTCTAGGGGATACTAAGTAGACTTACTAAGTCAACAGGGCCTCCAAGTGTTCCTCGGAAAAGAACCCAAGCAAGACCAGTTTTTGTTGTCCATGTGACCTTGCAATGCCTGAGACAATGTCAACCACACGCACAATCAAGGAGCGGTACAACGTCCGGAGTCATTGCAGTTTGGGCTTTCGGGCTTGGGGTTAATTTGAGGCTATATTGGGATTTACCGTGGCTATAGCAAGGCTACGATCTGAGAGCATGAGCGTTCAGGCTGTTGGGTAGACATTCGGTTGATGATATAAACCCTGCATGACCTTAAGGACCCTAAACTATGGGAATCTTGTTATATACCTTGCTATGGGTAATGCAGGATTTGTACCATCAGCCGTTCCAAAATAAACGGTACCGGCCAAGAGCTCGGTTCTAGGTTCCCCAGCAGTTACCCGTTACAGTAGAAGCCGGAAAGTTGGAATATCATTATCGTAGCCCCTTTAAGGTAAATTATAGGGGATCCTACCATTAATCCATATTCCAACTTTCTGGAGTGCAAAGGTACCCTTTTCCTCCTGTTTGGCGTTGAAGAGGGAACCCAAAAGAAAAATTGCAAAAGGGTACTTCTGGGAAACCTAGTGGTGCATCTGGGGAGGCCACTCCGCTTCCATCAGCATCGACGTCCTGAGCAGCTTTCTTGCCGGATTGGAGCTTGCAGGATTTCGATTGAGGTGGCTACTACAAGGCCTGGGTATGACGGAAGCAACTCGTTGCCCTAAATAATTGGTCGACCGAAGAGCCCAAATGATGAGATGTGGGAGGACAAGTCCTGCACTTCAGGGGTCCATGAGGCCTAGTAGAGCTGGGCATGTAGAGGATGATGCTTAGCAACCGCCCTGGAACCGCAAAAGCCCTCAGAGCAACGGCCCGCCTGACCCTTTAATCCCATACGCCTAACTAAAGCCCTAAGATCCGGGAAACCCTAAAGCCGCAATTTGGGGGTGCGTGTGTGTAGTGTATGTCATGCTGCAGGGGTGCATTTAATGGGAGTAATACCACGAACTCTGCGACGCAAAACTCGTTCAACCAGTCCAGTCGGACTTATGACTTCGTGGCTCAGCATGCAGCAGAATACCCTACCCTCAAAAAGGTGAGCTTGTGAATGTCATGTGGTAGGAGTTGATGTAAGTGACATCTTCCCCGTGCCTGAACAAGCGAAAGCCCAGCCCTGCCCACCGAGACGCTCCTTGACGTGCTTCGCTGAATGGTGGTCTGTAGTAAGGATCATCGAAGATGGGCCGAAGTCGCACCAAGTCAAGTCTAGTCTACAAACGACGAGCCCAACAATCCAAGGTGACGATAAGTTACATGGCCTACATTACATCATCGCGCACACCAGGTGCTTGCCCCTGTGAGCACACTTGCATGTATGCGCACAGTTCCCAAACACCTGGCCGAGCCATGGACGCACGCGTGAAACCCCAAAGCCCAAAACCTCAAAAGCTCCAAACCCCAAAACCCCAAACCCCTACGCCTTAACCCCAAACCCCCAAACCCTGAACCCTCAAACCTTAAAACCCTCGACCCTCCCCGCCTCCATGATGGCCTGCAGATCAGGAGGGATCTCCTTGAGACCGGCCTGAACCAAGAAAAACATCGAGGAGACGCGCCGCGTTTGCGTTTAGACTTTATGGGGTTTATACTGCATTTTGAAGAGCTTTGGTAGGGTCGAGCTTTAGAGAGAAGGTTTTTATAAGGTTGAGAGAGCTGTTATCGGGTTCAGATAGGGCTTGTATAAGGCTTAGACAGGGTTTAGGTGAGTTTAGACAGGGTTTAGTTGGAGCTTAGATGGCCATCATGATTTCCGTCGAAATCCAACGAGGCTACCTGATCAACTAGACTCAGAGCCTGGACCCTTTACTCTTGAAATCCTGAGCTGTCTAAAGTTAGACCCTAAACTCTGAAGCCATACACCCCATGGAACTCTAATAGAACTTCCTGAAAGTTCCATGGTCTAGAACCCGTACTAAAACCCTGCGAAATCCATGCAAGCCCTGCAAAAAAAACGTGGTTGAAAAACAAACTAGTTCCACCTACACAAACCATTACAAGAAGTGGTTACCAACTGAAAAGCCATATTAAAACTACCACGGACGGCCTTCTGCAAACCTTCCTTGAGCTCAGCCGGGGTCAGCAGACCATCGCCTAAAACGGGGGCTTTGGTGTTAAGGATTAAGGGGTTAGGGTTCAGGGATTCGGAAATGACATCCTAAAACCTCAAGTCTTCTAGCCTATTCGTCCCAGGGGTCAAATCCAACGCACATCAGCCTGAAACCATCAACGCCACATGCCAACCTTAAAGCCTGTAGATCCCCAAACTTGAACCCCCACCCTCCTAAGCCCCGAGCCCTACAACAGCGCAATCCTGAAGCCTTCGAGACCGAAAAACCCTTAAACCCTAAAGGCGTTTAGCTCTTTGAGCCTTCAAATCCTTCTGCCCGCCCCCAAACTTAAGACCCTTTCCATTCTCGAGCTCTGATAGAACCTGAAACATTCATATCACTCTGAAGAAATGCTCCAACGCCCTCATGAACCCTCTGATAAAGCCCTCCATCCTAACTCCGATGTGGAACCCTGAACCCGAAACCCTGAACCCAAATCAGGATCTGCTCTGTCACCGTGTTGCCCCCAAAACACCCCACATCCTGGGATAAATGCAAACGAGGCTTTAAACTTTACATGTTGCAAGCAGGGATACAAGTATGCTTGATTGTACCCTGAACGGAAAAATAAAACCCAGCAGTCACGCACAAAATCTCAAATCAAAACCACCAGCGTCTCAGCACACGGCCGTTCTTGTCCAGTCCCATGAAAGTGTCGCGCAGAGCCTGCCGAGCAAAAAGAACCAGCCACAAAGATGCCGAACGAAATTAAAATCCTCACATAACATCTACATTCGAAAGTCTACATCCACGAAGCATGCAACTGTTGCCCTTAACCCGAAACCGCATACTAAATCATGAAACTCCAAGCTGCGAGACGGCGCAGAGAAGCTGCTTTCTGTCTTCGACCCCACACAACAGAAGTATTAATCACCACCACCGTTTCGGGGTTGAGGGTTTAGGGTACATGGCTTGAAGCCGGTTCCGAATGACTCAAGGCTCTCGTACTCTTGGGCATTCCGCTCACCAGCGTCGTCAAATCCCGAAAGTCGACTGGTTAGGTCTGGGAGCTTCGGTTGATGATACAAATCCTGCATTACCCTAACGACCCTCGACTATGAGAACTATGGTATATTCCTCATTATGGGTAATGCAGGATGAAAATCATCAACCGCTACATGCCAAAATATCGAGCATATGTGCGAGGGCAACTGGTGCTCAAACTACACTAACGCTACACCCTCAACCCCTAAACCTTAAACCCTACACCCCTAATTCTTAAACTGTTCTGGCGCTGGCGGGCTCGGAAATTGAGACTTGAAGCTAGAACCTACAAAGCCTGGGTTTGGGGTTTAGGCGGTTTAGGGTTTAGGAGTTTTGGGGTTTATGGCTTATGGGTTTAGGTTTTCGGAGTTTTGGGGTTTAGGGGTTAAGAGTTCTGGGGTTTAGGGTTTTGGGTCTTTAAGGTTTTGGGGCTTAGGGTTTCTAAGGCCGCCAAAAGCTTGCCTTGATCTGGTCCTCATTCAACTGGCCGGCGATGATGTGCAAGGCAGCCTTGCCACAGCACGACACCATCAGCATCAGCACCCGCATCAGTATACTCCTCATCAGCGGCAACACTATGATGTCATCATGACAATGCTCGACAAGCCACAATTATGCAACGAAAGAGAACCCGACAATAATGATAATTATGGTAATGCAGATTAGACTCAAGATGCAGAGTAGCCTGGGACTGTAATGTAATGGTGGTGATCGTGCTAAGGCCAGAGAGACATGTCATACTATACTGGTAGGAATCGGCGCAGCGAAAAAAACCAAGGAGCATGCCCATCTATTGCTCATGTTTTATATTAGGTCGTCGTCTTCTTCAGGTCATCCTATACCCCGTGTAGAACCATAACAAACCCAATATTAACATTCTCTTGGGTTTTGTATGAGCAAAGAAGGATCGCAAGGAGACTATAGTATCAGTGCCCATCGCTGTCTTTCGTAGGCCTTCTTGAGCTTGTTCTGGGAGCGGAAGCCGCGCAGGTTGTCCACGAAGTTGGACTGAAGGGAGACGTGGGACGCTTTCGGCGCCTCGGCGAGGACACGTTTCAGGGTTTACTTGGAGGGGCAGGGGACTTAGTAAGCAGGTTATAAGTAGGGTTATACTTAGGGTAACTCCATTTAGGGCACTTATAACTCTACCTATAACCTACTTACTAAGTCCCCTGCCCTTCCAAGTAGGGTCTTTTTAAGTGCATCGGGCCTTTGTTTAGGGTTTAGGGCTTAGGCTTCAGGAAAGTTTAGCGTTTCAAGTTCAGGGTTTAGGGTTTATAGGGCTTAGGGTTTTAGGGCTTCGGGTTTTGGGGTTTAGGGCTTTAGGCTTAAGTTCAGGGTTTGCCTTGAGCCCTCAACCAAAACCCTAAACCCATATACCCGAAAGCTCCAAGCCCCCCAATTCCTAACCCAAAAACTTCTAAACTCCTAAACCGGAGACGGAGAAACTGCAAATTTCAGGGGTCTAGAGTTTAAGCTTTACATGACTCAGTGCTTGCTGCGACAGAGCACAAGGAAATGCAACTGGGGACTGAAATGGATTCAGGGACTTTTCAACAGCCTTGGGGCAAGCGTGCTCAGGTGGCTTTAGAGCTCGACGGTAGGGTTTTAAGAGGTTTCGACATCCATGACACTCCCACAAAATCCCACAAACCCCCAATCGAAAACCAAGGCTCATATCCGTGAGAAACTTGAAACACAAGCATACTTCTTTCACGCCCGACAAAATTAACTTTAAACACCTAGCCCGAAAACCGGACACCCGACCCCTTCACCACCCAAGCCTCGAAGAGGGTGGTGGGGCATTTAGGATGTTGGGTTTATTCGTCCGAGCCATGTGCGTCGTTGTCAAAATTAGGGTCCCTTTCTGGGTCCTTGATATAATACGGCACCTAAAATTTAGGGTACCCAAAAAGGGACCATAATTTTGACAACCACCCATGTAAAAATTGTCCGCCGGAGCTTTCAGCAGCAAAAAAAAGCCCTCCCACTCCGGGCCTTGTTCTTGATCCACTCGTGGTTCAGGGCCTTATCTCGCTGCCGGGTTAGGGGTTTTAGGTTTTAGGATCAGGGTTTAGGGTTTAGGGTTAAGGGTTTAGAGTTTAGAGTTTAGGGTTTAGAGTTTAGAGTTTAGAGTTTAAGGTTTAGGGTTTAGGCGGGTTAGGATTAAGTGTTTAGGGTTCAGGGTTTGGGTTCAGGGTTTAGTTTTGGGGCCTATTCAGTGTTTGGAGTCTCGGTTGGAGGGCTTCCGGCTGGAGATGGAAGGACTTAGGATACCAACCTGCTGAACTGTCAACCCTGCTGCGGGGCCTTACTCAGAGCGGATTTCAGAACTTCTAGATTCTAGGTAAATTGGTAGCACCATGGCCTTGCTTAAACCCCAAACCCCCCAACCCCAAACCCTTTAAACCCCGACCCCCAAACTCTAAACCCTAAACCCCAGACCCTAAACCCTAACCCCAAACCCTAAACCCCAAACCCCTAAACCCTAAACCCCAAACCCTAGACCCCAAACCCCAAGCCCCAAATCATGCTAGCTTTTGAGGGTACTCTGGAGCTCTGGAGGAAATGAATCCGAAGGAATGACCTCCATGAAACTCAACACCCTGTCCAAAGCTCGCAGTCGCAGCAACTCTAAACCCAAAAAACCCAAACCCTGTCCAAAGCTGGCAGTCTCTAAACCTAAACCCAAAGCCCTAAAACCCTTCAACTCCTACACACGAAATCCCTGATCCCCTACTAGTAGACCCTCAATCGCCTGCTCGGCGGTGTAGCGATCCTTCGGGTTCATCTTCAGCAGATGACCTCGGGCGCCCATGCTAACCGAGAAGGACAATAGATGGCCAGGATAAACCTAAACCTTAAATAAGAGAAAAGACTTCTATCAGGGTACATAAGAGGTTCTTGTAGGGCTTCAACGGGCTTTGGGATAGGAGCTTGATAGTTAGACTAGGCTTTGAAACTCTAACTGCACAACCCACGGCTACCTAAATTGCAATACTTCTTTGTCGCCTTAGTTTCTGATTGTAGGACCTTAACGATACACTAGTCTATCCCAATAGCGCTCTTCGAGGGTCAAGGCAGAAAACATAACCATAGAATTCCGAACCAACTACTGCAGGGACCTTAATATTTAGAATAGGGTTTTGGGGGTTCCTTATCACGGCATAGTATACCCCTAAGCCCTATTCTAAATATTAAGGCCGCTACACTACCCTACCCCCGACCCGATGGCCATGCCCAAAGTGAAAAGGTCTCTGAGATCCCGGGCGGATCAGGGTCTTCGCATCCTGAAGATAAGTCTATGACAAGGGGCTGAGGGGTGGGGTGGAGTGTAGATATTATATATGTGTGTGTGTATATATATATATATATATGTATATATATATATATATATATATATATACGTATGCATATGTCGTTCTCATATGATAAGTCATGATGGACATACACAATGCTGTACGTCTTGTCTTATACAGGCTCCGTGGTTTCGGGTGTGTAGCTCAGGAAGTTGCAAGCTGGGCGAGCAGAAGAGGCGAAAATCATGAGAGCCCAAAGGCCACCTGGTGCGAAGGCTGCACTTTTTTGGCCCTGTACGCTCATCAGGGTTTCGGGGCTGCAGTATGCGCATGGTTAGAGGTTAGGCTTTCGGCTTTAGGGTAACGGTTACGGTTAAGGTCATGGTGTTGTATCTTTTAACTGCTGGCTTCTGTGTGTCTGCGCATTAGATGGGTAGCTCGGTATGTAGGTCGGCAGGATAGGTAGCTAGGTCGCTAAGTAGGTAGATCGGTGGGCAGGTAGATAAGTAGGTGGCAAGGAGGTGAAACGGTGGGAGGTATAGGTAGGCAGGCAGGTAGGTGGGCGGGTAGGTGTCAAGGCTCGGGTGTCTTAGGTTCCGGTTTAGGGTTTTAGGGTTTAGGGTTTTAGGTTTTAGGGTTTTAGGGTTTAGGGTAAACCCGAACACCGTCCAACACCACGCCGCACAGGGCGTCCTCGGAGACGTTCTTCCAGTCGGCAGGGTTGAAGTTAAAGTTGCCCAAGCGGACCTCGGGGTAGATCCGAAAATCAAAGTTGCTAATATAGGGGCCTTAATAACTACGCTACAAAACTTAACACAGGGCCTATGCTCAAAGTGGGTTATTGTGTAGGCCCAGTGTGAAGCATCGAGATGGCTAATTACGAGGAGTCGATGGGGCTAGCAATGGCAAAGGGACAAAACTCGCTTGAGCGCATCGGAGCAAGGGCAGCAGGAAAAAGCAGAATGGTCTGAAACCATGAGCTTCAGAACCTCCAAAAGCAACAATCCACAAAACCGTGTAAGACCCCGAAACACAACAGTACTCTAACTTGTCGGCCCACGTCTTCCGCAAGCCAAAAAAGCCCTGTCACTCCAATCCTATATCAACGAGGAGAGCTAAGCGGAAGAACAGAGGTCAGCATGCGGCTTGCTGTAAACCCCAAAAACCCTAAAACCGTAGCAAGGGTATAGAGCCCAGGGCATTCATGACACCCTGACAGCAACCCTAAACCCTTGAACTCTAAACCCCCTAGAACCTCCAACTTCCCTAAGCCTAAACCTTAAAGCCCAAATACCCTTTAAGCCGAAAACCTAAACCTCCCTAAATACCTTGAAATCTAAACCCCCCCAAAATCTAAACCCTATGAAACACATCCTCACCCGACCCCTGGCCTTGGCCAGCACCTCCGAGTCGGTGTCTCCGAAGAAGGGAGGGTAGCCGCAGAGGAGAACCTCAGAGTTTTCCGCGGTGCGGCACAAAACAGTGGGGTTTAGGGTTTAGGGTTTTAGGGTTTAGAGTTTTAGGGATTTTAAGGTTTAGGGTCTAGGGTCTTTTTTTGAGGGTTTAAAATGGCGGGGGGGTAGGGCTTCAGGGTTAAGGGGTTTTAGGGGCTTGGGGTTGCAAACATGAGGGTTTAGGATTCAGGGCTAGGGTTTGGAGTTTCGAGTTTAAGGACTTTTGAAACAGGGCTACAGTGGGGTTTGGGTTGAGGGCTTAGGGTATGAGTCCGAAGTGAGAATCGGGGTCTGAGGGCCTGGGGTTCTACAAGTTTAGGGATTGAGGATTTTAGGGATTAGGGGTTTAGGGTTTAGGGTTTAGGGTTTAGGGGAGGGTTTACGGTTTTGTGGCGCCTTGATTAATGTAATTGGCTGCGGCTTCGGGGATATGTTGTACTTAAGGGGAACTACACTGGTCCTGCGAGGTCTTAGTCTTTGTGCGTTCTTCCGGGCCTGAGGTTTGGACTTTACCTCGTTAAAGAAAACTTGTGTGTATATGTATATTTATATACATATATGTATAAATATATATACATATATATATATATATATATATATATGCATATTATATATATATATATATATATATATATATGTACACAGGAGCCATAAGGTAGGAACCTTAAGAAGCCCTGGGATATAAGGAACCGTAATAAAGGCCCCCAAGGTTTCTTAATCAGGTTCCTACATTAGTAAGCAACCCTGAAACGGCAGATTGTTCGGCTACAGGTAGAGTTTAGGGCGGATCGCCAGGGCCGCGAGGGATATGGAGAGTTGAACGACCAAAGAGTCTCTGAGGCTTAGGGTTTGGGTTGAAGGTGTCGGGTTTTAGGGTTGCGGGTTTGGGGTTGGGGGTTTAGGTTTTATGGTTTGGGGTTGAGGGTTAGCGATTCGGAGTTTAGGGTTTAAGGTTTCAGAGGGTTGTTGGCACATGTTTACGGGACTTCCTACGGATTATATAGGGTTGCAGAGGGAGTTCCGATTTGGATCTCCTTTGGAGGGAGGGGGGTTGCCTTCGTACGAATCGATGAGCTTTTGTGGGCTCAAGCAGCGAACCTAAACCTTGACGTCAACCCCTGAACCCCAAACCAAATCCCAAACGCGACCAATTATACATAACCTATAATCTCTTCTACAATCTACAAGAAAGAAACTCGTATATCCTGAGAGATGCTTGACAAACTCATCAAACGACGCCTCGAAAGCGCTTAATTCTTAATTTGCCTCTGACCCTAAACCCTAAACCCCAAACCCTAATCCCTAGACCCCAAACCCTAAACCCCAAACCCCAAACCCTAAACCCCAAATCCTAAACTCTAAACCCTAAACCCTAGACCCTAAACCCAATCAAACCCGAAACCCCAAACCCCAAACCCTAAACCCCAAGCCCTAAACCTAAACCGTCTCTGAGAGGGACCCGCACCCTGGGCCCTAAGCCTCGCCGAAAGAACCTCAAAGCCTAATGTAGGAACCTGATTAAGAAACCTTAGGCCCTGTCTTAGGGTTCCTTTAAAGGGTTACTATACGGAATCTATAAGGGTACTATAACAATGCAGGAACCTGATTAAGAAACCCTGCGCTCTTATTAGGGTTCCTTATATGAGCCCTACTATCTTGGGGGTTATAGGCCCAGGGTTTCTTATATAAAGCCCAAAACCCTAAGCCCGGGAAACTCCCGAACCCTAAATCCTAAGGCGATCTTCTGGGAGCTTGATCATTTGAGCTCTCCAATGACTCCAACAACCCTTGAATCAAAGAAGAAACCCTAAACCAACACATGCCACAGATCCACGTAGAACGTACGGGAAACTCCTTGCCTAAAAGCCTAAAGTCCCTGTCACCAAACCTACCCATCTCCTGACTCAAAGGGTTTTGGGCGCTCTGAGCTCCCGCGCGTACATGATCACGCCGCAGCTCCAGAGATCGCTCAGCTGGTCGTAGTTACCGGCCAAGACCTTGTCTTCGCTCAGAGCTTTCAAGCTTTTATGGAGTTGGGCTTTGGGGCCGTAGGGTTTTAGGGATTTGGGGTTTGGACCTTTAGGGCTTCGTGGTTTAGGGTTTTAGGTATTAGGGTTGGAGGGTTTAGGATCTTAGGGTTTGAGTGGTTTGCGAATTTAGGGCTTGAGGAGTTGAAGGTTTCGGGCTTCGAGCTGTCGGGTTGAGGATGTAGGGGGCTACTGGCCAGGACCTGGGCTTTCTTGGAGTTGTGCTTGCAGGGTTTCCAAGATTTTCTTTAAAGGATCTTATCAGCGTTCTGTATGGTTTCACTGCTTCACTTCATGTTCTTTATGAATTACACTGCTTCTGGAGGGTTTGCGAAAGGGTTTCATGTGTTCGTCTCAGACTCGGAAACTATAGCGGTTCGGACTTTTCTCCCGGCCATCGACAGACTTGCTGCCTGGACGGCCGTCCCAGCATGCCAACAATGCAGGGGCCTAAATAATTGGAATAGGGTTTCGGGGTATATTTATAAACATAATATGGAACCCTCAAAATAGTATAGGTAATCAGTTAATGTCCTATGACCCTCCATGCTTTCTGAGTAGCTCCAGCCGAGAAGTTTTCGCATCCCTGAAATTCACGCCTCGGCCCTCGAAGAAGAAGAAGAAGAAAGCATGACCAATACCAGCAGGCCGCTACTGAATACCCTACACCCCAAAGAAGGCCTCTGCTGAAAACACAACATCGCCCCTAAACCCTAAACCCTAAAGCTGCCCTCAAAAGCCTCCTGGCCACAAGACTTCCTTGATTTATACCCAATATCTCAATCCCTTATATATAAAGCTCAGAAAACCCCCAAAGCCCCAAACCCTTATAAACGCCCGAACCCCAAAGCCCCCGATGCTGCAACTTTTCACACACCGGCTACTGCCATCAATAGGCTCCCATGTTGAGAATGAGCATGCCGATGAATGTCCTCAACTGCTTGGCACTGATCATGCTGGGCGAGCTGCCACGGTCTGCTATGTTTGGATGCACGGCCATGAGCTGCATTCTCAGTCATGTCCGATACTTGTCTCGTGACATCTCCTTCTGAGGAGAACGGAGAACTCATCGTCGATTCCA
The DNA here is from genome assembly GCA_905221615.1 of Symbiodinium sp. CCMP2592. NCBI lineage: Eukaryota > Dinophyceae > Suessiales > Symbiodiniaceae > Symbiodinium > Symbiodinium sp. CCMP2592. The sequence continues at coordinate 497,207 of CAJNDT010000990.1, forward strand.
GGCATCCCCTCGTGATATGCCACGGAACGTGCCGTAGTCTGCAAGAAAGACACTGTAGCTCCAGCAGCCACAAGGCACAGAAGACGACCCACAGCTTGGATCTTCCCGGGGCCCTAAACTTGACTCAAAAACCCAACTCCAAGGCCAGTAAGCCCGAAAACCCATGACCTGAAGCCCCAAACCCAATCAAGGAAACCCCTGAAACCCGAAACACCTCCCTCACATCCAAACTCCTAACTCCCCAAGACCCTTGTCCCCCAAAAGCCCCAACCCCTAAGCCCTAAACCCTACACCCTAAACCCCAGAAACCCCTAAACCCCGTTAAACCCCCTTAAACCCCTAAACCCACTAAATCCCTAAACCCCCCAAAAGCCCCCAAACCCGTAAACCCCAAAAAAGCCAAACCCCCAAACCCCTTTAAGTTCCCAAAAGGCTCCGCCCGCCTGGGGAGCCACGTAGTAGGGCGTGCCGGCTTTGGTGGACAAGGGCTGGCCGAAAGCTTCATGGGACTTCGGTTCGGTTTCGGGTTTAGGGTTTAGGCCGAAAGCTTCATTCATGGGACTTCGGGTGTGTAGGGCTTTCGGGCTTTAGGGCTCAAGGATGAAGGTTTGGGGTTTGGGTTTTAGAGTTGAGGTTTGCAGGTTGAAGGTCTAGGGTTCACAGTTTAAGGTTTTGGGATTAGAGTTTAGGGTTTTGGCTTTAGGGCTTAAGGCTTAGCAGCACAAGCAAGCTATGCCTACGTGTACAATGGGGTAGGCTCGTAGGGTTTTTGAAGTTTAGGGCTTCGAGGTTTGGGGTTTTGGCGCTTGTGGTTTCTGCAAGTGCCAGCCAGTGCCGCTCCTATCCAGTTCCCCATCGCTCGCGAATCGAAGCAGCACAAGGATCACCAAGTAGTGTAACGCGAGAGGGTTCACGCTACCGGCTGGAAGGCCTCTGAATGATCAAGCCCCCCAAACCCACAAAGCCCTCAAGACCTGAGATCCATTGAAACCCTGCCTATCCCTCAAAAAATCTGCAAATCATCAACCCTAAACCCGAACCCTAAACCCTAAACCCTAAACTTGAACCCTATAGACCTCTAAGCCTCCAACTCTAACCCTGAACTTGAACCCTAGACCTCTAAACCTCTAACTCTAACTCTAACCCGCCCCTAACCTTCAAGGCCGAAAGTTGCCTTGCCGGGGGTGAACTTGCAGCTCAAGCCGAAGTCAATGATCTTCAGGAAGTTCTTCTCGATAGGATCCTGATCCCAGCAATGTTGGGGGCTTTTATACTTAGAATATATACTTAGAATAGGGCTCCTTTAAGGGCGACTATAAGGGATGCATAAGGGCTCTATAATATAGGGGCCTCAATAATGTTGGGGCCTTAATAATTAGAATAGGGTTCCTTTAAGGGCTACTATAAGGGATGTATAAGGGCTCTACCATACAGGGGCTTTGATAATTGGAATAGGGTTTTATGGCATATTATACCATGATCATAGTTAGGAACCCCAAAATAGTATTGGTAGTTATTTAGGCCCCTATAGCATGTTACTTCCTCACTGAAAACCCGGACGAAATTCATAGCACCAAGCCGTCCAGAATTCCATGATCAAGACTTTACCAAGAACACGTTACGTAACAGATGCATACTGCAGAGGAGGGCATTAGTAGTGTCTACTTTACGTCTTGACGGAGTCCAAAAGCGTTGAACCCAAACCGCAGGTCTGAGCCACATAAACTAGGATGCCTTAGGTACGGCCCCCAAACAGTAAGAGTCTGTAATAGGGCTACTATTAAGGTCCGACTATATCTATATTATGAATATTAAGTCAACTATTACTGAGTGGGGGCCGTAGCTAAAGGATGCCCAGTAACCTGGGAATAAAATGGGCTCCCTTTTTGGTATTGGGTAACTGTATAAGGACTACAAAAAGCGAATAAGGGTAATACTGAGCATCCTAGTAAAACTCTAAAACGCTGAACTATCATGAACTATCCAAATGCTACATCCCCGAAACCCACATACACATAGTATATTCATGTGCCTCAGCACCAATGCCGAAACCCCACATACTCAAACTTTGATGTCTCGAAATCTCTAAAGCCGCACCAATGCTCCACAAACACACACACACACACACACACACGGACGGAAACAAAAAACACACACACACACAAAACAAAAAAAAAATAATAATAATAATTAAAAAAACTGGGCGGCCTTGGTCATGAACAGGAAGTTCTCCGGCTTCAGGTCACGGTGGCACACATGGTTCTCGTGCATGTAGTAGATGGCACCTGGGAGGGTGTAGTCTTACCTTTGGTTAGTAGGGAATGGTTCCTTAAAGGGATCTATAGGGCTCCTTAAAGGGATCTATAGGGGTTCCTTATAATGGGATCTATAGGGGTAGTCTTACCTTTGGTTCGTAGGGAATGGAGGAATGGGATTTAGGGTTTAGGGTAGTAGGGTTTAGGGTTTAGGGTAGTAGGGAATGGAGGAATGGGGTACAATTACAACTACTATTACTACCATTCTTCCATTCCCTACTAACCAAAGGTAAGTAGTGTCCCAGGCTCCAGAGCATTCAGGAGGTTGCGGGCAGACTGATCTAGGGGCCTTGATAATTAGAAGAGGGTTCCTTTTGAAGGGGTCTATAAGGGTACTATAATGTAAGGGCCTTAATAATTAGAATAGAGTTTCGGGGCCCATTATGCTATACCTAGAACTAATTAGGAACCGCCCCCAAATAGAACAGGTACTGATTTAGGGCCCCATAGTAGAGACAGGTTGTTTAGGGTCGTGGCCTAAACTTTTACTTGTAATGAAGGACTGCACGACCTGTAGCAAACAAAGCGTAACAACTCCCAACAACCCATAAACCTCTAACGTCAGGATTTCGCAGCCCTCAAACCCCAAAGCCACCGGTAAGGCATTCGAAAGACCCGCAAAACCCCCCAAGCAACAAAACACCCCATCATTTCCTATAAATCCTTGAAAAATCCCTAAACGCCCTGTTATTCCCGATCATTCCCTATAACTCCCCATGAGGGCTTCTGAGACTTCGCCCAAAAAAAAGGAATTTCCACGGCAGAGCCCGAGCGGTGCGCGGATGATCTGCTGCATCAGGATGGCCGCCTGCACCTCGGAGAAGTGGCCGGACCTCGGAAGGAGCTTACGGCTTCAAGGTTTTAGGTTAGGGGTTCCATTTAAATAGGGCTTAGGGTGTAGCTTAGGGCTTCAAGGTTTTAGGTAAGGTTTTGTTTTTAGGGCTCCTGAAAAAGCGGTTTAAATAGGGCTTAGGGTGTGGAATGAGGCTTAATGTAGGATTTAAGGTACAGAATTTTGGGGCGTAGGATTTTGGGTGTGGGGCTCAGGGGTTTTAGGGAGGTTTGGGGCTTATATAGGTCTGTCGTCTGTTGTGCACAACCTGAAAGTTGCTTTGTGGATTTCGGGTTCGAGTAAGTTTTCGAATCTACATGGGAGTTTTCGATTGAATAGTTGGATCCTTATCACAAGGACTACAACATAAGGCACCCCTAATTTTCGGAAACTCCCACAGACTGTCTGGAGCGTAGGGTTTGGGATTTGGGCCTGGTGCAAGGTAGTGGGCTCAGGGTTGGAACCTTAAGGCTGATTGAATTTCGGGGTCTGATTTGATGCTTCTCGAAATCAAGGTCCCTTTCTATAAGGGTGCCATGCTATCCTTGAGACCTGAAACAGGGACCCTACTTTAGAGAACTGCCCATCTCGTGATCAGAGCATCGCGGGCATCTTCTGGTGCACTCCGCCTCCGAGACATAGTTCTGGGATCCAACCTCACATGCGCTTTCCACCGCCTCAGCGCACGCCTCACAAAGCCACAATTGTGGTGCGTCACATGCTCAACAGCCGTGCCGCAGTGACAGAGGCGTGCAAGGCGACATTGAAGGTTTCCAAACTGTCACAGAAAACACGGATCTCCACCTTGATGGTTGTCGTTATCAGTTGTCAGAAGGTGCTTCTGCACGGGACTGCTCTGCTCAGTCTTCATCACGTGCGGAGATGTTTCGAAAGACGGACCTCAAAACTAGAAAACACACGCTCAAAAACAGCAGCAGCAGCATCAGCATCAGCAAGTTCTTCACAATCTTTTGCTCTACAAATCTCAAAGTCTGATAGTAAGAAGCGCGTCCCTATTCAGAAAACCAGATGGTTTGCAAATAGGATGACAGCTACGGACAAGAACACAACACAACACCAAACAGCAGCTCAGAGTACCAATAAACCCCACGAGTATACCAGAAACCGTAAACCTTTAAAATCGAAATAGAATGCCCTAAACCCCAAACTCTAAAACAACAAACAAACCCTAAACCCCAAGGAGGAAACCAAACGAATCGTCGCCAGCTCAGTTCCCAGCTCGATGATGCGATCGAAGAGCTCGCCTCCGGAGCACAGCTCCATGACCAGGTAGATGTTCCTGTTCGGGGTTTAGTGTTTAGAGTTTAGGGTTCAGGGTTTAGGGTTGGTTTAGGGGTTAGGGTTCAAGGTTTAGGGTTGAGGATTCCTCCCTGAAACTGTATGCAAAAGTTTCTGAGGGTTCTGTAGAGGTTTAGCAGAGCTTGTATAAGGTTCCATGAGGGTTTAGAGGGTGCGGGGGTCAGGGTCTAGGGGTTGGGGCTTGGGGTTGAATTTTGCTTTAAAGGAATGGGCTTGTACAACATGGTTGTTCAGGCGCGATGGGTTGTGAAACTGCGGCCAGGGCAACGCTTTATTTGTACCTACACACAGAGAGTTCGATAGAGAGAGAGAGAGAGCAAAAAAAAAAAAGAGAGAAAGTGAGAAAGAGATATACATATATATATATACACACACACACCTATACATATAACATACATAGTATGTATATATATATATATATGTGTGTGTATATATATACAGTTATATGCACACAGATGTATACATCTGTGGCTTATGATTTACTGTAGGGCGTTTTTGCGTAGATTTTCCGGGATCTAGTGCTCCAGGGTGGGATTGGGCGGCGGTGGTTGTCGAAGCTTCGGCGGCAAGGGATCTTCGCACTTCGGCTGTCAAGCCTACGGGTATGGGGTTGAGGGGTTTAGGGCGAGGGGTGAGGGGGGCTCAGGGTTCAGGGCTTAGGGATCTTGGAGCTTAGAGTCTAGTGTCTAGGGAGTCGAGCCGAGGGCTGTTGGGCTAGGGTTGAACGGGGTCAAGAGCTGTGCTTCTGGCATCTGTCGGTCCTGGGGAGAGTGAGACCCAAACCCCAGGGCTCAGAAACCCCGAAACCTGGGTTAGGGGCTTAGGGTTTACGGTTCAGGGGCTTAGGGATTATCCCAACCTGAACAAACGCAAAAACCATCGCGCGGCTGTCCGAGGCCCAGGCCTGTGGTCCTCAAAAGACTCAAAGAGCTTGATGATGTTGGGGTGGTCCATCATCTTCATGATGGCCTCGGCAAGGTGCATATTACAGGGAAGGGCCCCTTTAAAGGGTTCTATAAAGGTTACTATACGGGATCTATAAGCGTACTTCCATCATCTTCATGATGGCCTCGGCAAGGTGCATACTATAGGGCTCCTTATACTATCATCATAGTAAGGAAGCTCCAAAAGAGCATAGGCGTATAGGTAATTCTCAAGGCCGGCAGATCTGACTCCTGAGCGTCGTCGTGTACAGCGTAATATAGTACAATATCTATAACAAGGAACCTCCACAGTTGGCCAACAGTAGTATTGGCAATTATTTAGGCCCCCATAATGGTAGAGCATCCTTGTCACAGCCAACGCTGCAAATCTTTCACCGAGAACCTCATTAAGCAGACCTTGCCTGAGCCTTTGGGGGAACATGGTCGAGGGTTGGGGCTTAGGGTGTGGAGTTTAGGGTTTAGAGTCCAGGGTTTAGGGAATAGGGTTAAAGGGAACTCCAGAAAGTTGGAATATGGTTTCAGGGTAGGATACCCTCGAATTTACCATAAAGGGTTTAGGACAATCATATTCCAACTTTCTGGCTTTTACTTTAAGGGGTTCTCTACCTGGAGGCTTCAACCCGAAACCGTGGAATTGCAGTTCAACGCAGGAGGCGCCGGCTGGTCCCTTGAAAACTGGATGCTGCTAATGTAGGGGCCTTGATAACTAGAAAAGGGTTCTGGGCTCCCTTGTAGTATAATTATGGTAAGGCAACCTGAGGAATACTATTGGTATTTATTTAAGCTTCTATATTATTAGCCCTGCGCCCTTGGCAAGATCTGGAAAAGTTGGGTTTGAAGCGCAAACCTCAGTCTGGGGCCATGATGTGGCTTTTCGAAGTTAGGGCTCTGAGGTTTACATGCGGTTCAGGGGTTATTGTCTTTGAGGAGCCATATAAACAGGCAAACAGGCTTCAAAACCGAGTGGAAATCTTTACGACGCCGCAAAAGATTCCAAACCGAGTCGCTTTAGGATGGAGGGATGTCTACTTCGAAGACAGCGGCTAGGAATTCGTGAGGTTCGAGGACTTGCGAAGACTTTGCATTTCAGTCAGTAGATCTTCGACCTCAACAAGACCTCAACATAGGAAATCGAGTGCAGAACGGAGCGTGTGAAAGCTAAGCCGCAGAACCCAGTGCCCCAGACCTTCAAGCCCGAAGCCTGAAAACCCTAGACCCTAAATCCCTAATCCCCTGAACTCATAAGCACCGAAACAATAATAATCCCCAAACCCTAAACCCAAAATCCTAATCCCAAAACCCTAAACCCTAGATCCTACTCCCAAAACCCCAAACCTCAGCAACTACCAGATCCCAAACCCTCACTCAAGGCCGCTGCGATCTCCTGCTTGAAGCGCTCAAGGTTCCTTGGCTCCACGGTTTAGGGTTTAAGGGTGGTGTCTAGGAGTCTCGAGGGCATAGGGGTTTAGGGGTTGCGGTTATTCACAGCATTCCCTGTGCTGTCTAGGGTCTGGAGAATTACCGAAACTCCACATTCTTCAAGCTACCACCTCGGCCGGTTCAATTTTTTCTTCAAGACAAAAGATTCTAGCTACAATAAGGTCTGGGAGTTTGAACTATGCTGGGGACCCCTAAGAAAGGAACTTCTGATGATTTGGACCATAAGACTATACGTAGGTATTCGATGAACTCCGACAAAGGAGTCCCCATGGAGTAGCATTCCTACTTTATTCCAAACACCCCCTACATTAGAAATCCTAAACCCTGAACCAAAACCCGAAACCCAAAACCCCCCCCAGCCAGTATTCCATAGCCAAGGATCTTCATCTGAGACTTGGAGATCGTCTTCACGGCGCGGATGGCCTGCTTTTTGCGGATCAGCCCGAGGGGCGCATTCAAGTTCTTTACATGTTTGAGGGTTCCTGGGCCAAGACTAAAAACTGTAACCCTGAACCCTGAACTATAAACACTAAACTCCATTCTTTTCATCCTGAACCGAGGATTTTTGTTTGCACTCCAGGCTTGGTCAACACCGAAGTCCAAAAAACCTAAGCCGCCCACCCTACGGGTTCGGGTTTAGGGTCTATGGTATATCTGAAACCATACACCCCCGAAATGAAGTGCCCTGCAGGTTGAAGCTACCTCGAAAACCCTGGGTCACCCAACCCTGAAGGCTACCTGAACGCAGCTGAGCCCGACACGAACCCCCAAACCCTGAACCCTAAACCGTAAGCCTTAAACTTAAACTCTTAAACCCTCAACCCTCAACCCTGAAAAACCCTAAACCTTAAACCCCGCCTTAAACCCAAAACCCTAAAGCTTAAACTCCGCCCTAACCCCTAAGCCCCAAATGCCGTGCCTTGGTGGAGATGTTGGTGGCCTTGGTGACGGATCCGTATGAGCCCTCACCAAGCTTCTTCTTGTCCATCTGGTAGTAGTCCTGCAAGGATGTGCCCAGGGAGCCCAATACCCCTCAATTAAGGAATAGAGCTTAAGTCATAGTATGAAGCCCCCAATAATTCAAGGTGTATTCCTGAATTGAGGGGTATTGGGCTGTGTGGGTAAATGCTTAAAGGGTTTGGGGGCGGGGGGTAAGGGCTTTGGGCTGGAGTTCGCGGATTTGCAGTTTGAGCTTTATCGCGGTTTAAGAGGGTTTGAGGCTTGAGTTTGTGGTTGGGGCCGACATCCCAACTAGCCCGATTCAGGAGTCATTGCGGGCTTGTGCGCTGGCCGCTTGGGATTGAGGGCTTTAGCGACTTTAGCGAAACCAGATCTTGAAATTCAGGGTACTTTCAAGAGTTAACCAGTGGCTCAGGGTATGTGATGGTATTTGGCCCGATGCGGACTATAGGATTTGGGGCTGCTTGATGGACCTCGGGATGCAAAATCACAAACGGAAGACTCTACGGACGGAGGGGGGCTTCATAGAGGGGTTAGGGGTGTAGGGTTTAGGAGTAGGTCTGAGTAGGTCGGTGCGCATTCTACTGAGGGTGTATAAATATATATATATATATATATATATATACATAGTTAGATAGATAGACAGATAGATGCTAAAACTCTAGGCTGGTGCTGCTCTGATCAGTCAGGCCCCTACATCATCAACCCGCTAACCCTGGACCCTAATTAAGCCCTGAAGCCCTAAAACCCTCAACTTGCTCTATTAAACTGCCGACAGCCTACCAGAGAAAGCGAGGAAAGGTTGAACTCTGCGTCCAAAAAGTTACCAAAGAAACCGCAATAACCTTCTATAGCCATTAAACCCCTTTAGAGGCAGCCGCGCAGTTTGCAGTGAACACCTTTAACCGAGCTGTCCGTGATCTTGCCCGTGTTCTCAATGATGAACTGAGCCTCGGCTAAGTACTTGGTGCATCGTGGTTTGCGGGTTTGCAATCTTTAAATGAGGGACCGCTTCATAGATATGTGAAGGGAAGTATGGTTTGTCGCGAAGGCTTTCGGGTTTTAGCATCGTAGCGAAGTACAGCTTCATGAGGCTCCCGGCTTCCAGGGTTCAGCGTTTCGTGCTGGAGCTTTTCGGGTTCAGAGTTCCTGCTCGTGCTTCGCTCGGGTTTCAAAGCTGTGGAGTATTGAAATGGGGGGGGGGGGGCGGGTCGTGATTTTCCCGTGAACCCTTAACTGGTGGGGTGGATGGCTTTGGCTGGTACAGGATATGACACCCCGGCAAATCCCAAACACCTGGTGGGTTAAGGGTTCAGGATTGAGTCCTGAGGCTCTCGCATCAAATCTGCTACATTTCCATGTACTCCCTCAACTTCAACCCCCCAAACCTGTACCCCGAACCCTAAATTCCCAGCCGGTAGCCGGTAGCCTTACTCTTGCTGAATGTGAGCCTGTCCCAAACCAGAAAATCCCAGAACCACTTGATGATCTGTTCAACATATTCCGGTCGCAACCAAAGGGTTTCCAAAACCCTAAACCCTAACGCTGCTGAGCGGCATGTCCGATACCACCTTCTTTGATCTCCTTCTTGGGCATCGCAGAGCCCTGCACTCCGGTGCCACGTGGGGGGGATTAGGGTTGAGGTCTTTGATGGCTTTGTTGCTTTTGGGAGGGAGCTTGTGGGCGTTCGACCGTTTCTGCTCTTTTACAAGAGCCCTTCTTCGCCTCTCCACCTGATTTCAAGCTTTGAAGGTTTGGAAGATATACGATGGAGGAGTACAGCATTGAAAGCTGCGAACATGTTAAACCCCAAAAGAAGCCCAGACATCCACCTGACATGCTGAAGCCCAAACCCCTTGCTTCAACCTGCGATTCAAGCAACCCTAAGCCAGTCTTGGGGCATCGGATTTACTATAAAAGAGGTCGGAAGAACTACTGATATTCCTATTGGATTATAGTAACCTGGACCCAACGGAACCTACTTGTACCTTTTTAGGGCCCCCCTAATATGATTTCTTTATTTAAGTCCCTAAAAAGGCAGGTCACGTGAGGTTAAGGAAAACATACCCCGAATTCCAAAACCTATTCTAATCATTCAGGCCCGATCGTAGGTCTTACGGAGTCTAGACCTCCGCTTGGAGGCTCATGTATGTAGTGAAAAATTGGGGTTATATGTCGCCGAAAAATATGGGTCATGAGGGGTTTAGGGTTCCTTCTCAGGGTTCTATAGGGTTTGTAGGGTTTAGGGTAGGCATAGGTGGGGTTATAAGTCGCCGAATATGGGTTATAAGTATAGCTACCCCACTTATAACCCTGCTTATAGCTACCCTGAACCCTGATCCCTAAACCCTAAACCCTATAAATCCCTTTACAGGAACCCTGAACCCCTTACTTAGAACCCTGTTATAAATACCCATGAACCTCCAAGTGCCCCAATCAGCAAGCCTTGCTGGGCTGCTTGACTTGCCCCTCAGCTGGCTTTCCTGCAACGGGCTTTGATGGTGCGCCGAACCCCACGTGTTTGCAGCACTGAGACCGGGAGCAATAATGAGCAGAAAACACAGAAAATGAAGCACCTGTACAGACCACGGCAACCAAGTCAATACCGACAAGTAAAATAAGCAAAAGTTTTAGCTTTCATGTAGTCAGAATCCCAATGCTGCCCAACTATGTACCAGGAAGAGGTGTCGCGAAGCCTCCGCAAGCACCCATGGTGAAGAACGGGCAGATACCTAGCAGCTGACAAGACAGGCGGATTTTGGGGCTTAGGGGTTTAGGGTCTGAGGGTTTGAAGTTTAAGAGCTTGGGGTTTAAGAGCTTAGAGCAGATTCGGGATTTCAGGCCAGTGTCGTTCTCTGTCCGTGAGTAATTGCCAAGACGTGCTACTGCTGGGAGACCGGCTGCCTCGAGTTTTGCACAAGGTCATTCAGGATCCAAGATTCAAGGCTCGAGGCTGACGCTTGAACAAATGTGGGCTAGACGTCTGTGCCGGGGGAGGGGCGTGCAGACCGACAGGTTGTGTTTCACAAGGGGTAGCAGCCCTCTGAAAACCTCGAAACCAACATCGCAACTGGAATCTAAATCCATTCACCCTAAAGCTTAAACTCGAACCCCAAGCCTTGAGCTTTGAGCTTAAGTCTATCGTGCTTGGTGATAATACTGGAGGGATTGCAGGAGCGAAGGCAAGCTGGAGTTTCCGGCTTTATAAATTTCATGGCACCCTGGGTCTGTAGCGGTCTCCCGATATTCTTGTTACTTCCAACAAACTGAGTAAACGCCTTTATCAACAACCCCAGAGAAACTAAAAGTAATGAAGAGTTAGTACGGCCGGGCCTTTGCAGAATCGGGACGAGTCGTGACGCTGAAAGCCGAAAGGACTCCGGCAAGTCGATCTGGTGCATACGGCTTGGGGTTTACGAACTCTTAAGCTCTAGTACCTAAACCCTCAACCCCATTTTGTTTAGCGGCTAGGAAATGGATTAAGCTTTTCGGCTTAGGGTTGAGGGCGCTGGGTTTATGGGGAATGGCTTAGGGTTTTCGGGTTTTGGCAGCATTCGTTCGAAACCACTACAACGCAGAAGGCTTAGGGTTTGGGTTTAGGGTCCACCTCAAACCGGCGTAACCTACTTATTTCGAGGTTCTCAATATTAGCTCTATTGTCTATTGGAATACATATTTGGGCCCTACCTTAAAGTACAATTTTGTAGTTCAGTCAACATAACTTGGAGATTTTGACGTGCTAAAACTTTAATGCCCAAGGTTCATCTTTTCTCTGTTCAAGGTTTGACCGTCAGGAGCTGGGGGGTTCAGAGATGCAAGGTCTTATTACAAAGGTTGGGTTCTTAAGGTTTCGTGCTGCTCTACGCTTTCCTTTCACGCACGGAGTCTTTGGTCTCTTAAAGACGAAGTGCCGGGCCATTGCGGTCTCGCTGAGACCATGCTAGGATCGTGCCATGCCACCCTTCTAAGGCATGGCGTGACGTGCTTGCATGTCGTTTTGAAAAAAGCCGCTCTGCGGCAGAGCGGCCAGCCACCGTCATGCCACGACGAAATCATCCATCGCACGCATGCCTGGAAAGCGAGCATTGCGATGGCTGGGCGCTTTTGTCGGAGATCCTCTCGATCTAATTGATGGATGCGCTTCCGCAGTCGATGTACGAGAAACTTCTGCACAGCCTTGGTGGCTTTGACGGGTCGGCGACCACAGTTCGTCGACTTTTTGCCTGGTTGAAGCCAATGAAATGTAGACACGCTTCAAAAGCAAGATGCGCGCCTGGCTGCGTATGTCCTCCCATGTGCGGCCATGCACGTGCCGCAGCAGCACGACCCTGCGCTCATTCGCAAAGTCGAGTGACTGCAGGTGCCTCACCTCCTGCAGAAAAGGGCATGGTGCCAAGACAGCTGCGTGGAGAAGCTCGTGATTCCTGAGTACCACATGAAAACACCCACGTCAGATGCTCAAGCCGGCATACAGCCATGACGACAGTAGCACCCCCCCTTACTATACTCGCCAGCGCGCCACAGCCACATTGACGGTAGCACTCACCCACGTCGCAGGCACAGGCCCGCCCCACACAACCATGGAGACGATAGCACCCACATGAGGGACATTGTAGCAGCCACGTGTGGCCAGCATGTCACAAGCACGGAGACGCTAGTACCTGGGTGGTGAAGGCTGCATTGACTGCGAAGCACGTCTACTCTCATGTCAAGATGTCTGGGAATTGGACCAGGATGCGATTGCGGTCCGAGCTGGTCCAGTCATGCGTCTGCAGGAAGTCGAGGTTCCGAGTGCTGGCGTTAATGGTGATAGCCACTGGCACGGCAAAGAGGTACTTGCTGTAAGCACAAGTGCCGCCGGGAGTGGTGGTGAACTCGACACGAGCATCGTATTTGCCCTGTAGTTTGTCTTGGTGCTCCACGATGAACTTCAAGTCCCTCTTAGGGCTCGAGAACATGTACGAAAATGCAAAATTGGGGACACCTGGGTTGAGACAGCACTCGACTGTCAGCACGAGTTACGTGCCAATCTTCGCAGCTCCCAATTGAGACCACGCCGCTTCTGTCAAGAAGCCGGCGAGCTCGGGATCATTGCGGCACAGGATAGGGATCACATGCTTTGCGTTGTTCATGATGCCGTGCCGCGGCGGCCAGGGAATAGTGGCAAGACAGTTGGAAACCCCCACCCCCGAACCGAGACGACGTCAACGAGAAGCACTTCCAGGACGACTGGCAACGGAAGGAGCAGGAGAACGCATGTTAAGGCCCAGACGGCGAGCAGTAGTTCGTGCTGCACGCAAACAAAGCGTGTGGGCAAAAGCTGGGGACAGGGGTGGCGCGTAGTAGTCGTATCAGTATTAGCATTGGCGGTAGTAGTCGTAGTAGTAAGTTGTGGTAGTACTACTCGGAGGAGGCACCCCCCCTGCCAACTAGACTCTGCAGCATCTTAAGAGCACAGGCATTTTCCTCAGTAAATGCTGTACTTTCGTAAGGTCGCAATCACCGAATCACCACTCCTTGTTGTCTCAAAATTTCCGCTTGTCGACGTTGCAAACTCGAGCTTCGGATTTCGGAAGGGTTGTGACGAGTTGGGGGTTGGGGGTTGGGGGTGGGGGTGCGGGGTGGAGGGTGGGGGTGATGACGACACGCTTGCGCGCCAGTGTACTTTACTCGGTAGTGACAGTACTTTCGTACTGTCCTACGACTTCTTGTTGCCTCAAACATCCACTCCTCGACTCTGCAAACTCGAGCTTCCAGAACTAGGTGGGGGGCTGGGTAGTATTGCTACTACTACTACTACTGCTGCTGCTGCTACTACTACTACTACTACTACGGCTACTACTACTGCTACTACTACTACTACTACTACTACAACTACTGCTACTACTACTACTACTACTACCGCTACTACTCCTACTCCTACTATTCCTGCTACTACTACTGCTACTACTACTCCTGGTAGTACTACTACTACTACTACTACTACTACTACTACTACTACTACTACTACTACTACTACTACTACCACTACTACTACTACTACTACTACTACTACTACTACTACTACTACTACTACTACTACGACTACTAATACTCCTACTACTACTACTACTCCTACTACTACCCCTCATACTACTACTACTACTACTACTACTACTACTACTACTACTACTACTACTACTACTACTACTACTACTACTACTACTACTACTGCTGCGCAGCATCAGGCGGTCGTCCTAATAGTAGTGGTGGTGGTGGTGGTGGTCGTGGCTATAGTAGCCTTAGGTGGTTCGAGCGCTAGTGCAAATACTAGTCCTAGCACTGGCACTATCTAGAAATTACTAGCATTACTAGTACTCGCATTAGCACTGGCAAGGGCACTGGCACTTCAATCACACTAGTGCTAGTACTGGTACTAGGACTTGTAGCAAGAGTATTAGTAGTTCGTAGGAGCGTAAAACCTGAAAGTGGACGTAGCCAGGTCTGCAGGCTTTTCTTCTTTCTGGGTGCATTGTCGCGGTAGCTGCAAGGAGGCGCAGAGGCGGTGGCGACGAAGTTGTAGTTGTAGGTTGACCGATGCTTGCGGCGGAGTAATTTCCAAAGCTTGCACCACGAGGGCCTGCAATTCTTAAAGTCGGCTGGCTTATTCCTCCCAAAGAGCCCAATGTCCCTCAATTAAGGAATATAGCTTAGACCATAATAGAAGCCCCTAATGATGTAAGGTATACTCCTCAATTAAGGGGTATTGAAGCCCCCTATAGTCCTACATCCTATAGATCCCTTAAAGGAACCCTAGGCCCCAGGTATTCCTTAATTAAGGTAAGCCTGGGGCTTCGCAGTGGGGAGGCTTGGTTTCAGCTTGGGCTCACGTCCGCACCTACGACGCCTTCGCTCTCGCAGGCCTAGAATCGGTTTAGGGTTTAGGGTTTAGGGTTTAGGATTTAGGGTTTAGGATTTAGGGTGTAGGGTTGAGGGTTTAGGGTTTAGGGGAGTCTAGAACTTCTAGAACGGATGCAGGGCACCCTTCACCCGAGAGGCTAGTATAAGGGCCTTGAATCATTAGAATAGGGTTTTGGGCCCGTTATACTATAATTCTAGTAAGGAACCCGCCAAATAGCAAAGGCAATTATTGAGGCCTTTATATCACAAGTCTTCACTAAGGCCTCCCAGCAGCGTCGCAGCGCACGAAAACACGAAAACCGTCTTGGCACGGCACTTTTGTGCGTCCCAAGCTCTCGGTACCCGGTATGGATGGACTGCGCTGGGCTTCAGGGTCTTGACCGAGGCAGCTAGCAGGATTTAGCAGGGCTTGGGGCTTTGGGTTTCGGGATTTGGATCTGCTTGTTGGCTAACTAGCCACGCAGAGCCCTTTGGCGACATGGAGTAAACCTCAAACTCTCTATTTCCCAATTCTTACCCTGGGAAAAAAATTAGGAAGTACCTCGCTTCGGGATCCTTACATTAGGCATCCTGCTGTTGCAGATATATGCTAGGCTTTCTTTCTGACACTCCCAACCTGTAAACCCCTAAACCCTACAGCTCTGAGACCCCAACCCCATAGCCCAGATTCTGGGGCTTCGATTGTTTCAGTGCACGGTTTAGGGTATAGGGTTCAGTTACGGCTAACTAACGGGTCTTCATGGGTTCAGGGTTTGAGGGTTGAGGGTCAGGGGCCGCAGTAGGCTCAGGGTTCAACTAGAAAAGGGCTTGATGCGGCTTCTGTGCTTCTTTCTTGGCTTTAGAAGAATCAATATAGGGACGCAATAACAGACTAGAATAGGGTGTTGGGTTAGATGAAGACTAAGAAAGGGTGCTGTTCTCAATATGTCAGCCTCTACTGTACTCACGCGCAAAATCCGCGCTAGGCACATCCGTCTGTGGAGCACCAAAGCCGCAACACGCCTCACAGCCGGTTCTCTGCCACTCTCAGCGGCAAAAGCAGGAGGTTTGGGCGGAACATGAAGTCTAGGGTTTGGAAATTGCTTTTTTTGGAGGTTTGGGGTTTAGGGTTTAGGGGATTTTTAGGGTTTAGAGTTTGGGGCTTAGGGTCCCCTAAACTCCAAACCAGAACTGGAGGTTTCCACGAAGGGTTAAAATTCCACACAGTTACCTAAAATCGGACTAAACGGGGAGCTCTATTAGGGTTTAGGGTTTTACAAGGTTTAGGGCTTAGGGGTTCCACTATGAGCCGTTCTTTGCTCAGTCCGCTTTGGTAGCAGCTCTAAGGATTGAGCGTTCTGTGGCAGACAACTTTGTGAGTGAGTGTGGAAAAGCGGCGAGGATCCTAAGATCCTAAGGCGACTAACTAAACAGGAGGGTTTGATGATTAGAATGCGGTTTTGGGGCCCATAAGACAAAAAACATAATCAGGAACCCCCAAAATAGTACTGGTAATTTTCTAAGCCCCTGTAGTAAAGAGGAGGGCTTAGGGTCACGGCGGTAGGATGAAGTGTGTGTTATGCACCTAGGACTTAGGCTCTAAAACCTAAAGCCGTAAACCTTGGACCTTAAACCTAAAACCTGAAATCCTAAATACGTGAAGCTTAAGAGCCCCAAGCCCAAAAACCCTGGAACCCTAACACCTACGACTGTAAAACCCTGAACCGCTAAGACACAAAGTCGACGCCAGAGATTCAGACCGGGAGGCCGTGTAGGGCCTTATCAGGCAATGGAGATTACAGTAGAAGCCAGAAAGTTGGAATATCATTATCGTAACCCCTTTAAGGTAAATTATAGGGGATCCTACCATTAATCCATATTCCAACTTTCTGGAGTTCCCTTTATAGTGTACCTAGCTACACTAAGATATTCTAAAAAACCCTTCTAAACATCAAGGCTCCTGTGTTAAGCCCTTACAGAAACCCTTTAAAAGCCCAAACCCCAACCTCTGAAACAAAATGCACCCTAAGGATTAAGGGCTTGCAGCGTTTAGGGAACGACCCCCGTAACCGAAGCTCCCAAAGCTAGTCAACTCCAAACTCCCACGAACGGTGAATGCGCCTGACCTGCAATATGACCCCCCTTATAAGAACGCTATTAAGGAACCCGATTAAGGCCCCGTTCTAAGAATCCTCTAAAGAAACCTTATAATAGGACCCTGTTTAAGAACCCTGTAAAGGAACCTTAATAGGACTCTTTTTAAGAACCCTTTAAAACAACCTTAATAGGACCCTTTTTGAGACTCCCTCCCTGTCTTCCCCCACCCGCCCACTTATCGCCAATGCCAGGCCCCTAGGATGGAAGCCCGACACCCCCTTTGATCATACTTTTAGGATTTAGGGTTTAGGATTTAGGGTTCTGGAATGACCCCTCAACCCTCAATCCCCACAAATCCTTACAAAAAAAACATACAGTAGAACCTCATCGGTTCACAAAGGTTTAGGGTGTTCGAAACAATCATCGAAGTAGTCACCGATATGGGAGTTTCCGAAAATATGGGACCCTAATATGGTACCCTAAATAGAGGGATCCTTATTATAAGGACCCCAAAATAAGGTACCCCTATTTTCGGAAACTCTCATATGCCGAAGGGCGTTAGGACGTGAAATTCAGTGCTCCAACGATTGAAAACTCTTTGCCCGAAATGGGAGTTTCCGAAAATTAGGGTACCTTATTTAGGGGTCCTTATACTCAGGATCCTGCTATTTAGGGTACTATATTCGAGCCCCCATGTTTCCGGAAACCCCCAAATCCGAGACCCCTAAACACATGGGCTCACGCGGGTGTTAGACTGCCGGGCTTCAACTTTTCTTTGGTCAATAAAGCCTGAGAAGGACTTAGCTTACGACTCAGGGCTTGGCATTTGGGGTTTAGGGCTTGTAGGGTTCGGGTTGGGTTGGGACTCAATGTCGTGAGTTTCCTTGTCGGCGCTCAACGGCTGTGCGCGTCTCGGAAGTTGATGAGGTAGCTGGATGCCTTAGGGCAGCAGGTATAGCTTTCAATGTGTGGTTGGGGCTTTCGAGCTTGGCGCGATATGGCGCCTCTGTTTTTTTGCGAAAGGGGGAGAGGGCAGAAGTCCTGGTCTGCTGTGCAAGCACAGCGTAGGGCTCTAAGGTGCGCACGCTGAGACTATATGCTGACGTACCACACCCGCCACAAACCGAAAGCCCTAAAGCGCCGATTACTTCGCAGCCCCTACCTCTACTAGCACCCCGGAAACGCATGTAGTATCAGGCAACCGGAGGAAGTGATGATAACGATATGCCCTTCGCAATACGAGAAGAGGCTCTTCATGTAAAGCATGAAGCCCCTCGTCAATGCAGCTTCGATGATAATCATCTCATGTCGAACATCCCTTTCGGCAAGTTGACCTGCACTTTCTGGCATCCTTCTACAGAGTTCTCGGTCACATCTCTGCCACGGCTGCGACATAACTCCCTCTCTTGACATCTGCATATTCCGTGAAGGCTTGCATATAAGAAGAAGCTACGCATCATGACCTTCCGGAATGAATTTTCAAAGAGACGCGTCGTCCACCATCATACACCGTGAGACCTGTACCCGGCCCGATGTACTTGAAAGACACGTCCACCACTGCCAACCCTGCAGATCCCACAGCCTCACATCCGCAGCCTCTCAGGGTTAAATTTAGGCTTTAACAGCCCAATATCCCCAAACCCTTCGCCCGACACCTCTGCGACGGACTCCCCTAAAGCCGAAATCCCTAACCACCTTAAACCCTGAGAGCCCTTAACTTACACATCCCTTACTACACATCCCAATTAGATCCCTGTGAGGGCACTTTATTCTAAATCCCTAACCCTGAACCCCCCCATTGCATTTCTGGTGGCATTTCCAGCCACCATGTTTTGAACGGCCTTTGGCATGCTGCCTCGGGCGAAGGCAGAGCAGAAGCGAGGCCCAAGCCGACGGCTGAAAAGCGCTTAAGGCTGAGGCTTCAAGGTTTAGGGTTTAAAACATCGGATTCAAGGCTCACGGTCTAAAGCTTGGGTGTAGGGTGTCGGGTTTCGGAGCTAGGGTTTCGGGTTTAGGGTTGAGCTTAGGGGGGGGCAGAGTTCAGGATAGAGGGTTCGTGCAGGGTGTAAGGCCTCAACACTAAGCAGCCGAAAGTGCCTACCCGGAGCCCTCAAGCCCTCGAAAACCCGAGCCCCAATACAAACAACCTTAAACCGTACATGGATCCTAGGTCCTGACACCACCCTCAATCCTTGGAAGGGTATGTTACCATATGTATATATAGGGACTACACGGATTTGGGGTGTTTGGCATACGGAAGGAAGCGCTGCCGACATTATGCCCTAAGCCCATACAGCCCATACCCCACACCGTACATGCATGTACTGTTCTATATCACGGGCTGTATTGCAGACCCCTGAGTACTCCTTCCAGACTGACTTGGGCCCTCACTTACCTTTGGTTAGTAGGGCATGGAGGAATGGGATACCATTATAACTACTATTACTAGCGTTCTTCCATTTCCTACTAACCAAAGGTAAGACTACCCCTATAGATCCCATTATAAGGAATCCCTATAGATCCCATTATAAGGAACCCCCATAGATCCCTTTAAGGAGCCCTATAGATCCCTTTAAGGAGCCCTATAGATCCCTTTAAGGAGCCCTATAGATCCCTTTAAGGAGCCCCTAAAGATCCCTTTAAGGAACCATTCCCTACTAACCAAAGGTAAGCTCAAGGCGGCAGGCTTGAGAGTTGGAAAGTAGCGAAGGGTCCGACCCCTGGGCTTTCATATGGCCCCCTTGGGGCCTAAAGTGCTTTGGGCTTAAGTATTTCATTGAGGGAGCCGGAAAGCACATAAGCATAAGCATTTTATAGGGATATCACGACCTTATTGGGCTTCATTTTCAGGGGGGGGTTTGATATAGGATGTCCCTACCCTAATTTTTGCCTATGTGCTTCTTTGGGGCCCTATTCATCGAAGTCGGGCCCGGCCTTTCACATCACCCATGATCACACTCGCGGCGCTGACCTCCCGAAGCAAAAGGTCCCAAACCCTCTTCGCGCTACGCCCCAACTCTGGGGGCCGGGATAGCTTGGAGGTGCATGGGTAGTTATAGGTAAGGGGTTTAAGGGTTCCTTTAAAGGGATGTATAGGGTTTAAGTGTAGGGATTAGGGTTTAGGGTAGGTATAAGTAGGGTTATAAGTAGGGTAACATATATACTTTTAACATCTTATAACCCATATTAGGGCACTTATAACCACACTTATAACTACCCATGAACCTCCAAGAAGGGGTTTGGCACTTGGTTGGTCCTGGGTGTGGGTTTTGTTTGGGGTGTTGGCGCTCAGGATTGCGACCCTAGGCCCAAGCGCAAGCCTGCCGAAAGTGGCCGACCACCGGGCACTATTTGCAATGGATGCCACGTTGGAGACTCGAAACCCAACTTTGAGGCTATGTAACTTTAGGGCTTAGCCTCCTTGAGACTAACATGGAACCTCAAACTGGGCCATCATAGACTACTGTCAAAGGTCAGCTTTCTTCGGGTTACTTCTGGTGATGTTCCGGGCCCACACCCCCGCCCTTCAACGCTAAACGCTACAGTAAGCCTAAACGTAGCAAGCTCCGTGCCCATGTCGGCCTCCACAGTTCCGGGAGCTTGCCGCGCCATCGTTGCAGCGATGTGGAGGTGGCCACGCACCTCGGCCCGACAGTTTCGGGGGTTTAAGCTGCTTGGTTAAAACGTAAAACCAAGGGCTGTGGGCTTGGGATTTAGAGCTTGGTCTTCCTGTAACATGTAGGGTTTAAGGGCAAATCTTGCAGCACATGTAAGTAGACAACCCACACGAGTTGAACATATAAAAGGAAGTCAACATGGCGGATCATCTTCATCGGGCTTAGGTTCATGTAGCGCAACGTCACAGAACGCGGCGACGACCGCCAAAAGCTCCATGAGCAATCTCACCAAGCCTGACGATGCCGGGAACACTGAACCGTACCCTAAACCCTAAACCCTAAATCATTGAGACCCCGACCTGTGACCGGCAACCCTAAGCCTTCAAACCGAGAACTAAAGGAAACGATAATGCCCTCAATCCAGGGTTCATGTCGTGGGCAAAGCCCACCGGTGTAGGGTTTTCTACAGGAATGAACATGGTTGCACTCCCGAAAGCCCGAGCATAAACCCCTACCTACCCCACTTCACATAGGCTGTAACCAGCTATTTTTGAAGCTTCCCAGTTAAGTCTGTCGCGAGCTTGTCGTTGGGCGGCAGCATGCTCGCCGCCTCCTGGCAAGCAACAAAATGCCCATCATTCACCCACAGCAGCCCTGCGTCGAGGCCGTGACAGCAACCCGCTGTAAATCCTGAGCCCTAAACGGTCCAAAACCGTACATGTTGAAACCCTGAATCCGAAGAACTCGAAACAATAGATAGGGCGTAGGATTGAACAATAACAAGCAAACCGATTGAGGTTTGAGGGTTCAGGGATTGGGGTTCAGGGTTTGCCGTGTAAGGTTAAAGATTTGGGGTTTCCGGTCCAGGGGAGAGAAAATGAGTAGCAAAGTAGCTGTGCCATGGCAGGGACGTCCCGCACTGACCAAGAGGTCGCCGATGCCGCCGCTAGCTGAAACTATCCTATCCCAAACTCAGCCAACACCATGGTATGAATCTTCTCCGAATAGGGCTTAATACGACGGCTGATTTTTGTCTCGGAGCTTAGCATTTCGCTGTTAGGATGCAGGGCTGAGTGTTTGGGGCTAAGTCAGAAGATTTCGATTTTCGATGGGGAGGCTCTCCGCCCTCTCCAAGAGCCCTAAAATCCCAAAAGCTCTTACTTGGAGGTTCATGGGTAGTTATAAGCAGGGTTCTAAGTGGGGTAACTGTACTTATAACCCATATTAGGGAACTTGTAACCCCACTTATTGCTACCCATGAACCTCCAAGTAGGGTTTAGGGTTTAGGAACTCTAGCATCAGCTGGTAGAGAGCTTTGGAGGATTTCACCCCGGTTTGCTGACCTCAACCCGTGTACCACAAACACTTGCTTTTTTTAAGCTCCCAGACAAGGCTCCTGTACCAAAAAACAGTAAGAATCGCTTCAATGAGCAAACCAGCTCTACCCCCGAAAACCAGATAGCTAGAAAACACCAATTCCCCAAACAAACGGACAACCGACATTTCCCTAAACCCTAAACCCTAAACCCTAAAACCCCTAAACCCTAAACTCCCAAAACCGTCCGGCCCTCAAGCCCTCCAGCTCCACACTGTGCCTCGGCGCTGGGAGTCATGGCGATGGAGATGTAGAGTTCGCCTCCATCCTTGTCTTTAGGAGTTTAGGGGTTTAGGGGTTCTAGGGTTTGGGGGTTTGGGGTTTAGGGTTTCGGGGGTTTCAGGGGTTTAGGTAGAGGGGCTTAGGGGTTTAGGAGCTCTGGGGGGTTTTAGAAGTTTGAAGGCTTTGTAAGACGTAGATTGGTGTTACACGAGTCGATGCTTTTGCTTAGTGGGGGTTGCTGGCTTAGAGGTTTAGCCTTTGGCCGTTTAGTGGTTTAAGGTTGTGTTTTGGGTCTGAGGTTGAGGGGATGTGTTGAGCTCTCATCGTCAGCTAGCCCTGGCCTCCTATCAACGTTAATGTATGAACCTGATTAAGAAACCTTGGGCCTTCATTAGGGTTCCTTAGATGAAACCGACTATTTTGGGGTTATAGGCCCGTGGTCTTCTTAATCATCATCAGGTTTGCAAGACTGCAGGAAGCCCATCTCAAACGACTTCGAGCTCTCTCAGAGATCATGAGCTCCATGATAAGAAGCCTATGTGGCAAAAAGCTATGTCAGGACGAAAGATACAGAGATGAGTATTTAGACGCTAGACAACTGGAGTGAAGCTCCCTCAAGCTCAGGAAGAGCACAAAGGAGCCTCGCAAGGGACCAGCGCAGCCCATTCCCGCCAGAAGAACAAGCGATCCTGACGAAGAGGAGATGGATTTTCTAGTCGAGAACTTGCTTGCTTTAAAAGCCCAGAGAAATCCTTAAACCTAAACTACCGAACCCCTAAACCCTAAGCCCCTTAACTCAAAAGCCTTAAGCCGTTTAGCCCTTTATTCCTAAAGGCTTCACACCTCAAGCCCTTCACAGTCACCACCTCGGGAGGAGGGGTCGCAGAGGCTCCGCGACGCTTGGAGTGGCGCTAATGTTACAAGGCTTCTTAAGTAGTAATCCATGAATTATCCATTAATTCGTATTCCTGAGAACATAGACAGTATCCCTCACAGTACCCCTTGTAAAAAGCGCGCCCCTGACATCCAGCCCGATAAAGCTGATCTCGTAATGGCGGGGCCTCGAGAAGTAGGACGTGGCGGCGGGGGTACTTTCCAGAAGAGGTGCTTTGTGAATAGGTTTAGGGCTTTGTGGCTTTAGGGTTCTCTCTTGAGGGTGTGGGGGCTAGGAGTGCAGATTATCACTGGAGAAAAACGGGAACTGCCCACCCATATGCAGAGAATCTAGGGGGCCTTACCAAACAGTGGTTATGGGAGGTTACGGCATAACTGAAACTCCAACCTGCCCGGAAAGCCTTGCAAATGGTCTCGAACGTCCTGTAATCTTTATCAATAATATGGGAGTTTCCGAGAATAGGGGACCCTAATATAGTACCCTAAATAGTAGGATCCTTATTATAAGGACCCCGAATAAGGTACCCCTCCTTTTCGGAAACTCCCATATACCTGAACTTACAAGGGTCTCCTTAACATGAGCTAGGGCTATGTGCCTTAGCTAGGGCCCTAAACTGAAACAAACCTCAAACCCCAACACCCCCGTAAAGACCCTGCGTAAATCCCACTATACACTTCCAAGTGTGAACCTTAGTTGCCCACGATACTCGACAAGTAGGTAAACCCCAAACCCTATACCCTAAACCTAACCCTAAACCCTAAACCCCGAACCCACAGAAATTGTGGCTTCTGGGTCGCACCTTCATTGGGTTGGGCATCTGATAGATCCCCACCACGTACCTCTCCTGCCCGAGAGGCATCTCGTGGTCAACGGCCTGGGAGGTCCGGGTATGGTTTAAGGTTTGGGGTTTAGTGTTTAGTGTTTAGGCTAGTGTTGGTTTAGGCTAAGCCTCCAAAACCCTGAACCTCCCAAAATGAAAAACCTTCAGCTCCCAGAACACACCAAAAGCAACAAGACCACCTAGACGCAGGACGCCCTGAGGAATAATGTGGATATGTATTCAGTTCTCTTTTCCAAAACACTTCACCCCAAACCCTAGACCCGATATTAAGGTGATCGTTCGAACCCTTGAACTAAAGCTGAAACTCTAAACCCCAAAACCCTAAACCGTAAACCCCAAAAGCCCTAAACTCCTGAACCCTCTATGACGGCTCTAAACCCCAAAACTCTAAAACGTAAACCCCAACAGCCCTGAACCCTCTATGATGGCCTTGCCTGCTAAACCCCTCCTCCCAAAACCCTAAAGCTTAAACCCCCCCAAAAGCCCTAAAAGGCCCTAGGGTTGATGATATAAATCCTGCATGACTCATAATAAGGAATATACCATACTTCCCATATATTCCTTATTGTGGGTAATGCAGGATTTATATGGGAGTTTCCGAAAATAGGGGACCCTAATTTAGTACCCTAATTAGTAGGATCCTTATTTTAAGGACCCCAAAAGAAGGTACCCCCTATTTTCGGAAACTCCCATATCATCAACCGCAGTGAGGGCCTTGCCTGCAAAATTTGCTCCTCTTTGCAGACCTCGTTGTATCGCTCCTGGGCCCTCCCAGAGTTGAAATCCTGCCGAGGCGTGCGGGTTTTAAGGCTTAGGGTTTAGGGTGTAGGGCTTAGGGTTTAGGGTTTAGGGCTTAAGGCTTAGGGTTTAGGGCTTGCGGCTTAAGGGTTTAGGGCTTAGGGCTTAAGGCTTAGGGTTTAGAGTATAGGGTTTAGGGCTTAAGGCTGAGGGATTAGAGTTTAGGGTTCCACGGTGAAGCCCAGAAAGGCAGTATTCTAATTATATTGAACTCCGTTACTATAAGATACCCCAAAACCCTATTAGCCCAGAAAGGTAGTATTATACAGAACTCCGGTGGTTATACTATAAGATTCCCAAAATCGAAACCCTATTCCTAAGTAGTATTATAATGGACTTCAGAATGTTAGAACAGGGTTTCAGGAGGATCAGTGCTGGGATGCCCTATACTTTACCTTAAGGGCATGAGGATAATGATCTTCCAACTTTCTGGACTCTGCTATAAGGGTTGCTCCAAGAGCTACAATATGGTTCTTCAGATATGGGATTGTGGATTTCGGACTTCAGGATTGGAGTTTTTCGGTTACAACGCGTCGTTATAAAATTTGAGAGTCTAAGATTCTGATGACTCTGTATTGAGGTTTCACAGGGATTTATTCGGGTGTCATAGCGTGTTATACGGGTGGTATAAGTGGGGGACTTCCATTCGGGTTATTGAAGCTTTATAAGGGTTTTGGGGCTTGGGGCTCTGTTTCGGAAGAGGGACGCGCACGGGTGGGTGGCCGCGGCTTCATGGGTTAAGGGCTCCGCCTTGTAGGGTTTTGGTGAGGGCCTGGAGCCTACCTGAGTCTAGGATTCACATTGGCGGGTTGGTTGCAGGGCCTAGCATCCCTTCAAGACCCTTGCTATTCAAGAAAACCTTGAAAGCCTTCTTTCTTAGCTACGTAATGATAAAGCGGGATACAATCCAGCCCTTACAGACAGAAAACCTTGGCAATCAACCCTCACACGAAAGCTTTTGGATCTCAAACCCCGGAAACAGCCTTACAACAGAAACACGTCTTACCCCTGGACCGGCTAGCAACCCTCAACCCTAAACCCTCAACCCTAGCAACAACATGTTAGACCCGGAAGAAACCCGGTCACTGAACATGCCTTTTTCGAAACCTTCGCGGGTGGGTTGTGCCAGGCCTAAGGGAAGGCCCAGGGTTTAGGATTTAGGGTTTCTGGTGTAGGGTTTAGGGTTTAGGATTTAGGTGTTTGGTATAGGGTTTAGGGTTTGGGGCATTGAGTTATCTACTTGAAGTTGTCTGGAACTTGCTTTGCAGGTTTAGGGTGGAGGCACTAACTCCTACTTTCCTACAGACCAAGGTCGAAGCCTGGTGCTGCTACCATGGGCACTCTTCGCAACTTCATTGGGGTTCAGCCTAGTAAACTGAGGAAGGGCCAAGTGGGAAAATCGGCACGGCTAGGTAGCCGACAAACTCCTGTCCTACACCGGCCCGCGCCAACGCTAAAAGCTTGGACAGTAGCCTGTAAGTCTCCAACTAAAGGCAGAGGGTCGGGCTGACGCTACTGCCTCGCTCCGTCTGCTTCAGAACCAGGTGGCTCGTGATGGAGGTGGTGGAGGAGGTGGGGGTGGTGCAGGTGGAGGTTGTGATTGTGGAGGTGGTGATGGTGATGGTCATGGAGCTGGAGGTGGAGGTGGGGGTGGCGGTGGGGGCGGAGGTGGAGGTGGAGAGGTGGAGGTGGAGGTGGAGGTGGAGCGACGAGCGTGAGAAATTCTTTCGCACTCGAGGACTCCCACCTGGAAGTGGGATAACTATGTTGGATCAGGTCGGTGGTGGGGGTGGAGTGGAGGTGGAGGTGGAGGCGGAGGAGGAGGTGGAGGTGGAGGTGGTGTGAGGCGGAGGTGGAAGTGGAGGTGGAGGTGGTGATGGAGGTGGTGGAGGTGGAGGTGGACATGGAAGTTGGAGGTGGAGGTGGTGATGGAGGTGTGGTGATGGAGGTGTGGTGCTGGAGGTGTGGTGCTGGAGGTGTGGTGCTGGAGGTGGATGAGGAGGTGGAGGTGGACATGGAAGTTGGAGGTGGAGGTGGAGGTGGATGGTGGGGTGGAGGTGGAGGCACCACCTCCCACCACCTCCACGAGGTGGAGGTGGTGGTGGTGGGTGTGGAAGTTGTGGAGGTGGTGGTGGTGGAGGTGGTGGAGGTGGAGGTGGAGGTGGAAATGGAAGTGGAGGTGGAGGTGGGCGGAGGTGGAGGCGGAGGTGTGGGCGGAGGTGATGGTGGTGATGGTGTTGATGGTGGAGGTAGAGGTGGAGCTGGAGCTGGAACTAGAGGGCGGTCAAGGGAGCTGGACGTGGAGCTTGAGGTGGAGATGGTGCAGGTGGAGGTGGAGATGCCGCAGGTGGAGGTGGAGTTGGAGGTGGCGGTGGTCATCATCAACAACATGATCGTCAGCATCGTCATCCAATCATCAACACCCTAACCACTCTCAACACCATCATCGTCAGCAGCAGCATCATCAACATCATTGTCACCATCTGAACAGAGCCTATCAAAACCACCATGCACAGCACTGTGTCCCTGATTCCGTACCTGTTCTCACCATTGTGGTCGTAGCATCATTGGGCTTTGCGTTTGATGATAGATTTCTCATGTCACCATTTGCAGCAACATACCGGAATTCCCGGCTCAGCTTTCAGGCATGGTTGCCTAAACCCGAAACCCAAACTAGATCTCCATGTTCATTCGCGTTGGCCCGGGAGGGGCTAAATCCGCTGATGTTTGTCGAGGTGGTCAGCGATGCAGATTCTGACTGCAACACAACGTGCGGTAAGCCTAAGGCTTAGGGCTTTTAGGTTTGTTGGTTTGCTGTTTAGACTTAATTATTAGAATATTAGAGTTTAATTAAGACTTATTCTTCGAGTATCCCCATACATAAAAATTGAAGCCTAGTCTAGGTCAGCTGAAAAACGCTGAACACACTATGGCAACAGAGGAAGACGTTGCTGCGAAACCCTAAACCCCTAAACAACCCTTAACCCAAGAGACGCACAGGAGCAGCATCGGTACACACCCCTTGAATCCCACTTTAGGGTTTAGGGTTTAGGGGTTTAGGGGTTTAGGGGTTTAGGGTTTAGGGGTTTAGGGGTTTAGCGTTTAGGGTTTAGGGTTTAGGGGTTTAGGGTTTAGGGTTAATTGAAGTTTCAACTTCCCTGAGCTTCACTGTTCAAGTCCGTGGTACGGCATGCAAGCAAAACTGCCTCTGAACTACTCGCGCCACTCACGGCAGGGCTTGTGGTCTAGGATCTTGTTGTCGGGTTTCGTGGGTGCAGATTGGAAGTGCAGGGGGTGATGGGTAGAGAGAAAGTCCGAGCGTAACCCAATTGCGGCTCTAAGTGGACTGCTAAGGGCCAGAGGCAACCAATTCCAAGCTCTGTTTGAGGTATCTGCGAGTCCTATACCCGAAGCCGTAGGCCCTGATCCCTAAGCCCTAAGCCCACGTTCTTTGCATATTGTAGGGGCCTTAGTAATTAGAATGGGGTTTGGGGCTCCTCTACAGTATAGCTTTAATAAGGAGCCCTATGGAATGATGTTGGTACTTATATGGGCCCTAAACCCTAAACCCTAAACCCAGGGCTTCTATATTGGGGAGTATCACTCTGCACTTGAGCACCTCTTCTTTGATCTGCTCCGACGCAGCACTGCTGTTCCAGGCGCGGGAGGCTTACCGTCAATGCTTTTCGGGTTCAAGGGGTTAGGGCTCAGAGTTGAGGGTTCAGGGCTAAAGGGGTGCTGGGGCTCCGCATGGGAACCTCGATAGCTACTGTAGCAACCCCATGTTCCTACTCGTTTAAAGTTGATCATAGACCTTCAGCGGTGACTACTCCCCAAACCCTGAATTGAAGCAACACACAGAGCATGTACATTGAATCTACATGGAAGTTCCGGATAAACTAAACACCTACAAGCCTCCGCAGCAAGACAAGGACTCAAATCCCTAAACCAACCCTACACCGCAAACCCTAAACCCCTAAACCCCTAAACCTCTAAACCCCTAAACCCCTAAACCCCTAAACCCCTAAACCCCTAAACCCCTAACCCTAAACCCCTAAACCCCTAAACCAGAAGCCCTAAACCCCTCAACCAAATGAAAGAGTTGCGAGCCCAGGGCTGAGTTTGAGTTTAGGAGGCTATGAGTCGGCAGCCTCCCACTCACTTCTTTAGCTCCTGCTTGGTTCGCTCCGCGATTCCGCCTCCTTCGACCTCAGCTGTCGGTTGAGGGTTCAGGTTAGGGGACTTCTTAGCGGCGTGCTTCGGCTGATGATTTATTTCCTGCATTACCCATAACAAGGAATATACCAGTATTCCCATAGTTTAGGATCCTTAAAGTAATGCAGGATTTATATCATCAACAGTTGCGATTTCTCTGGTAGCGGTTCAGGTTGGGGTTTTCAGCTGTTCCACTGTGTAACATAGGGGTCTACACGTCTACACCATCGGGAACAAGAATTATCAAGGACTACTGACTCTAGGCTATCATCATAAGGCCAAAAGGCCTTGGCAGAATCGACCCAAAATCCTGTTCCAAGTATTGAGACCCCTAACCCTATAGATCCTTTAAAAGGGCCCCTTTAAAGGGAACCCAATTCTAATTATTACGGCCCTTAGATTACCCATCCGGAGGAGACATGCTGGTGTTCGGCTGATCGAAAGGTCTTCTTCTCGTCGAGGCCCATGGGCTCCACTACACAAGTCAACTTCGGGCTTCCTCTTGAGGTTTAGGGTTCAGGGCTTAGGGTTTAGGCTTTAGCGGCTTGGGGTTTAGGGTTTAGTGCCTGGCGTGGAGGGTTTAGTGCTTCCTGTTGAGTTTTTCTGTTGAACTCCTTTTTCCTAAGAGGCTGCAGTCTGCGGCCCCTAAGAAGGCCTGTAGGCCAGGAGATATGGCCAACTTACCGGCAGATCCACCCTGTTGAGGGTTTGAGGTTTTAGGGTTTGGAATGTAGTGCCTGGGGGGCGATCGTCCTCCACTTCGATCCCTCATCCCATGCCTACTTCCTACGACCCCATGGCTTCCGCCCGCAAAGCCGTAAACCCGGAACCCTGTAACTTGAAACCCTATTTCATAGTGATACACCAAAAGTCGCACGAAGCACACGGTAGTCCAAGGGATTTATCTTGGCTTTAGCCCAGAAAACACGACAAAGCCCGAACGACCCCAAGATGAAAAGTGTGATGATCACGGCTCAGAGCTTAGAGGGCTTATGGTTTAGGGTTTAGGGCTTATGGTTTAGGGTTTCCCTGTTTTCGCTTAGGAAAACATCTGAACCCCCTCAACTGTAAACCCTGAACAACCCAAAGTCCGCATCTCTTAAACGTACAATACGTCCGGTGCTCCAGTGCACTGGACTTACAGTTGCCAAAGGCCTTCTGGCCGATTTTTTTTTGCAGAAACCCAGAGTACAGTAGTACAGGGGGCCTAATAATTAGAGTAGGGTTTTGGGGCATGCTATACTAGAGTCATAAGCAGGAACACACCTAAAAAAAAGGCATTTTTGCTAATTCTGCAGGCCCCTGCAGTACTGAACACTAAGCTCATGAAGCCCTTGAGCAGTGCCCTAAACCCTAAACCCTACACCCTAAACCCTAAACTCTACACCCTAAACCCCTAAACCCTAAACCCCTAAACCCTAAACCCCTAAACCCTAAACCCCTAAACCCTAAACCCCTAAACCCTAAACAGCCTGGGCAGTTGATGGGCAACGCATGCTAATGTAGGAACCTGATTACGAAACCCTGGGTCCTTATTAGGGCTCCCTTTAAAGGAGTCTGTTAAGGTTTACTATAAGGGATCTATAAGGTTTACTATAAGGGATCTATAAGGTTTACTATAAGGGATCTATAAGGTTTACTGTTAGGGATCTATAAGGGTACTATAACCATGTAGGAACCTGATTTAAGAAACCCTGGGTCCGAATTAGGGCTCCCTATATGAATCCTACTATTTGGGGGGTTATAGGGCCAGGGTTTCTTAATCAGATTCCTACATTATACTTCCAGCTTCAGGAGTCGCAAACCATGGACCACGAGCCCTCTAAATCCTAAACCCTAGCCTCTAAACCCCTCAACCCAAAAGCCTAAACCATATGCCTAGGCTGTGCAGGGCCAACCGAGGTGTGCGCTTTCCAGATCTCGGTGCAGACTTGGTTGACAAATTCGCTGGCGTGCGAGATGACCTGAGGGTTTAGGGTTTAGGGTTTAGGGTTCATGGCTTTAGGTTTTGGGGGTGAGGGCTTGGGGATTGAAGTCTAGGGTTTGCAGGCTGCAGGGTCAGGGCTCCAAACCTTCAGTGTAGAATCCCAAGCGGTCCTAAAACCTGCAAGCTCTACTTGAAGGCTCATGGGACTTAGTAAGTAAGGTTATGAGTAGGTTATAATTAGGATAACCCCACTTAGGGGACTCATAACCCCAATTATACCCTACTTACTAAGTCCCATGATCCTCTAAGTACACCAAGCTTTGAGGCTTGCGCTGCCGGCGCTGAAGAGAAACCGCGGGGCTTAGGGCCAGGTGCTCTTTTGTGGATAAATTGAAAAGCGGGCAGCCCTAGGATCTAGGTCAGGTCTTACGGTTCTATGTCTTACGGTTCTATGTCCCTTATGGGCTTCTTTACCAGAAAAGGCTCTGCTACTTAGGTTTAGGATTCCCCGAAACCCAAAACCATATATACCCTTAACCCTAAACCCCGAACCGCTAAACCCCGAACCCCTAAACCCTAAACCCCAAACCCATCCATCCCTAAACCCTAACCCTAAACTCTAAACCCAAAATCCCAACCCAAAACCCTAAACCCAAAACCCCAAACCCTAAACTCCAAACCCCAAACCCCAAAAACCCTAAACCCTAAGCCCTTCTCTTCGTCCAGGCTGCGATGATGCCGCCCTTGTATCTCGCCAGGCCCTGGACTAAGGCGTCCAGCGTCTCCATGTCGATGTAATTCCTTGGGTTCATGGGTTTAGGGCTTCAGGGGTTTAGGGTTTAGGGTTTCAGGTTCTGGGTTTAGGGGTTTGGCATTGAGGCTTCAGGTTTTGGGGGTTTCGGACGTAATTCCTGGGCTCATGGGTTTAGGGGTTTGGTGTTAACGGTTTAAGGTTTTGCTGGGTTTCGGATGCAATTCCGCTGGCCAAAACAGGACCCTCCTCCAGAGAATGCCCCTTCTCGGTGGAGGCTTCGGGGGCTCAACGTAACATCGTCTAATGTAGGAACCGGATTTTTAAAAAAACCTGGGCCCTTTATTGGGGTTCCTTTACAGGGGTCTATAGGGGTTACTATAAGGGATCTGTAAGGGTACTACCTCAATGTAAGGACCTGATTAAGAAACCCTGGGCCTATCACCCCTAAAATAGTAGGATTCATATAAGGAACTCTAATAACCGCCCAAGGTTTCCTAATCAGATTCCTACATTGCTGCTCCAAAAGGCCATCAGAGACTGAAGACAAACCAAAAAAATGAAAAATTATAATGTAATTCGACAAGTCCTGCCCTCAATTTCAACCCTAAAGCCTTATGAGCTGGCTTCAATAAGACAAGAAAGCCTGGGAAACCCAAGATCCCACACCTCAGTCCCAATCAAATCTTGCCAACCGAAATGTAAGAGAGTCGGAATAACTAGAAGTGGTATTCCATTGTTCTTATTGCCTTATCGTCCCTGTCCGCATAATATCATATACACCAAAAACCCTACTCTGATGCTACGGCCCCAACATAAACCCCTCCAAACCCTCAACCGCATCAATCTCCATCGAACGCGACAGGCAAGTCATGAAGAAACCGAAACCCTAAACCCTACACCCTAAACCCTAAACCCCAAACCCAGTGAGCCTTTGGGCCCTTTGGTCCGCGGAGCGTGGGCTCATCCAGGGCTATGAGATGCGGCTTCCTGGCTATTTCGACCCCAGAAAGCCTTCAAAAACACTAAACCCTTAGGGTTTAGGGTTTAGGGTTTAGCCCATAAAGTTGGAAACCTGGATTTAGGCCAAATAGTGCTGGGAAGCCCGATACATTACTCTTAAGGATTGAGGCTATTGGGTTTCCAACTTTGGGGCTCCTACTGTAACCCATAACAGAATCTCAAACTATACTGGCACAGGGCTGTAGCCCTGGGGGTTAAGGCGTTCTGAAGGTAGGGTGCTGCAGGAGCTTCCGTGGAGTTGCGGTAAGGGGTAATGGTACAGATGGCATGGAAGTGAGGAGTATGGAAGTAGAAGCAAGCCCAACGACGACAGGAGCAGACAAGGTCGTTATCTTATGATGACACTCGTAATTTAAAAATGATTACGAAGAGCCCTAATACCTACCCTAATAAAGACCCCAGGTTTCTTACTCAGGTTCCCTCAACCCTAAACCCTAAGCCCTAAACGCTAAACCCATAACCCCTAAACCCTAAACCCATAAACCCTAAGCCCTAAACCCTAAACCCTGCTATTAGGGCCTCAGAGTTCTCAGAGAGTTTAGGTGCAGCTCCCGAGCTTCATGAATCCTGCTCCCACCACAAAGCCGCGGTGCAGTTCCCAGAGAGCTGAAGGGTTCCTTGCCTAGGGTTCCTTTTTTAAGGGATCTATAGGGCCTAGGCTTCCTTGAAGGAATACCTATGGCCTAGGGTTCCTTTAGGAGATCTAAAGGTTTAGGGTTTAGGGTTCAGGGTTTAGGGAGGCAGCCCAGAACCCCACATCCCTCAATTAAGGAATGTAGCTTAAATCTTAATATAAAGCTCCTAATACTTTAAGGCTTTTATTCCTTAGTTAAGGGGTATGGGGCTCTGTGGGCCTGGTGTTCAAAACGTTCGAATTTTGTAAAATCCTACTGGGGCCCCGCAACTCGACGTTGGGGGGGCTTGCGGGTCTGGTCCCGGAATCCTAACCGTTCTGTGAGGTTGTGGAATGTTGCAGAAATTCGCAGTCGCGCTCCGCGGATCGTGCTCCCGCCGCAGTCCCGTGCATTTCCGGCCGCCGAAATCGCGCTTCTGCCACGGTCGCATGGATTTTCGGGTATTCCTCGGTACTTGCTCATTTGTTTGGAGGCGCTGGGGCCTTCACTGACGTAGTATCAGCACATCGAGCTTCTCCTCTGATACTTTTGGCCTGCCGATTATGGAGTGAAACGTATCTCAAGAAGAGACCCCAACTCAAAGAGTCCCTGGAACGTCCATACCCCAACGGCTCTCAGTCGAAGAAGGTACATCCCACACCCTAAGCCGAACAGTGAACACGCCAGGTCAGGATGTAGGGTCGTTCACACTCCTTATGCGCAACAGACACTAGAGCACTGTGCTACTACAAACGCGATCATTTCTAATCATTACCGTTCTGGAAGGAGCCACAATGCCAGCTGGTAGCACCAAACCCTAAACCCCTACGCCCTTAGCCGCTAAAAGTAAACCCGTGAACCCTAAACTCCAGCCCCTCTGATGGGAGGCCAAAAGGGGGGTTTAAGACTCTTGGGGTAGGGATTCCTTAATATGAACCCTATTATGGGAACCCTAATCCCTACTAAACCCCTATAGGCTAAAACCCCTTGTGGCCTCCTATGACCCTCGCCCCTGAAACCCCGAACAGGCGGTAAATTGTCTCTTAAAAAGACGTCCCTTAAAGCAGAAAAGCTTCCCCTCGCCATCGCTCCGCGGCATCCTAAACCCTAGGCCCTGAACCCTAAACTCAAAGTTTTTCAAGAACGAAAGCTCCAAGCCCTAAACCCTAAACCCACAGCTTTAGAAAAACTTAAACCCAAAGCCCCAAACCCTAAACCCCTATAAGCCCTAAGCCCTAAACCCTAAACCCCCTAAGCCCTAGAAGCCCTAAACCCCTAAGCCATAAACCCTAAACTCCCTAAACCCCTAAGAGCCCTACACCCCCGAAACTTGCCCCAGGCACGTCCAAAAGGCCGCGCCCAGCGTGAGCTTCGACTTCTGACCGGCGGAGAAGCCTCGGAGGCAGCCCAGAGAGCCCAAGGGTTCCTTTAAGGAATACCTGGGGCCTAGGGTTCCTAAGGGATATATAGGGTCTACTTGGAAGGGCAGGGGACTTAGTAAGTAGGTAGTAAGTAGACTTATAAGTACCCTAAAAGGGACCCTATTTGGGGTTATGGTGCTTATAAGTCCCTAAACTAACCAGTTACTAAGTCCCCCGACCCTCCAAGTAGGGCCTAGGGTTCCTCAGGGATGTGTAGGGTCTCGGGCTTAGGGTTTAGGGAGGCCGTTCATGGGTAGTTAAAACTAGGGTTATAAGGGGTTTGTGCCTTTAAAGGTCTGTATAGGGTTTAGGGTTTAGGGATTGGGATTTAGGGTAGCTATGAGTAGGGTAATAAGTAGGGTAACTATACTTATAATCTATACTGGGGAACTTATAACCCCACCTATAACTACCCATGCACCTCCAAGTGGGAGGCAGCCCAGAGAGCCCAATATCCCTCAACTGAGGAAAATGGCTTAAAACATTAGGGATTAGGGTTTAGGGGTAGGGGGGGTAGGAGGCCTTAATGCCTGTAATAAGACTTAATGAAGCCCATTTAAGGAAGTATAGTCCCCTACCCCCCTCCCCCCTACCCCCCTAAGGGTCCCTATGAAGCCTGGGAGGCACAGGACTTGTGGCATACTTCTGCCTTTGTCATTGTTGCTGCTATTGTAAATATCTACTATGAGTTGTGATTACGATGCCTGTCATAATGATGTTGACTATGATGTGGTTGTGTGGGGGCTTCGGGTGCTCCTGCATTGCTCAGGTACCCACTCGTGACACCTATATCAGACGTGCAAGACGTACGAAAAACTTCGGAGGGTGGTATGGCTTCCGCAAGCTCTGGAGGCTTGTGATTCTGTGCGGGTTTTAGCATGCTAGTTGAAAACAATATTCTGTCTAGAGATAACAAGGCCACCACAGGGCATCTGGTGCGTTGTTTGCTAGTTGCTGAGTTTGCAGCAGATGTATGGCTGTTTGGTACCACTGCCGTATGCTGCCGTTTTGCAGACGCTGCACAGCTGCTGCTTGCTGCGGTGCTCGCAATCCCAACCAGGGTGCGCGTGTCTCTTTCAGTAGGAACACCGTCTGTGCATTTAGAGTACTGATGTGTGAGTTTCCGAAAATAAGGGACCCTAATATACCACCCCAAATAGTAGGATCTTTATTATAAGGACTCCAAAATACGGTACCCCTAATTTTCGGAAACTCCCATGTGGCAAGATGTGCCGAGGCTGGGCTGGGTAAAATGGCATGAGTTGTGCGAGTTGGGGTTTAGGGCCCAGCAGGGGTCACAGGGATGAGATTTACAGTTTGGTGTTTGAGCACGTCGCATGCTATCGTAGCTACAAAGTAGCATCGGCGCAAACCCTAAAACCGCAACCTGTGCACCTAATATATACTCTAAACCCCAAACCGGGGCAAAGTTTGGGCTTGCCACTCTTCCGAAGGTTCAAGACCCAAAACCCTGAGCCCCAAAACCCCACACCCCAAACCCCCAAAATCCGAAATCCCGGCACGAAAAACCAAATTTAGGGACCTCCACGCCTCTCCGAAGTCTGCTCTCCGAGTGGCTTCCGATCTGCCTGTGGAGGATCATGTCCTCGTCTAAACCTTGGCTTTCTGTTCGGTTTAAGTAGACACCAGGAAGTAGGAAACCGGATTAGGGACGATTCGTGCTGGGATTCCCTATACATGACTCTAAAAGATTGGGGCTATTGGGTTTCCAACTTTTTGGCTTGTACTGTAGAGTTTAGGGTTCCAATCGGCTTCATCGGGTTTGTTAAGGAGTTTCATACATAAATCGCGGGCGTGCACGCGCGATATAGTCTGTGCCTTGGCTTTGGGTTTAGCGTCCAATGTCACAAAGGTTTCAGGGGGTCAAGGTGCAAGGCGTGAGGTTTGCCTGAGGGCCTCTGAAGACTGTTGCCAAGTTCACTCCGAAGTGGCCCAAAGAGCAAAGAGGTTTACAGCAAACCCCAGAAAGTTGGAAACCGGATTAAGGCCAAACAGTGCTGGGATTGATTCCCTATACATTACTCTTAAGGATTGAGGCTATGGGGTGTCCAACTTTTGGGCTTCTACTGTAAGTTTAGGGTAAAAGATTTGCTAGGCTGACCTCTGGACCTGTGGAACGTCATCATCTGAGCATCACGATTCATGCAGTGCAAAGAAAAAAGTCCCAAACGGTAGATTCAGAACCTATCAGCCCAAGAGGGCCCAGTGTCCTTAACATCATCCTACAATTCAAGATAGGGGCCACAGTACTTAGAATTAGGCTACGAGTCTTCGAAACGTATTTTTCTGTTTTTATCGTAGGGACTCTAATGCTAGACCGAAGAGTAACCTAGGAATAAAAAAGTGCCCTTTTGGTTTGACGGGGTTCCAAGAGAACCTCAACCCCAAAAAAGGGATGGAGGTCCTAGACTAGGATGCTTGCTATAAGTATTTATTGCGACACTTTCTGTTAGGCAATACTCCTTGATAAAGGGGTGAAGGGACCCTGTGAGCCTTGCAGCCTGAAGTCCTGAACCCCAGCCTGCGTGGTAGGGTTTTGGGCTGGGTTGAGGGTTTTTTGTGTCCCGGATCAGATGGGGCCTGGCTCCAAGGAACCGAACTGCTCCAGATGCTTGACAATCTCCTTCAGAGGCTCAGGGCTTAGAGGGTTTAGGAATTACGAGCTTAGCTTCCGGAGTCTGAGGTTTAGGTCAGCAGTTTGCGGCTTTGGCGGTTCCCGGGTCTAGGCTTACGACTTTGGGACAGAGCAGGGTTCAAGTTGTCGGGTTGGATTCGTAGGGTCTTGGGATTTCAGCACGTCACGATCTACTCGATGCTCAGTCACTACCATTCTGAAAAAGCGCTGATAGTCGCATGGCAACCCAAGTAAACCCTGACCCTGAATCCCACGCACGCGCATACATGCGAGCTGTAGAATATCAGCGAGCGTTCGTGAGATCCCAAAAAGTAGGATCCCGAATACGTGGGCCCCAAACAAGGCACCCCAAGGTTGAGAAAATTATGCCCCTTCAGAAACCAGGCAAACGAGACGCAAACCCAACCAAGATTTGTCCACTCGCACCCAACTTCAACCCCCAGAACCTCCCTGACACCTAAACCCTAAACTCCCGATCAAGACTTTTATAAACACTTTACAAAAATCGTTTGACAAACCACGAAATGCCTTTATATTATAGAAGCCTAATGCGCCAAAGAACCCGATAGAGCCTGTCTGGTGACCTAAAGCCCGCCTTCTGCGTCAGCGGCCGCTGGTCAATTCCCGCAGTCTGTGCCGCCAGGCGCTCGTCGTATGCCTGGAGGGCTCACTGCCGTTCAATTTGATACGGTGGATGATATAAATCCTGCATTACCTTAGGGGACCCTAACCCAAGGGAATTATGGTATGTTCCTTATTGTGGGTAATGCAGGATTTATATCATCAACAGTAGGGTTCAGGGTTTGGGCTGCAGGATTTTGGGGTTTTACTGTTTCGGCTTTCGGGTTTGCAGAGTATAAGATTTGTAGATTTTGGATTGCAGGGCTCGGGCCACCTTACCTTGCAATCGTCCTGCTGATTATTGAGGTCACCTAAGTCCCTACCCTACAATTTGACAATCATACTACACCATGATTAAGGACCCACTGCATATTAAGCAGGCCATCCCCGTGAAGCTTTCATGTCATGTTAAAAGCTCCTAGGCCCCACCACCCTCGCCCCTAAACTAGCTTCCGCCCTCAGAACCCTCATAGAACCCTTCTGGAACCCTTAACCCTGACACAAAAAAAACTGATCCCCAAATCCCCAAAGAACCCTGAACCATTGCATTATGAAGCTCTCAACCCTCCTGGAACCTAAAACTCTAAACCCACAAAATGTAACAAACATGACAAACACACCCTAAACCCTGGAACCCAAAATGTAACAAACATGACAAACACACCCTAAACTTCCAACCCTAGAACCCCCAAAATGTAACAAACATGACAAAGACAACAAGGCAGTCGGCCTTCGCCAGGCCAACGACGCCGAGCTTCTTCCTGGGCCGAGGTTGAAAGGGGTTTGGGGCCTAGGGGTTATTATAGGATCCTTAAGGGAGGGGGGTTCAAGGGGGGAGGGTATAAGGAATCCTTAGGGGACTGTAAGGGAACTTTCGGGAGTACTAGGGAGAATTAGGGATCACTAGGCTATCTACCCCCCTTGGACCCCCCTCCCTTAAGGATACTACAAGGTTAGGGCCTCTAGGGTTCAGGATTTCTGGTTCATAGGGCTACGGTTTAGGGTTTAGGGTTTAGGGTTCAGGATTTACGGCTTATAGGGCTATGGTTTGGGGTTTAGGTTCAGGATTTATGGTTTATAGGGCTACGGTTTAGGGTTTAGGGTTCAGGATTTTATGGTTTATGGGTTACGGGGTTTGGGGAGGGCTTGAAGAGAGGGTCTGGTGTTAGGGATTCCTCCTTGTCGGGTTTGATGAAGTGGTTCACGGTGGGCCTGTGGGGTTTTACAAGGGCTTTTGTTGAGGCTTAGGTTGCGGTTTGGTGGCTTTGGGGCTGGGGGGTTAAAAACCTCAGGCTGTCGTTGGGACTTATATAGGGCCTAGGTCTGCAGGTTTAGGATCGTGGTCTGAGGTTTCAAAATCTTGGTCTGCGGATTTAAATAAGGTCGACCCTGAGTCGCAACATAAACCCCATCAACGCGGAAGTTGCCGCACCCCTACCAGAAGAGTGGGCCTTAGCGTAGAGAGTGCACGCGCCATGTAACATAGGAACCCTCATACTAATACGTGTCACACCAAACTCCTTTATTCTTAACCTAAATGCAGCACCCAAAGCCCTGAAATCATTAGACCCGAAACCCCAGAAGTCACTTTAAGACCCGAAAACTCTGAACCCCAACACCTGTCAACACGAAATTCGACACCCTAAAGCCCATAAACCCAAAAACAGTTCCATAGAACCTAAATCCGCAGCCCTAAAAAATACACTAGAACTCAACTACCACAAACCTTAAACCAAGTCGAGAGTCAGCTTAGAAAGATTCTCGAAGGTGTTTTGCTTCGGGTCGTCACAGCCTTAACAGGCTGGTGAGTCGAGTT
Source organism: Symbiodinium sp. CCMP2592 (assembly GCA_905221615.1). Taxonomy (NCBI): domain Eukaryota; class Dinophyceae; order Suessiales; family Symbiodiniaceae; genus Symbiodinium; species Symbiodinium sp. CCMP2592. The sequence goes on from CAJNDT010000990.1 coordinate 536,786, forward strand.
TCGAGGCGACAGTGACGACGAGGACGACCATGACTAGTTCACGGTTGGGATAGGATTAAAAATGTACATTTTTGTTCCTTATTGGGTTTAAGTTTAAGTATCCATAAAAATGTAAAATGTTACCCAACTATGACAAAGATGATGACAAGGACGACCATCACGACTCCGACTACTCACTACAGCTACTGCTCCCGTGACTGTTGCTGTTGTTATGGCCATGACGGCTACCAGAAGTAGGGTCGCCGGGTTTGGCGATGGATATCCGGAGATACGTTGGTCTTTGTGAGGGGGGCGATGGATCACCAACGGATGCGAGGGTTTAGGGTTTAGGGTTTAGGGTTTACCCTAAACCCTAAACCCTAAACCCTGTTTAAAGTTCAAGTGCGGCTTCAGGGCTTAGGATGGAGGGCTAGGTAGGCACTCAGGTGAGGTCTTGGGCTTGAACGTCATCACTTGGAGGTTCATGGGTAGATAGAACTGGGGATATAAGTCCGTCCATTTGGATTCTAAGTATAGTTACCCTACTTATTACCCTATTCATAACTACCCTAAACCCCAATCCCTAAACCCTAAACCCTATATAGACCCCTACTCATAATTATTGACACTTACAACAACCCATGGCCCGGGCTGACAAAAACCCTAAACCCGAACTAAACCCTAAACCAAAATCGGCGAACCCTAAACCCTGAACCCCTAAACCCCTAAACCCTAAACCCTAATCCCTAAACCCGAATTAAACCCTAAACCCTACACCAAAATCGGCGAAAGCTTTGCTGAAACTGTGCCAGGTCCGCCCTTCCACTGAACCTCGTAGAGCACCTCGTTCCCGCGCACGACGCGGCTCTGAATGCTACCCACCTCGTTGGGATTGATGTCGATTTAGGGTTTAGGGTTTAGGGGTTTAGGGTTTAGGGGTTTAGGGTTTAGGGGTAAAGGCCATGTAGGGGCCGTAGTAAGGAGAATAAGGTTCTTTAAAGGGTTCTCTTAAGGATTCTACTCTAAATTAGGGTTCCTTCTCGGGACCCGTTCATAAAGGGGCCGTAGTAGTTTGGGACCCTGATTTAGAGAACTACCCAAAAAGTGGCCTTAGTAATTGGAATGGGTTTTGGGGGTATACTCGAGTATAGTTGTATCAACGTGCCCTAAGCAATAATACTGAATTGTTTACGAGAGTGGGGTTTCGTGGACAGAGAGGAGTGTAAGGCGGATGAGAAGGATATTGAAATATTAGGGTTTAAGGGGTTCGGGGTGGGTTTTCAGGCTTGAGTGGAAGGAGTCTGCACATGACTGGTTACTAGACCCACTCCCTCAGAATAAGGATCGTAACAGGTAGCGATATGGGACAACGACGAAGACGACAACGACGGCAACGGCGAGATGCGAATGGTTGCCATGAGCCTTGATTTTTCACCCCTAAACCCTAAACCCTCAACCCTAAACCCTAAACCCTAAACCCTCAACCCTAGACCCTAAACCCTAATATGTCACGTCCGGGTGAGGGCCTCGAAGCCGTACTTGCCGTACTGGCGTGCGAGGTCGTTGATGCGCTTGGCCTCCTCCTGGGGAGATGATCGGCGTATGGGCCCTTCTTGAGTTAGCAGTTAGTTCCTTTTGGGGGGTTCATATATAGTATCCTATAAGGTAATCCCAAAGAGGAACTACTTTTGGGGCCTATGGGTAATGTGAGGTACCACTGACTTTGGACGGTTTTGGGACTTTGGGACTTTGGTTTGGGTGTTTGGGGATTTGGGTTGCGCGTTTTGGTTTAAGGTTTTTTTGAGCTCAGGGGTCTGCGGGTTTATATAGGGGCTTTGGGGTTCGAGGGTTCAGGATCTGTAAGTACCCTAAACCCAAACCTGCACAACCCTTATCAACCCCGTTTAGACCCTGAATCCCCTAAACCCTAAACCCCTGAACCCCTAAACCCTATAAACCCAAAACCCCTGAACCCCTAAACCCTATAAACCCCTAAACGCCTAACCCCTAAACCCTAAAGCCCCAACCCTCAAGCAAAAGATGAATAGAGGGTGTGTGTTGAACGGTGAGGCAGGCAGAGTCATGACAATAGCATACATAGAAGCATAATCGATTTGATAAGTACATTGCAGGAAATCTCATTGACTGCCAACTTGTCGAAACAACTTGCGCAAAGGAGTGAACGCACAGGGCAAAAAGGAGGGCAGGGCAGGCAGGGAACCCGGCCCAAAGAATGCCACGACGAAATACAGGCTCAGAGTGACAAGATCCAGCCCCAAGCGCCCTGTAACGCAGAGGGTGCTCCAACGCCGCCCAGTGACAAACTCCAGCCCAAAGGGTTCAAGAAGGCGCTGCGGCGAAAACGGGAAACCCAAGATTTTTCAATGTTCAAAGCCCAAACGGCCGCACTGCAGGGCAGCGCAGGCCAGCGCAGCAGTGACAGGCAGGCAGGCCAGCCAGCAGCAGCAGGCAGGGCAGCAGGCAGAGCAAAATGACAAACCCGCCCAAAACTGCGCACCCAAACCCTACGCACCTTCTATCTATAAACCTTAAACCCTAAACCCCACGCACCTTCTATAAACCTTCAAAACCCTAAACCTCAAGGGCTTTGGGAAGGCTTCTTCTTGGGGGTTCTGGTCGGGTTTGCGGCCTCGTTCGCCGGCTCCATGAGTCGTCTCTGTAAGGCCTCCGAGATTAAAAAAAACTATACTTTTCAATCGATGATAGCAAAAAAGGGGTTTAGAGGTTTAGGGTTTAAGGGGTTATACAAGGGGTTTAGAGTCTAGGGTTTAAGGTTTAAGGTTTAGGGTTTCAGGGTTTTAGGGTTTACTGTAGGGTTTAGGGTTTAGGGGGTTTTAGGGTTTACTGTGGGGTTTAGGGTTTAGGGCTTTAGGGTCTGCTGTAGGGTTTACGGTTCAGGGCTTCCGGAACCACAAGCCTGAAGACGACGAAGGTCTAATTTCTAATAGCTGGGCCCTAATATAGAGGCCTTAGTAATTAGAGTAGGCTTTGGGGGCCCATTATACTATAGTTCTAACAAGGAACCCCTAAAAAAGTGTAGGTAACGATTAAGACCCCTATATTACACCGCCTGCACCTACACCCTGCGTCCCAAACACCAAAAAGTGGCTCAAAGCCTGGGAATCCCAGGGCTCTGGGCCTTGGGTTTGGGGCTTGGGGGCTTCGGATTTTACTCAGAGGGCTTTCGAAATTTTGGTTTTAAGGTTTAGGGTTTAAGATTTAGATTAGGGTTTAGGGTTTAGGGTTTAGGGTTTATGGTTTAGGGTTTAGATTTATGGGGTTTAGGTCCCAGGGTTCAGAGTTTAAGGTTCAGGGTTTAGGCCAGAGGGCTTTCGAGCTCAGGGCAGAGGGGCTTCGGGGTTTGAGGGCTTCGGGGATTTTCTGGGCACTGAAGTAACCAGGGAGAAAACTTTTGATATAGTTCAATTAATAACCTACAAAAGTATTCTGCTAGAACTATACTAACTATACTTTACTACACCACACTACAGCACAACAAACCCTGAAACCACGCACGAAAAGATTCGATATGCCGAGGCCAGGACTTGGCAGGAGTGAGGGGTAGGGTAAATTCAGGTTATTTGGGAGTTTCCGAAAATTAGGGGTACCCTATTTGGGGGTCCTTAAAATGAGGATCCTACTATTTAGGGTACTATATTGGGGTCCCCTATTTTCGGAAACTTCCATTTAGGTTAGGTAGATTGGGCTGGGCTAGGCGAGGCAAGACCAGGAACAGGAGGAGCAGGAAACAGGAGGAAGAGAAGGAGGAGGTTGAGGTTGCTGACGAGAACGAGCATGAGGATGAAGATGAGGATGAAGATGAGGATGAGGATGACGATGTTGATGACGATGGTGGTGGTGATGATGTGGTTGGTCACACCGCTTTTGACTGTTACTGTTGCCTGAGCTCGTAGGAACTCACGCGCAATTCATCCTTTTGACTCCTGCACATTTTTATCATCGGGCCATTGGGCTGCAGGGCATCTCCCCAGGCAAATATGTCTTGAACACTTCTGCGGTTTGGGAGGCACGGCGTCGATGGCCCAAGACACAAGGCAATGATGGTGGCAGCGGCACGGCAGGTGAAGGCGCCTCTTTTGTCGATGAATGTGTCTGGGGCTGCAGCGCTGCATGGGATTCACTTGCACCAGCGAGATCTGTGCCGAAAAAGAACGCAAACACGTTCATTGCCGAACGTTTCGCCCCGAGCATCCACAGCCTGTGCTCGACCATTGCCTTGTTTGCTTCCTCGTCTCCGCATGCGCAGCTAAAAGGCTGGCCGTTAAGATTCTCGATGCACTTCACACATAAAGCTTTGGAGCAGTTCCTTGGTCCCTGTTAGGAGGGAAAAGGAAACAGGAACCTTCTGACGGGCTCCCGTTTAAACGAACCGGAGACCCGAACAAAAAGCTAACAGCATCCCTTAGAATTATAGCAGAATATACCCCCAAACCCTATTCTAATTATTATATAAGGCCCTATATGAGCATTGACCAAGCTTCGGACAATGATGATCCAAGAACGATCCGAGTGCCTGCTGGCATCGGCTGCAAGACTCCTAGGTTCCGCAGTATTTTAGAGGCCGTAATAATTAGTGGGGATGTTCTACTATGATTATAATAAGGGCCCCCCGCCTGGGAAAATGCCCAAGATTAAGACAGGCAAAGTGGTACTACAGGAGTAGCTTCTGGCACTGAGTCGGGGCCACAGCTGCAAGCATTGAACAGTCCACACCATTGGGACGAGTATTCTTCACCGCATTTTTTGAGGGTTCCACTTCGGCCACGATCCTGGGAGAAGTGACGCCAAGTTGGATGAATCGGCATATAGCCACGACTGTCGTCAACTGCTATGCCCAAGGGGAAGTCGCAAGGCTCACGCGGCAAAACCTCAGGCGTGAGGGCGTTCAAGCTGGGAACTTCGGGCTGACAGACCCTAAGCCCTAAACCCTAACCCTAAAAACCAAAATCTTCTGCCCAGGCCTTTCCGCCGTCGTACTCGGGCAGCGGAGCCTCGAAAGCCTGGAAATTACACACAGTGGAGGCAGGGGAGCTTGGGCTTGGTGCCTCCTGGCCGCTGTTGTGCGCAGGTGGCTCTTGGCCGCAGAGATAGGTAGTTGATGCTGGCGAAACAGCTGGCGAAACAGGCGCCTGTCTACCATGGCAGTACACTGTCGATGCGGGCGAGACAGGCGCCTGTCTCGCATAGCAGACTGTGGAAGCGGGTGAAAACGGTGGCACTAGCTCGTTGTATTCGGAAATGGTAAATGATACTGGCATGCCAGGTATGGATCCATACACGCGGAGGTTTGACAAATCGTAATGAGCAGGCTCCTCAATTGGCTGTGGCTCGAACATCGCGCCGCATGCTTCCGAAGAAGCATCACCCTCCAAGGTGGCATCAGGCTTCTTGCGCCACAGGCTCGAATCTGTAGGCGTCGGGACCATGCCAGCCTTCTGCACGACATCTGCTTCCGCTGGCTTCGCGACGGGGCTGGCTGAGTTGGTCCAGTGCATAAGGGAGTTATGCTCGGCCCGCTCTTCCGGCACAGTGGCGGAAAGGTTCCAAAAGGGAGCGGAACGTGGGCGCGGAGGCGGCGGAGGCTGAGGGGGTGGTGCGTAAAAGAGGGATTCGAAAGCCGCAGAGCCAGCATCAAAGACCTCGCTGGTCTTTACGCTGAAAAGCTCGTTGATTTGAGACCAGGTTGTGTAGAACGAGGTCGCTATGTCAAGGTGTGTAGGCCCAGGGTCTCTGGCTTCCCGGTGCCCAGCGGCCGGGTCCCAAGGACCAAGCGGAGTAGGCATCTGATGAATGACAAGCAAAGAAGCGGCGTTGGGCTGCCTCTGAGCCGCAGCTTGAGCCGCAGTCAGCTTCGGTGTTGCAGCGGTACTCCAAACGAAGGTTTTCGGTGGACTAGGCCGTATGGTCTCGGGGTTGGATGTATGATATTGATGCGATGAGGACTTGAACCTTGAGGGTTTACGGCTTTCCTGGGGGGCATATAAGCCCTGAAAGCTTTGAAGCTCGAAGCCTATAGATCCTCAACTCTGGGGCCATCGTGTCCGATGGAAGAGGGGCTCAGAATGGCTCAGATAATTCGGACAAGTTTCTCGTGTATGGCACTTGGGTACAGGATGCAGGGTGTAGCGTTCATGCCAAGGGCGCAAGGTTCAGGGTACTTGAAGGCTCATGGGACTTCGTAAGTAAGGTTATAGGTAGGTTATAATTAGGATAACCCCACTTAGGGGACTTATAACCCCAATTATAACCTACTTGCTAAGTCCCATGAGCCTCTAAGTATACTGCAAGTGCAAAGGGAACCAGGGGCTAAGACTGACCCTTCCCGGGTATGTTATCTAGGATACCCAGTAACCTAAGAATAAAAAGGCCTCTCTTTTTGGTATTGGGTAACTTTATAAGGAACCTAGGACTACAAAAAGGGCATAAGGGTACTACTGGGCATCCTAGATACTCTCCAAGAGCCCTAAGAACTCCAAACCCTGAACCCTACTCTGCCACCTCGTCGTAGCCGTTCTGGTAGCGCTTCTGGATGTAGACATACCTGTCGAAGCCCGTGAAGCCGAATCTGAACCCAAGACCAGCATCACGGCTTCTTGTGCTATTTGGTCCCTTTAGTTTAACTCCGAGTCCGTCCGAACTACCCTGGCTCTTGGGTTGTTCATATGAAGGGATTCTTAGGATCTTTAACAAACGAACCCAGAAACTGACCGTGAGCCGAAGTTCAGGGTCTGCGGTCCCGTCCTTTGCTTTCTGAAACGAAACTTCTACACGGCCCCGAGCACTACGCCTTACACCCTAAACACTCGCTCCAGCCACAACTCCAAAGCCCAGATGTCGAGACTCTCCCAGCTTTCGCCCTAATATAGGGCCTTAACAATTAGAATAGGGTTTGGGGGCCCATTTAGGTTTTGATAAGAAACCCCCCAACTGGGCCCCAAAACAGTATTGAAACTCCCAGCTTTCATCCAGGAGGCGGCGTGCTGTTCATGAACTCTGCAAGGTGGAACATGTGCTGCTGGGCGATGTACGCCAGTCGGAGGTTCCGATGCTTGTACACCTGTCAAGGTCTCGGTTTAGGATGTTTTTTTGTTTAGGGATTTCTGTCGATGAGGGTTTACCAGGACAACCTTGGCAGTGTAGAACTGGGAGAGTTGTGGCTGTGGCCAATCCATGTGGTCTTACGGTTTCAGACAAAGGGAGCACTGACTGAAGCTTCAACCTTCAACGTCAAACACCAGGACAACTTGCCGAATGTGTACCTGATTGCCGTCCAAACACCTCGGCAATAGCATGGAGACGGCCTAGATTTCGTTGGTTCTACGTACCTCGGTAAAGGCCAATGCGTATTTTTAAAAGGACCCCAAAATAAGGTACCCCTAATTTTCGGAAACTCCCAAATCCTACACAGTAATACACGACATCGTGCTCGGACGGGGGCTGAGTTGTCCGCCTTGGAGCTGCTCGAGTGGGGCCCCTCGCGAGAAAATCTTAATGGTTTCCGCATCCTAAAGCAGAACCTTCATTATGCAATGGCCTGAGCTCCAATATTGCTAGGGTGTCAGGTTTAGGATCAAGTGTTTGGGGTCTAGGGCCTAGGGTTTAGGGCATTAGGGTTTAGGATTATTTAGCTCTCTAGACACCAAGCCCAAACAGATACTGGCAGAGTTGCAGCTCCTGAAACCTGCGCCCTAAACCTACGATCCTGAACTCCTCGAGACTTGACACTCTACTTCTAACCCCTACAACCCCAAACCCTGAACTCCAAATCCCAAACCCTTGTTGCTACAAAGGGGTGGTGGTCAAAATTAGGGTCCCTTTTTGGGTACCCTAAATATCAGCTGCCGTATTATAATAAGGACCCTAGAAAGGACCCTAATTTGGTCAACCACACCCATATGGGAGTTTCCGAAAATTGGGGACCTTTATATAGTTCCCCTAAGTAGTAGGACCCCAAAATCATTTTGGGAAACTTCCATATTGCTTGGGCCGGGCCTCGCCGGGTGATTGCCCGTCAGGCCCGGGCACCGGCAGCAACTCCCCACAGAGGACGTTCAGCAGCGTACTCTTGCCTTGCGGGGTGTAAGGCTTCGTGCCTATGCTGTTTTTAGGGGCTTACAAGGGCCTTGTCAGGGGTCCATAAGTCATTCAATTCAGAAGTCAGAGGTTTTCCATAAGGACTTTGTGGGGGTGGCTTTTCTACTGGGGCTTGATAAGGGCTGATGATAGTGATAGTGTGGGTTGCAGTTGTGGTATAGTGGCAGTGTTTCGCCATCAAAACGACAATCATGACCATTACCATCATCACACCATCATCACCATCATCACCATCATCACCATCATCACCATCATCATCAACGTGACACCCCTAAATGGGAGGACAAGGCCTGCGCCCTCGAAGCCCCGGCAGCTATCATGACCGGTTGCCTATTGGCTCCAGAAACTTAAGTCCGTTCCGAAAGAGTATGAGTGCGAACCTCCATTTAAATCTGGGTTCCGGCACTGGAGTCAGGCTTCAGGAATTGCGACTGAACAGGTTTGGGTTAGGATGAGGAGTCTCAAGGTGTGGAGCTCGCACGGCTAGGTTGTAGAACCTCCGACGTCTAGAAGCCTTCCACCCGATTCCAAAAGGCCTAAAGGTGGCAAACCTAACTACTCGTCTGGTGGTGCTCTCAAAACCAGACTAAGGGTCCCGTATCTTCTGATTTCGCTGTCTCCGTACTTCTCAACCTTCGCGCTTCCATCACAGTGTCTCTACGAAGGAGAGAAAACCCGAGCCGGCACAATAAGGTCAGGGAAACACGGCGAAGGCTGGTCTCAAAGGGCTCCAATATGAAGCTCCAACTAAGGCTCTGCATATGAGGTACCCTTCATCCTACCTACGTTTACCTCACCTTTTGCGGCCTCCCATTTTCAAAAGGCCCAACCCAACCATCTCCAGAACTGCCGCGGGGCGGCAACATCCTCCGGGCCCTTTTCAGGTCCCCAAAATGGTACGGCACCCTTATAAAAAGGACCCCAGAAGGGACCCTAATTTTAGAGAACTACCCAATGAACCCCTCCCCGGCCTGCGCCGTTCGCACCGACGATGCCAATGCGGCTGGTAAGGCCGATCTTGCAGCTAATGTCCTTCCTGGTTCTATCAAAACTGAACAATAGGAAATAAAACGCGCCCTTTTCTTATCATCAAGGGGGACCATGAGGGTTAGGTAGGCACTCAGGTGCGGTCCTGGGCTTGAGGGTCGTCACTTGGAGGTTCATGGGTAGTTGCAAGTAGGGTTTATAAGTCCCCTAATATGCATTGTAAGTATAGCTACCCTACTTATAACCCTACTTCTAACTACCCATGAACCTCCAAGTGTTTCCGGTTTACGGTTTAAGCTGGCTAGGCGCGAAGGGCGAGTGTAGGGTTCAGTAGTTCAGAACTGCGGTTGTTGGGTTTCGGCGGGCTCCGGGTTCTGGTTTGATTGTTTCCGGACGTAAACTACTCTGGGTTTGAGGCTTCCAGGCTTGGCGCTGTTAGGGTCAGTTGGACACTGCGAAAGGTGCGATCCCCTTGCTCGCTTCGATGGCTTGTGTTGAGGAGGCTGGTCATGGATGATTCCGGACTTGATCTTTGGTGTTCTTAGGAGTCGTGGCTTGCGGGGCTTGCGGGGCTTTGGGCCTGCCATGGGTGGAGCACCCGGGGTCTGCGGGCAGAGAGTGTAGCGGCTTGTGATGCTGACGATCATCATCATCATCATCAACGTCATCATCATGAGTAGCAGCATCAACATCATCACCTTCATCACCTTTATCATCACCTTTACCATCATCATCATCGTCATCATCATCATCATCGCAACTTTGTTGTGGGCACTATGCCCATGATGATTGGTGGGTCCAGAGCCTTAGAGGCCAAGGTTCAAGATCATGGGGCCGTCGTCGTCGTAGGCAAAATACACATTCCTTGCGTGACGGAAAAGCGGGCCCAGAATAATGTAGATGCCTTTACAATTAGAACAGTATTTGGGGCTATATTCTTCTAGAATCACATAATGTCTATAAAGGGTTTTGGCTACTACTGGTTCAAACCCGAGCTCCTATGCGATTCGGGGCTTCGGGATATTGATGATGATTGTTCAGCGTCAAGTATTTCGGGGAGGAGGGAAAGCTTCGGTTTAGGTTTTGCTTCTGGTTGTGTCTGACGACGCGGGTCAGGCTTCAAGCAGCGGCTGCGTTGTAGCGGGGAGTAGTACTATTGCCATGTTTCTTATTCTGGTGCTTTTCCTACTAGTGGCATTCCAGCTCATATCCGCAGGGGCCACTATCTCGAATTCCTAAGGTCCTAAACTTGGTCGCAAGCCCCAAACCTGTGAACCTTATATGTGCAAGCCCAGCCTACAAGGCAACCAGAAAGCAAGCACTCCACTCAGAGCTCAGTGTTGGAGGATTAAGTCTTGAGACTGCGGAGCTTTCTCGCCTGCATAGGGCTTCGGTTCGCAGATTTTGAGGCTTAGGTTTGGTGGGTTCGGTTAGCTGCGTTCAGGTAGCTTCGGCCTGGCGACCCCCAACTCATGCGGAAACTCATCCGCGACACTTTTCGGGGTTTGGGGAAGCTCGGAAACAGCCCTCTGCCCCTTCCCACAAGGCTTCGGTCGTTGGAGGTGTTGGGCATGTGGGTTTGTAGGGCTGTTGGGTTTTGGGCCGAGGTTGGGGCGGATCCTCAAAACCAAAGAAAGCTCCGACATGGAAAATCCAGGAGCCCCTAGACAGGAACGCCTATACCCGAAGTTCATGAACCCTCAACTGCGAGCCTACTTCCCCACACCCTAAGCCCTTGAGCTCCATCGCCCCGAACCCCCGAAACCTCACATTCCATACCCCCAAGCCCTCTCAAGCTTAAACTCACTAGCAGAAGCACAGAAGGAAGCCAAAATCGAACACCTAAACTCCCAAGACCCCTAAACCCGAAACCCTAATAAACCCTAAAGCACCCTTGTCCTTTTAGAAGTAATAGACAGAGCCCTATACCTATATCCCTTCCTAGGAATTCTTTAAGAAGGCCTACTAGCCGGTCTGTTCATTCTTTTGGGGGAACCATGAAAAAGGACAAGACTACCCTATAAGAAGCCCGAGGGGCTTCAGCTCCATGACGGGCCGGGAGGTGGAGTGACCCTTCAGGGTGCCAGGGATGGGGAAGCTGATCTTCGACGCCTCGGAACAGGGATTTCGGGCCTCGGGGCTTGAGTTTTGGGGTGTTAGGGTTTAGGATTCAAGGTTCTTTTTTTGGGATTTAGTCTTGAGGATTGGGGTCCGAGGTTTCGGGCCTCAAGCTTGAGGTCGGGTTCATGTGTTGGGGGATGCTAGCATTTTGGTTCAGGGTTCATGTGCATTTAGGGTTTAGAGTATTTTGCCGATAGGCTCTGATGCCAGCCTTGCCAATGACGCTTAAGCCGAAACCCTCAAGCCCAAACCCCCAAACCCCCAAACCCCAAACCCCAAACCCTACTACACCCTAAAGACCACAGGCCCAAGTTTTTGAAGGCCGGACCTTGTCGAAGACCGCCGATGCTACGCCGCCAGACGCCTTATGGGCGGCCTCCTCTTCCAGGATCTCCTCAAAAGGTGTTTGGATTGGGGTGTAGGGTTTAGGGTTTAGGGTTTACAGGTTTTACAGTTTAGGTTTTAGAGTTTAGGAGTTTAGGGTCTAGGTTTAGGGTTTAGGGCTGGATGCCCTGGATGCTGTTCTACAGGGTCCGTAGAGCCTAAGGGCCCTAGTGTTTCAGTTCGATACGTGAAAATCCCTGGGTTAGCATTGGAGGGCTTGCCGCCTCCGGCAATCACGTAAGACCTTCAAGGTTCAGGGGTAAGTAGGAAATTGGAAAAGTTTAAAGTTTTTTTGGTTTCTGTCGGGTTCAGGGCTTAGGGTTTAGGGTGCGAATCAGCTCTTCTATAGATCCTTAACATCGGACGTCCTAAAGTTGAGTTTGAAAAATCCCAACCTTAAATCCCAGCCCCTGAATCCTAAACCCTAAAGCTAAATCCTCACATCCCTAAATCCCTAAACCCTGAAACCCTACAAGAGAACCCTAAACCTCAAAACGGAACCCTTTTAAAATATGCCTAAAACCCAAGACCCCGAAACAACCTGGAGCCCACCCGATCTCCTCAGGCTCGGCATCGTTGTCGAAGTTGTGGCGGCCAAGGAGGATGGCCTCCGCCTCCTGCTTACTTGGAGGATCATGGGACTTAGTAAGTATGGTTATACGTACCTTAATTGGGGTTATAAGTAATTATAAGTATAGTTACCTTTATTATAACCCTGGTTACTAAGTCCCATGATCCTCAAAGTAGGGTCTGGGCTTTACGGTTTTGGGGGGTGGGGTGGGGTGGGCGCCCCCTATCTCACCCCCCAAAAGGCCGAAACCTTGAATCCAGAACCCTACATCCTAGACCCCAAAACGAAACCTGAAACCCTTAACGCAAAAGCCCCAGAACCTGAAGCTGAAGCCTAAACCCTAAACCCTAAACCTTACTTGGAGGTTCATGGGCAGTTATAAGTGGGGACAAAAGTCTCCTAATATGGGTTATGAGTAGAGTTACCCCACTTGTAACTACCCATGAACCTCCAAGTAACCAACCCCTCGAGAGGCCCAGCGGCGTGCCTCGTCTGAGGAGATCCGGCGCGCCTTTCGGAACTCGTCGAAGTTGCCTCAGCCATCGAAAGCCCCCAGCTCTTGGGGTTTAGCGTTTAGGGCTTGGGAAAACCGAGTTCGGGTGGTTTGATGTATATTAATCGCTTCTTTGGCGCTTAAGGGCTTGTTGGGAAGTACGGCTTGGGTGTGGGAATTAGGATTAGGGCTCTCAATAAGGTCCCTTTTGAGAGAGCCAGAAGTAGGGTTCGGAAGGGTACCCTTTAAGGGGTCTCCCTCATCATGGCGGTTCAGGGCAAACCTGCAACCATGCGATATGGGAGTATCCGATAATCGGGCACCCTAATACAGTACCCTAATTAGTCGGATCCTTTTATAAGGACACCAACATAAGGCACCCCGAATTTTCGGAAACTCCCATATCGACAGTTCAAAAGCAGGCTGCCAACGCCCCCACAAGGCCGGGTGGGAATTCAGGGCTTAGCCGTTTAGGGCTTAGGGATACGGATAAGGACACAAATGCCACAAGTAGTTCTGCAACCCCTGTTGTAGAACCCTTATTGTAAAACCATTTGGTATAGAACCCTTATCATACAACCCTTATTATCGAACCCTTCCAACCCTCATTATCGAACCCTTCTTCTAGAACACTCATTGTAGGCCCAATTTTATTGAACCCTAGTTATAGAAATCATGTTCTTGTAAAACCCACGTCCTACCATGCACCGCGCAAGCCCTCAAAGAAGGCTCACATCACAGCCGCGGGTGAATTCACGAGTTTCAGGAGATCTCAAACGCTTCAGGGTTTGAGGGTTTGGGGCTTAGGGTTTAAGGTTTGGGTTTAAGTTTAGGGTTCGGGCTTAGGGTTCAGGGCCAGGGGCGATTGTATGCTGACAAAGATGCCTTCGAAGTACTCCAGCGTGCGCTTGGAGCTATACCTCAGTGCTGCAGTGCGTTTAATACTACTACGAACCCCCCCTGATCCAAACATCTACACTCATTGATCTTCAAATGGGCCTTTTATACCCTCACCGAAAGCCCTGCCTAGACCCCAAAAGTAGGTAAAGTAATGGCCCAAAACCTTTAACAGGCCATTATTCTACATACTTTGAGGGTCCAGGTGATCTGAACCCTTCTGCATGTGGGTGGTTGTCAAAATTATGGTCCCTTTTTGGTCACCCTAAATATTAGGTGCCTAATTATTATAATAGGGACCCAAAAAAGGGACCATAATTTTGGCCACCACCCATGTGTACCAGGCTTCAGTTCTCAAGCTGCACTTTTTGGAGCCTGGAGTTTGTCAGCAAGGTTTAGGGTTTAGGGTTTAGGGTTTTGGGTTTAGGGTTTAGGGTTTAAGGTTTCCCCTCAGCAATTAGGGGCCCATTATGTAGGGGATCCGTCATCCTACGTGCCTTCATCCCACCTTTTGAGGCCCGTGAGCAGGATTTCGGTTGTCGGTTCAGCGGTTGAGGATTAAGGTAGAGGGTTGGAGGAGAAGATCAAACGCAAAATGTAGTATAGTAGAATTATAATAAGAAGCCCTAATTAAGGTAGTTGCTTAGAGGAGTTCTTGGAAATTCGATAATATCAACCCAGAGCCTCAGCGGGGCCATGGGCAGATGTTGGACCGTCCAGTACTGAACTGCTGGTTGCGCACAAAGCATCGAAATCCAATCCCATCTAAAACCCTCAAGCCAAAATTGGCATCGAGACCGTGATAACCCTAAACTTTGGCCCTAAACCTCAAAATCTAACTCCCAAACCCCCCTCCCCCCGCACACTCGAAATCCGAAGAACCCTGGACTCGGGAGGCTTCAACGGGCTCTGATGTGGATCTTGAGCCTGCACCTCCCAAACCTCCTGATTTAGGATTTACAGTACACTCCATAAAGTTGGAAGCCGGATTAAGGCCAAATAGTGCTGGGATTCCCTATACATTGCTCTGAAGGATTGAGGCTATTGGGTGTCCAACTTTTAGGCTTCAACTGTAGGGCAGGGCAGTTGAGGCTTTTGGGTTTGAGTGCGCCAGATTTCTTCGTAACGAACCTGCTCGCAGTCTCAGGCAGACTTCTTGAGACAACATGCAACCCAAAGAGCCCAATATCCCTCAATCAATACCTTAAATTCCTAGGGGTTTCATACTTCATACTATAGTTTACGCTATATTCCTGAATTGAAGGGCATTGGGCTCTTTGGGAACTTGGAGCGCAGCATTGGGCGCTTTGCAGTTGGGGAGCTTAGGGTTCAGGGCTTAGGGTTTAGGGTGTCGGAATCAGGGCTTAGGGTCCAGGGTTTAGGGTTTAGGGTCTTTCCGGGAGAGTCGAGCGAAGTGGTCACCTCAGCATGAACCGGATTAGACGGAACCTAAACGATTACAAGTTACAAGTCAAATATCCATTCCAGGCTGAGAGTGAGCCCAGACGTCTGAACAAACCCTCAGCACTTGGAACGTTTCGACCCTGACTTCTGCACCACACATCGGGGGCGTGCTGTAGCCATGTAGAGCTTACTGCAGGGGTTAGGATTTCGTAGGGGCGGATGCAGGAGAAAGACTAAACAGTGGGGCTCCTATCCTGTCCCGTGCCGTGACTTTGTAGATATTCATGTTGGCAGCTTGGCTGCTGGATGATGTCGGTGCACACCTTGTTCAGGAAGACTGGGTCGTGCGAGATGACCATCCTTATACAGGGAGGTAAGGTTAGTTCAAGGGTCAAGGGTAGCCACGCTTAGCCACATGCATAGCTGAACCACCCTTCTTTGCAGTTCGACTGCAGTCAGAACACTCTAACCACATAATGACTGCATTTACCTTGCATAGAATGCAAACTACTTATCCGTACATGTGAACCTCCGTGCATAGCGAAGGCAGTAGAAAGTAAGCTGAATCTGAAGCATGTCGACCCTCAGAAGTAGCAGGACATCAGCGTGAGGTTGAGGGGTTTAGGCGTTTAGGGTGTGGCTGTTTAGGGCTTAGGGGCTTATATAAGCGGGTTTGGGGTGTGTGTCTCCTCTGCGGAGAATGCTGCTTCAAGAGGATGCTGGATCAACTGACGCAGTGCCCAGCCAGGAATCGTCGGCACTGGCTACACCCTAAACACTAAAAAAACAGCAAAACCCGTACAAATCCTACAAGCCCTCAGCCCTGAGTCCTTCAACACCTAAGCCCCTGCAAACCCAAAGCCCTTAGCCCAAAACAATCTACAAGCCCTAGCGGAGCAAGACCTCCACGCACATACACTCACTGAAATAAGTAATGTAGGGGGCCTTAATGATTAAAATAGGGTTCTTTTACAGGGTTCTTCTAAGGGATACTATAAGGGTACTATAAGGGATTTAGGGATCTATAATTAGAATTGGCCTTTGGGGAATATTATGCTAGGGCTATAATAAGGAACCTGTTCTAATAATTAAGGCCCCTAGATTACTGCAAGACCCTACTTTTACCACAGTGCCAGGTTTCAAGGTGGTCTTCGTCATCGACCGCAGGTAGTTTGACAGCCACTCGACGGACTGCTTGTCCTGAGCCGGAAAGGTTTTGCAGTTTAGCGGCTCAGGATTGTTGGGTTTCCATACGGAACCCTCGATTTTTGTTCGGGCATATGTCGGGGAATCATAGTAACGAACCCTACAAAAGTAGGTTATCCAGGATTCAGGTTCTACACAAGACACGACGGAGAATGAACAAAAATCAGGGTTCAGGCAGACGTTCCGACTTGGCAGGAATGGTGAAATCCGTCTGCTCCACTTCGACTTCGTGGCCGCTGATTTCGGCGACTTCAGAGCGGGCGACATGCTCAGGAGACGAAGAACCTCAAACCTAAACCCCAAGCTTCTTAAACCTAAACCCTAAACCCCAAACTTCTCAACCCTAAACCCTATACAAACTCTAAACCCCAAGGTGCTGCCTTGAACGACTCGAGGTCTACTCTCGGAAGGCACAGGCTTACTATAGGGGCCTTAATGATTAGACTAGGGTTTTGGGCTATAATATACTATAATTATAGAACGGAGCCCCCAAAACAGGCCTTCGTGATTAGAATAGGGCTTTGTGCAATAAAATGCTGTAATTATAGAATAAGGAGCCCCCAAAGTAGCATAGGTAATTATTTAAGCCCCTATAGTAATAGTTAGAATAAGGAGCCCCCAAAGTAGTATAGGCAATTATTTAGGCCCCTAGAGTACAGGGCCTTTGCCAGTGTTGGACGAACTGGAAGGTCGACGGCGGGCAGACAGAAGCTCCCTCGTGTCGTTTTAACAACTGCACGGCCTACAAACAAACATACTAACATGTACTAGCATATACAATACTATACTATAACCTTCTATATACAAAAATGTGCTATATCATACTATAACGAACTATCAGGTACCATAACATGCTATAATATGCTACAATATGACGGGCAAGGGAGGCTATGGGAGCTCAAGTGTGTACCCTAATCGACGAAACCCTGTATCGTTCGGTCGGAAATGTTCCGGCAGAGAAAAGTCTGAATATTCTCTTCCAGGGTCCAGGTGATTCGTGGGCTCATCAAGCAGCAAAATGTCGCAATCCCGCATCATCGCCTCAGAAAACGGGGACCCTGATATGAATCCTAAATTAATCCTAAGTGACATAAGTGACTGGATTCTTGTTGCAGTTACCCCGACCCTAAACAAAAAGATCCTTATTGTAAGGACCCCCAAATTGTCATGTACCCCTTCGTGCCGCCGGCATCGTCTATTCTCGAGCTTTCGGTGCTTAGAACTGGCGGATGGGGACTGGTGTAACAAGTTGGGTTCCTTAAAAACGTTCCAAAAGGGTGACAATGAGGGATGATGGGGTTCAGTATAGGGACGTTGATAATCTGTATCGGGTTTGGATGTGCAGTACATTATAGTCATTGTAAGGGTATTGGTAGCTATTTCGGCTTCAATGTTGTGTAAGAGGTCGGTGCAAGAGGTCGCCATTGGCGAATCCGGATTCAGTAGCATCTAGAGTTCCGGAGTCAGGGCAGCAGGGTTTAGGATCTAGAGTTTAAGCAGCTTAGGGTCCAAGCACCCAAAAGATGGGAGGCCAGAAGGGGGGGTTACGATTCTTGGGGTAGGGATCCTATTATTGGAACCCTAATCCCTACTAAACCGGGTTTAGGATTTAGGGTTGAAGGCTTCGGATTTAGGGTTCAGAGTTCGGGGTTTAGTTTAGCGAGACGGTAGAACCCAACAGCCTAAAATGCCCTGGAACTCCTGGAACCACGAAAATCCTAGAAAAATGAACCTGAAATCCCAAATTGCCCAAAACCCGAAATACGAAATCCCCAACCCGAAACCCTCCAACCCTTACATCCCTAATCTCTGAACCCGGATAGTAACCCAAATAGTAGCCCTTAGTGAGGACTCCATGCGCAAACCTAAACCGTAGGCCTCTGGCCCTACACCGCAACCCGTAACCCTAAGCCCTTCGGTTAAGGCGGCCGGCGGAAGCTAGCAGGAGTTTCATGCGCCAGCCGCCGGACAGCTCATTCACCTTAGCTGGGTCCCTGCTAGGATAGCCAAGAGGATCCTAAAGACTTCCTCCAGGAGCTCCTTCAAGAGGGTTTTGGGTTTAGAGCTTATGGTTTGATCACCCTTTTTATTTGTGGGCCCCGTTCTAAAACAAATCGGAGGGACCCCCAAGCGACAACAGCAACAAGGAACCATAACCATGACATTCATGTTTGGTTGGGTGGAAGCCATGGTCCCCTATAATTTATAATAGGCTCGGCAACGCCAAGAGTAGGATCCTGGTTTTCAGGGTCCGTTGGGTATCAAGGGTACGAGTTTAAGGGTTTCGGGAGGTCGGGATTCGGCTTTGGGGAGTGAGTTTGCGGGGCTTGTGGTGTTTTAAGGGCTTCAAGGTTTGGTCTCTTACTATTGGGCATAAACAGTTGGGTAAGCACTTCTGTACGATTCGAGGTTTCAGAAATGCACCCCTGGATCTTGAAGTGTTTAGGCCAGAGGCCCCGGAGGCTTCCCCAAAATCGACCATACCACACTGCTCAGAACCCCAAACCCACAAACCCCACGCCTGAAGAGGTCCCACAAGCCCTGCAGGCTGGGATTCCTGGTAGCTGAAGATGTAGGCTTTGGGGCTTCCCGCTTCGGGCTTAGGCTTGTGAACCTAGGAGGGCATAATGAACAGAAGCGCCACTTCCCAAACTCCTGTCCCCCACAAACCGAAATCCCAAACCCTAAACCCCAAACCCTAAACCCCTAAGCCCGAAACCCTAAAACCCTCATCCCAGAGGCAGACTTCGTCTGCATTTCCTTGGGGAAGCCCACTTCCAACAAGGCGGCCTCGCAAAGTGACGACGTGGAGGACAGCAGAGGTGGATCGTGATACCAGCGGTAGTAGGGTGGTAGTAGTAGTAGTAGTAGTAGTAGTAGTAGTAGTAGTAGTAGTAGTAGTAGTAGTAGTAGTAGCAGTAGTAGCAGTAGTAGCAGTAGTAGCAGTAGTAGCAGTAGTAGCAGTAGTAGCAGTAGTAGCAGTAGTGCAGCAGTAGTAGTAGCAGTCGTAGTAGTGGTGGTGGTGGTGGTGGTGGTGGTGGTGGTGGTGGTGGTGGTTGTGGTGGTGGTGGTGGTGGTAGCAGAAGTAGTTGTAGCAGTAGTCGTCGTCGTCGCCATCGCAATAATAACAATAAGAAGAAGACTAACTAAAACTATTAATACTAGGCTGTAAACATAACAATATTAATGATAAGTAGTAATGATAATAACAATAATAATAATAATAATATATTAGCACTAGTAATACGAATAACGACACTCTGAAGCCAAGCTTTAACCTCAGATCGAACTCTGATCTCAAACAACCCACAAAACCTGGCGACCCCCAGGCAACGCTAGGGTGGTAGTAGTAGTAGTAGTAGTAGTAGTAGTAGTAGTAGTAGTAGTAGTAGTAGTAGTAGTAGTAGTAGTAGTGGTAGTAGTAGTAGTAGTGGTAGTAGTAGTAGTAGTATCTTCGGGTCACCGAAAGGGCACAATGCGCAGAAAATAGGATCCGGAGAACCCATCTAAAGCCCCTGGTCCCAAGTTGTATCCTTTGAATCGCCCAGCACTCACGAAACCGAAACCGCAAGGAAAAATCCAAAACGCATCAGCACGCTATGTAACCCCTGAAACCCCCGAGCACCAAGCTGAGAAGTCTTGAGGTCCAAGCCTTTTTCGAGCGAAGGAGAACCTGTGGCCTACTCCCTGAAACCTTGGTCCTTGACCCAGAAACCCGACGAGTCCCACCAATCGCCGAAAGGGACTTGGGGTTTAATGCTTTAATGGTGAATCAACCCCGAAATCCCATCCTGCATGTCGTCGTCATGCACCTCCTCCCAGGCACATGGGGTGCCGGTGTGGCGCTAAGGTCTTCATACGATAGGTGACTGAGCAGGAAACTGCAGAAGATTGAAACCGTGTGCAGCTAACGGGATGGGGTATTGGCGTCAGTTCATCTCTTCACCCTAAACCCTAAACCCTACTGCAGACCCATAAGCCGCGGGCCGGCTTCAGCTTTAGGCGTTCGTGATTCGCGATTAAGACCCAGACTAATCATAAGGACCTTGGAGGGGTAGGGAGCAGGGGGGTGGGGGGCCTTCATACCTATAATGAGGACTTCATAAGGCCTCTTTAAGGAAGTATAGTCCCCTACCCCCCTCCCCCCTACCCCCTTAAGGTCCCTATGAACGAATGAGGCGGGAAGTGCTCCTGATGCTTGAGCTCCCTGCTGCAGAACTGGACGGCGTTGAGGTCGCTGGCTTCTACCAGGACCTGCAGGCACAAAGGTAGCAGGTAGCTTAGGTAGCTTAGGTCTTAGGTAGCTTCTAGGTATCTTCTTCAATCTTAGAAGGCGGGGTCGTCGTACGGCGCTGTGTAAACTAGGGCTTGTTTCTGTAGACGTTTCTCATGGCGAGGCCTCTCAACAGGAACAGCATGCATATCTATGTATGGTATGACCCTGCAAGTAAGACTCAGCTGAACTGCCATACCCCCACTCTCTCCAGGGTCGGCCCCGTCAAAATCATGCTAAAGGTTCACCACAAGACCCGGCAACAAGTTACTACTACAAGCTGGCCTGGGGAAGGGGCGGACTCATGAATCTAAAGAACCCTCAAATACAAACACTACACTCGAAACCTAGAATCCTAGAATCAAAGCAGCCCCCAAACCCCGGACCAGCTTATCTATCTGTCGACATACTCTTCTATTTTTTCCAGCCAGGCCTGTATGCTTAGACTTCTGTCCCAAAATCCTTGAAGCATGAACAGCCTTAGAGTTATGGTTTTCTTCATCCACACACCCATCCCTGGGCCCTGAACCTGTAAACCTAGACTAATCCCAAACCCCAAAACCTCATCGCTAAATCCTAAACCCCAAGCCCCCGAAAGCCCTCTAAACCCTGAACCATAAGCCCCTGCACTCAACCCCGACCCCAGCCCTAAATCCCTATCCCTGAACCCGACAATAAACCGTCAACCCAACTCTGAACCCTGAACCCGAAACCCTAAACCGTCAACCCTCAACCCTCAACCCCAAGCCTGAACCCTACTTGGAAGGGCAGGGGACTTAGTAAGTAGGTTATAAGTAGAGTTATAAGTACCCTAAATGGAGTTACCCCAATTATAACCCTACTTATAACCTACTTACTAAGTCCCCTGCCCCTCCACGTAAACCCTCAAACCAGTCTTTGTGGTGTCTGGGGCAGCCTCCGGCTTCACATGCAGCGTCTTCACATCTGCGGACATCCTGGCTTTAGAGGCTTAGGGGCTCTGGAGTTTCGGGTTTAGGGTTTAAGGGTTAGGGTTTAGGGGTTAGGGGTTCTGGGGTTTCGGGTTGAGAGTTTAGGGGTTAGGGGTTTAAAGGCTTTAGGGTTTAGACCTTAGGGGTTTACGGGTTTAGAGTTAAGGAGTTAGGGGTCTGGGATTTTACGGGTTTTTATGGGTTCAGGGTTTAGGCGAGGGCTTAGGGGTAAAGGGATCTGCGTTATAGAGATTAGGGCTTCGGCCGGGTGCCTGTTTAGTAGATTTTTGTGCTTGGCTATGAGGTTTGATCGGGTTTGTGGGTTCAGGATTTTGGGCTACGGGGCTTTAAGGCCGTGGGTCAGGGCTTTAGATTTTACTTTACAGGGTGGGGTTCATGCCTCTTTGCCACTGGGCTTGAAGTTGTGTGTGTTTTTAGTCCACCGAATATGGAGCCTTGGTGCCCAAAGCTTGCACTTCTCAGGGTTGGGGCTGTCAACTCGAATTGGGAATGGAGCGCTGTGCAAGGAGCTTTATGTGCCCTCTTCTTCGGTCATTGGGAAGGCAGCCTTTGGCACAGAACCCACGAAAGAGTCTTCACGAAAACCTGACTCAGAAATCCTCAACCCCGACCCCCACGCCAACCCACAAGCACGTGCAACGTGGGACGCTCGACGCTATACTATACTCCTAGACAGCAAACCCTAAAGCACGGAAAGCCTAACCCTAAAACTGTACTTAGCCGCCGAGACCTCAAACCAAAAGCAAACGGCGCCCAAGCGCCCAGAGACGCCACGCGCAGCGATGGTGCTCATCAGCGTAGTCTTTCCCGCACCGTTTCGGCCCACCTGGGTCTGTCTACAAACTATCTGCTTGTCCTCTGCACGTTTATATAAAATATCTTACAAGTTGCTCATCGGTATCTCATGTTTGAGTTATATAGGTGCAAAGAAGATATTGTTCTGCACGTATTTTGGTGCCGCACTTATGCTTGTATCCGTACGCATCGTCACTTACAAGTTGCTAATCGGTATCTTACATGTTTGATATTTCAGTTATGTAGATGCAATAAAGATATTGTTCTGCACGTATTGGTGCCGCACTTATGTTTGTATCCGTACGCATAGTCACATAGTCTCTTGGTACTTGCACGAGAAGTAGCAGACTAAAGCTACTGCTAACTACGACGACGACTACGAGTACGACTATGACTGCGACTGCGACCACCACCACCATCACAACCACCAGCACCACCAGCACCATCAGCACCACCAGCACTACCAGCGCCACCAGCACCACCAGCACCACCAGCACCACTAGCACCACCAGCACCACTAGCACCACCACTGCGACGACGACGACTACGACTACGACTACGACGTCGACGACGGAAATTAAAGCAATAACTATACCTGACGAATGCTATCACAACTGATAAAGCACCTCAGCCCCCGGCGACGCCGTATCTTCGGCCTCGCCGAAGGTCCAGCACGGCGTCCTTGAGCAGCATGTGGCCACCTTTTTGGCTTAATGTAGGGACCTCCATAATTAGAATAGCGTCTTGGGGCCCAAAATACTGTGGGTTTTTGTTAAGGCCCCTTTGTTAGGCTTTCGGGCCGTTCTTAGAGGCCGGTGGTAACCTTTCAGTACCCTTATGGTGACCTAGAAGTGACGTGTTAGGGCTCCCAGGAAGCCCACGACTCCTTGTTCCTTGTAAGACTCGGAACCGGCTTGGGGTCTGGGGTTTAGAGGTTTAGGGTTTAGGGGTTCAGGGCTTGGGGTGAGGATAGGAACCGGGCCACGAAGTGGAGCATGCTCTCGCCAGCATAGCTGGGATTCAAGACACCCCCCCGCAGATGCTAAATATGGGGGGGAAAAGAAATCCGGCGACATGCTTGCGGTCCGTAAGATACGACTCAAAGCCCTGAAACCTAAACCCTTGAACCCTAACCCTAACATACACGGTATGAAACCCTGAAGAACCTCGGACACATAAAACGATAGGCGCAGCCAAAAAGCTGCAAAAACCACCGATTAACCCTCTGCCTCCAAATAAACAATACCGCTAAACAACAAAACAGATTATTCCCTAAACCCTATACACCCAAATATGAAACCTCAAGAATGTGAAAGCCCTACGAGGACAGCTCGTCACCCCCACTGGCTCCGCGTGGCCGCGCCTCCGTACATCATCCGCAGGCCCTCGAGGTAGATCAGAGAGTTCTCGGACCTCGTTTTATGAACTCATTCTTCAGCCCTCTCTGAGTCCAATGCGTAGGGTTTAGGGCTTCGAGTTCCGGGTTCAGGGTTCAGGGCTTCGGCTTAAGAGTTTCGGGTTTAGGGTTTAGGGCTTCAAAGTTTAGGGTTTCGAGCCTGGGGTCTCGGGTTTAGGGCTTCGAGCTCAGGGTCTCGGGTTCACGACTTCGGAAAATTTAGGCTTTAGGTTCCACGAAACTCTGCCAGCTTTGTGGCAAAGCTTCAGGGCGTGAGAGCCCCGGAAGACTTTCAGTTTGAAGGTGAGGTTGAAGGGTACGAGAAGGGAGCTTCAGAAAATTAGGAAGCACCTTATTTGGGGGTCCCTATAATAAGGATAAAACGGTTTAGGGTATCATATTAGGGTCCCTACTTTCGGAAATTCCCATAAGTATGCAGGTACTGTGATGGTTCTAGACAGGCTGCGGGCTTGGGATTTGGGGATTGAGGCGTCAGAGTTTCGCCTAAAGCCCAGGGCTTTTGCCCAAGCGGCTGGGTGGTCAACAGATGAAGGTGTCGGGTTGCTCCCGGCCGTGGACCCAAAAACCTAAAGGCTTGCGGCGTAAGGGATTCTCTAAACCCTAAACCCAAAAACCTAAAAACCTCAACCTAAAACCCGAAACCCTAAACCTAAAACCCTAAACCCTAAACCTAAAACCCTAAACCCTAAACTTAAAAACCTAAACCCTAAACCCAACCCAAAAAACCTAAAGGCTTGCGCACTCTTCGGATCTTTCGGGTGGCGGGCCTCCGGCTGATGTGCTCCTCCTCCTGCTGATCCTCGACTCCCTCCTCGGCGATCAAAAGCATGAGGACCCCAGAAAGAGCAAACTTTATAGAGGGGTCTTTAAGGGCTACTATAAGGGATCTATAAGGGTACTAGAATATAGGGGCCTTCATAATCCTATATCTTACCTTTGGCTTGTAGGGACTGGAGGAATAGTAGTAATGGTAGTTATAGTTGTACCCCATTCCTCCATTCCCTACTTGCCAAAGGTAAGCAGAAAGAGCAAAGAAGGAATCCGATTCAAGGGCAGTAGTCCTTTGCATGGCTTTTAGATATATGATACTGCAACTATACTAAACGATACATCCTCATATTATAGGGCCCTGAAAACTTAGAATCTTAGAACAAGGTCTTGGGATATACAAGGGCATCCTCAGAAATCCGATTGGTCATTCTTTAGGGCAAGCGGCGGAGTCCTTCGGTTGATGAGATAAATCCTGCATTACCCATAATAAGGAATATACCATAATTCCCATATCTTCCCTATTATGGGTAATGCAGGATTTATGTCATCAACCGTTCCAGCCGCCCAGCCTCGATTCCGAAAATTAGGGGTACCGTATTTTGGGGCCCTTATAACAAGGATCCTACTGTTTAGGGTACTATATTAGAGTCCCCTGTTTTCGGAAACTCACACAGTTTTAACCCTCAACCCGAAACTTGAGACCCCGATGGGCTGCTAAGTGCCCCTAATTGATTGCAGTTGTCCTCCCTTGCGTCCTCCTCTTCCCACCGCCATCACCACTACAAAGACAAGTACAGGGACAGAGGATGCGCACGGAAGCTTCGTAAAAGTAGGAACACTGACCTCGTCCTGTATTTGGAGCAGCAGCATACTCGATCCTCACCATCATCACCATCATCATGTTCCTCCTACGAAGAAGCCGAGGCTCGAAGACCTTGTCCAAGAAGGCCTTCAAGCCCAAGGCGGCAATGGCACTGCCTTGCACACCAAACCCAGGGGCTGAGCTCTCGGCTCAGGATGTTCGGGCTTAGGGCTTATATAGGGGTTTAGGGTTTTAGGGTTTAGGGGTTTGAGTTTAGGGTTTAGGGGTTTAGAGTTTAGGGTTAAAGGGCTTTAAGGGTAGAGTTTAAGCGTTTGGGGCTTCAGGTGCAGAGTTTAATGTAGGCAAGTATTGTACCTTCCCGGAAGAAGTGCCCCGGTGCCCAAGAAACATGAGGTGGTCTTCGGACTGAAACCTATATACGCGCAAATTGCACAGTCGAAACTGCGATGGGAACCCACTTGCTAACTCTACACCCGAAAAAAACCTTCGGGAAGCCCCAAGCCCCAAACAGCCCAAGTCCTTTCCCGAAACGCCAAGCCCCACGGCCCCCAAACCACAGAAGCTGCCTATTATGAGGTGGGTCCGCGCGTGTTCGACGGAGCTTTGCAACTTTTCTAGCTGCAGTGTTTCTATCTCTCTATCTTTCTATCTAACCTTGTCTAATCAAATCTAGTCTATCTGTCCGTCTATATACGTACGACACAAAACCTCCTGTCGTCGAACCCGAGCCACCTGCAGCATCCAAGTCCTTCTTGTCGACAATTGGTCTCAGCTCCTGTG
The DNA here is from genome assembly GCA_905221615.1 of Symbiodinium sp. CCMP2592. Taxonomy (NCBI): domain Eukaryota; class Dinophyceae; order Suessiales; family Symbiodiniaceae; genus Symbiodinium; species Symbiodinium sp. CCMP2592. The sequence continues at coordinate 562,794 of CAJNDT010000990.1, forward strand.
GGGGATCTACTGGGAGGTTCATGGGTAGTAGGGCTCGGGTTCCTTTAGGGGATCTATAGGGTTTAGGGATGAGGAATTAGGTTCATTTGTATTTAGAAGTAGGATTAAGTAGGGTTGTGCGCAGGGTAACTGTACTTCTAACCCTTTCTAGGGAACTTATAACCACTTACAACTTCCCGTGAGTCTCCAAGTAAGGCTCATTTGGAAGGTCTCGAATTCAGGTACGGCTAGGGTTCTATAAGGGTTGCGGATTTAGTACGGCCTTTTTCGGAGCGCACTGATATTACGGTGCAGGGCCTGGTGTTTAAGGGTTCGGGGGCTCGGGGCTCAGAGCTTGAGGGTCGGGAGCCTCCTTACTGCAGCAGTCGTCACGACAAAGAAGCATGCTCAATATGGGAGTTTCCGAATATTAGGGTACCTTATCTGGGGTCCTTATAATAAGAGTCCTACTATTTTGGGTACTATATTAGGGCCCCCTATTTTCGGAAAGATCGATCGTAGAGCTCCTTTCGTTACACTGTATTACACCCTGAACCCTTAACCCTCAACCCATAGTGTTCAGGGTTGAGGTTTCTTGGGGGGGCGGTAAGGTTTAGGTTTGGTGTTTTTGAGGGGGGTTGAAGGTTTCAAAATCTCGGCGGCAGCTGGGGCCTTGTCCACCAATGCTTGGTAGGGTTGAGGCTTCTTTTCAGAAGTGTGTATCACCTTCTTCGAAACCAAAAGCCCTGTTAGCCATCCATAACAGCCCCTATGAAACCACAAGAATCTAAGAAAGATCAGATAAAGCCCCTTATCAAATGCGGCTGGTCTCTCCTCTTCGATCGCCTCGTCGGCACCATCGCGAGTCTTCGATTCCTCACCCGACTGCGTTAGAAAACACGGAAGCGCTTTAGGGCTTCAGGGTTTGGGGTTTCGGGTACTTCGTTTCGGATGTAAGGTGTAGGTTTGGGCTGATTTTGGCTGGGTTTAAGGCTTCTGGTTTCTGTCGGTCTAGCCCTTTATGTTCAGGGTGAACGCAAGCCTCTGATGAGTTGAAAAACAACCTTCCTTTGAAGGCCTTGATACAACTGGAACCCTTTGACAGGGCAGGGCGGCGCAGTATTGGTCGGGCTCAAGATTTAAGATTCACTTAGAGGATCATGGGACTTAGTAAGTAGGTTATAATTGGGGTTATAAGTCCCCTAAGTGGGGTTATCCTCATTATAACCTACTTATAACCCTACTTCCTAAGTCCCATGAGCCTTCAAGTAGGGTCTCATCCTTCGTTTCGGGCAATACCCATCCAAGGTGCCATGCAGCAGGAGATCAGGACGGCGCAGATGTATTTGCCTGGCTTCCGGCATGAGCTCTGGGTCTCAGGCAGTACCAAAGTTCACATGGGTAGTTGTCAAAATTACGGTCCCCCTTTGGGTAAAAGTGTTTTTTTTTTTGCTGTCGTTGTTTTTTTGCTGTCGTGGCGGGGCGCGTTTTTTTTTGTTGCTGTCGTCCCTGCGGGGCGCGTTTTTTTTTTTTGCTGTCGTCCCTGCGGGCCGCTTTTTTTTTTTGCTGTCGTCCCTGCGGGGCGCGTTTTTTTTTTGCTGTCGTCCCTGCGGGCGCGTTTTTTTTTTTTGCTGTCGTCCCTGCGGGGCGCGTTTTTTTTTTTTTGCTGTCGTCCCTGCGGGGCGCGTTTTTTTTTGGCTGTCGTCCCTGCGGGGCGCGTTTTTTTTTGCTGTCGTCCCTTTTTGTCTTTTTGGCTGTCGTCCCTGCGGGGCGCGTTTTTTTTTTGGCTGTCGTGCCTGCGGGGCGCGGTTTTTTTCGCTGTCGTTGCGCTCCCCGGGCGCTTGTTTATTATCATCATTGTTATTACTACTACTATACTATTACTATACTACTACTACCACTACAACAACAACTACTACTACTACGACGACGACGACTACTACTACTACTACTAGCACTACTACTACTACTACTACTACTACTACTACTACTACTACTACGACTACTACTACTGCTGCTACTACTGCTACGACAACTACTACTACTACTACTACTACTACTACTACTACTACTACTACTTGTTTGGCTTCTGCATGGCGCGTCGACTGACTGCATAGCAGGTGACAGTTGAGTATCGAAAGGTTGGACCTTACAGCGATGCGAAGCAAAACTACTGCTTTTGTTTCGCCGTTGTGTTGTTGCGCGTGCCGGGGTTTCTTGCTTCGCACGTACTACACACCCCTCAAACGCATGTCTTCCGTAATAGTGATGACGGAATACGTATACTACAGACAAGCATTCGGTCGGAAACATGTCTGTATGACAGAATCAAGGCATATTCCACCCATATATTCCTTCTAGGAAAGATACGTCTTCTCAGCTCACCTCCACATCGCCCTACCTATACTACACTACTACTCCTGCTGCTACTACTACTACTATAGTACGGGTGGAGTTCTATTTCGGTCCGTTTTTTTTGTTTTCGGTTCTTTTTGTTCTTATTTGGGCCCCCACGTCCTATTATTTACACACGATGCCGGCTGAATGTGTCGCCCCATGTGGTGCCTTGCACAATTTTGGCTGATTTGATTTCGATGTCTGAATGGTGTTTTGTTTCTAAAAGACTCATCTCAGGCATCGCGGGTTTCAAGAACGACTCCTATATAGGCTGTCATGCAACCTTGCGCGCGGCTTAAAACAGCGGGCCCCATTCGCAATCACGATGCTCGCATGGCTGGTTTACAACAAAATCATATGGGCGACGGGGCGGGGGGAGGGCCGGGGTTAAAGGGGGGCAGCCAGTCAGGATGCTCGCATGCTTGGTTTTAAACAAAACGCATATATGCTGCCATGCAAGCTTGGCACTCTCGCACGCGCGGGACAGGCTTCCCATTTGCAAACACATATTTCGCAAGGTGAATGGCGTTGTTTCAAGAACGCACATATTATGCAGGGTGTGTTTCAGCAACGACCCCTATGCTGTCACGCAAGCTTGCAGACGGCTTGAAACAGCGGTGGGGTTGGGGAGGCAGCCCCCCCCGCCCACACTTGCAATTATGATGGTCTCGTGGTCGGTTAAAGCAAAAAAAGAAACAGTGCTGTCAAGCAAGTGCGCACTCTCGCATGCCCGGCGCAGGTTCCCAATTGCAAGCACCCTTGTCACAAGGTGAATGGTGTTTTGTCTCTAAACGACTCATCTCAGGCATCGCGGGTTTCAAGAACGACTCCCAGGCTGTCATGCAACCTTGCGCAAGGCTTAAAACAGCGGGGGGGTTGGGGGGGGGCAGCCCCCCCCATTTTCAATCACGATGGCTGGTTTAAACAGCGGGGGCGTTGGAGGGGGGCGCAGCCCCCCACATTTGCGATTCTATGATGGTCGCGCGGACGGCTGAAACAAAAAACGCATATGTGCTGTCAACCAAGTGCCACTCTCGCATGCCCGGCGCAGGCTCCCCGATTGCAAACACCCTTGTCACAAGGTCAAAAATGGTATTGGATTAAAAGACACATCTCAGGAATCGCGGGTTTCAAGAACGACTTCTACGCCGTCATGTAACCTTGCACACGGCTGAAAACAGCGGGGGGGTTGGGGGGGGCGCAGCCCCGCCCATTCGCAATCACGATGCTCGCATGGCTGGTTTACAACAAAATCATATGGGCGGCGGGGCGGGGGGGGGCGGGGTTTAAGGGGGGCAGCCAGTCAGGATGCTCGCATGGTTGGTTTTAAATAAAACGCATATATATGCTGTCAAGCAAGCTTGGCACTCTCGCATGTGCGGGACAGGCTTCCCATTTGCAAACAATTTTTTCGCAGGGTCAATGGCGTTGTTTCCAAAACGCACATATCATATTATGCAGGGTGGGTTCCCCGAAACGACCTCTATGCTGTCACGCAAGATCACGCAAGCTTGCAGACGGCTTAAAACAGCGGGGGGGTTGGGGGTACGCCCTCCCTACTACTAGTACTACTAGTACTACTAGTACTACTACTACTACTACTACTACTACTACTACTACTACTACTACTACTACTACTACTACTACTACTACTACTACTACTACTACTACTACTACTACTACTACTACTACTACTACTACTACTACTACTACTACTACTACTACTACTACTACTACTACTACTACTACTACTACTACTATACTACTACTACTACTACTACTACTACTACTACTACTACTACTACTACTACTACTACTACTACTACTACTACTTGATAGAAACCTTAAATGAGCAACTTAAACGCCCAGATATTGTGTCGTTCCCGATACTGTTGTTTGCGAGGGCGGTCGTCCCCGGGGGCGCGTTTTTGGGCTGCCGTTGCGGGGGCGCGTTTTTTTTTTTGCTGTCGTTGCGGGGGCGCGTTTTTTTTTTTGCTGTCGTTGCGCGGGCGCGTTTTTCTTTTTTGCTGTTGGTGCGGGGGCGCGTTTTTTTTTTGCTGTCGTTGCTGCGGGCGCGTTTTTTGTTTTGCTGTCGTTGCGGGGCGCGTTTTTTTTTTGCTGTCGGTGCGGGGGCGCGTTTTTTTTTTGCTGTCGGTGCGGGCACCGGGGTTCACTCACTCACCGGCTTCCTGGGTCCGCGCAACGAGAACAAAAAAAACATAAAGGCAACGACAGCAAAAAAAAAAAAAACACTGGTTCCTCCCCCTTTGGGTACCTTAAATATTAGATGCCGTATTAAGGCCAGAAAGGGGCCTAGATTTTGACAACTACCCACATGTAGGGATCACACTTCCTCCTGCATTTTTGCAGCATACCCTAAACCCTCAGCACGAGATCCAAGACCTGATAAATTAACTGATAAAGCCCCCTCCAAAGCCGGGAACCCCAAATGCCGGAAACTTCACCCCCCAGTGTGGTCCGGGAAAGCTCCGCAAAGCCTCGAACTCCCAAGATAGCGCCGCATAGATCCGCAGCCCCCCACTGTACTATGAAAATTTAGGCTTAGAGAGGCTTCTTCCTGTCTTAGGGGAAGGAAAAAGTGATGAAACTCACCAAATGTTTAATATCCGAAACCACGCATGAATCTTGAAGCCTTCCTGCCCTAGTCCAGCCCAAGGCACTGAGAGGCTCCGGGAAGCTAAGCTCCCCAAGGCCCTCCTCGGTACCGAAAGTACGGGATTGCTAGGGCTTGGGGGGTTTTGGGTTGGCTTTGGGAAGTTAGGGCTTAGATTGCTAGGCTTTGGGCTTTAGGTGTCGGTTTGGGGAAGTTAAGGCTTCGGTTTGAGGGCTTGGGGTTCTGGGTTTCGGTTTGGGGAAATTAAGGCTTAGAAGGTTTCAGGGCTTATGGTTTAATTTAGGCTTTGGGAAAATGAGGCTTAGGTTTTCGGGTTTAGGGTTTATCCAAAAATCGGGGTGCTGACTTTGTGAGCTTCGGGTTTTCGGGTTTTGAGCTTGGGGATAATGGGCTGCTGCCTGCCGGGCCTGTTCTTGCGTCCCCTGGTTTTTGAGACTCCTCCGAAAGCCTCACCCCAAACCTAAACCTTAAACCCTAACACCAAACCCTAAACCCTACATAAACCCTAAGCCCTATACCCTAAACCGTGTCACAAACAGAGCAACCCAGACATCCCCATGAACCCTACAACCAAATCCGATCACTGCAAGAAACACTATAAACATCTTCTCAACGCAGATGAACAAAAATCCTTTCAACACAACTAATCCTTTCAAAACAACCCTGGTAAGACACATCCGGTTTAAAAGTAAACAGCGCGCCTTCGCGCGGCTTTGAAGAAGCTGCGCCCGGAGTGGCGGCGGCTTCTCAGCGGCCTCGCGCTCAGCCTGGCGAAAGGATTTCTGAGGGGCCCTTTCTGCTTTCTGTCTTTGGGTTTTTAAGAGTCTTTAAACGGTTTTTGCTTCATGTCTTTTTAAGGCTTTAAGGGGCTTAGGAATCTTCGATTTGGGCGCCGAGGAGTCTTTCCTGCAGCTTAGAGGTGTTGCGGGGTTGGGGGCTCACTGGATGTGCCGTGGCGTTGTTTCAAGTTGCTTCGTAAGTTTGGGCGTAAGGTCTCAAGGGTCTTGGGGTGTTGGGATCTTGGGGTGTTGGGGATTAGGGGTTTGGTGGGGTCCTGCTGGATACTTTCCCCGAAATCAGGGATGTTGCTTAGATCACCGTCCTATTTGACGTGAGGGTTGTTCCTGAAGCAAGGTGTATTGGAAGATCTCGGTAAGACTGTAAGATGTTCAAAGACTTTATCTGACGTAGGTTTCTATTCCCCAAATGAATCTGCGGCTCTTTCAATGTGAGTTACTATGCGTAAGCGAGCATGATGATCCGCAGTCTAGCACCTGTCTAGGGTTTACCCATAGGCCCCATAGTAGCTCCTTTTGGGGTTCATATTTATATTTATATAAGTTATAAGGTAATAAAAGGAACTACTACGGGGCCTATGGGTAGGCGGCTAAGAAGAGGAAGTCCTGAACCCCGGAATACATGAAACCGGCGCCGCTTTTTTCAATGGCAACGGCTCTTGGTGAAACCCGAGCCTAAGCTCTCACCACTAAACCCTGAACCAAAACCCTGACAAGTTTGAGTTCCACGAGCTATCACTCAGGGCACAGAGTTCGGATAATGAACGGGTCAGGATAGTTGGTAATGGTATTCCTGTGTCACTGCAGTGCAACATAACCCATAACTCTCTTCTGAATATTAAGACCCCTGTTTTGGTATGTTGAGCGTGCCTTCGTTTCCTCTGCAAGCGTCTCGACATCCGCAGCATTCTCTGCGAAGATAACGCCACCGTGTCCCACCTCATGCTTAGTTTTGAGTTTCAAAGGGCTTTGTTTAACGTTCCAGGCTTCAGGATTTAGGGTTTAAGTTTTAGGGCTTAGAGTTTAGGGCTTTGGTAAAAAGGTCTAGGACCAATGCCAGAAGAGAGCGGTAAAGTTTAACCAGTAGATTGCAGTAAATCTCCTAAAGTCCCTAAAAACTTATCCATATGCCGACCGAACAGCGTCCCGCAAGTGCCGGTAGCAGCGGCAACCACAGACAACTACTGACAAAGCATTCAGCCCCCTGGGCCCCGACCCCAAAATACCTGAAACCCAAGACCTCAAACTAAACCCCAAACCCTAAACCCCTTATAGAACCCTTATGGGAACCCTTAAAGGAACTCTTAAAGGAAACCTGAAAAGCCCCCAAGTCCGAAGCCGTAAATCTTCTGCACAATTCCCCGGCCGCCGACCCCTGAATCCAGTTGGCCCCAAACCTGAACCATCAAGCCCATGCACCTGTGCCGTCACGGAGTCGAACGACGCCTTGTCTGCGGCCTTTAAGAAAGATCTTCGTTTCGGCGTGTTGAACCGGGGTCTCTTCCTTCGTTATCCACTCTACCTGTGATCGCTTGTAGACAGCCTTATTACGGGCAGCGCGGGCCTTATTTACCGAGCTTTTCAATACGACCGACTTCGGGATCAAGCACATGGGAGGCCTGTGGTAAGCTAGGCTCCATGTTGCAACAGGGATCCCACTATTCTGAGTCTGTACCCCAGAGTATACGTAGTAGTATCCCCTTCTACAAACCAATTTGTCTCGATATATGCCATAGTCCCATATTGGTATACCATAACAAAAGCCTACTTAGATTCTAGTTACTACGGCCCCCATACTTTGGGGGCCTCCCGAAGTACCAGAAGCTGCAGTATCCAAAAGACGTTTATCTAGCCAAAAACCCTACATCGTGAACCAAAAACCCAAAATAGCAAGAATCGGAAGAAGAAGCAATGATAATAGCCTCATAGAACCCTTACAAAACCCGATGAACCCCTAAACCCTATAAACTCCTGAACCCGATAAACACTAACCCCTAAACCCTGAAACCCTAACCCTAAACCCCTTAACCCTTGAACTTTTAGCCCCTGAACCCTAAACTTAAACGCCCCGACCCTCAAGCGTTCTATAGCCAGAGACAGCAATACCCCTTATTTAAGGAATACCTAGGGCCAGGGTTCCTTTGAGGGATCTAACTATAGGGTTTGGGGTTTAGGGGCCTCAACACCCCTAAACTAAGGAATATACCTTAAATCACTAGGGGCTTCATATTCTGATTTAAGCTATATTCCTTCACTAAGGGAAATGGGGCTCTCTGGGAACTTGTTTGCTTATGATTATACCTTAAATACTGGGTCGATAGCCGGCCTCCAGCTCCTTCAAACAGAGCTCCGCAGCCTTCGCCTGCGAGGGATGGCCCGATTGCCTTGGCTCTGCATTTTTAAGGGTCTTTCAAGCAGGGTTCTACTATAGGGGCCTAAATAACTACCATTACTATTTTGGGGGTTCCTTACTACAATTATAGTATAATGGGCTCCAAAACCCTATTCTAATTGCAGGGGTTCTCTAAGGGTTCTGAAAGGGTTCTAGACTAAACGCTCTCTAAGATTTCTCTAAAGGGATCTATAAGGGTTCTAGAAGGGTTCTAGAAGGGTTAGGGTTTGGGCTTAGTGGTTCGGGGTGAGGGGTTCGTGGGCTCCGGGGGGTTTAGGGGGTTTAGGGTTAAGTCTTCGGGTTCTTTGCTGCGGGTCTATAAGCTACTATTTGCTTAAGAAACACACAAAAAATAAAAATAATAATCCCTATATTACCCCCATAAGGAATATTTTTTTATTTTTTTGGTGGTTCTTAAGCAAATAGTAGTAAGGGTTTCGGGCCCTTGGATGTGGGTGTTAAGAGCTTTGGGTCTTAGGATTTGCCCAATCGCTGTGAGCTCTCGTTGTTGGACTCAAGGTTTGGGTGTGGGGTCCAGGGAGAATTACAGACTGCTTTCCCCTTAGCAGGGGCTGTTTGGGAGATCAGAGTTGTGGCTTCAAAGCTTGGATGTAGCATTGGGTATTGGGTTGGATTTTGGTATTGCGGTGTAGGGTTCGGGGGGGGTAGTACACACCCTAATTAAACGAAACTCACCCAAACCCGCAAAAATTCTCAGACTCAGACCTTCACAGAACCCTGCGAAATCATTGAAAAAACACCTATAAGCCCTTAAAGACCCCCTTAAAGCTGCCGAGGTTCAGCGCCTTGAGCACGGAGAGAAGTAGCGGCAGGATCTCTGCCTGGACTCGTTCAAATGGATGATCCATCAAGGCTCTTAGAAGGGCCTTAGGGTTGAGGGCTTGGGGCCCTGGGGTCTGGACTCGATAAGCGGATGATCGATAAAGGCTCTTAGAAGGATTTGTTAAAGGGATGGTTGAGGGATCTTTCAGGGCTCTATAACGGGGCTCTTTCGGATCTTTAAAGCTATGATCTGAACCTGATAAGGCAGGGATGTTTAAAGGGTGCTTTCAAGGGATCTTTAAGGGATCCCTGCTGGATCTTTCGGGTCTTTCTAAAGGCAGGTGACTATCCTTACGGGATCTCTATTGGGTCTTTATTATTCAAAAGTTCTTCCACGGGATCTGCAAGGACTCTTTGAAGTGCTCCGATAAGGGAGTGTTACTTACGGGATCTATAAGGCTTCTTCAAAAACCATTGTTTGGAGGGTCCCTGAAGGTTGGATCTCTACAACGGGGATACTCGGCTAAACCCTAAACCCTATATAAACCCTATATAAACCCTATATAAACCCTAAACCCTAAACCCTAAACCCTAAACCCTAAACCCAATCATTCCAACCTTAGCGTTTTAGAGCTCGCGTGAAGAGCTTGGCTCGGGTGCAGAACAACCCAGAGAGCCTGCCGCTACTCCCTCATGAAACCTACTATTTGCTTAAGAACCACCAACAATTAAAAAATATATTCCTTATGGGGGTAATATAGGGACTATTATTTTTATTTTTTGGGGGTCTCTTAAGCAAATAGTAGAAACCTACAGAACACTTAGAGGACCCTAGTTCATTATCAAAAACCTAAAACAAAAGGAGTATCCCAACCCCAAAACAAAACCCCATTACAGAAATAGAACAAGACAAAAAAGCCTTGCTCATACCGCCCCTCACCCCCGGAGTTGTGTAAACGACGTCTTCAACCCTAAACTCGAAGCCCTACATGGGGAAAATGCAGAATCCTTCATAGCAAGACTCCCAGAAAAGGCCCCATCGCCTTCTTATACCACCCCCTGTAATCCTCAAACAACCCATTAAACTAAACCCCCTACAAAGCCGTAAAACAAGGGAACAAAGCGTCAAAGCAGTAGGCAAACCACCTTGGCTTTCGGTCCGCTTTGGAGCTTCTCCTTCCAGAGCAGCGTGGCCACGCGTCGGACGTCGTGGTGGTCCTGAGGGCCCAAGCTTTGAGTATTTCGGGCTAGGGGGTCTACAGGGCAATAGGGGTTCTATCAAGCTTCTGTAGGATGTCCTCCGGGACTATGGAGAGCTGCTGTGGGGTTCTATGGGGTCTTTATGGCTCTTGGGGTGAAAGGCTTCGGGGTTCTACAGAGTCTTTATAGGGTCGTCATCTCGTTAAGGGTTTCAGGTTTCTGCAAGGATCGATTCGGCTTGCATGGGGAGTTAGGGCTTGTGGCTTAGGGTGTTTAGGGTCTTGTTTCTGAGCGCCTTTTTCCCCTAGCAGTTAAGGTCGGCCGAATCCACTTTTGTGGAAAGGCTACCAAGAAAACCCTGCTTCAGGGTCTAGGGTTCAGGGTCTTTTGCTTAGGGCCGGATTTAGGGTTCAGAGTTGTTCTATACTGGGGCCCCCTGTAAGGAGCCAGTTGTGCACAGGAGCTTCGAATCTTTCGGGGGATCTTGGCAGGATTCTAGGGCCACGGGCTCCTGGGTTGTCTTGTTTGCGGGATGGTTGAGTTCGGAAGCCTCGAGCATTGAAGTTCGTTGTCCCTTAAAAGAACCCTCCTGAAGGGACCCTCCCTAAACCCTCACAACCCTAGCCGTACAGGACTCCCCCCCCTAAACCCCTCAACCCTAGCCTTAGAGGGACCCCCTCAAACCCTATGGAACCGAGGGCTGAGATGAAGAAACCTACAGGTTCACCCTAGCGGAACCAGCGCTTGAAGCCAACCCGTGAAAAAGAACATCTACCACCTAGCCGCTTTAACTCCTGGGAACCCGAAACCCTAACCCTAAACCCTAAACCCTCAACCCTCAACCGAAACCCTACCTTCTTGGGCCAAGAAGCATCCGTTCGCGCAATAAAGATGGAGCTCAGCAGGGAGTGCCGGTGGAACTGCGAGAGGCAGTCCATCGTCAGGAAGTCCTGTTCTTCGATCCTACTTGGAGGTTCATGGGTAGTTACAATTATAGGTGCAGTTACTCTACTTCTGCTTATAACTGCCCATGAACCTCCCGGTAGTTTCTCTGCCCTGCTTGCCGGCTCCATCGTTCAGGGCTGCCGGGCCCTCCGAAATCCGAAAGTGCAGCCTTTTCTGAAGCCCCAAACCCTAGCGCCACTGTTCTCAAGGTATCATCCTAAGGACTGAACAAAGTAAGCTTTGGGGTTTAGGGGTTTAGGGTTTAGGGTTTGGGGCCCTTGATAATTATAGACTACATAGGGTTTGAGGGTATATTATACCATAGTTATAGTCGGGAAGCCCCAAAATGGTAAAGGCAGTTATTTAGGCCCCGATGGTACCAGCAGTACTCCTTAGTCCATAGGCTTCCTTAATACCATCATGCTACAATCCAGCCCAAAACCCTGAAACGAAAAAAATTGCGGGTCCCCTAAACATAGCCCTCATAGGAACCTTCATAGTTTGCCCTATAGAGCCCTTCGAAGGAAGCCTATTCTAATCATGGCGATTACTATACTGCGGTGCCCTCATAGTAGCGCTTATGGTAACCTTTGTTGCAACCCTTATAGAAGCCCTTAAAGGAACCCTGTTTAAGGTCCCCATACTCTGGTGCCGGGAGCAAGCAGAGGCGTCCTGCCCGAACTTCATGCCTTCGCTGATCTTCTCGCAGAAAGCGAAGAACCTGGGACTCGGAAAACGCCAGACCCTAAACCCTAAACCCTAAACCCTAATCCCTAAACCCTAAACCCTAAACCCTGAACCCTAAACCCTAAACCCTAAACCCGGAGCCCTCATCTCTGAAACACCAGAACCTAGGGATCCCGGGGCTCAGGAAACCATGGAAAGCGTGACCCCCGGGGTGCACTCGAAAATGGGATCCCGAGAGGTGAATTCGAAACTAGGAATCATCCTGCGTGCCTAATTTAGGGGCCTACACCATGTTCAACAGGCTCTTGGGCGGTCCCAGGTGGGACCAGACGGGGACACTACGACTAAATATCCCGACCTTACACGGGAGTTTCCGAAAACAAGGGATCCCCTAATAAAATACCCTAAATAGTGGGATCCTTCTATAAGGATGCCAAAATACGGTACCCTAATTTTCGGAAACTCTACTTAAAACCCTTATAGAGCCCTTTAAAGGAGCCCTTATAGTACCCCTTTTAAAGGTACCGCGAATTTTCGGAAACTCTTACAGTAACCTCTGGCTCAGGCACAGGTCCATGGCCCTCGTCCTGGACTCTTCGTCTTCGAAGAAGAGCGCCTCATCCAGCTCCGTGGTAGCGTTTAGGGGCTCAGGGCTCAGGATTTAGGGTTTAGGGCGTTTAGGTTTAGGGTTTAGGGTTCAGGGTTTAGGGTTTAGGGTTCAGGGTTTAGGGTTCAGGGTTTAGGGTTTAGGGTTCAGACTTTAGGGTTCAGGATTTGGGGTTCCTTTGTGTGGGTGTAGGATTTTGTGTTCAGGGCTTAGGGTCTAGGTTTCCTGAGCTCATAGATGTAGGGTTCAAGGCTTCGGGCTGGGTCTGGGGCCTTTCGGGCCTTTGGGCTGGGGTGAAGACCTCGGGCTTTGGCTTTGGGGTTTAGGGTTTAGGGTGTTTATCGAACTTTTCGGTGGTGCAGGAATCGAGAGCAGGGTGTGTATTGCTGGAATCTGCAAGCCATGTCACATCTTACCAGACCATTGAACACGTTCACTGGTTTTGGGTGTTGGGTCAGCCTTTACCTGTAGGGTCTAGGGATTGAGGGTGGTGAGGGTTTAAGACTTTTTGGGATGGCGCTGATTTTTGCCCACATTTCCGGTTTGCGGCTTGGGGCCCAGAGCTGTGGCTGAGCTACGAACTCACACGAAACCTCCGAAACCCTTAATTCTACATCCCGACCCTACAACCCCCGAAAACCGGAACCCTAAACCGTAGTACACTCTTAACCCTAAACCTTAAACCCTACATCCTAAACCCTAACCCTAAACCCTACATCCTAAACCCTAACCCTAAACACTACAAAACCCCCAAACCAAAAACGCGGAAACCTACCCCTTCCCGAGGCATCTTTGGTGAGGCCTCCTGCATGCGGGGTAGGAGAAGGTGCGGAGCAGTGGCTCCATACCTGGGCCACTTCCCGTTGTGGGCTGAGGGTTTAGGGTTTAGGGGGCTTCCCAGAGACTCCAATCTTAATTAAGGAAGATTCCTTAAATTATGGTAGGGTCCCTAATATGATTTAAGGCATATTGCGCCACTTCCGGTTTTGGGCCTAGGGTTTCCCAGACGCACAATCGCTTTGGCGTAGGAAACCCCAAACCCGAAACGGTAACCCCGTAGGAAACCTCAAACCCCAAACGGTAACCCCTTAAACCGGTCGAGGGGGCGATGAGGTTGGAGGGTTCGAGGTTCAGAAATCAAAAAAATCCACCAAAGCTTGGATCTTAAACTTACACCCTACATTTTGTGGTTCAAACTGTCGACTATGACCGAAGGTCTGTGACCTTATCCTACAGGACTTAGAGCCTCTTGGGGCGTGAGTGTCGCGATCGAGGGCCTTAGGCCTCCCATTGGGGGAGTCCAAGGGTGTAGGGTTTAGGCTTCAGAGCTTAGGATTTGGGAGTCTCCGAAAATTAGGGGTACCTTATTTGGGGACCTTATAATAAGGATCCTACCATTTAGGGTGCTATAGTAGGGTCCCCGATTTTCGGAAACCCCCATTTAGGGTTTAGGGGATGTTTTCGGGTTTCAAGAAATTGGGTTGCCTTGGCTTTGCGTCAAGCGAGGCCGAGATGCTCGTCGATGAGCACCCGCACAGCGGCTACTGCCTCAGGGCTGTAAAGCCGTAGGATTGTGGTGTTATAGGGTTTAGTTTTTGGGTTTGGGGTTTGGGTTTATAGGGTTATAGTGTCTAATGTAGCAATAGGGTTGTAGGGTCTAGGCATGTTTAGGGCACCCCCAGACCCGAAAACTCCCCAACACCCTGCAAAACCTGAGCCCCAGAAGCCCCAGAAACCCCGCTTTGGCGTCTAGGATTCGGATCGAACTCCACGACTTAAAGGGAGGGTCTGGGGTTTAGGGCTTGGGCCTCAGCATTCAGGGGTTTACGGTTTAATGTAAGAACCTGATAAAGGAACCCTGGGCCTGGAACCCCCAAAATACGGTTGATGATATAAATCCTGCATTACCTTAAGGACCCTAGACTATGGGGGATTATGGTATATCCTTATTGTGGGTAATGCAGGATTTATATCATCAACAGTAGTAGGATTCATATAATGAACCCTAATACGGGGCCAAGGTTTCTTAATCAGGCTCCTACATTAGGGGTTCAGGGGTTTGCTTTAGTTTCGAGCCCAAGTTGCTTTGGGTGCCGGTTTGTCTTGGCTTCCGCTGCGCAGAACACGCGACATTACTGTAGGGGCCTAGATAATTACCCATATTGTTGTTGGGGTTTCTTATTATCTATATCTATAGTATTAAGGGCCAAAAACCTATTCTAGTTATTAAGGCCCCTACATTGCACGAAAGCCGAAAAGACACTGGCGCAAAACCTTGGAGAAATCTGACCCGTCTGACACTGCCAACAAGCTCGACACCGTCTAGCATCTAAGCATCTAATTAGTACGTACACTTGTAATTTGTAATATGGGCCTTCCTAAACAGCCTTAGAATAGGGTTTCGGGGCCCGTTATACTGTAGTTATAAGAAGGAACCCCGAAAATGATATTGGTAATTATTTAGGCCCCTATAGTACGCTCACTCCTGCAATAAACCCTTAACCCTAAACCCTAAGCCCTCGCGACCAACCGAGGCGAACCCGAAGATGACTCTGCAACACCAGCGGCCTGCTTGTGCACAACTTCCGACTCCTCCTGCAGCGCATTCCTTGGCGCAGTCCGCGCTTGAGATTGAGGGATTGGGCTGGGGAGTCTCGAGCATACCAGTATAGAAAAGTACATCATCGCCGTATTGTACGTACAGTACAATATCGCATATTTTTATTGTACATTCTAGTATACTATTACAGTACATCATAGTATGTTAGTATTGTATATAACTTCCACTCAAGCATGGGATATGATGTTGTCGAGGGCGGATGGCCCTAGCGCTCTGCAAACTCGAACCGGCTCCCCAGTTGATGCGCGACAAGCGCCAGTATTGTGGGGTCAGTAATATAGGGTTTAGGGTTTAGGGTTTAGGGTTTAGGGTTTAGGGAATAATTAGAATAGGACTTTGGGGGGCCATTATACTGGAGTTATAATAAGGAACCCCCACAACAGTGTTGGCAATTATGTGGGCCCCTATAGTACTCATAGTAAGTTGCGAGTAGCTCGAGGTTCACAATGAGTCTTCTGGCGATCATGCCTAACAGCCTGCCAAATCTGAGCCTGCTGGATACAGTGAAAGTCATGACGATGACGAGGATGGAAATGGCGATTATGGCTCTCATGGCCATGAAGCTGGCGAACATCACGTCTCATCATCAGCATCATCATTGTCGTCGTTATCATCATCATCACCGTCTTCGTCATCCTCATCAAGGTCATCATCATCGTCGCCGTCATCATCATCATCATAATCATCATCATGGCTGGGATGGTGACTGTGGTTCAAACCACCACAACAACGACGACGACGACAAAGACCGTTCCGGCCTAAAACCTATCGAGCAGAGACCGAGCTCTTGGCCAGACTCTGAAGTTCTAAACTCCTGCGGCCCCCAAGCACATTTGGAACTGGACATCTGAATACTGTGAGCCGCCGCAGCAGGAACTCAAACCCTCAACTGATCACGTCAAGGTGTTGGAGCTTGGGGTGCACGGTTTGGAACTTACACATATATATATACATATATGTATAGAGGGGCGGCTAATCGCTACAATGAGGGCTAAAGCTTAGTGGCTTAATTAGTCTTTGTACCGAGCTGCAGCGCAAAGGGCAAGCTCCGCTTCAGGTGGGGCAAAAATGCCTCACAACGAGAGTCACAAGGGCTTGCGCTTGAGGTCGCAGGATTGAGGAAGCTTAGGGTGGGGTTGTCCGCTCAACATCAGACCCGTCACTATTCGAACAGTGTTTTGGGGTCGGACATAGTACTATAAGTACGATCAGGAGCCCAAAGCCTCATAGACAGACCTCTTAACCCACGAGCGCTCCCCATTACCAGTACAAGTCAGCTCCGCCTGCGCACCGAGGCTGGCGACGGCCTCTCAGGGTCTGGAGGTTCAGGGCTGCTTTGTACTGTCCTGATAGCCACGAATAGCAGCAGTATCATCACCGTATCACCAACACAGAAGTCGGGATCGTCGTCATCAGCAGCATTATCATCGCCACTCCCATTACTCGTTGTCATCCCTCTGCTCTTCATCCTGCTCATCCTCGTCAGCATCCTCATCCGCATCATCGTCACCATCATCATCGTCATCATCTCCATCACCGTCATCAGCATCACCATCACCATCATCATCATGATCGCGACAGTGACCATCACCCTCCTCTTCTTCTTCATCATCTTCTTCGTGTTCCGGTATCAGTCTCATCATCGTTGTTGTCGTGGCTGCTATTGGTAGCGTCAGTACTTTTACCGGTATTACGCTTACACTATACTCGTGTTTTTGCTACCGCTATTACTGTTGCTACTGGTACTGTTTAGTCTTGTTCTAAGTGCTATGATTGAGTTTAACATCCGAAAAAGCAGCATTCCTGCTGCCAGCATTTCTGTGAACATGAACTTGCTGGCTGCTATTAACCGCAGCACTTAGATGCTCTTATCATAAATATGGCTGTCATGATTCCTCTACGGGGCATTCCGGCTCTGCGGGCTGCGGATCTCAAGCCTGTCTTTAAGGTTTGCTTGGGGATCAGAGAGCTCAAGCTAGCTTCAGGCTCCGAAGTTGGCGGCTGAGGCTGTAGGCTTACTGTCGGCGTGGAATTTCACCCTAAACCCTAAACTCTTGGATTTAGAGAGGTTTTCCAGTTTGGGCTTAGGGTTTGGACCCTTTAAGGGCCGAGGGTTCAAAGCTCGTGGGGTTCATGCTTTGGTTCTGGTCGAGGGCGAAGCTACAGATCCATGTAGCTCATGGCATAGTGTAAGGCGAAACCCAAGACTGAAATCCTAAACTTCAAACCTACCCTCCGGGCTAAGAAACTTAGAGGTTGGGGTTCGTAAGGCTTACGACCTTGACACCTGAAACCCAACACCCGGATGGCACAAATCACCAACGCAAAAGATGCAGCAAGACTGAAGTCCTCCGTGAAGGACCTTAAATGGATGGGACTCCCGGCTTCCCGGTCCAATCATGTCCAATCACTACTGATGTAGGTGTAGGTGTATACATATGTATATATATGTTTCTTATAAATAGATATACAAAGAAAGATAGATTGGTAGACAAATCGATAAAGAGATAGGTAGATAGATAGATAGATAGGCAAGTAACTAGGTGGGTAGGTAGATAGATAGACAGACACATAGACAGATCGATAGACCCACAGATAGATTGATAGGTAGATGTACAGATATGTATGTATGCGTATATGCAGACATGGGAACCGCAATGCGTTATGTGCTGTATGTATGTATGTATGTGCTGTATGTATGTATGTATGTATGTATGTATGTATGCGTTATGTGCTGTATGTATGTATGTATGTATGTATATACATATACATATATACATATATACATATATATATATATATATATCCGTGTGTGTGTGTGTATGCATGTGTGCATGTATGCATGTATGCATGCATGTATGGATGGATGCATGCATGCAGGCGCATGTCTGTATGTTGTGTGTGTGTGTGTATCTATATGTATGCATGTGTGTATACATACATATATATAGAAATCTATGTGAATACACCTAAAAATACATAACAAAGAACAGTAATCAATAACAACGACCACCAACATTACCGTAATACTCAATAATCTTCCGAGTGCTGCTGCGGCGGCGATGACAACAACGACAATATTACAAGTCATGTTACAACACATCAGAACAAACGCACCAACACAATACACCGAGAAATCCTAAATTTCTATCCCTTGACCCCAAACTGAGAAATCCTAAATTCTAAGCCTCAACCCGAAAAAGAAAACCGGCCGCCGTGGCCTGGATCAACTGCAGACCACCAGCCTTCGCCTCCTTGGTCGGGCCTCCCATGAAGTGGGAGTTTCCGAAAATAGGGGTACCTTATTTTGGGGTCCTTATAAAAGGATCCTACTATTTATGGTACTAGATCAAGGTCCAAAAATATCCCAAATCGCAGTCGGAGGGTCCAAGCCTAAACCCAGACCCTACTTGGAGGTTCATGGGTAGTTCTAAGTAGGGTTATAAGGGGTTTAGGATTCCTTGAAAGGGATGTAGAGGGTTTAGGGTTTAGGGATTAGGGTTTAGGGTAGTTATATGTAGGGTTATAAGTAGGGTAACTATACTTATAACCCATATTAGGGGACTTATAACACCACTTATAACTCCCCATGAACCTCCAAGTAAGGTGCTTGTGATACAGAGGCCTCGATGATTAACATAACAGTGTTCGTGACTTCTTGTCTTGTAGAAGAATATGAATGTCAGGGACAATTTTTCTGATTGCTCCGAACCCTGTACTGGATTGTTGTTCGGAGTTCCACCGATAAATCTTTGCTTTGAGTTCTGCGAGGCTTTAGAGTTGGGCCGTTTCAAGAATGCTAAACCCTACACCGTAAAACCCAAGCCCTAAACTTGAGCTCGTTTAGGGCTTCTTGCAGTTTGAGGCGATAACCTTCCGAAAATGGCGCCGTACAACGTACGATGCAAGGTTTGGGAAAGTCAAGGAAGCGATTTGCAAGAAGCAGTAGGCAAAGAGTGTGCACAAGCCAAGAAACAGCGCCCAAGCCCAAGCTCCAAAACCCTCAACCCCTACCCCACAAAAAGCCCAAACCCCTAAACTTCCGGAACCCTTCCTGTGAAACACCCCCACCCCCATACCTTGAAGCCCCCCCAAACAAGCTGCCCTGCCCCCGCTAGACCCTAAACCCTAAACCCTAAGCCCCAGACCCTAGACCCTAAACCCTCAGCCCAAAAACCTAAACCCTCAACCCTCAGCCCAAAAACCCTAAACCCTAAACCCTCCTTTCCTGATGGAATCCGGGGCAGCACGTCTTCGTGGAGACACCCTCAGGCGAGGCATGAACGGGGGCTCCGTGGGGCTCCGGAGTTGCAGAGGACTCAAACCCTCAACCCTTCTAGGGTTTAGGGTTTAGGGTTAAAAGTAGTAGATGATGTGTTCTAGAATATATTACAGTATACTATTCTACATTATATATCCGATCATGTATTCTTTAAAATATACACCCCAACCGTAAACCCTAAATTCCTTAAACCATATGCTTGAGAGACAGGTGCGGAAAGAGCCGAACACTTGAAAAACCGTCGATTGAAAAGCTCCGCGGCTAGAAGCCGAGGCGTTGGAGGGCTGTTATCGAATAAGGTACGCATTCGTTCAGCGATGTTTTCACTGAAAACAAGACCTCTACACAAGCGCCTAGATGTCCACAGTGACAAATAATGGTAGCCTAATTGAGAACACCCCGATACTAATCGTTTGAGATATCCTCAATCAACACTCTGTTCCATTTATTGACGCCCCCATCCCAAACCCAAACCCTAATCATTCCAAAACGGGCCCAGCGAAGAGTTGAACTCGGGCTGAAGGGGTTGGGCTTCTAATTTAGAAGACGTGGTTTACTTGGAGGGGCAGGGGACTTAGTAAGTAGGTAATAAGTAGGGGTATAACTGGGGTAACTCCATTCAGGGTACTTATAACCTACTTACTAAGTCCCCTGCCCTCCAAGTAGGGTTAAGAATTTGGGCTTTCGGGTTTGGGGCTTGGTGTTAGGAGTAAAGGGCTTACCCAAGTAGATCGGCCTCTGGGGACTATGGCTGACACTATGTGGGTAGTTGACAAAATTAGGGCCCCTTTTTGGGTACCCTAAATATTCGGTGCCGTATCATATTAAGGAGCCAAGAAGGCTTAAGAAGGGCCCTAATTTTGACAACCACCCATGTGCTTGTTTATGGGTTCCTTCGACAGGTCATGTAGGGGCTGAAGAACTAGAACAAGGTCTTCGGGAGACATTCATCTCCGGGATACAAATCATCACAAGAAAACCACACTCGTGTTGTCTCTGCACCATGGTAAACTTTGCAAAACCAGCAAATCCCAAAATCTCAAAAACAAGAGGACTGCGGTCGAGGGCTACAAAACCCAGTCGGAAGCCGCTCTGACCTACTTCTTTGATTTCCAAAAACCCCAAACCCCTAAACCCCTAAACCCCCAAACCCCTAAACCCCTAAACTCGAAACCCTAAACCCCTAAACTCGAAACCCTAAACCCCTAAACCCCAAAAACCAGGAAAAAAAAAACACAATGCACCAAAACAAGCTGAAAAGGTCAGCCCAGACACCTGACAGGAGGTCCCTCCTGGCCAGCAAAACCTTCGGCACATGGTGAGGCTTTACTGGATCGGGGCTTCAAGGCTCCCTAAACCCTAAACCCGCTTAGATTTCGGGGCTTCGGGTTTAGGCCTTGGGGTTTCATTCTGAAGATGTCGAGGTTCAGAGCTAAACTACACCCTCAAACCCAAAAGGCGACTCTAAAACCCGAAGCCACTGAACCGTACACTCGAAGCAAAACACGAACCCATACATCCTAGGCCCCAAAACCGGAGGATCCCTCACGTCTTGTATCTTATTGAGACCTCTCGGCCCCGGAAATACACATGTACATGCAGAAACTGTAGAGATGTAACAATGTATGTGTGTATGTATACATCAAAGACAGCGAGAGAAAGAGCGAGAGAGAGAGAGAGAGAGAGTGAGGGAGCGTTTGTGTAACTGTCGACAAAGTTTTAGGCTATACTAAACCAGACGTATATAGTCACTGTCAACGCATACGACTAATGATTCACCTTACCATAGAACGCTATGAATTCCCTGTGCAACCGTATAAAGCCCTGTGAAACAGGTATGAAGCCCTGTCCAACACGTCGCCCGCAGCCCACCTCGCCAAGGCCACCCTAAACCCTAAACTCTGAAGCCCTGAGACTCTAAAACCCTCCACCCTAAACCCGAAACTCTGAAACGCTAAAACCCTCAACGCTAAACACGGAACTCTGAAACCCTAAAACTCTAAAACCCTCAACCCTAAACTCTGAAACCCTCAATCCGCAACCCTAAACCCGAAACTCTGAAACCCTCAACCCTAAGCACTGAAACCCCAAAACCCTCAACCCTCAGCGCCGTAGCCCGCCTCCGCAAGGCCCCTAGCGGCGCCTCTCCTCTCTACCTCAGACACATCGTCGTTGGTCTCCTGAGGTCCGAGCACGGTTTAGGGTTTAGGGTTTAGGGTTTAGGGTTTAGGGATCCCAAGAGACTCCAATACTCCTTAACTAAGGAATATACCTTAAACCATCGTAGGAATCCTACTATAATTGAAGGTATATTCCTTAATTAAGGGATATTGGAGTTTCTGGGTCTTCTTGTGCAAAAATTCTACAAGGGTTCTGCAAGCTGTCTAGTCAGTTCTTTAAGGGTTACGGGATTCCAAGAGGGTTCTGCGACTTTTGAATCAGGTCTCTTTAAGGGCCATTTTTGTGTCGAAGGGCTTAGATTCCTGCGTATTTCTGCAGTTAAGGAGCCCTACTTGGAGGTTCATGGGTACGTACACGCGGGGTTATAAGTACCCTAATATGGCTTATAAGTATAGTTACCTTGGACCGGGGTTGGAGCCTCTGGCTGAGCGGGCTCGCGGTCAAGAGCTTTAGGGTTTAGGGTTTAGGGTTTAAGGTTTAGGGTTTAGGCCTTTTTTCTCGTCGTGGCTCGAGTCCCTTTAGGGTTTGGGGTTTAGGGTTTAGGCTTTAGGGGTCTAGGATTTAGGGTTTAGGGTTTAGGCTTTAGGGTTTAAGCTTTAGGGTTTAAAGGTTTAGGGTTTAGGGTTTTAAGGTTTAGGGTTTAGGCTTTAGGGTTTAGGCTTTAGGGTTTAGGATGCAGGCTCGTGGTCAAGGGCTTTGAAGATTTAATGTAACTATCAAATTTCTGGGCTTGTAAGTAACCAGGGAGAAAAAGTATAAACTTCCATTTCATAATGGTTCCTGTAAGAAAAAGGGTTAAAGTATGGTACTCCAAAGCCCAGAAAATAGTTGTAAGCAAGACCATCGCGAGTTCAGAAAGTCATAAGAAGACTTGTAGCAGTGGGACAAGCAAAGGATGCCCTGTTTCAGTGTTAATCGACATTCCTGGAAACCATGACTAGCCACATAGAACTCCAGAAGGCATGATCACGAAAGAATGACCAGAGCAGAATCGTCCACTACACCTGTGGCCTAAGCCCTAAACTATTCCGACTTCTTGTGCCAGTGGAGCCCAGCACAAGCCCTGAAATCAGGGCATGCTTACTATCTTCTGAAAAACTGTAAAACCCTCATGAAAACCTGACAAAACCCTTATGAAGCCTTCCAATAAAAAACACTATGAACGCATTATACAAACACATTGTAGAACCCCAGTTCAGGAAGTCCTTCTTATAGAAACCCTGGCTTTCGAACAAACCAAGAACACTCCAATGTAAGTCCAGTAGCTGTGGACGCCAAGGTCTTGAGCAGGAAAGGAACCATGTCCCGATCCTTGGGTTCTGAGTGGCTGAGGGCGTATGAGGGTCTAAGGCTTAGGGGCTTCGATCCCTGGGGTTTTCGGGTTTGGGGTCTTGGATCAATCTAGGGTGATCAATCGAAGGTGGATCGGTTTAGAAAGGTCGTTTGTATTGCTGCTTTGTTGCTTGAGAACAACCTCCCCGAAACCTACGCACGATCGCGCCCCAAAATCCGCGCACTCGACACCCGAACATGCTACATTCAAAAGCCCTAGAAAAAGTTGGAACGTGCTGGGATTCCCTCTTTCCCGTAGGGGAGCATGAGGGTCATGATGTTCCAAATTTCTCGCTTCTACATGGAACCTTATACTGCAGTAGTGATAAGAATAATCATGATCACAATCATAATCGAAATGTTAGCAATAATCGAGTTAATTCGTATAATGATGACAACATTACTAACAATAATACCAAGGAATAACCCTCAACCCTAAACCAGTAATAATAATGATCATGATTGCTTTTCTTGTAACCATATTAATAATTATCGTAGTAACTGTTACATTACTAATTTTGTCATTAGGTGAACCCTGGGCAAGGCTCGCAGATCTCTGGAAGTCCGAAGGCCAACGATCCGAAGGACTTCGCTGCCTCGTGCTGCACGCCGATCGTCGGATGCAGCAAACACTCCTCGGGGGGGATGTCCCAGAGCGCCCAATACCCCTTAATTAAGGAATGTACCTTAAATTATTCGGGGCTTCTTATTATGATGTAAGCTATATTTCTTAATTAAGGGATATTGAGCTCTCTCGTTAAAAGTTCGGGGGTTTGGTGGCTTTAGGGGTGTAGATAGGTTTAAGGTTTGGAGGCTTAGGCTTCAGGCGTATGGGATTTGGGGTTGAGGGGCTTAGGGGTTTAGGGGATTAGGTTTAAAAGTTTGGGGAAAATCTGTGGGGTTCATGCCCCACTTTGGGCAATCCCAAAATCCTCATCATTGGATCTCCCCACCAACAGCTCAGCACTCTCGAAACCCCTCTTAGCTCTGTCTCTTTCGCTGCCCGTCACTGGAAGTCCGAACACCTGGGATTGTAAGTTCAAGGCCTACGGTTCAGAACGGAAGGTTCAGGGTTCTAAACCCTCGTTCCGAAACATCACTGACTTGGGCCTAGGACAGCAGAAACCCACAGCGCACGCACCGACCGGCGGGCTCCTGCAGGAGCGGCATGAGCTCTTGCAGGTACGGCTGCAACAAAACCTCGGGGCAATCAAGTTTCACCTTTGCACCAAGCTTGCGCGCAACCCTTGATGAAAATCCTCGCAGTTCAAAAGGATTGGAGCCTGGATCCTAATGTCAAGGTTCCTAAGAAAAGCACAAGAACCCTTGGAATGAAGCCTGCAAAAACCCTATAAGAACTCTACAAGAACTTTACAACACCCTCTCAAAACTCCGCAAAAAGAAACAACAAAGCCTTCATGTTTCGGCCGTAGCTTTGGACTACGTCTTCGGTCTTCGGTTTGTCTTGAAACGCTGCATTGACCTGCGAGAAGGGCGTGGGCGGGGGGAAAGGGCATTCTGTTTCGGGCTTAATTAGGAGTTTATGGTTTGTTGCTTAGGTTGGCGAGTTCGGGGCTGATTCTTTCGGGCTGCAGGCTCTAAACACTGAACCCTGAACCCCAAGCCCGACATCCTAAAATCTACACCCCCGAGCCTTGAGGATCATTTGGTTCTAAACTCTGCATCCCTGGCAATTGGTCTGCCAATTTTGCTAGATGTTCAGAACCTTCACTTGGCTTCATCATTGGATTCTTTTGCAACACCCCTGTGTGTGCCCACAGCAGCAAATGGTCGTCCAGCCCTCAATTAACGTCTTCTGCAACACATCTCTGTATTTGCTCACGGCAGCAATCGGTCTGGCAAAGCTTTTTTAAAATGATCACAAAGTTCAATGGACTTGTTCTGCACCAGACATGAGTGTATTCAGAAAAACACATGTGTATGCTCACAGCTGCAATTGGTCGGCCAACCCTCGACCCTTGGGTGCAACCCTCATGGATTTCTTCTGCCACACATACGTGTGTGCTCACAGCAGCAGCTGGTCTGCCAAAATTGTTGAATGTTCAGAACCTTCACTTGACTTCTTCGTTGGATTTTTCTGCAGCGCACACAAGTGTGTGTTCACAGCATCAATTGGTCGGCCAACCCTCGATTGACGTCTTCTGCAACACATGTGTGTATGTTCTCACAGCAACCATCGGCCTGCCAAAGTTAATGTGATCAAAACATGCACGCGCACACACACACACACATACAGAGACACAGAGACTTTGTCCTAGGAGTTTGGGGTGTGATGCGCATCAACATTTACGACAGGGTTTGTAGTGTAGAACCCGGTGAAGCCCTGGAACTGGGTCAGGGTTTCAAAACAGTTGCTGAGGCAGGTCGTGCTCTTCTGCATCCCTGTCGTGCCCAAGACTACTTTCCTGCCCGGAAAAATGTTGAAGCACGAAATGCTGATACTGCTCCTACTGTTTTGTAACACGATCGCACTACCGACAACCGCAGAAGCAGCCGCAGGACGAACCTCGTCATGGTCATACAATGTGGGACTTCCTGATCAAGGTCGGGATGTGAATAGACGGACACAAGTTTGCAATCGAGAAGCCACTAAGCCGTCGAACTTAACTACCATGAAGTCCCCGGAGCTGGCCCATAGGCAGGCGACATCGGACGTGCCGATGTCACCGCAGAACCCTGCACCCCAAAGGATGACGCGGCCGTCTCCATGCAAGGCTGCGAAGCCACTGTGGATGGCGACGATGCGGCAGACGTTCTGGAGCTCTTCCTTCACGTCGCTGGAGTCGCCGCCCTCATAGTCGTCGCTTCATATCAGTGCTAAGAGAGATGTCGACTCCAACACAGACCCGCGCACATGTTCGCCATCATCGAATCCATTCTGCAAGGGCCAAGTTGCAGCTTACTGCGGTCATGTGCTCTGCAAGAGCAAGTTGGAGTCCAGCGTTAATCACACTGCGGCTTCAAGCACATCGCCAACTCTCCCACGTTCCTTCTCTATCACCCCGGCGCTCTGTTCGTTGTTCAATTAGAATGTGGTTTTAGGGAGCACCATGAGAAGTACGTCGACGGTCACGATATAAGGTATACCAGATTAGGCATGCCGCCAAATAGACCTCGTGGATGGTCGAAGTGGCAGGCAAACGTTGCGACTACATCCTCTGACAACCCCAAAACTGATGCAACCCAAGTCAATCAAATCAGCTTCATCGGTGTAACCCAACCCTGACCTGGAATCCTATCAGCCCAGATCTGCAACCCTAAACCCTAAACCCCAATCTGAAACCCGGAACCATAAACTTTCGGGATCACGGTTTAGGGTTTAGGAGCCTCAAGCCTCCCTCTGGAACAGTAAACCCTACTAAAGCCCTAACCCTAAACCCTAACCCCCAAACCCTAAACCCCAAACCCCCCAAAAGCCTATATAAACCCTAAACCCTAAACCCTAAACCCCAAACCCCCTAACCCTAAAACCTAAACCCCAAAACCCTAAACCCCTTAACCCCACCCCTTAAACCCCCAAACCCTAAACCCCTCTGGTGAAAGCGGGGGAGCCGGGTCGGCAATCAGGTTCACGGAGGCACCGACGATCTGCACGCCCTTCATCTTCGCCTCATGTGCCTTCTCTTCTGACCAGAAAGCTCAAGAGCCTAAAGAGAGGCCCTAATCGTAGGTTTTGGGTTTTAATGGTTTCGGGTTTGGGGGGTTAGGGTTTTGGGTATATGGGTTAGGGCTTCGGGTTTAGGGTCTGGGGTTTAGGGGTGTAGGATTTAGGGTTTTTTGGGTTTTCGGGTTTTGGGGTTTAGGGTGTTTGTAGTGTGTGGGTTTGGAAGGTGGGGTTTAGAGTCTCCTGGTACCCGCAGCTTGCATCAACAAAGCTTCCTGTTCAGAAAGTTCCCTGCGTAATGTGCTCTGATGCTCTGAAGACATAAACTTGTCAGGCACCCTAAACCCTAAACTTGTCAGGGCTTACACGGCTAGATCAGGGCTTGGTACTTTAGGTACGTTATTGAGAGTGTTTGGGTGGCAAACCTCTCACTCCCAAACCCGGTTGCTTGCACTGAGACCTGAGGCCTCATGTAGGAACCTCATTACGAAACCTTGGGCCTTTATAAGGGTTCCTTATATGAATCCTACTGTATAGGGCCAGGGTTTCTTAATCAGGTTCCTACATTAAGCCAAACACTCCGACTGTGGCATTATACGGGTTAACTATACTTATAACCCATATTAGGGGACTTATAACCCCACTTCTAACTACCATATGGGTGGTTGTCAAAATTAGGGCCCCTTTTGGGTCCTTATTATAATACGGCACTCAATATTTAGGGTACCAAAAAGGGATCATAATGTTGACAACCGTCCATATGAACTCCAAGTACGGGCGAGGCTTTGAAGGCTCCGGTCCTGCTCGCGCATGGCCCGGGCGACGGTCGGGAAAAGAAGCGCGAAAGCGCAGGAGTCAACCTCTGCTGACAAACCGGTTGAGTCAGGGTTTTAACTCCATAGCGCAGGGACCCTATATCACTTGGGGACTGTACTTGAACTTCACGGGTGGTGGACTGTAAGTGTAGACCTGCAACGAAATACAAACCTTGAGGTGGGGACACTTTGAACCGATAACCCTCACCTATTGGTCTGGTCGTACTTCCAACCCGGACCAGCAACAGAGACATCATAGACTCGACATAGATCCACTCACACTGCTACAGTAGGGTTCGGACCTTGGCGCAGGCAAAAGAAACGGTGGTGCATCCACACCAGACGCTCAATACCACGATTCACAACGCAAACACCCCCACATGCCGTGGGAAGCTCGTAGGCAAGAAAACTTGAACACCCGAACTTCAACAACCCTAAGCCCCAACCCCAAAACCACAAAACCCGAGAACCCCATGAACGACCACGAAACCCAACAACGCACCCATAAAGTTTGCTAGTTGACCCACTCCATACCCTAAACCCTAAACCCATACAAAAAGATACAAAAAGTGCCTGCTGTCGGAGTCGCCGTGTTCAGGAAGGTCGTGTTTGCCATGCGGTGGAGGGTTTCTCCGGCCTTCTCCATGTTGGCGCTATCCTTGATAGGGGCCGTAGAATAGGGTTTTGGGGGCATTATACTATAGTTATGATCAGGAGCCCCCACAAGAGTATTGCCTATTATTTAGGGCCCTGTATTCACGGACATCTGTCGGTCAGAGAAGCGAGTCGAACGAGCCTGGTGGCACTTTGGCCAATCTCAGAACTTACCTACAATGGAATTAAGACTAGCAATGATAGCGTCAGCTTCACTAAGCCACAAGCTACAAGTGTCTGCAGGCAAAAGCTGGGGCTTTCTGCAAGGTCGCAAGATTTTGTTGCGCTGATGGATGAAGTTGCCCCTGTATTATTGGGAGGGTCGGCGCTGGGTTACGGGGGGTATTGGTGGCAGAGTCTAAGCCTGAAGCTCGGCGCGAGAGGGCTCAGGCTCTTTTGGGTTTAGGGCTTAGGGCTTAGACGTTTTAGGGTTTAGGGTTTAGGCTTTTTCGGGCTGAGGGTTTAGGGCTCAGGCTTTGTAGGGCTTTTAGCCTTTAGGACTTAGGCTTTTTGGGGCTTTTAGCGTTTAGGACTTAGGCTTTTTGGGGCTCTTGGCCTCCTATGCGAGGTTTGGAGTCCTCCGCTTCGAAAACCTGGACTTTGCACCCCTAGAATAGCCCGAACTCCCCCAAACCTCCTGCAACCCATATATATATATATATATCTTAGAGCAAGCCTGTAAAGCCCTATAAACCCCGGTAATGAAGGAACCTGATTAAGAAACCCTGGGCCTATAACCCCAAAAAAGTAGGATTCATACAAGGAAACCGCATAAAGGCCCAAGGTTTCTTAATCAGGTTCCTACATTGTTATAGTACCCTTATAGATTCCGTATAGTAACCCTTTAAAGGAACCCTAAGACAGGGCCTAAGGTTTCTTAATCAGGTTCCTACATTACCTCAAACCCGAGGATTCACCTCTCGACCCAGGCTCTACGATGCTGGCAATGATATCATCTGCGAGCGCCCGGATCTCAGGCGTGGCCGCGAGCTCCTGAAAAAAGGCGCCGTCGGAAAAGGGGTCTATAAGGGCTACTATGAGGGATCTATAATCGGGTACTAAAATGTCTTAACCATTAGAAGGCCCACATGGAGGGTTAAAATCTGGGGTGGGGTTGAAGGTTATAGGATATATGAAGTTTAGGGTCTTAGCGGTAAGGGAGCGATCCTAGTCAGGGTAAGAATCTCAGGAGTATATGCCAAGTTTACGGAAGAACCCACCAAAGTTTTTGTCAGCCCCTAAGATCATCATATACAATTTCCATAAAGAATCTGACCCTAACCCCGATAGATCACCCTACAAAAACTGACAAGAACTTGCGAAGGGCGGAGGGGACGCTGGAGGGCTGAGGGCACGCTGTGTCGGTGTAGGGTACATCCTAGGGTTCCGTTCAGTATTCATTTAAGGGGTTCAAGTAAGGGTTTGGGGTTCCCTTTAGTGGTGCAGTGAGCCTTTTCTTGCTGTAGGCTTCGGCAGTTTGGGGTTTGGGGGTTTGAGTTTCGCATTTTGGGCGTGGATAAAGGGTCTTCTTTTTGGGCTCCGGGGGTTTGATGTTTAGAGTTTAGGGGGAAGGGCAGAAGGTAGTTCGGGGTACAGGATTGTACTTAGCGCTACGAGACTCAACCTTTACCAGAAACAACTGCCGAGAACCCTATGGTAAAAACCCTCCAGGAACAAAAATGCAAAATGCCCAAGCTGTAGCACTACTCCCAAAACCCTAAACCATAAACCCTAAACCCCAAACACCAAGCCCAAAGCCCGCAAGTTCTGGGCTTCGAGCCTAAAACATGAGACCTGCTATCTGGCGCCTTGGCCATGTTCCGGAGGAAGGATTCGGCTTCCTTCTTGACCTCAAAGCTTTAAGATATTCACGGGTTTCAAGCACTCAGAAGGCTTCGGGGTTTAGAGTTTTCGTGAGAAATTGACGTGGATTGAGATAAGAGGCTGAACAGCATGACGCTTCTAGTGTGTGAAAGCTACGACGGCTTGCAGCTTCAACCTCCGCCGTACCCTCTAACTCTACCCTCTGCGGAGGAACTGTGACACCCAAAACTGAACAAGGAGTCCTAAGACCTACACTGCTTCAAAACTCTAAACTCCTTGCCTAAAAATTCGAAATCTCTCATCAACAACCCGAAATCGTGGACCACTGACTGGACTGAAGTGGCGAACTCCGGGGGTGAATACAAAAGAAGCTGCAAGGCCAAAAAATTCACTTGCGAGGTGCCGCGTCTAGCTTCAAGGGTTTGGGGTTTTTTGTCAGCTTCGAGACCCCCAACCCGATAGGTTTGTGAGCTCGGCCTCTTTCCGGGCATCGCCCACGGCATCCCTCAAAGACGACATCACTTTCCTTGGCTCTCACAATGCATGTGGTTCAATGTTTCGGTTAGGAGGCATTTACATGACATGTCAAAATGAAGCGGGATGTGGCGCTTTCGTCCTGTAAAGGGGCACAGAATTTCCTAAGGCCCTAAAACAAGGTCCTAAGCATCATCCCTTGATTTCCCAGCGTGGTGCGGGACCCAAACAAACCCACCAAAAAAACGAGCCCCGAAGACCACGGTTTCGGCTTCTTTTTGATGGAATTCGGGTTGTGGCTAAGGCTAAGGAGTTTAAACCATTTGTTGTGGGACCGTGGTCTAGGGTTTAGGCGCACTCTTTGTGGGATTACGATTCAAACGGAACGGCTCCAGAATGCCCCCTTTACGAACGCCTGTTCGCCCAGAAGTACATCTTTGCATCCCTGATCGATTGGTCCGAAGGCTCGAAGCCGGCGCCAAAACCCCTAAATCCAAAGGCACAGTTCTTGTGCTTATCTGGCGATTCTTGCAAACTTAAGGACACTTCGAAGGTGCACGAAAACTAAGAGCAAACTGGACACAAAGTTTTCCCAGGCCCGGAAGCCTGAATCCCGAACTAGGTATTGAGACTCACGGCATGCAGGCATCAGGAGTCCGAGGTTTACCCAGGTTCAAGTTCCAAGCTTTCGGTCTTCAATTGTAGCAGGACAACCACCATTACAAAGTGAACATAGGTGGGATCACCTAAATCAATCCCAGGAGGATCTTGTTCGTCGCAAAGACCACATCCAATTACAAGGCGTGCAGTTGAGCACTGGGAATGCAGCCGCTTCACCAGCTTGAGCAATGAGGTTCTGGATGATGTTAATTAGTGATGTTAGGTTTGCAAAAACGGCTTTGGAAGGCATAGCTCCATGATCCGACAAATCAACATGCCAGCTTTCAACAGGTTTGCGCACAGTGCTTCGTGCTTAGGGTTAAGTGCTGATTCCAAATTACGATGGGCTGGTAGCCCTGCCTGCACACACTAAGCAGAAATTTACTGGTGGAAGCAGCTGGTAGTTTCTTAAATAGTAGCTTGCATCTGGCACCCAGTAGTGGTGGTAGTGGTAGTGGTGGTAGTAGTAGTAGTAGTAGTAGTAGTAGTAGTAGTAGTAGTAGTAGAGATAATAGTAGAAGCAGTAGTAGAAGTAGTGGAGATAATTGTTGTAGTAGTAGTAGTAGTAGCAGCAGCAGCAATAGAAGTCGTAGTGGTGGTAGTAGTCACGTAGTAGTAGTAATAACAATAATAATAGTAGTAGCAGTAGTAGTCGTAGCAGTACCAGTAATAGCAGTAGTAGCAGTAGTAGCCTGACTCGCAGCAGCAGCAGTTGAAGCAGTAGTATCAGTAGCACTAGGAGTGGGACTGGGAGTCGGAGTTGTAGGACTAGGAGTCGGAATAGTAGTGGTAGTAGCAGTCGCCGTTTCGGTAATGGCAATGGTAGTGGTACTGGTAAGCGTAACGTTAGCGGCGACGGCAATGGCGATGACAGTAGCAATAGAAACGGTTGTAGTGGTGGTCGTCGCAGTAGTGGTAGTCGTAGTCGTAGTACGTAGTAGTAGTTGTAGTCGTAGTACGTAGTACGTAGTACGTAGTACGTAGTACGTAGTACGTAGTACGTAGTACGTAGTACGTAGTACGTAGTACGTAGTAGTAGTAGTAGTCGTCGTCGTAGTAGTAGTAGTTAGTAGTAGTAGTAGTAGTAGTAGTAGTAGTAGTAGTAGTAGTAGTAGTAGTAGTAGTAGTAGTAGTAGTAGTAGTAGTAGTATAGCAGTAGTATAGTAGTAGTAGTAGTAGTAGTAGTAGTAGTAGTAGTAGTAGTAGTAGTAGTAGTAGTAGTAGTAGTAGTAGTAGTAGCAGTAGTAGTAATAGCAGTAGTAGTAGTAGTAGTAGTAGTAGTAGTAGTAGTAGTAGTAGTAGTAGTAATAGTGGAACCACTAGTAGTACTAGTAGTGGAAGAAGAAGTAGAAGCAGTCGTCGTCGTCGTACTTGTAGAAGTAGCAGTCGTCGCCGTCGTAGTAGTAATAGTAGAAGTAGAAATAGAAGTAGAAGTAGAATTTGAAGTAGTAGCAGGAGCAGTAGCAGTAGCAGTAGAAGGTGGAGGTGGAGGTGGAGGTGGAGGCGGAAGTAGGAGTAGAAGTAGGCGTAGGAGTAACAGTAGAAGTAGAAGCAGCAGCAGAATAGGTAGCAGGTGGTGGTGGTGCGCATTTGGGCTCATGGGGTGGTCTTGGGAGACTCACGGGGGGTTCTTGGAAGGGCCCTTAAGTTTCTAGGTCTTAGGCGTAATTAAGACAAAGAAGTATGTCGCTATGACAAGGGTAAGAAGCAAATCAGAAGAGCGAGTTTTAAGACTTGCAGCTGGTTTAGATCCCTTCAGATTTATAGCTAGACTGGGGCTTTTGGGGTCTGTTATGCTACACTTAAGTCGGGACTGTCAAGGGTGACGACTAGTTGTTAAAACCCCGGATTCAACCCTATCACCCCTCTAAATCCCTGTAAAGACCCCAAAAAGACCCTAACCATATCAACACCCTACTGTTCGTCTCGGACGCAGTGAGGAGTCGATGTAGAGGCCCGCCCTTAACCCAAAAGCCCTAAACTCTAAAGCCCTAAACCTTAAACCCTCCGGCCTCCTAAAGCAGTCCGGGGGCGGCATCCACAGCCCAAGCTGCCTTGGGCAGCTGGCTGTGGCCTGTGCCAGGAGGTCGCGAAGCAGCCCAAGGCAGGCCACCTTCACCTTCCTCGGGGCTTGCGTAGCTACACGCAGCTTCCGGACGGCAAGAGGGAGACGGCTGTGGGGCTGAGGGTTGGCAAAGGGGGTTTAGGCATGAAGGTCTAGGGCTCTTGAGCAGTTTGAGGGTTGAGGGCGTGGGGCTCTGGAATATTCATCACGAAGAGAAGCACTGCTCGCAGTAAGGGACATGAATTTAAATCCAACGACACGTGCAAAGTTGTAAGCATGATGGGAGGGAGGGGAACGTCACCCTTCTTTTTGGCAAGGTAAAGATGATCGAAATCGAAGTCATGGTTGCGATTGTAGCAGCAGGCGACACAATGCAAAACATACACGAATATGACCCGAAGTCCCCGAC
This sequence comes from Symbiodinium sp. CCMP2592, assembly GCA_905221615.1. Lineage (NCBI taxonomy): Eukaryota > Dinophyceae > Suessiales > Symbiodiniaceae > Symbiodinium > Symbiodinium sp. CCMP2592. The sequence goes on from CAJNDT010000990.1 coordinate 596,157, forward strand.
AAGCGCACACCAAAGTCTGATGCTGCGGAGAACGCAGTAAGAAGAACAGAAACGACGATATCAACTCAACTCTTTATTACAGGAGAGAGGTAGGTAATTCTTCCAACATGAAAGCCACAGAAACTCAAACGGGGACACAACTCGTCAATCCGCTGGTTCTCCAAAGCTCTCTGCACCGTGGCCACGAAGCACAGAAGCCCGAAGGATTTGGGAAGCACCCCATAACAAGCTTGCAACCGCTCACACTTTCGGGTTGTTTAAGGGGACGCGGTTTAGGATTTGGAACGAAAATGCGGCACTAGGGCCGTAGACTCACTGCGACACAAGCGTCGGACGAACTACGTTGCGGCAAGACGCACGCGAACAAGAAACTGCAATCAAAGGCTCTAGGCATCAACTCCAAAGCCCAGGGCATGAAAGCATGGTGAAAGCATGCACCAAACAGACCTCTGAATCTCCAGCAGCCACATCAGCCTTGCCATGGCCATCGCCATTATCATCATCATCGTCATCATCATCATCAGTGTCAGTGTGATCGTCATCACTGCCAGCATCGCCATCACAACTTACAGTTCAACGCCAATCCCGTTTGCCCCAAACCCAGACACTTCCTAATCTCGTCAGAGACCTCTTGCGTCAAGGATCCCTCGCTGCTCACTCTCTGATCAGAAGGGGTGTTGGGCTCCCGTTACAATACTTTTAAAGGCTGTGCTTAAAATTGAAACAAGAACACAAAAGACGAGCAACCCCTCTACACCCCTTGCAAAATAAGCGTGTGTGTGTGTACATATGTATATATATATATATATATTAATGTATTTACCTTTTTTATATATACATGTGATGCAGGCCTACTGAACCCCCCTCCCCGCCCCACCCCATGGTATCCCCCCCTTGCCTGCCAAGTGGGTAGTCGTCTTGTTTGGCCTTGTTGCTTTCCCCCGTCTTCCCAGGTGCCCTGTGGAGTGGGACCTGTGGTCTTTTTGGTTAGCCCCGCCCCGCATGCGGGGGGCAGTGTGTTCTACACAGTTATGGTATGGTTGCTGCCACTTGTTTGTTGTAATGATGCCATCGTTACGTGCCTTCTCCCCCTCCCCCCGCTGTGAGGTGGGGCCTGTGGTCGTTTTGGTTGGCCCCGCCCGCCTGCATTTCTCCATGAAGCACTGACTGGGATCATTCTCCAGAGGGAGGGAGGATGCTGCGTGGGTTTGTTCGTGCGGGAACGGTGGGAGAAGGGGCCCGGGGGCGGGAGGCGCGGGGGGGGGGGGGATGATATTATTGGGGGCATGGGACCCGAGCAAAGGTATGAAGCCCGCGGAGGATCCTTCCAGAACCCTTGTATACCCTAAACCCTAGACCCTAGACCCTAAACCCCAAAATCCTTTCTTGAGGGATCTTTGAATCTTCCGGAAATCCGCCCGGGCGCCATTTCCCCGCAGCTGCGGGGCCCAGATGGGCCAGGAGCACAGGAAGGACCATCTGGGAAGAGGGATTGAGGGTAAGGGTCCTTCGAAGGTTCATGTAAGGCTTCAAGCGGACCATGTGGGGAGAGGGGTTGAAGGGAATTTGGGGTTTGTGGGTTAGGTTTTGGGAAGACTGGGTAAGCATTGCAGCAATGGTCCCGCATAGTGCACTGTCCGCAAATAACCCCGACCATGTTCCCAATAGAACCCTTATGGAAACCCTCATAGAACCCGTATAGAACCCGTATCGTATAGAACCCGTATAGAACACTTGTAGAACCCGTATAGAACCTTTATAGAACGCATATACATGGAACCTTTTTTGAGAAGAGAGCCTGTTTGATGGAGGCCTTAGAGCCCAAAGCAAGGCCTCAGGGAGGCAGCTGCCTCTGGGCCCCGCTTTGCAGACGTGCCGGCAGAGATCCAAAGCCGTTCCTGTTCAGGGCTTCGGGTTTTAAGGTTTAGGAGGAAAGTTCAGGGTTTAGGGCTTGGGGATTAGGTTTCTTTTTTTGAACCCCTTTTTCCGTCTGCAGAGTCTCCTCCCGATGAAATGGTTAGGGTTTCACGTTCAGGGCTTCGGGTTGAAGGTTGAGAGTTTAAGGTTTAGGCGGGGTTTCGGATCTTGGGTTTGGGAGCGAAGCATGGGGAATCCGGAATTTTGTTTGTTGAGCGGCTCTTTTCTCAGGGTTCGTTTAGGGTGGTTGAAATAGCGACGGTACAGAGTTGCTTTCATCATCGCGGCTGTAAGAGGAGTGCCTAGTCGCGTTGTGCATGCGTTTGCAAGGCGTTTAGGGGTTTAGGGGCTCAGGGTTTTGGGTTTAGGGTTCAGGGTTTAGGGCAATGGGGGTGTAGCTATGTTGGCAGCGTTGGCGGAAGAGGTCCTCATCGGCACTGAGTGCTTCAACACAGCCAGAACTGGTTCCCCCAAACTCTGCTGGGGCTACTATGACCCCGTAGAGCATTCAAAAGTTTCATAGAGGCCGTTGCTCGCTTCAGCTCCGCCCTACCGTCTAGACCTCTTTAAAGGAAGCCTTACTGTAAATAGTGAAAGAAGCCTGGTACTAATGCATTACTGTCTTACTATATCATTATATCCCCATATTACTATATTACTACGTTACTATATTACTATATTGCTACATTACTATATTACTATATTGCTATGTTACTATATTACTCTATTACTACATTGCTATGTTGCTACATTGCTATATTAATACTATATCACATGTTACTACATTACCACATTACACATGTTGTTCTATTACTATGATACTATACCGTCATACTGCCAAATTCTCAGGGGCACCTCCAGGTTCTGTCTTCAGCTTCGCCTCCTCCAGTAGAAGCCTCGGAAAGCTTCCCGGGTCGAACTTTGGAATTTAGGTTTGGGATTCTTGATTTGGGATGTAGAGCTTGGGGGGTTTAGGAGTTTGGGGTTTGGGGGGCTCAGGTAGCTAGGGGTTTACGCTTTGGGGTTACGCCGTTTGGGGCTCAGGGTTGCAGGGGTTTAGGAGTTCAGGGGTTTGGGGTTGAGGTCTGGGTAGATGTGGTTGGTGCCTTTCTAGAGACCTTTCTACCGGATGTATAGTGCTGTTTATAGATCCGTTTTATGGGTGCCTAGTGTTGTCCGCATAGCTTCTTTATTGGGTTCGTAGGGCCGTGAAAACAAGGTTGCATGGGCGCGAGGGTTTTCTGGTGCTGCTGCTGGGCTTGTGACTTTTGGGCTTTCGGATTCTGGGCTTTGGGTGTTTTTGTGGAATTGAAGTTTGTGCACTCTGCGGTCGGGGTCTCGGGCTTTGGCGGCTGGCATAGGGGGCTCAATGATTGCGATAGCCTTTTGCGGAATACTATGCTGCGAAATACTGTGGTACAGGTACACAGGGCTAGGCCGGCGTACACTGTGTGTGATTGCTCGGGTACAAAAATGCTTAGTCTTACTTCGAGTTTTATTACAATTAATATTATTGTTGTTTTATCTTTCTTGTAAGTACTACTATAATTGTTGATTTTACTAATTGTAATTCTTGTGATTGCTTTTGTTATTGAAATACTGCTAGGAGTAGTAAGAATAGTTGTGCTATGATATCAATCAGGAAACCACAGTATTCCTTAGCCTACCAAACCCTACTCTTTTTTGTAGGCTCTGATTATAAACCCTAATATGGAGTTTATAGGGACCCTGCAAAAAAGTAGGGTTTGGTAGGTTAAGGTTTAAACCAGACCCCTACTCTGGCAACTTAAACAGTGTGCTATGCGTATCACAACGTTTGACAAAGCGCTTCATCCCCGAGCTGCTTTTCATTGTGCGTTTAGGCGTCCTTTAAAGGGTACTGTAAGGGTTCCTTTAAAGGATCTATGGGGGTTTAAGTTAAAGGTACTATAAGGGTTCCTGTAAAGGAACCATAGGGGTTTGAGAGTTTTGGGTTGTGGGTCCAATGTCTGCTGAACCTTGGCACTACAGTAAACCTTTGCATCGACAAACCACGGTTTAGGGTATAGGGTCTAGGGTTTAGGGTTTAGGGCCTGAAGCAGTCATTACTGGGACTCCTGAAACAGAAAAGCAAAGCCCAACCCCAGGCCTTAAAAAAACAAAATATGATCTTCTTGCAGTTTCTGAAGGATCAACTTCGCCTTCTCCATCTTCATGTCGTCTTCCACTGCCATAGCTTCAAGAGCCTGTTCCACACTTTCTCCAGCTTGGTGTGCAGCAGCCATTCTGGCATAGATCTCTTGTTTAAATGCCTCCTCTTCTTCATCATCTTCTTCTTCATCTCGGTAGTCACCTTCACTCTCATGCTCCTTTTCCGTTGGTGCTCCCGACATGAACCCGTACCAAGTCAAGTATCTGGCCTCTTGCCCGACTTTTTCGAGTTGTCCATTTGCCCAGGCTACGAAGTCATCGCGTCTAGGGGTTTAGAATTTGGGGTTTAAGGCTCAGGGGTTGTGTATTTAGGGTTTAGGGTTTAGGGGTTTAGGGCGTTTAGGGGTTTAGAGTTTAGGGGTTTAGGGTTCAGGGGTTGGGTATTTAGGGCTTGGGGTTTAGGGGTTTAGGGCGTAAAGGGGTTTAGAGTTTAAGGGTTTAGGGTTCAGGGGTTGGGAATTTAGGGTTTAGGGTTTAGGATTTTTGTACGTTTAGGGGGTTTAGAGTTTAAGGGTTTAGGGTTCAGGGGTTGGGAATTTAGGGTCTTAGGGTTTAGGGTTTTTGTGCGTTTAGGGGGTTTAGAGTTTAAGGGTTTAGGGTTCAGGGGTTGGGTATTTAGGGTTTAGGGTTTAGGGGTTTAGGGGTTAGGGGTTTAGGGTTTAGGGAAAAACAATCAAGCCTGAAGCCCTGCAACCGATAGAACAACTAGGAGAACCTGTAAAACTCTATATAAAGCATAGAAAAACCCAGAAAACCCTGCAAAAACAACGCTCAAAATCGATGAAAGCTCACTATCAAAAAAAAAGCACCCAAAACCACCAGGATCCCCGGCAGCAGCGCCGGCAACGCCGGCAGCACAGCCGGTGGGTTCCAGGTCAGGGCGCGTACCGTCTTCAGCGCCCCATCCCTTCAGTTGAGGGCTTCAGGTTCAGTTAGGGTTTAGGGTTCAGGGTTTAGGGGTTTAGGAATTTATAAAAAATTAAGAATTAGGGTTTAGGGTTCAGGGATTGAGAATGAGGGTTTAGGGTTTAGGGTTCAGTGGTTTAGGGGTTTAGGGGTTTATACTTAATTAAGAATTAGGGTTTAGGGTTCAGGGGTTTAGGGGTTGATAATTAGTTAAGAATTAGGGTTTAGGGTTTAGGGTTCAGGGGGGGGGTTAGGGGTTTAGGCAGGGTTTGTAACTAATTTAAGCTTCAGGGATAGGATTGGCACTTCTAGTCCAAGGTTTATGGCTACCAGTTCACCTTGGGCATCGGTGCATAAGGAAGCCGTCAACAAGTCTGTTAGAGGCCTCAGTACTAATTAGTAACCCTAAACCCCTAAACCCTAATTATTAGTTGGAATGTGAGTTCGGGAAACAGGTAACTTCAAAATATGGGGCTCAGCAGTTGTCGAATCATGTTGAAGCCTTAACTCATAACCCCAGAGTCAGCTGCACCCAAAGCTCCTGTCAAGCCCTATTCAAACACGACATGCAGATGTCTCAGTACACGTCACCACGAGAAAAAGCCTCGAAGTGAGCAATGCGGTACCTCGTGGCTGCGCGCTTCATCTTCGCTGATATCAGCTCTGAAGCCCCAGCGGCAATGCTCGCTACCTGGTGGGGAGTCTTTCAAGAAGGTACCCCTGATGTTGTGAAGCACACTTCTGGATTCGGGATTGAGGCCTTCAGTGATCAAGCCCTCAGATTTGGAGATCGACCGATGATTGCACCGATTCTTCACAGACTATCAGAGGTTCTGGTGCCTAGTCACGGTATTTGTGGTGGCGGTCTGCCTCCCAGTCAGGAGCAGTCGGCTTGTTCTGAAATGTGCACGATTGAACTCTCCATCACTCTGGACCTCAACATGCATCAAGCTAAGCCCTAAACCCCTAAAACCTAAACCCTAAGCCCTAATCTAAAGCCCAAAGTCTCAACCCTCACGCTGCATGAGCTCCATCACTTCGCAAGGTTTCCAGGGGTTCAGTTGTTCTGGGCTTTTGGTCTCAGTTCCAAAACTCTGCGCTTTTCAGCAAGACATGAGGCAACAAAGCGTGCCTCTGCCTTGATCGTGCTCTTGTAGCTTCCTCGGTGTAGCTGTTGTCTTCTGACACTTTGTGGGATGGGGGAAGGCCTTGCACAGGCTAACGACAAGAAGAAGAAAAACAGCAGCAGCAGCAGCAACAACAACAACAACAACAAACACAACAAACACAACAAACACAACAAACACAACAAACAACAACCAACAACCAACCAACAAACAAACAACAAACAAACAACAACCAACAACCAACGACCAACAACCAACAACCAACAACCACAACAACAACAAGAATAACAACAGCAACAACGACGACACTGGCAACACAACAACCAACAAAGAATGAACAGCAACAAGCACCGGAGAAGAGACGCCGACACCACCAATCCGGGACGACAGCCCCGACGAGAGGTCGAGGGAACCCTCCCAGAGTAATCCTACGGCCCCGTCCCGAGGCTCATTTAGGGATCTGCTGCGCCTCGACCCGAGCCCTACAATCCACAACCTCGCGGTTTGGGCTGGAGGCTCTGGCTGAGTGCCTTATGCATCGTCGGCATCATCATCAGCAGCAGCTATCCCGACCTCCATACCATCCAGAGGCCTACACCCTTTAGGCTAAGCCCAAAGCCTCAAAATGATCAAACCCCGAGCTTTCGACCCCCAAACCCCAACCCCTAACCCCCCCAGCTCAAAAAAGAAGGTTGATCATCATCATCATCATCATCGTCATAACAGTAGGCAGTAGGAATCATAATGCAGACGACATCGGTAATAGTGTCCCCTGTGTAGCCTGGATACGGTCAGACGATGACTGTTTGAAACTGCACACCCGCGACCCTTGAGATCCCTAGACATCCTTTGCTGAAACCTGCAAAACCAGAACATAAAGTGCACAGAAAAGACCACAAGCCATAAGCAAACAACCTGACTCACGAAACCACAAGTACACCGCACGCCTAAACCCTACAAGTTCCACCTTTGCATCGGAGGGTCCGGCGCCCGCTCCTTTTTGAAGCTGTGCCAGTGCTTCGTCGCTACCCTCGACGGCGCTCTTCACCACCGCCACGACCTCGGAGCTTGCTGAGGCTGTTGGTACTGTAACGTGTGAGGGTCTGTGTGCGTGTAGATATATACACATATTGATCGGAGAATAAAGACATCCCTATCCACACAGATATAGATATATATATATATATATCGTACATCTTCATACTAAACCTCTCATCTTCCAAACTCCTGGCACACCCAGCTCCAAATGCCAAGACTTCTAACCTTATAACGAATCCCCTTTAACCCGGCGCAAGCGTCACTACACGATACCTCCAACTCCCAGATCCCTGACGTCGGAACACCGGAACACCCGGAAGGCCCCAAACCGTAAAGCTCTGAAACACCTTGGAGGGAGCCATCTCACGGTGTCGGGCCAAAAACACCAAGAGATCATCAGAGAACCCTAAAACCTAAACCCTAACCCTAAACCCTAAAACCCTCCCTAAACCCTACAACCCTAAACCCTTAACCCTTAACCCTAAAACCCTAAACCCTTAAACCCTAAACACCCCTAAACCCTCAAACCCTGAACCATGAACCCTAAACCCGAAACCCTGAACCCTAAAGCAACATCCCCTCCGATGCCTCAGCGTCGCCCTCAAAAGGACCGGAGGAGGCCGCCGTCGCCTGACAGGGCTTGTAACTTACCTTTGGTTAGTAGGGAATGGAGGAATGGGGTACAATTATAACTACTATTACTACCATTCTTCCATTCCCTACTAACCGAAGGTAAGTTAGTTGATTTGCGGTGCAGGGTTGAGGGCTTAAGGGCTCAGGGTTTAGGGTTGGGGGTTTAGGGTTCAGAGTTTAGGGTTCCGAGTCAAGGGCTCAGGCCACTTTGGATGTGGGATTTCGGGTCTGAAGCTTAAGTGCTCGGTAGGGGTTTTGATTCTGAGGGCTTAAGTCTTTCTGGGCCTTGGGGCGTGAAGGCTACGGAAGCTAAACCATGCATGCAGGAACCCGAAGCCCGACAACCTGACCCCGAGCTCTCAAAGTCTATACAAACCCACAAACCCCGACGAAAGCCTCATAAACACCGGATCAATACCCTCAACCCAGTTTACTTACCTTTGGTTAGTAGGGAATGGAAGAAGGGTAGTAGTAGTTGTTGTAACTGTACCCCATCCCTCCATGCCCTACTAACCAAAGGTAAGGTTAGAGGCCCCGATCACCCCAGCCTCCTCCGTGCTGCTGGAGGCGGCTGCTGCTTGCTTCTTTGGGGCAGGCTCCGACGGCCCTGAGACTCTACGGGCTGTAGGGCCCAGGGTTTTGGGGTTTAGGGCATCGTCTGAGGTTTAGGGCTCAGGGCTTGGGGGCTGTAGGGCTGTGTAAGGCCGCAAACTATCGGGTTTCTATGGGACTTTCTCGGGTTTGTCGGTGCTTATAGGCTGGTGGTGTCTTATGAGGCTTTTTCCGCGGTTGTGCATCCAAGTGCAATAGCATCTCTTTTGGACGAAGCGAACGAGCGCATCGGCGTAGTAGACTGTAGTGTGGGTTTTACTTTAGGATTTTAGGGTTTAAGGGTTTAGGGCTTAGGGTTGGAGGCACTGTTACAATCCAACTAAGTCGCGAGACCTCTTATCCACTCGGCCCTTCTCTTCGAGCTCTGGGGTTCGGAGAGATGGTTGCGCAGTACATGTACGTAAGACAGGAGGGTGGGCCCTTTCTGTAAGAAGACTACTACAGTAGCAGTAGCACCCAACACTAAATTCCTGATCGCTGGGGAGCGACCTTTCTTCTTGCCCAGGCCAGCAGCCAGCGCCTCCTCATCGTCCTGCCACAGGCCGGAGATTAGGGGCTTCAAGAATGCAGAGGACTGTGGACTTTGGCATACGTCAGCTTACAACGCAAAGCTCTGAACATGTCTTGCTCGCGCAGACTCAAGGCCTTTGGGTCCTTCGACTGCACAGTAGTACACTAACATACTCAGCTGGAGCATGATTTGAGAGTCCTTCTCTCGCTCCGCCCGTCGCTTGTCCCGCTCTTCCTGACACATTCACGGGCTCAAGCCGTAGGGTTTTGGGCGCCAGGCTTGGGCCTGAGGTAAGCGCCAGTGGTTTTTTGATGCTAGGACGAGGGTTCGTTTTGCGAAGTTGCTGCTGCATCTACTTCTGTCAGACGGCCTCAGAGTTTGGGCTGCTTTTCGGGCGGTTCGGGTTTGGGGTGTAGGATCTTGGGTTGTTGTAAAGTGCTGTTGGGTTTATGGTAGGGGGTTGCAGGTTGAGGGTCGTTGGAAAAACTTGGCGGGGCTTGTTTTGCGTTGAGGATTCGGGGCACAGAGTTTACGATTATGGTCTCTTTTTGGGCCCCTATTATAGTACGGCACCTTATATTTAGGGTACCCCAAAAAGGGCCATAATTTCGACAACTACTCATTAAGGGTTTGGAGCCTCGGCTTTTGGGGATTCGTGGCTAGGGTTTAAGCGTCTGGGTTCCAGGTCACGGCTGATGGGGGGTTGGAGTGAGTGATTCGAGAATACCCTACCAAACGCTGAGCCACGGTTCAGGATAAAAACCGGGCTTAAAACCCAAACCCCATACACCCTAAAATCCCTATGAGGGTTTAGTAAAACCGGGCTTAAAACCCAAACCCGCTTGAGCCCGTCCTCCTCCAGCTTTCGGACGTAACCCAATGCGGCTCGGTAGTTGCCGTCCACCTGGGGAAGCTCCGGGCTCTTCCACAATTTAGGGTTTAGGGGTTTAGGGTTTAGGGTTTCTGATATGACTCCTTTGCAGCACCTTCATATCCTGAACACATGAGCTAATCGGCCCATAGTATCATAGAGTTGAGCCGAAATTGGCCACCCAAACATGGCTGGAATATAGACATATACCATAGCGCCCTGGAGCCCAACCTCTAAAGCCCTAAGCCGAAAATCACGAGCCCTACATTACACTAAACCGGAAGCCCTGTAAAACAACAGCACAATCGGAAAGCCCAGCAACACCGATTCCGAAACGCCTTGCTACATGACTTCAGGCACCAGACAAGCCGCGGTCAAGCTCCATCAAACCTTGTTAAAAGTAAGTGAAACTCATCGATATCTCTGCAGCCCTCTAAACATGTTGACCCTGCCCCACCAAACAACCGATCCCTTCAAAGCCCTGCGACCAACCCGAAGGAGAAGCCGTATGAGGTGAGATAAACGTGTGAATCACAATACAATTGTGCAAGGGCTACAACAATGGGATCAAATGCCTCTACGCGCAGAAGCTTGTAATACCCGTGTAGGCCCCAATAAACCGCTTGTAGAACGGTTTAGCGCCGTTTAGAACACTTATTACTTATTACGATACAGCCTCAATGGCTAGCAAGATCCTTCCGTAGCATTGCCATAACCCTGTTTTAAGTAATTCAGGCCCCTACATTCTAGAACCCTAAACCCTAAACCCTGAACCCTAAATCCTAAACCCAGAAAACGAAGCCCTGAACCCTCAACCCTATGTAAACCCTGAACCCTACTGAATCTAAACCTTAAATCCTAAACCCTAAACCTTAAACCTCAAACCCCAAGCACCAAACACCTAAACCTTGCAGAACCCCAAACCTTCTAGAACCCTTGATTCCTCAATTTTCTGGCCTGGAGCAGTTCAATCTGGTCTTTGACCGCGGTGATCTCCGCCTGGATTCCGGCGATTCAAAGCTTCGGGTTTCGGGCTTCGGGTTTAAGTGATCTCTATTTTTTGGCCCTGGTCGTCCCTTTCCGGGTTTAAGGGGTTTTGGAGTTTCGGTGTTTTTCGGGCTTCGGGAAACCAGGCTTTCGGCCCAAAACCGATCGTTCGGGATTGGGCGGCTTAGAGTCTGAGAGTTTAGGGTTTGGAGTTTAGAGTTAAGGTTTAGGGGATTAGGGTTTGGGGTTTTGGGGTTTAGAGTTTAGAGTTAAGGTTTAGGGGTTTAGGGTTTAGGGTTTAGAGTTGAGGGTTTAGGTTTTAGGGCTTCGGGCTTCTGAACCCTGGTTAGCTGCGTTTGGCTTGCAATGGGCCTTGTTCTTCTTTGTAGGGGCGATCGCCGCCATCTTCTCCTTCAGCTTCCGGATCTTGAACTCCTGTTCCTTCACGATCTTCTGACATTTCTCCTCGGCCCAAGGGCACAGAGTTCTCTTCGCTTGGGGTTTAGGCTTTACGTGAAGGCTCATGGGACTTAGTAAGTAAGCTTATAAGTAGGTTACAATTAGGATAACCCCACTTAGGGGACTTATAACCCCAATTATTATAACCTACTTACTAAGTCCCAACATCCTCTAAGTAGGGCCCTTCTCAACTTGAGGAGCTCGGCCTCGTGGCACTGTGAGCTGCCCCAGACTTCGCGAAAGGCCTGAAGCCCGAAGAGAACCCTTATCGAACACTTCGGGTCCGCTCTAAAACTCCGTATATAAGATCCTAGCAAAACTCTAATGAAACTCTGATACAGGCCCTAAACCCTCAACCCTGCACCTGAAACGCCCGGAACTTCAGAGTCATCCCCCGACGCCCCAGCCAAGTAGCGAGACCCGCTTCGGCAGGATCGATCGTGGCCTCAGTAACCTGCAACTTAAGTGCCTTAGGGACTATAGGGCTTAAGGAGCTTAGGGTTAGGCGTTTCGGGTTATAGAGTTTACACGGCGTTTCTAGGAGTTTGCAAGCACTGCCGCTATATGTAGTATATCTGAGATTGCAGCGCTTTATGACATACCAGAGATCCGTAAAGGCTTTTGTAACGTAATTCATGGAGCTTGCTGGACATGTTTCAGGGTACGGTACATATCCTGTCTTCCAGGGTCCGCGAGTTGTTGAAGATTCACGATTTGCGTCTAGCTTGCGGATCCCGAACCTGAAAACCCAAACCCTACCAATACATTTACCGACTTTTGGTCTCGAAACCTCCGACTCCCGCCAAGCTTCAGCCGAGGGTCTAAACACCTCTTGCGTTTAAGACGAATCCCCTTCTTTCGCCACCCTCAAACGCCTTCAAGGTAAAGCCAAAATAGCAAACCCTCATAGAGAGAACTAACCTTTTAGCACCCTTATACAAACCCTCATAGATCCCATTCAGGAACCCTAAAAGGGACCCTAATCAAAACCCCACCCTTGAGCCACCTCCGGCTTCTTTTTCTTCTCCGGCTCGAAACCGTTGTAGTTCACCTGTACCCAGAGAGCCCAATACCCCTTTATTAAGGAATATGGCTTACAGCATAATATGAAGCCCCTACAGTGATTAATGGTTTAAGGTATGTTCCTGAATTAAGAGGTATTGGGCTCTCTTGGGTAGAGCTGGCAACCACTGGGGCGCTCTGCTTCTCAGGGCTTTGGAGGTTTTTCGGGCTTCCGGTGTGTTTTGGGTTTAGGGTTTATGGCTTCCGGGGCTTTTAGGGTTTAGGACGTAAGGGCCCTAGGGCTCTATGCCTCCGGCGGGCTTCGAAGCTTCGGCCTAACCTCTTGGCACCCGAAAGCCCCCTAACGCACTGAGCCCAAAAGAGTTGAACCCTTGACCCCCGCCCTGCGCAACCGAAGATAGCAGATGGAATAGTGTTACTTCGCGCTCCTGAATATGTAATTCCGGTAGAATATACCCCAACTTATTCGGGTTGTGATGAGAGGAGGCACCTTGGTCGGCATGGGCATCTGGGCGTCCACCTTTGCAGCAGCTGCGGCTTCGGCGTTGGGTTTCAAGGTTCTGGCGTAGCGTCGGAGTGGATCAGCTCGCGAAGGGTGTTCAGAAACGTTTGTAGCGGCTTTTAGATGGGCTCTTCGAGGGATTGAGAGTCAAGCGCCCAGGGGCTTAGGGTTTACCTTAAACCCCACGTAACCTACCCTTTTAAGGACTTAGTAGGTTCCTTAGGGTCCGGGTAGGGGTTCAGGGCTGAGGGTTCAGAAGCCTCAGGAGCTGAGCTTCAGAATCATAGGGATCCTTAGGGGTGTAGGGGGAGGGGGGGTAGGGGGCCTTAAGGCCCATAATAAGGACTAATAAGGCCTATTTAAGGAAATATAGTCCCCTACACCCCTCCCCCCTACACCCCTAAGGATCCCTATGACAGAAGGAAGCGCAGGGCCTGTGAGCCCCAGCGCTCCAGGCGGGGATGCTCGCAGCTTAGACTCTCGAGCTCGGGGCTTTAAGGCTCCCGTAGAGCCCAAGACCCCTTAATTAAGGGATAGAGCTTAAGTCATAATATGAAGCCCCGGATGATTTAAGGCTTGAGGTATATTCCTTGACTAAGGGGTATAGAAGCCCCCTAAACCCTACATCCTATAGATCCCCTAAAGGAACCCTAGGCCCTAGGTATATTCCTTAACTAAGGGGTCTTGGGCTCTCTGAAGACTTGTCCATGGATTTGGGAGCTCCTAGCTCAAAGCTCCGGGATGGGGGTCGGATGTAGGGTTTGGTAGGATTTAGGGTTTAGGGTTTAGAGTTTAAGGTTTTTTTTAGGGTTTAGGGTTTAAGGTTTAAGGGTTTAGGGTTTAGGGCTTAGGGTTTCAGGCTTCAAGTGAAAGCTTGGGGTTTAGGCCTTCGAGACAGGGAAACTCGAATGCCCCGAAAGCCCTAAAGCCCCAAAAGTACCACAAGACAACCCTTGCACGCTTGAAAAGCTCCGCCGCCAAGCCTGGGTTTAGGGGCTTAAGGGTTTAGGGTTTAGGGCTTACCCTATTTGAGGCTTCAGCTTAGGGCTGTAGGGTTTGCTGCCTGCGTTTTACTTGCTACCGCAATCTCCCTACAGCCGGGTGAACCGGATGAACAAAGCCAAAACCCCCGCATCTCATATCCTAAGCCCTGAGCCCATGCACTCAAAAACAAACGAAACCCTCAAAGCCTCAATGCCGAAACTCACAAGAAAGAACCCCAAACCCTAAACCCTACGAAGCCTGGATCCTCGGATACCCTTGGCCTTCAGTGACTTCAGCGCTGCATCGATGCCGCTCGGCATCTTGCGCCAAAGCCTTCAGGTCTTGGGTGGGTTAACTTGGAGGTTCATGGGTAGTTATAAGTGGGGATATAAGTCCCCGAAATATGGGTCATAAGTATAGCTACCCTACTTATAACTACCCATGAACCTCCAAGTAGGCTTGGGTTCGGGGATACATTTAGGATTCCGCTTGGGCGCGTAGGGCTCGCATTCTGCCACAAAACGCACCGGGGTTGATAAGAGGATGGAACATGTTTCCTAGCTACCGAAGATCTTCTGTTGGGTGCAGGGCCTTGGGGGCAAAGCGATATGTTCAGACATCCTTCTCAACTAAAGCCGAGTGTGCTTTTAGGGTTTGATGGTTTACAAGCCTAGGGTGTGAAGTTCACGGTTGGGGGGTTAAGGCTTAAGCTTCAATCCGAGGCTTAAGAGCTTAGTGCTACGGGCTATGGGATTTAAGGTTTAGGAACAGCGGAGCCCCTAACTGCGACCTCCCGGTCTCCATGCACAAGTATGCCACGTGTGTCTTTGTGTGTGTATATATATACACATACATATACATATACATATACGTATACATATACATATACATATACATATACATATACATATACATATACATATACATGTATACATGTACACATGTATACATATATACATACATACATGTGTATATATATATATGTATATGTATACGCATGTGTGTATAAATGTACAATAACCTGCACGCCTGTATCATGATTACTCATGCAACTAAGATTATCTTACATATTTGGCTGTTTATGGACATACATTTGCACATATCCAGAAAAAAAGGAGCTTGTTTACATGTAACTATCCGCCGGTTTGTGAGTCTCTCGCATCTGTCTAAATATTGCGAAACTGCTCTTGCTGATTCCTTCTTTTGTTGGGTTATCAATATCTGCATACCGAGGTATGCACTACACCCTAAGCCCGAAAGCCGAACCCGTGACTCTTGACTAAAGCCTCAAACCCTGGAACCTCTGGAAGAACACTGGTCATAAGACCCTGATACAACCGCACGCGAAAAAAAAGAACTCCAGAACCAGTGTAAATCCTATGCCTAACAGCCTAGCACCCCCAAACCCTAAAACCCTAAACCCTTAACCGCAAGTCGAGGCTCCAACGGGGGGCAACGAAGCCCCCCCCCCAGTGCGAAGCTCGGTTTTGGAACTCGGCTTCTTTTGAGCCAAGGCTGCAAACAGCTTGGGGCGGTAACGGAACAACATACTATACTTGGAGGTTCATGGGCAGTTATAAGTGGGCTTACAAGTCTCCTAATGTGGGTTATAAGTTTTGCTACCTTACTTATAACCCTACTTATAACTACCCATGAACCTCCAAGTACTGTATACTTTATATAAGGAACCCCCAAAACGGCAATGGTCATTATTTGGGCCCCTATATCACTCGCTCACCGCTTGGGCTAAAGCCCTGCTTTGATCAGGAAGCATCCATCCTATCTCTCCTGAATCCCCCTCAACCCTAAACACCCTAAACAGGCACCCCTCAGCCACGAACCTGCAGCTACACACAAGAGTGCGCTGATGGAGGAAGCAACCATCAACTCCTCTTGAATCCGAATGGCAACTAAGCCTATATAACCCTAAAGCCTAAACCATCCTAAACCCTAAGCTTCCCTAAACCCTTACCCCAAACCCGAAACCCGTAAACTGAGCCATTGCCGGCGGTGAGAGTAGCTGACGACTGCCAGAGCGAGCTAGTAGCCAGTCGAGTTACCCCTTCCGTTGGTGCTGGCACCGAAGTCCAAGCCACAAAGTTCGATCGCGTAGCAAGCCATACCAAGTCATGTAACACCCTACCCGACGAAGGTCGTAAACTGGGTGCATCGGGCGCGGTTGGGAGAGAGACGTGCACCTGCCCCACAACACGCCCTCAACCTTGAAGCCGAAGGCCCTAAAAACCCCCAACCCTGGCCCAAACCGCAGACCCCATGCAGGGAAGGCTGAACCCTGGATCCCGTCAGGATGCAGTGCCCAACTTACCTTTGGTTAGTAGGGAATGGAGGAATGGGGTACAATTATAACTACTATTACTACCATTCTTCCATTCCTTACTAACCAACAGTAAGGCAAGTGAAGAGCCGGGGGGCTCAAGAACTCAAGCTAAGTGCTGAAATCCTACGGGGAGGGGCTGGGGGTTGATCAAAATTATGGCCCCTTTTTGGTGTCTGCATTATAGTATATTCCTTCTAGTTTAGGGGACCAAAAGGGGCCCATAGTTTTGGGGTCTGGGGCTTAAGTCCTAAGCTTGGAACTGCGGGCCGCACACCCTACAACATCCTGCAACCCTATGGACTGAAACCCCGGTACCCTACATGGGAGTTTCCGAAAATTAGGGGTACCTTATTTGGGGGTCCTTATAATAAGGATCCTAGTATTTAGGGTACTATATCAGGGTCCACTATTTTCGGAAACTCCCACATCCCGAAAAGAGGGACCATGAACGGAGTTGGGACTCCCGGCTTAAAACCCGAGACCTAAACTCAAAGTCCTCATTCAACACCATACACAAAGAGACATGAATCCTGAACGGCCGGGAGTTTAGGGACAACCGACAACTCTGAAGATCTCGACGGTTGGAGGCCCTTTATCATAGGGACCCTTAGGGTTTAGGGTTTAGGGTTGCCAGGGTTTGGGGTTTAGGGGGGAGGGGGAGGTACGGGGCCTCAATGCCCACAATCAGGACCTAATAAGGGCTATTTCAGAGAGTACAGTACCCTACCCTACCCCCCTCCCCCATACCCCCTTCAGGGTCCCTGTGACTTAAAGCCTGTTCCAGTCCTGGAACATGGAGGCGGCGGTGTCCGGCACGCGGCACATGGACAGCACATGGTTCAGGCCCGCCTCATTTACGGCTTCGGCTTCAATGCTTCGGGCCAAGACTCTCCCTCAACGAAGCAACATTCGCTGCGTGACAGGCACCACTTGGAGGTTCATGGGTAGTTATAAGTGGGGTTATAAGTCCCCTAATATGGGTTATAAGTTATAAGTGTAGCTACCCTACTTATAACCCTACTTATAACTATCCATGAACCTCCAAGCAGGCCCTAAACCCTATACCCTTATAGAATCCCTATAGATCCCCTTAAAGGGACCCTTAAAGGACCCCTTACAACTACCCATGACCCTCCAAGCAGAAGCCCTCAACCAAGGGGGGGGCTTTTCAGGCCCCGAGGAGTCTTGGGTTGACCAGATGCAGGGATGGCCTATTCGGAGGATGTAAAGTTCGGGGTTTAGGGTTGAAGGTTTAGGGTTTAGGGGTTTAGGGTTCAGGGTTTAGGGTTTAAGGTTTAGGGTTTAGGGTTTAGGGTTCAGGGTTTAGGGTTTAAGGTTTAGGGTTTAGGGTTTAGGGTTTGGGGTTTAGGGTTCAGGGTTTAGGGTTTAGGATCAGCACACCATGACTACCACAAAAAACAGCTCTGATGCGGCACTACGGGCGGTACGAAGAACCCACCCGAACGGTAAAAGAAGAAGCAGGAGAAGAAGTTACTATTAGCAGGTGATTGGACTGCTAGGCCTCTACGCACTCGGTAACACTCAGTGATGTCAATGTCGCTGAGAACCGTAAACCCACAGCGAATTAGCGTAGTACTTTAGGGCTCGAGGTTTGATGCTAGCTCGCAGGCTCATGGATGAGTTGCTTGCTAGGCCAGGAAGACAGATTCATCTGTGGCACGCTATGCCGAGAGCGCAACGACTGCCCGCAAGGATTGACTGAACGACTGAAGACTTCTCGGAGCACGCAATGACACGGCCCCTTTTTCTCACTTGCCGCATCCAAACCCGGGGGCTTCACGCCACCTTCCGATACACCTCGGAGGCCCCGCGGCCACGGAGAATCAGAAGATCTGGGTCGAGGTACGTCACCTGCTTGTTTAGGGGCTGTGGCGAATTCTGGGTAAGATAAAAGGTTTCGGTGGGGGCTTCTACATGAGGTCCTAGAAGGCTTGTAGGGTTTGGGGCTTAGGGTTTCAGGGCTTGTTAGAGTTGCCGGTGTCGGGCTTGGGCTGGCGTTTGGGTGTTATGGAGTTTAACTCTTTGGGGTTTCGGGGAGTGAGCTGACGGCCCACTAAACCCTAACTCCTAAACTTAAACTGTAAGGCATGTGGCATACGGACTTTAGAGTTTCACTCAACCCAACAACAAAGCGCCTAGGACCCTTTTGTTAAGGGTCAGGGGTCTCGCTACTGGCTCTGAACTTAAGCCTCGGACTCTGACTTTCAGCTCAGACTCTGGCCAGAGGTCGGGGAACCGAGACAACTCTTCTAGAGAAGTGACCCATCCTGGCCCTAGCAGACCTTAGGCAATCCGTGACTTCAAATATCCAAACTCATGAAAATGCCGAAACAGTGAGCAGGTTGTCAATTCTAGACCGAAAATCAGTAGACCTCAAACCGCAAACCATCAACCCTTAAGCCTTGACCCCAAGTCTGTAGCCACTAAATATATAATATATATATTATTACTAATTCTTATATAGTATTATATATTATTACAAATTGTATAAAACCGGGCCCAGCTCCTAAACCCTTAAGCCCGGCTTGAACTATAACTCCCTGCGGCCCTGCGGCCCTGTGCCTCTTTACGTAGCTCTTGATATATGTATGGGAGTTTCCGAAAATAGGGGACCCAAATATAGTACCCTAAATAGTAGGGTCCTTATTATAAGGACCCCAAAATAAGGTACCCCTTATATTCGGAAACCCCCATATCCACATTGGTTTGGGGTTTCGGGCGTTTCGGGTTTCCGGCCTTCACATAGCGCTTGAAGCCACCCTCCTCCTGGCAGAGAACTGACCCACCAAGGGCCCACGCACTCTCAAAGGAGTCCAATACCGTCAACCGGAGTTTCTAGGGCTCCAGGGCCGTTTCTCAAAGCGCTTCACAAAGGATTCGTAGGGCTTGACAGGGTTTCAGAGCGTTTTTCTGACTTCATAAGGTTTCATGGGTTTTCATCCGGCCATTACCCAGCAATTAGCAGCACACCTCCAGGTCATGTTCAGGACACGTCTGTCATTTCAAGAGTACTCGCCGTCTTCGGCTTCCGCCGTACAAAGACTTGGCAGAACTCAATGGAACGACGACCGTATCACTGGCTTTACTGCAACCCTAGGGGAAACTGTCTGACTACTCTTGCTGCCTTGCTAGCAATAACACACAAAGAAAAAGTCAACACGAAAGCGGGGTTAGGGGTATAGGGTTTAGGGTTTAGGGGTTTAGGGGTTTAGGGGTTTAGGGGGCAGCACGGAAAACGACAGCTCTAAGACCCTCTTCCCTCGCCTTGAGAACTTCGCCCTTCGGAGGCGGCTTCTTCAGGGGCGCCTGCAAGTACTTGGAGGTTCAGGGGGAGTTATAGATGGGTCCTTTAAGGGTCCTGTTTAAGGGATCTATAGGGATTCTGTAAGGGCATAGGGTTTAGGCCCTACTTGGAGGTTCATGGGTAGCTGTCAATGGGGTTATAAGTCCCCTAATATGGGTTATAAGTGTGGCTACCCTACTTGTAACCCTACTTATAACTACCCATGAACCTCCAAGTAGCTGGGCTGCTGGGACAACGATGGACAACGCATTGATAACGATGACAGCACCAAAGGCTGCAACAATAAGCAAGAGCACACAGAACAGCTACATGCATATGAACGTACGTACATCTGGCTCCGCGGTATACATGCAATTTTCTGTGCATATATATATATATATGTACATATATTCACATCTATGCACCTTCATATATACTTGCATATATGTATACATACAGGTGCGTGCGCGCGTATGTTTCTATGCATGTATATATGTTTGTTTGTGTGTATATGTATATGCATATACATGTCTTTATATGCATATTCATAGTTCGAAAATGTGCATGTGTTTATACATATATGTGTGTGTATGTGTACATGTGTGTGTATATAATTATATATATATATATAGTAATTGAGAAAGATAGTATTTGTGTGTGTGTGACTGAAGCCCACCATGATGCCTAAGCACGTGAACAAGTAGCGACAATCACGGCTGCATGCCATCACTATCCCCACCCCAAACAATGACCTGCAGTGTCACCCACAAAAAGCTCGTTTGGGATAGGGGATAATGCAGATAGGAAGAGTAACATAAAGCATGTCAAGAAGATAACTCAGCCACCACAATACCGACACTAAGAGGTAACAACGATGATGCTAAACGGTAAAGTAAGGCACCAAACGGGAGACATACCAGAGTAAGAAGAGCAACCAGTCAGCGGCTGAGAAATGTTTCTCTTGATCTATCGATGACAATGAAATTGCGGAATCAATAACCATCACCAAGTAATACATCGAGCATAGGGCTAAATCTAGTGTACAAGAACGATGTGGGGTTGTTTCCAGGTGGAGGTTGAATACTCCTGTTGCAAGTTCAGGCATGCATTTCTAAGCATGCCAAGCTGATGTTAACACACATTGCCGTACAGTATGTCAAGCATACTGAACATTGACCTCTATCGTAACAATATGATCAAAACCAGCCTGGAGTATGTTTTAATACTTTTTTGCGGAGAATCAAAGCACCTCACTGCATCTGAGATGAATGCGTCGATTCTCCACTGGTGTGGCATTCCTATTCTTGTTAGAGTAAAGACTACAATGGCTATGAAATCATACCGCGATTACAATGAAGGATCACAAGTACGACATGACAATGACAATGATAGCAACAATAACTAGAGTCATGAAATGTCATAATCATGGTCATGCTAAAAACTATGGTTATTTTTAACGCAAGGTCATAGCTACTGTTTATTATAGCTACTTATTTTTGGGCCATCGGGCGATGGGGTTGCGAGCTCCGGCGCCTGGCGCACCACTGGCGCCTGCGGAGCCCCTCCCGGGGAAGCGACGACCACCTCCGTCTTCATGGAATAGTCCTCAGGCTTTCAGTTAAGAATAGTACCAACAGTGATTTTGTACTACTGGCACTACAATTCAAACAAGAACAGCAGCAACGTTGATATTTGTACTACTAGTACTAGTAGTCAACGTCGTCGTATATGTAGTAGCAGTCGTACTACTACTACTACTACTACTACTACTACTACTACTACTACTACTACTACTACTACTACTACTACTACTACTACTACTAGTACTACTACTACTACTACTACTACTACTACTACTACTACTACTACTACTACTACTACTACTACTACTACTACTGCTACTACCAATACTGCTACTACTACTACTACTACTACTACTACTACTACTACAATTACTACAACTACTTCTACTTCTACTACTCCTACTTCTACTCCTACTCCTACTCCTACTCCTACTCCTACTCCTACTCCTACTACTACTACTACTCCTACTACTACTACTACTACTACTACTGCTACTACCACTACTACTACTACTACTACTACTACTACTACTACTACTACTGCTACTACTACTAGTAGTCCGACGATGACGACTCTTGTGGCTGCTGCGGCCTGGCCTGGAAGATCTCCAGCGCTACCTTCCTCACCTCGCCGCCCTCAAGTCCAGCCTCCTGGGACCGGCTTTTGGGGTATCGGAGCTTGAAGGGTTTTAGGTTTTAGGGGGTTTAGGGGGGGGTTGGGGTTTAGGGGTTTAGGGGGTTTAAGGGGGGTTGGGGTGTAGGGTTTAGGGAGTTTTAGGGGGATTGGGGTTTAGGGTTTAGGGGGATCGGGTTTTGGGGTTTGGTGTTCCAGCCTTAGGATTCAAGACTCTTGGGGGGCTTAGGGATTATGGTTTAGGGCTCTTGGTTTTCAAAATTGTTGAGGGTTTGGAGTTTAAAGTTTGGAGAATCGCTGTAGTTTGTATTCCAAAACAGACGCACGGCTTTATGCTTTTAACTACTTTGTTTTACTGCTTTCAAGACTCTTCAAGCTCCGTGGCCCTTGCTCAGTAATTAGTCCCTCATAGGTTTCGGGTTGCCGTTTTCCCCGTGATTCAAGGCTTCTTCCGCGTTGAAAAATATGCGGGTGAAACTGTTAAACCCTGAACAAACCCCTTAAACCCCGAATCCCAACAAACCAGGAAACCCTAAACCTCACCCTTTAGGGCCTGAAGCCCAAAACCGGGACCCTACAAACTCTCGTTTCAGCCCTTCAACGCCAGAAGCCCCCGGCTCTCTCTCCCAGCGCGAGCGCCTTCAGAACCTCCAGCGCAGGCGGAACGCTCAGCCCGCGGTTCCTACGGCTCTTTTGGGAACTTCCGAGCATTGGCGAAATCGTCATCCTCCTACTAGCAGTAGGCAGCAGAGAAGTAGCTACACAATCAGCCCCAAATAAAAGCATGAGCATAGCCAACAGCATGACTATCGCCGGTGCCGTCACAACTATCGGCATCATCACAAAAAGCACAATCGCAGCCGTCGTCCTTGCCATCATCGTCATCATCATCACCACCATCACCACTAGCTAGATTTACCCTCGTCAGTGGATCATCATGCCGCTATCCGTCGTCGCCATCATGACTTTCATCCTTAAACCCTACTCTTTCTGATGCCAGAGACTCCGAGAGTCGGCAAACCCCTGCTGGCGAGGAGCACCCCGCAGAAGGCCAGCTCCCACTTTCCCACAAGCCTTAGGGCCCCAGATCTCCGTGAGGATCTTGGGCTTGCGGTTTAAGGCCAAGGTTTGGGGCTTTGGGGTTTAGGGTTTTGGCGGTTGGGGTTTAGGGTTTAGGATTTGGGGTTTCGGGGTTTGGGGGGTTTTGGGGGGTTTCGGATAAGATCTTGGGTTTCAGGATCTGCGACTGGAGGGTCTCTGGTAGTTGGCATAGAGGCTGATTGCACTTTGCATGCTTGAAGGCTCATGGGACTTAGTAAATAAGGTTATAAGTAGGTTAAAGTTAGGATAACCCCACTTAGGGGACTTATAACCCCAATTATAGCCTACTTACTAAGTCCCATGATCTTCTAAGTATTGCAGGCTTGTTTCGGATCGCGCACTGTCCAGACTCTACTCGAAACCTCCGAGACCCCGGAACCTGGAATTTCGGAGGAGGCGCCTACCAACCCTTGCCGCTACCAGCTACCGGAGCAGGCCGCTGCTTCTGCTTCCACTACCCCAATCATGAGGATGATGATAATCATGATGACCATGATGACCATGATAATAATGATGATCATGATGATGATGATTCAGAATAGCTCCGAACCATGTTTAAACTACTGATGCCAAAAGAGGCCCAGGGAGCAGGATCGACTCGGCACCCCGGGGCGAAGGATTCCGGCCTTGAAACAGGGCAGGGACCCCGAAGGGCACCGGGAATTTCGCTATCTCATTCTCATACGGTTGCCCAGAGACTCCAATATCCCTTGAAATTATTGTAGGATCCCTACTATGGTTTAAGGTATATTCCTTAATGAAGGGATATTGGAGTCTCTGGTAGGAAAGGTGATAATCGGAAAGATCCATTCCCAGGCCAGCAGCTGAACCCCTGACTCTGGCCTCTTCGGAAAATACATCGGGACTGTGGATCCAAAACCGGAATGCTGCGGAATGATGAGAAAAAGCACAAGCAGTCGGGAGCTCCATGAGGCCACCGGCAGGGCTTTCGATGCAGGCTCCCGGTCTCAGTCTTGGCTTAAGCTGGTCCCGTCAGGCCTTCGAGGAAGCCGACCATTCCTGGGATTCAGAGCTCACGGGGGTTTGGGGTGCGCTCTTGCGGTGTAGGATTTGGGGCTTATGATTTAAAATATCTCTTCGGACACACAGCTCCTGCTCTTGCGGTAGGGGATTTAGGGCGTATGATATCAGAAAACCTCTTCGGCCACACAGCTTCGGCTCTTGCGGTGTAAGTTTTAGATTCGGAACCACCCAGAAACTCCAATATCCCTTAATTGGGGTATATACCTTAAATCATAGTAGGATCCCTACTATGGTTTAAGGTATATTCCTCAATTAAGGAATATTGGAGTCTCTGGGCACAACTGCCATGCCCGCACTGAAGGGAACGCGCCTGTGGCCAAAATCCTCCATCCCCGGCTTCAACATTCGGGGCTTCAGGGATGAGGGTGGAAAGCTTTAAGGTTGAGGGTTTAAAGAGTTTAGGGTTTAGGGCTCAAGGGTTTAGGGCTCAAGGGTTTAGGGCTTAAGTTTCAGGATTGCTTTAGGGGTTTAAGGTCCCGGATTTGGGGGTTTTACGGCTCAAGGCCCAGAGTCCCTCCTGCAGAGCGTCGTTCGATCTTCTCCTGTTCGCCGACAGAGCGCTGCCCATCCTTCTGGCTCAGGAGCGCGACGAACTCGTCCTGCAGAGTAGGGCTTTCTTCGCAGGGTATCGCGCTGAAGGGATTCTAAGGTGTAGGGTTTTGTAGGGATTTGGTGCGTTCCGGGTTAAGGCTGCCGTGTAACGTTCGGCTGTGCCAGGTTCGGATCACTCTGGATCCTGGTTGCCCGACATGAAAGAACCGTCGGAAAGCCTGAACCTAAGACCTATAGGGTGCAGGGCTCAGGCGTTAAGTAAACAAATTAAAACCTTAAATCATTAGGGGCTGGTACCTCCACAACCCCAAACCCCAAAACTCCAAACGCCTTCAGTCAAACTTCCCGAGCCGAGCGAAGAGACTTGGGCAACCCTGAAACCCCCTAACCCTCGGAATATGGACTATCACCGTATCACCCAGTCCGAAAGTCTGGAATCCAAGAGACTCCTATCCCGTGTGCTCTATCTAGTAACTTCCCTTAAATAATTTTGAGGACCCTAAACCCTAAACCCTAAATCCTAAAACCCTAAACCCTAAACCCTAAACCCTAAACCGAGAATCCCACTCCGCATCTAAGGAGTCTTGCTTCTGGGACTGTCGAAGCCCTCAAGCTGCTCCTTCGTGTACACATCGAAGTATTCCAGCTGATCGCCCTGCGCCCAGCGCACCACGGCAGGTCTCAGCGGGCGCTGTGGCCTTCACCGCAACTTCGTCCAGCAAATGCCGGCGTTCAAGGACTTCGGGCTTCGAGGCGGCAGGGTTCAGGGGCTAGGGCTCCCTACTTGGAGGTTCAGGGATAGTCAAAAGTAGGGTTATAAGCAGGGTAACTATACTTATAACTACCCATGAAGCTCCCATGAAGCTCCAAGTAGGGTCCCCTTGGGCTTGATTTGACTTCGAGTTTTGTGGCTTCGGGCCTTGGACAGGTGCATCTGCTGTTGGGTTTCCGAAATTCTGCTGCCGCTCCTGGGGCCTGCCCTCAGACCTAATTCCCAACAGTCTCAAGCCCAAAGAAACGGAACTTATGTATGAACAAGTATGTATGTACAGGTATATGTGTGTGTGTATGTGTAGATATACATATATATATATATATATGTGTATATGTATATGTGTGTGTATGTGTACATGCATACATACATATCAGATAAACATAATGAAAGATGCATAAATTACGTCTATTATAACATGGTAATATACGGTATAATCATATAGTTTACTAGAGTGCTCAGCATATAGTACAATAACATGCTAAGATGCAATATGAAGAAGACCACATTCAATATCGCATGTAGTGTTCAATTGTTTGTGTATATATAGCGTATGTATAACTTGTAACCTAGCATAAAATATATAACAAATTCTACTTTGACGGAAAACAGCACAACACAATGTAATGTTATAATATGGAATAGAAATAGTTCCGAGGCTTGAAACCCCCAGCTCGAAATCTCCAAAACCTTACAAAGCCGTCGCTCGCAGCTCAAGCTCGAACCCACGACGCCCCAACCCTAGCAGCTCTGCACTCACAAGTTAGGGTTTAGGGTTCAGGTTTTGGGGTTTGGGCTTAGGGGTTTAGGGGTTTCGGGGTTTAGCGGTTTTGGGGTTTAGGGGTCTAGGGATCTTAGGGGCTTGGGGCTTGCGGTTTAGGTTTGGGGATCCCTCAAGCCCGAAACCCTCAACCCCAAGATCGCATAGGACCAGGACGGGAGTGCTGACCCTGCCAGACGTACGTGATATACAGCTCGACACCGTAGCTTTTCGGCATCGGGCTTTGGGGTCTGGGGTTCAGGATTGAGGGATTAGGGTTTAGGCTTTTCTGCAGGAGCGACTGTCAGGCTCAAGACCCTTATTCAAGAAGCCGTAACTCCAAACCTCAAATCCTACTTAGAGGATCATGGGACTTAGTAAGTAGGTTATAATTGGGGTTATAAGTCCCCTAAGTGGGGTTATCCTAATTATAACCTACCTATAACCTTACTTACTAAGTCCCATGAGCCTTCAAGTACTTACACCCCAGCGGCCTCAGCCCTGCCAGGGCCGCGAAGCTCAGCCCTCTGAAGCAGAGTACCAGGCAGAGGCCAAGGCCGGGAAGCCACCGGCGCGACGCCGGATGCATGGCTTTCTAGTACTATTACTAATACTAATCTTTTTTTATATTAATACGAATACTCATATTAATATTAATACGAATAATAATACTAATACTAATACTGATACGAATACTAATGCGGAGGCTGTAGCAGGGTGAATGCCCTGCGTGCGAAATAGATATGTATCCATCTATTTGTCCATCTTTCTAAGTAAACCCGAAATAGGCCAGAAGCGCCCTTCTTCGGCTTAGATTTCTTCTTTCTGAAGGCAGACTGGCAATAAAGGGGCCTGCATGCCTCTTCGGGGCATGTTATAGTAGAGTGAACTGGGCAGTATGGGTTAAGGGTTTAGGGATACGGTTCATTACTCATTCAGACCTCTGTAGCAAGGGGCGGGCTTCGGGCTTCGCATGGCTTCGCGGCTTAGAGCTCCAGGACATAGCCGTGAGAGTCTCAGGCCATTAAGGTAGTGATAAGAACTGCTCAGACTCTGGGCCTCGAATGGCCTTAACTAGAACAAGGCTTTGGGTGGCATGTCTGTCTGGTATCGTTTTTGCGGGGCTGTGAGGTGATTCTCTTACTAAGCCTTCGGACTTCTATATTGAAGAAGCAGAACTTGCAGCAGGATATAGAAGTTGTTAGGTCCTCCGGTTGATGTCTGACAGAGGCGACCAAAGAGCGACCAAAGACTTTGGCAAGGAGCCACGCTGTCATGTCGACCGTCTTCAGATTTCAATTTTGAGGGTTCAGGGCTTCGGGCTTTATGTTTGAAGGGTTCGGGGCTCCAGCGGTTTGCTTTTTAGGGTTTCAGGGCTTTGGTTTGGGGGACTAACTGATGGAGCCACGGTTTGAATCAGCACTGCACTCTCCTCTCCAACCCCAAGCCCCTAACTCCTAAATTCAAGTCTTCCATGCCACATAACCACCAGACATGCCCGGAAACGTCCCAGAGCACCGCCTCCCCAGAGTACTTGAAGTGGACATTGACGCCTTTGCGCCTGCACGACCCAGACATCTCCCAGACTCTGGCCCCATGGGAGTTTCTGAAAATTAGGGGTACCTTTACAGGGATCCCTTAAGGGCTCCTTAAAGGGATCTATAAGGGTTCTATAAAGGGTTTAGGGTTTAGGGCTTGCGAGAATGAGGGGTGCCATAATCCTACTATTTAGGGTACTATATTAGGGCCCCCTATTTTCGGAAACTCCCTCATGGGCTCAGATATCCAAAGCGGCGTGCAGTCTTGCTTTGGTAAGTTTGGGTTACATGGGGGAACTGATATTTAGAATAGGTGAATCGGCTTTCGGTGCATGGTTTAAGGACCATAAAGGCATGCAGACAAGAGGGTGTCCGAGTTCTTCAGGAAGCTGTTTCGACAGGCGTTCGGCAATCAGGGTTTATGGCCCTGGCTTTGAAAGACTAAGTAAGGTCTAGTTTTGTTTTTGGACTCCTTTTTCCTAGGTGCTGCTTGCGGCGGCTGCTAGACTAGGTTTCGGGCTTCAAGGTCTTGAAATTGTGAGGGTTTTGTGCTCAAACCAGAGCTCAGCTCGAGTCTGAAGCAGTTACATATGGGTGGTCGTCAAAATTAGAGTTCCTTTTTGGGTCCCTATTATAATACGGCACCTAATATTTAGGGTGCCCAAAAAGGTACCATAATTTTGACAACTACCCATATCGACAGCAAACCAAGCACAACACCGCAGCAGAGTCAGTCGGCTGGAAACACCTACAGAAGTATAAGACCTACGTCAAAGCAAACCAGGAGTTCTGCTTCGTTCGAGGCTCTAAAGAAAAAATTCTAGCCCCGAAATCAATGCGACAACCCTGGCCTGTTGCCCCGTTTCCATCCATCCTGGCAAAACGCGGTAAGCAATGGGTACAGTGGGGTCCGGGGATCGATGGTACTTAGAGGATCATGGGACTTAGTAAGTAGGTTATAATTGGGGTTATAAGTCCCCTAAGTGGGGTTATCCTAATTGTAACCTACTTATAAGCTTACTTACTAAGTCCCATGAGCAACGGCAACAGCAGCGGCAACAGCAACAGCAAAGGTAACGGCAACGGCAGCGCCAACAGCAACCACAACGGCAAGGGCAATGGCAACAACAGCACAAACGCAGCAACGGCAACAACGGTAAAGACAGCAATGCCGGCGACAACAGCGACAATAGTGAGACCAGCGACAACAGCCAGAACCAATGCCAGACCAGTAGAGGAACAGCACCAGTATCTCCACCAACAACCACGACAACTGCTTTCTCGATGACTCGAGCACACTGGCCCAAACAGAAAAGCAACTCTTTCTACATGAAGGCCGTTGATGTTGCTCTTGCCTGGCTCTTGCTCCTGCTCTTCACCGAAGTGAATGTCACAGCAAGGTAGGGGCTTCTAATTGTATGAGTGAAGGATACTTCAACAGACTGACCCGAGTGAGCTGGAGGTCTCAAGTCTGAATACAGCTGACATCTACAAAAAACTACATGACATTACATGACGATGACCAGCTTCATCTTCGTTTTAGGATGACAGTCTATTTTCGTGTGTAGCGATGTGTCGAAAGCAACTCATCATCACGCGAGAGCATGAAAGCCTGCTCATTTTCTGAATGGTATGGAACAATCAAACCTCACTGCTGGCCTAATGATGTTTGCGCCGAGCTAATCGTGACCCTAAGCCCAACAAAATCTAACCAGTGCACCCAAAAAATACCTCAAAAATAATTATCATCATCAGCACTATAATACTATTCATAAGAGTAATAATAATAACAATGATAATCGTAATTGTAATAATAAAAGGAATATAAAGCAAGCCCAGACGGAGCCTCGAGGAGGAGTCCTCGGAGGCGCTCGATCGCCTCGATGAACTCGGGAGTGAGGCCCTCGCACGAGTTGCTTGCAATTTAGGGCCCCTATAGTACCATTATAGTATACCCCTTGTAGATCTCTTAATGGAGCCCTTAAAGGAACCCTAAACCCTAGAACCCCATGTGGGTGGTTGTCAAAATTATAGATTTAGGGTTCCCTTAAAGGGGATCTATAGGGGCTTATAGGGTTCCTTTAAAGGAGTTGCTTGCTTAGAGGATCATGGGACTTAGTAACTAGGGTTATAATTAAGGTAACTAGACTTGTAATTACTTATAACCCCAATTAAGGTACTTATAACCATACTTGCTTGCAATATGGGTGGTTGTCAAAACTATAGATTTAGGGTTCCCTTAAAGGGGATCTATGGGGGCTTATAGGGTTCCTTTAAAGGGATCTATAGGGTTTAGGGTCCCTTTTTGGGTACCCTATAAATATTAGGTGCCGTACTATATTAGGGACCCAAAAAGGGACCATAATTTTGACAACCACCCATATAGAGGCCTTATGTATTGGAACAGGGTTTGGAAGGTATATTCTAGTAGCAGTACAATTAATAAGGAGCCCTCAGGAAGAATAATCTTGCTCATTATTCAGGCCTTGATATTGCAAGTCTTCCTTCAGGGCCCCTGTGGTTCCTCTCTGGCTTCCTAGAGTTTCAATCCAAAGCTGAACGAAGAGGTAGTAAACGGGTCTACCGTTGAGGCTTTCAGGGTTCATACTGCTTGTAGGCCCCGGCAGGCTCGATGTTGGGGTGCGCGCTTCGAAGCTTTGGGTCTTAAAGGCAGCTGGTCATGCCTAGGGCCAACGCCCCAAAATAAGCCCTGAACCCTAAACCCTAAGCCCGAAACCCTGAACCCTAAACCACTGCCAGGGCCCCATCCCCAAGCCCCTCTCTGCAGCCCTGGGAAAGCCGGCCCTAAAGCCCAAAAATTACGCAGGGCTCTGCCTCGAAGTAGGCGCCCTCCAGTAGGCCGGCTGCGGAGGAAGCCAGGCCCTCACTCTCCTTCTAGAAGGGGCTCAGGAATCCGCACTTGAAGCATTGTTGTCGCTATTTCTGCTGGGACGGCGGCTACTGACTGCTACCACTGCTGCTACTACCTGCTAGTTAGCACGTGAGCGAGCTAGCCATCTGGAAACACAGCACTCCCAAGTCTGTCAATGGTTCAGGGTTTAGGGTTTAGGGTTTAGGTTTCGGGTTCAGGCTACAACACGTCATTGCTGCCACTGTCTTCGGGCTGGTGTCCTCTTCGGGCTCGCGGGCGGTCGCCGCGCCAGAGCCTTGGACAAGCCCGGCTTCGAGCCTTTAAAGGGTTACCATAGCTGGATTCTTGTTAAGGGATTTAATTTAAGTTACCAGAGTACGGAAGCCATATTATGCACTATAAATCCCCATTTTGGTGATTTAAATTCTATTCCTGAACAAGAACCCAGATCTGGGCTACTCTGCGGGCTCAAGTCGGGCTAGCAGGGAGGGCTCGATGAAGGCTCTACCTCTGTCAGGGCACTGGCAGGGCTACCTTTGTACGTTCCATGCTTTGGTTCAGGGGCTCTGGGTCTAGGATTTAAGGTAGGATTTAAGGTGGAGGTTCAGAAGGACCCCACAACCTCGAACTTCAAGCACAAAGACCTTATAATCAATGCCTCTTCCTGATACTCAAATGACGGTTGTCGAGGGGAGGCGGGTGGACTCAGGTGGACCAAACAGAAAGACTCAAGCAAGCCTGCACGACGGGATCGCACGTAGGCCGAGCCTTTCAATGCCTTCACTGCATCGGTTGGACCACACTGCTTCTTCCTCGAAACGCCAATCTTCCGATGAAGCGTTCGAAACAAAACTGAGGGCGCGGCCCATGCTTCAGCAGGAAAGGGCCACGAGATGACCCACAAAGAGTCAGAGAACCAGATGAGGGGGCTGTCAGCTTGGGAGTCATTTCTTAAGGTTTAGGGATTAGGGCAGTTTAGGGTTTAGGCTAAATCTCGGCCAGCTTCTTCCCCGCAAGTCATGGAGGCTGCATGGCATAAGCCTGAATCACCGAGACCCGAGACCCACAACCCTAACTCGTCACAAGCTTGAGGCAGGGGATGGCCAGAAGCGCAGCATAGTACAGAAAGGGCCTTGATATTCCATGAGAAGAGGATGTTCGGGGGTTGTGATATAGTATAATTATCCTGGGGAAGCCTGAGTTTGAGGAATGATATTTCAGATTTTTCTGGCCCCGATGTTACACACGTAACCCTCATTGATCTGCTCAACCAGTCCAGACCGAGATGGTGCGCAACTAGGGTTAGTGTTTGGAGTTCAGACTTCAGGTTTCGGGGTTTCCGGTTCAGGCTTAGGGTTTGCGGACGGTCCTTGAATTTCATGTCTGCCCTCGCCTTGGATCCCTTCCACCTCGAAGCCGAAACTCCTGCTGCTGAAACCCCGAAGACGCTTGGCTGACATCCGTCAACCCCTGTAACCCCAGCCCTGCAAGCTTTGGCCTTTGCCCTGAAACCCCAAACCATGCCGTTACGATGTTTTGGACTTTAGGGTTTAGGGTTTAGGGTTTAGATGCTCTGGCCAGTTGGAGTGTTTCGGGCATGTGTAGCATCAGCACGGGCGTCGGAAGCGGCTTAGCTCTCGATGTCTAGCTTCTCGGGCCTGCGGCACGCTTTAAGCTAATATTGAAGCCCCCTAGACCCTAAATCCCCTAAACCCTAAACCTCCTCAACCCCCGATTTTTGAAGTCATGCGCCACAGCTCCAGGCTTGATGCCCGTTGCCTCTCGAACCATTAACAGTGGCGACCGGGCTCTGAACCCGGGCCCCCAGGTGTGCTTTTTTTACACTTAGGAGTTTCCGAAAATAGGGGACCCCAATATAGTACCCCAAATAGTAGGATCCTTATTAAAGGACCCCTAATACGGTACCTCCAATTTTCGAAAACTCCCACTTGTAATCCTAAATGACTATCATTTTTTGTGACCACAGGAGATGATGATGATGATGATGGAAAGCGAGGAGGATGCAGGTGAAGTGAGGATAGTCGCTGCAGTACCGGATGTAGTCGTGGTAGCAGCGGTAGCTGTGATAGTACGAGGAGGAGCTTCTCGAATGATTATGATGACAGTAGCTAAAATCATATTCGGTGTTGCTTATGGTGTCGTCCCAGAAAATTTTATTGATATCGCGATCTTGCTATGTTCACGCTAACTCGGCTGTGCGCTTCTTCAGCAGTGGGGTGCGGGCAACAGTCCGAACCGAACGCTGCCGCGTCGCCTGAATCTGATCCAGGGGCGGGTGTGTTTTGACGGTTGAGGGTTCAGGGCTGAGTGGATTCGGTTGCACACGAAGCTTGCGTTTGGGAATCGAGTTCTCGGGTTGTGGACTTCTGGCGTCCCGATCCCCTGGGCGCAAAAGCTAGCAGGAACAACATCTGTTTCCAGACCCATGAAACCCGCCACGAATTTCCACGCGGAGGCCTTGTCTACATCAGGCCTCAAGCCCTGCACCTCGTCTTGATACCCAAACAAGCGCTTCGACACAGTCAACATCTGCAGCAGCTAAGCATTTGGAAACGCAAGAAGACCCGGCATGCCTAGTCCACGTCTTGGAACCATGCAGCCTCCAAAAGGTCTCCGAGAATCAGCGTAGAACGAGGAGCCGACAAAAAACAAACCCGGAAGCTTGGAAGAACATTGAACCCTGACCCTAAACCCCAAACCCTTATAGCAACCCTTAACAAGAATCCTGAACGAAAACCCTGAGCCGTGAAATCCCCGCTCGAAACTTGTTGTGTGTGCGGTGCAACATCACCGCGAATCCCAAGCTCGAAACCCCAAGCCGCCCAAGGCCGCAACCCTAAACCATTGATCCTCCTTCGCCCGTATGCGTGTACGCATTTGTATGTGTGTAAATATATATATATATATATATATATATATATATATGTATGTATACATGCATATTTGTATCGATGCATGCATGCATACATATATACATGTATATACACACACGCATGTGTGTGAATGTGTGTGTGTATATATATACATACATACATACATACATACATACATACATGTAAATATGTATATATGTACGAGAATGTGTCTGTGTATACATTATACACATACACATATCCATATATGCATATTTACATTCCTTTTTACGTGTACATTTACGCATGCTCATGTATTCGCTGCTTCTTTGCCTGCTGGAACAAGTTTGGCAGGTCGCCTGTGCCAGTGGCCTGCTCTCCGTCGACTCCGTGCCGGGGCTCCGACTCGCCTTGGCCTTGGCCTGTGCCTGGGCCAGGTCGAAGATACCTGGGCTTTAGGGTTTTAGGGTCTTGAGGGCTTTGGGTTTAGGGTCCTTCCGGGGTCTCTTTAAGGGGGTTTGGGGTTCAGGGTTCAGTGGCTTAGGGCTTAGGGCTTGTAGGGCTTAGAGCTGTTGGGGTCTTTAGGGTTTAGGGCTTTTAGGGTTTAGGATTTGAGGCTTTCAGGGTTCCATTTTGAATCATGTAGTCTAAGCCTACGGGTTCCATAAGATCTTGGAAGGCTCTATAAAGGTCTGGGTTTCGGGCTTGGGGCCGACGGCTTGGGTGACGTGTGGCTTTTGTGGGGGTTTGGCGGGGTTTGGAGCTTGGATTTGGGAGTTGGGAGATCTGGGGCAACTGCCAAAATCCCAAGCCCAAAAGTCGACAGCTGCTCAGAATCTTCCTTGAATCCTCCACAAGGTATGCTGCTGTTCGCCAAACCCGCAAAGCCCAGTCTAGGCTTGCAAATCGTGGCTTAGACTCAAGGTGTCGGGTGCAATGTGCGTGCGTGATCGTTCGGCAGGGCGTTGGGTGAGGCTTCGAGAGAATGTCTGGTGCGAATCGTCAAGATTCGTAAAACCTGTTCCGGACCGTCTATACTGACGCGAAGAAGCCAGCAAGAATAGTCACGGTCCCCAAACCTTAAACATTATACCGTAAATGATACCCTAAACCACATGCCATACAACCCTCAAGCCTCAACCAAAGTCTGCAACCCTGAGCTCCAAACACCCCAAAAGCCCAAACCCCAAACAGCCCGCAAACCCTGGATTCCCGTACTATAAGCGCTTCAATGATTAGAATAAAGCTTTGGGGTAAATGATACGATGATTGTAACAAGGAACCCCAAAGTAATATTCGATCCGTAAGCCTCTATTAGTTAGGTTATAGTATAGTTTGGCATATCATCTTATATTATGTGTATATACATACACACACATATATACATATATATATATATATATATTGCAGTGTTTTATGGTATCCATTATTTAGGCCCCCTTTGCTAGCCCAAGGCACTCTGTAGGCCGGTGGCCCTGCGGCGGGAGCCCTCCGCCTCTCCGCTGGAGGCAGGGGCGGCCTGGACGCGCCCCAGGCCTGCCGGGGTCTCTTTGGGGTTTAGGGTCTTAGGGTTTACCATTTAGGGGTTTAGGCTGAGGGTTTTTTTTTTGTTTGAACGCCTTTTTCCATCCAGCAGAGCCTGCAAGAAGGGAATCCCGGTTGGGAAAGCGTCTTAGACCCTCATACTAGGCTGAAGGTTTAGGGTTTAGAGTTTACCATTTAGCGGTTTAGGCTGAGGGTTTGGGGTTTAGGGTTTAGATGTCACTTTCGGCTTGTTTTTTGAGCATCTTTTTCCGACTGCTGACGTCCTAGTCACCCGTCGCAAGACCTACAGATCAGGCGTCTATGTCTGCACCTGTTCCTTTCGCTTTGCTCTCTTCAGGAGTTTAGGGTTTTGGGATCAGGGTTAAGGGGTTTCGGAGCTTAGGGTTTAGAGTCTCGGGTTTACGAGTCTAGGGCTCAGGGTTGAGAGTTCAGGGCTGAGGGTATACTATACTTATAATAAGGAACTTAGAATGGAACCTCTACAATAGTATTAATAATTCTTGAAGCCTCTATACTACAGTGCCCTTATAGATCCCTTACAGTAACCCTTATAGATCCCTGTAAAAGGAACCCCATGCAATTCTTGAGGCCCCTGTAGCGCCAGAGTTCTGGCCTGCTGGCGTCGACTGCCTCCGCTCGGGCAGCGAAAGGTCCTGCGCGGAAAGGGCGGGCTCCCCAGAAAGCCCAATACCCCCTTTATTTTGGAATACCTAGGGTCCAGGGTTCCTTTAAAGGATGCATAGGGTTGAGGGTTTAGGAGGCACCAATACCCCTTAATTAATCAACCTTCAATCATTAGGGACTTCACGTTATGATTTAAGCTGGATTCCTTGATTAAGGGGTATTGGGCTCTGTGGGTCTGGCACGGCTTAGGAGCGCAGGAGAGAGGATGTAGGGAACCACAATGCCACAAGGGTTCTGAAAGTCGTATAAATACTATATATAATGGTTAGGGTTCGGGGATGCACAACGATTTTTCGATGAGGGCTGGTGCCGCAAGCATACAGACAGAGAGGCAGACAGAGAGACGCTAAGATAGGCATGTATGTCGCACCCCCAATGCATTGCCTGGCAGTGTAATATCATGTGGGCGAGACCATACCGCCGCATGTACGAGTCTGCATAGAAATGCGGCTTAACCAGAGATCACTCATAAAAACTATCCTAAACCCTAAACCCTGGCCCCTAAGCCCCAAACTCTGAGCCCTGAACCCTAAACTCGAAACCCTGAACCTGAACACAACACGAACCGCTTGAGACATCGCTTGCTGTTGCCAGAAGGCCACCAAACCGCCAGGTGACCCTCAAACCCTGAACACCCCAACCACTCCAAACCCCAGAACCCTCAAACCACCTGAAGCTCTCTAGAGCCCGGAAACCCTAACCCTCAACCAAAACCCTTGATGTATCCAGCAACCCGTCCTGCTCGGAGCCCGAAGCCGTGGATCGGGTAGCGAAGGACACCGCCGGAGCGCAGACCAGGCGGCCAGCTCTCAAACGCTCAGCACCCCGCAGCTCCTCTAGGGGTGACTATAATATCCAAGATGATGCAGAATACGATGTTTAATATCATGTACAATCTTTGTATATAGGGCTTTCAGGCTTTCGATAGAAGAGATTAAGGAACCCTAGAGAATGCGTTATGGGCGTGTTTTTGGACTGAGCCATGATGGAGTTGGAACACATCACGGGCTAGAACCACTAGCTTCGCTGTTGTGCATTATGATGGGACAGTCATGCCTTTGGGCGAATCCCGTCCTCCGCGACGCCTGCCTCTTCATGCGCCACATCAATGTAGAGGTCCGTCTCGTCAACGATCTCTTCGTTGATGAGCTCCTGAACAGCTCTTGAAGGGACCCTGAAAGTGGTTCTTAAAGTCTTAAACCAACCCTCAAAGAGCCCCTTAGAGAATCCGTGACAGGAACCCTTGAAGCCGTAAACGCTTACAACGTCGAGCTTTTGGAAGTCAGGCGTTTCGAGACTTGGGGCTTCCGGCTTGGGGCTCCCAAGATGCGAACCCCCACATTCCCAGCGTCGACCCCAGCCTTGCTACGAGGCTTCAGGAACCCCCGAAGCACTGCCCGGGCCCTGGGACTAGGGCCTTCCTTGTAATGATATCAGGATCAGGGCAGGGTTTCGGGATGCTGCGGAACATACACGTCGAAAACAAGCAATAAGCAAGGCTCCTCGATCAAGTCTTCCAGGGTCAGAATGCCCAGGGGAGGAACGTCCAGAGGAGCCAGGTTGTCTCCAAGTTCCGTTTCCCGAGGATACACCACAGCCATGTGTGTTTGCCCTGCCGGAAGGTCAACACAACAGACTCACGACGACGGGGAATGCTGCCAATCAGAGACAAAGCCAGCAAAACACCACAGCAGAGAGAGAGAGAGAGAGAGAGAGAGAGAGAGCGAGCGAGCGAGCGAGCGAGCGAGCGAGCGAGGGAGGGAGGGAGGGAGGGAGGGAGGGAGGGAGGGAGGGAGATGGATGGATGGTAGTGATTGCAACAAAAGAATCGAAGATATGAGGTTGAATGTATCAGCTGTGTTCCCTGATGCCAGCCTGTTTGGAAGATGTCCAAGATCTTGTACAACGGCTCATCCTCCACCACCTGAAACCCGAAACCCTGCAAGTTAGTCCGGCTACTTTGGGGGTCTCCTGGTGGTTTTGGTGTCCTTTCCTGATGGGTTCCCCGGTCGTCTTCCTGTGTAAACATTCGAAAACCAAATTTTAAACAATCATGCACCCCTTGGCTTCAGAAGGCCTTAATTAATAACAAGGAAGCCTACAACACCGTGTATGACCCCAATTAATACTTGTGTGAACCCTGGAGAACTTTACATTTTCCCTATACAAGGCCTTGACAAGGGGGCTGAGCCGCTGTGTGGAGACGGGCCAGGCGTCCTCAGGCCTCCCAAGTGAATCGAAAAGCTACAAAAGGCAAAGGTTTGGGATCTGGAGCTCAGGGTTTAGAGCACAGATTCCGGGCTGAAGGGAGTTGTTGGGCGGCGCTTTGTTCATCCCGAAGAGGCTCCTCATGCTCACTTTCTCGCTTGGGGTCTTCTTTCGCGCCCGGTTCGGATCCTCAAGGTCCTTTTTGTTGACCCTCCTTTTCCTCTGGCCTATCGATCGTTATGAGGATCTGGGGTCTAGGGCAAAAGGAACAAAAGAATTTCAAAGGATGCAAAAAAAAACAACCTAACGGGCCATACAGGGTGTTGTTCACGACATGGGTTTGGGAGTTTAGAGGCCGAAGGAACAAAGAACCGTTAAGGGTGCAAAACAAACAACCAAATCGGCCGTACATGAAGTTCTTCGCGCCCTGGGTTCGGGGGTCGAAAGCCGAAGGGACAAATGAATGAAGGGACATCAAACAGAGAGACAAAGAGACAGAGAGAAGGAGAGACCGAAAGAAAGAGACGCAGATGTAACAAATTCTCTAGTCTCTTTCGAGCGGTTAGCTCCTTGTTCTCAAATTCTCTATTCTCGTTCGAGCGGTTTGTTTATTGTTCTCAAATTTCAATAACCCTTTTCTAGCGCTTTGCTACGTGAGCTCTAACTCTCTACGTTCTTTCAAGCGTTTTGCTCCGTGAGCTCGAATTCCCTAGTCCGAACGGCTTGCTCCTGGTTCTCAAATTCTCTAATCTCCTTTGCTTGGTTTGCTCTTTGTCTCCAAATCCTCCAGTCCTTTTCGAGCGATTTGCTCCTTGTTCGGAATATTCTCTAGCTCCTTTCCTTTACTTTCTTTCGAGTATTTTGTTCCTTTTTCTCAATTCCTTAGTTCCTTTCCAGCGGTTTGTTCCTTGTTCTGAAACCCTATAGTTTCTCTCGAGTAGTTTGCTCCTGTTTCTCAAAATCCCTAGTCCCTTTCAAGCGGTTGGCTCACTGTTCTGAAATTCTCTAGTCTCCGTCGAGTGGTTTGCTCCATGTTCTCAAATTCCCCAGTCCCTTTCAAGCAGTTTGCTCTCTGTTCTGAAATTCTCTAGTGTCTTTCGAATGGTTTGCTGCTGTTTCTCAAAACCCCTAGTCCCTTTCGAGCGGTTTGCTCACTGTTCTGAAATTCTCTAGTTTCTTTCGAGTACTTTGCTCCTTTTTCTCAAATTCCCCAGTCCCTTTCGAGCCGCTTGCTCTTTCTTCAGAAGTTCTTTACGTTCTTTCGAGTGGTTTGCTCCTGTTTCTCAAAATCCCCAGTCCCTTTCGAGCGGCTTGCTCCTCGTTCGCTTGGTTTGCTCTTTGTTCTCAAACCCTGCAGTAATTTTCGACCGATTTGCTCCTTATTCACAAGTTCTTTGCATTCTTTCGAATGGTTTGCTCCTTTTTCTCAAATTCTTGAGTCCTTTTCGAGCGGTTTGCTCCTTGATCTCAAATTCTCTAACCTCCTTTGCTTGGTTTGCTCTTTGTTCTCAAAATCCTCCAATACTGTTCGAGCAGTTTGCTCCTTGTTCTGAATTTCTCTAGCTCCTTTCCTTTACTTTCTTTCGAGCGGTTTGCTCCTTGTACTCAAATTCTCCAACCTCCTTTGCTTGGTTTGCTCTTTGTTCTCAAAATCCTCCAATCCTGTTCGAGCAATTTGCTCCTTGTTCTGAAATTCTCTAGCTCCTTTCCTTTACGTTCTTTCGAGTGGTTTGCTCCTTTTTCTCAGATTCCCGAGTCCCTTTCGAGCGGTTTGCTCCTTGCTCTGAAACTCTCTCATCCCTTTCGAGCGAGTTGCTCCTTGATCTCAAATTCTCTAACCTCCTTTGCTTGGTTTGCTCTTTGTTCTCAAAATCCTCCAATCCTGTTCGAGCAGTTTGCTCCTTGTTCTGAAATTATCTAGCTCCTTTCCTTTACTTTCTTTCGAGCGGTTTGCTCCTTGTACTCAAATTCTCCAACCTCCTTTGCTTGGTTTGCTCTTTGTTCTCAAAATCCTCCAATCCTGTTCGAGCAATTTGCTCCTTGTTCTGAAATTCTCTAGCTCCTTTCCTTTACGATCTTTCGAGTGGTTTGCTCCTTTTTCTCAGATTCCCGAGTCCCTTTCGAGCGGTTTGCTCCTTGCTCTGAAACTCTCTCACCCCCTTCGAGCGATTTGCTCCTTTTTCCGAAATTCTCTAATCATTCGTTTTCGAGCGGTTTGCCCATTGTTCTCAAATTATGTAGTCTCTTTCGCTTGGTTTGCTCTTGGTTCTCAAACCCAACAATCATTTTCGAGCGGTTTGCTCCTTGTTCTGAAATCTCTAGTTCCTTTCGAGCCGTTTGCTCCTTATTCACAAATTTTCTAGTCCTTTGAAAACGGTTTGCTCCCGGTTCTCAAATTCTTTAGTCTCTTTCAAGTACCGATCGAAAGAGACTGGAAATTTGCGAACAAAAGAGCAAACGGCTCGAAAAGGAACTAGGGCATTTCAGAACAAGGAGCAAACCGCTCAAAAAGAACTGGCGAGTTTCAGTGCAACGAGCAAACTAAGTGAAAGAGACACTGGAGAATTTGAGAAGAAGAAGCAACCCTTTCGGAAGAGACTAAAAAGGTTTGAGAACAAGGAGCAAAGCGCTCGAAAGAGATTAGAGAATTTGAGAACAAGGAGCAAACCGCTCGAAAGAAACTAGAAAACTCGGGAAGAGGCTCGAAAAAGACTAAACAAGTTGAGAAGCAGGAGCAAACAGCTCGAAAAAGACTGCTATAGGGAATGTGAGAGCAGGGAGCAAAGCGCTCGAGAAGGACGGAGCAAGTTCAGAACCAGGAGCAAACTGCTTGAAAGACACAAGAGACTTAGAGAACAGAAGCAAACCGCCCGAAGTGGACGTAGAAGATTTGAGAACACGAGCAGCAACTCGCTTGAAATAGAAAGGGTGCGTGAGCACAAGGAGCAACCCGCGCGAAAACGACTAGAGAGTTTGAAAACAAGGAGCAAACCCAGTGAAAGAGATTGGAGAATCTGAGAGAAGGAAGCAAGCCGCTTTCCGGAGAAAGGACTTTGAGCAAAAGGAGCAAACCGCTCGAAAACGACTAGAGGATTCGAGAAAATCTAGAAAACCGGTCGAAACAAACTAGAGAATCTCGACAGAAAGCATAGATTCTGAAAAAGAAGCAAACCTAACGAAAGAGACTACAGCTTTTGAGACAAAGAAGCTAACCGCTCGAAAGCGACAGAAAACGGAGCAAGCCGCTCGAAAGAGATTGAAGACCTTGAGAACAAGGAGCAAACCGCTCGGAAACGATTGAATAGAGAATTTCAGCAAAAGGAGCAAACCGCTCGAAAGGGATTAGAGAGTTTCAGGAAAAGGAGCAAACAACTCGAAAGAGACTAGAGAGCCCGCGAGGGGCAGGAAGCACGCAAAGGGCAGCGAGGGGCCGAAAGCAAGCCAAAGGCCGAAGGGCAGGGAGCCTGTGAATGGCAGAAAATCCGCCAAGCGAAAAGCAAAGGGCTGGAAGCCTGCGAGGGGCAGGAAGGCGGAAGGCCACGAAGGGCAGGACCCGCGAAGGGCAGCAAGGCCCCGGCCCGGGAAAGGCGTGACAGCGATCGAACCCTGCGAATTCGAAGGCCACTTCTTGAAGGACAACAGAAGGAACACATAAGCACGGAAACACTCCGGATTTGGTGTTGCTTGTTTCGGATTTGCTGGCGGTTCCGGGTTGCAGGTTGGGGGTTCAGAGTTCCGGGTTTAACTGTTTCGGGTTCGGGGTTTCGGGATTCAGTCTTTATGGTTTGTCTCTGAAGAAAGCACCGAAAAACGCAAGACGCCCACGGACAGTTTGGTCTTTACACGAAACAAACATCAAATCCTGAACTCCAGATTACGTATCCTGGTTGGGCCGACCCAAAAGCCCTGAACTCAAACTCTTTTTTCTTCAAGCCTAGTAATAGTAATAATATTAGTAATAGTAATAATAGTAGTAATAATAATCCCTTCCCCCTAATATTAAAGGGTCGGGGCCCCCCCCCCCTTCGCCCTAAATAAAAACTCGAAAATGTTTTTATAATTAGGGGGGTGTTGTTATCTCAATTCCTAGAAACACAGGTTCTACAAGTAATTAAATGATGAAAATGATGACGATGAAAACCCCTAAAACCCTAAACCCTAAAGACCCACTAAGACAAACAGGCAGCCGACGATCCTTTTCAGGCTTTTAGAGCCAGACAGCCAGTCAAGGTCGCTAATTACAACTTAAGGCCCTAAAACCCTGCACCCTAAACCCTAAACCCTGAGCCCTGGTTAGGGTTAGGCAGACAGACAGCACCAGACTGGCAGCCGATCTTCTTTTGCTGTCTGGCTGTATAACAGCGAGACAGGCTCGGACAGCCAGACTCGCAGCAGCCGAAAAAAGACAGAGAACTCAGCCAAAGCCACCACCCCAAACCCTCAATCTATAGACCCTAAACCTTCCCCCTAATTCAAATTAGGGTTTAAAGGGCGGTGCTACTTCCGGGTGGATCGGGGGAAAAGTGTTTTTATAATTAGGGGTCCCTTTAATAAAAGGGGGAAGGGATTAGTAGTATTAGTAATCGTAGCCCCAAACCCTAGTGTCTAAACCCTAAGCTCCAACTCTACACCCAACTCTGTACTTTG
Organism: Symbiodinium sp. CCMP2592; assembly: GCA_905221615.1. Lineage (NCBI taxonomy): Eukaryota > Dinophyceae > Suessiales > Symbiodiniaceae > Symbiodinium > Symbiodinium sp. CCMP2592. The sequence goes on from CAJNDT010000990.1 coordinate 638,372, forward strand.
AAGGGCCTAAGCTTGATGAGCTTTTTGATGAGGAGGGCCCCCAGGAACTTCCCAGGCTTACCGGGCTCGTGCACCTCAGAACGTCGGTTCTTCTCTTTAGGGCGTCGGGCGTGGAGTTCAGGGGTTCAAGGTGTAGGGTTTAAGGTTTAGGATTTGGGGTTGAGGGTTGGGGGGTTTCATGTGGGAGGTTCCGAAAATTAGGGGTATCTTATTTTGGGGTCCTTATAATAAGGATCCTACTATTTAGGATACTATGTTAGGGTCCCCTCTTTTCGAAAACTCCCATGTCAGATAGGCCTGGGAGATAGGGTTTTCAGGCGCCAGCTGCTCTCTGCAGGTGTTCATGTTGTCCTTCCTTACCTTTGGTTAGCAGGGAACGGAGGAATGGGGTACCACTATAACTACTATTACTACCATTCTTCCATTCCCTACTAACCAAAGGTAAGCTTCGCGCTCTGCGATGCGATCGCAACTGCGGTGAACACCTCCAGCCCCAAAAAAAGAACCTGCGACCTGGACAAACGGTCCCGAGCAGCAAACGTTCGTACGAAGCGTTGCTGGCCCAGGGCTCCGAGCTTCGACTGCTGGCTTTTCAGGCAGGTCTTCCCAAGACTCTTCCGAACACACGAAACATGAAATCTCAAACCGTAAACCCTTGCATACCAGAACTGTAAGTCAAACTCTCTACATGGTCCTTCATGTCCAGATTGAGGGTCCAGGTTTAAAGATTCAGACCCACGATTCAGTATTTAAGATATTTTAAGGCAGCTCGTATTGTAACCCTCCCCCCAAAGACCAAAGCACCGGTATTCGGGAGTGGCCCGTTTGCACGATCCAGTCCATGGTGGCCTCTGCCAGGCAGCGTTCGAGAGTTGGGCAAAGACCGTCCGGGCCAAAGACAGGGGATCTTGGGCGTGGGAATGTAATGGCTTCGACAGCAAACAGCTTAAGGTTTGGGAATGAGAAGTTTTTGGGGGGGTTCAGGGGTTCGGGTTTGGTTTCATTTTTGTAGCGGGCAGAGTCTTCAGCTGACCCCTGCGCTCGATCTTCTTCGTAGGCTTTCGCCTTTTTCTCTCTCTGGCGGCTCTCGAGCCTGTGGAGGGGCAGGGTTTAGGGTTTAGGGTTTATATAAGATTTAGGGTGTATATAAGGTTTAGGCTTTAAGGGGTATATAAGATATGTGGTGTATATAAGATTTAGGGCTTTGTGTTTATATAAGATTTAGGGCCAATTTAAGGTGTATATAACGTTTAGGGTTAAGGGCTTATATAAGATTTAGGATATATATATATATATATATATATATATAAGGTTTTGGGTTTAGGGTTTATACAAGATTTAGGGTTTAGGATTACCCAAATCTGAGGATTTCTTGGTAGTTCTATAGTTTAAGGGAGGTTATGGAATACTTCTTATTGAAGTTGAGTCTCGCTGTCTCAATCACTTTGCCGACCTCGTCGAGGACGGCATCGGTGGCAAGAGATTGCACCCGGCCGATGGGCGTCATGCAGTCCTGCTTTTCGCGTGGCACGCGCGGAACTTGAGGAACACGGTTCAGGGTTTACGGTTTTGTGCTCAGGTTTTAGGGGCCGAGGGTTTAGGGTTTACATTTTACGGCTTAAGGCTCAGGGTTTGGGGTCTAGGGTTTAAGATTTGTCTACATGCGTTTGCGTGGATTTTCTGGTGTTGCTTTGTCTTTCGGACTTCTGGGGTCGGAGCTGTGACGGTCAGGCGGGTAGTCAGAATAAGGGTTTGAGGGTATTACCTACTATCATGATGACATGATAAGGACTATAAGACGTAGTATTTATCGACCTCTAGAGCAAAAGCCCGCGAGTTTCCGAAGATCCTGGACAGAGCCCGCTTCCCCCAAAAGGGTCCTGACAGCGCTTCTGGGCCATGCACAGGGCGCCCTGCATGATGTCAGCCTGCTCTTAGCTCTGTCAGGGCTTTTTTTGTTTTGAGTGCAATGGGGCCTTTTTCTGCAGAAGGTCCGGCCGATTTCGGCCTACACTAGCACAGATCACTTCGACGGATCCGTACAGACGAACAAGAACTTTCAAGGCTTTTAGAGTCTGGGGTTCGGCATTTAGGGTTCCGGTTTCAGAGTAAAGGATCTGTTTTTGCGGCATGAGCTGCTGAGACACAAACACGTGCTTTTGCAGAGTCCGAGCACATTTCAGGCTGTGTCGTGAATGCAGGTCTCGAAGACACATTGTCAACTAGTATAGGGGCCTTCATACTCAAAATAGGGTCTCGGGGCCCATTATACTATAACTATAATAACGAACCCCGAAAATGGTATAGGTAACTACTAAGCCCCTATAGTAGCCGTACAGCTAGGGATGGCAGCACCAGCAATGAAGCGCCAAGCGTGGCAAAACCGCCCGATGCACGAGCTTTCACGTTGGTAGTTGCTGAGTTTGCGAAAATAGGGGTACCTGATTTTTTTTTGGGGGGGGGTCCTTATAGTAAGGATCCTACTATTTAGGGTACTACAGTATATTAGGGTCCCGGAAGGGTCTTCAGACACAGGGCGCAGCAGAGGGTTACAAGCACAGTTTCTGAAGGCTCCGCAAGTTTCTTAAACAGGATCTAAGGTTTAGGGTTGAGGGTACTTTGTTCCTCCTGAACCCTACATCCTCCATCAAGTCTCAAACCTTGAACGATTAATTCGAGTGTGTCCAGCATTCCAAGCCTTCGGGTGGGGGAATAAGATGGCAATCGAAAGTCTACATCTGACAGCGCTCAACCCTCAAACCCCTCAAAATGCTGGTTTAGGGTATCGGTATAGGGCTTTGGAGTCCGAAAACCCTTCAGAAACAGCAAAACAAAGCTTCAAGATGGATTTCCTAAACCCTAAGCCCTAAACCCTAAACCCCAGCTTTTCAACCAGCAGCTCAAAGCCCTCGAGGCCGGCGGCATTCGGGATTCAGACTTTGCCGTTTAGGATGTAGGATTTGGGGCTTAGGGGCTTTGGGCTTTAAGGGTTCACACCCTTTCGTTGACATACAATGCGCTTCGAGCTCGAGACCCCTCGAAATCCTAACTCCTGTTCCAAGGCCTCCTCACGGGAAAGGTGACCCCTCTCCCGATGGATGTCCAGCGCTGCGGCCATCTCCGCCCCCGCGAAAAAGTGTCCTGATGGGGTACTGATGGGGTATCAAATAGACTTTCGGCCTATTTGGCCTCGGGCTGGGGTCTGGGGAGTGGGGTCCGTACTCGGATTTACGGTTGTAGGATTCTGATTTCAGGGCCTAGGATGTGTGGGTGAGGGGTTTAAGGCTGGGGGACGAGAGAGATTCCGGGACTCCGTCAGGTCCTTATGAGGAAAGGGCGGCTTCAGCAGCTTCCGGACTTGCGTCTTGAGGCTCTGGCTCTAGAAAGCGCGACTTGCTTTGCAATTCAAGCTTCGCTGTGGGAATTCGTCACTTACGGGCTTCGTAGCCTGTGGAAAAACCTAAAGGCTTTGGCCCAAAGCCTGAAACAAAACCAACAAGAACGGCTAACCTCAAACACCTACCGAAGCATCCACACCTTCGTCGTGGCCGAGGACGCAATCCAGAAGCTTGGCGATGGGCCAAGCAATGGGCCAGCAAAGCACCAACAAACCTGAGATTTGGAGTTTAGGATGTTGGAATTCGGATTCAGCGTGTAGCACGCAGGCCAAAGGGAGGACTCAAGGTTACGGGTTTTGGACTGGGTATCTAGGTTTTCGGATCTGGAAGACTCTGATGAAGCGTGGTGGAGCGTCGGGCGCTGCGCTTTAGGCTTGAAGTTTGCTGGCATACTTATCCGTAGAGTTCTCAAAATATCTGACCTAGATCCGGCAGCTGACATATGCTTCCAGATATGCCTCTAGATGAAACTGCGACTTAAGAGCCATGATATTCGCGACAGTGAGTATTACACTGGAAGTCGCCATAATCAACAAAGTGAACCTCCACGTCTTATTCAGGCCCACACCCCACAACGTGAGGTTTTGGTCAGGGTGTCCATCGGCTTCGACAGACATTGGTTGGAACTAACTCTAAACTGCCTATGCCAACTCACGACATGCTGGATCAGAATCCCCTTCGACTTGCAAACGAACTGCGCTGCAGGACACCCAACATGACAGAGCATGCCATTGAAAAGGAAAATGCTCAACTCCCACTTCCAACTGCCAGGCCTACATGCAAGCCGAATGCCAGTCAGAGAACGCAGCACTTCCTGTAAACTTCATAGAGCTTGGGGTTTGGGCTGTAGGCTTTAGGGCTTTAGGTCTAGGGCTCTGAGCCAGCAAACAAGTGCTGACTCTGGAAGTCCAAGAAGAGACGAACAAACAAAAAAGAACAACAGACAAAAACAAACAAGAAACAGAAGAGGTGGCCGTGGGAGGTGCTTTGCTTGGCCTTATATGCTTAGTGCGGTGTTTGCTTGTGTGTGTGTGCTTCTTTTTGTTTTTTGCCGTCTGTTTCCTTATTCATTTAGTTTTTTGTGTTTTCCTCTGAAACAAATTTACGAAAAAACTGCAAGCAAACAAACAAACAACAAACTAGCCTCAGGAGTTGGTGCTGTGATTTCGCTTTTTGGCTGTTAATTCGTGTCTTTCCGTTGTTTCTTCGCTTCTGGCTTGATTCACCTGCTCAAAATTTATTTGCTTGCATTTATTTTATGTGTTCTTTATCTCTTTCTACCCTTTCCCAGTGGTTGCATGATGCGCTGTCCGATGTCTAGAGTCTAGGGTCTAGGCGCAGTTTCAAGGAACCGAAAGGCCCGAAACCCTCTTCTGCCGAGGTGCATCTCACGAGAGGCGCGGCTGCCGCGCCCACCGCGAGGCCGTAGGCTTTGCAGACGGCCTTCCAGAGCGGTCGTGGCCAGAATACTTAGAGGATCAAGGGACTTAGTAAGTATGGTTATAAGTACACCCTAGTTACTAAGTCCCATGATCCCCTAAGGAGGGCTTCAGGGTTTCAGGGTTAAACAGCTTAACCAAAAAGCCTAAATCCCAAAAGACCCTCAACCCTGAACCCTAAACATACGATGGCGTATTCCTCATAAGCACTCAGAGCCTCTTGCCCGGGACCTCTCATGATCAGAAGGCCTCGGTCTGTACCCCAGGTCACCCGTATCTTCAAGATTCAAGACCTCAAAGGGGGCACCAAAGAGTACCTCACTCCTATCTTGAGTTTACGGTTCAGGCTTATCTACCAGATGGGGACAAGCACCCCGCTACCCGGATTGGGGCTGTGAAGTCACTGCCACGGTTTGGGGCTTCGGGCTTCGGGTTTAGGAAACAACAGCTCGGGACACATCGAAGCCCGCGACCCGGAGCCCCTCCCTCCCTCCTGGAGACGCCAATATCCCTTACTTAAGGAATATGCCGCAAATCACGAGGGATCCTGCTCTACTTTTGGGTATATTCCTGAATTAAGCCTCCCAAAGAGAGAGATCAACATGCCTGCGGTATAATCTCGCCAAAGGCGAGCACCTGAGTTAGGCTGGGGGCACGATCGGAGGCCCAGTTCAAGATCCGAGCCCCAGACTTGAAAACGTAAGACCCTGAACCCCACGTCCCTAAACGACTAAAGCCCCTAGCCTGATCTATGACAACGATCTACTGGCTCATATGTGGCATCGGGTCAGGAATAGCATCCGGCACGTGAGGTTTCTTTCCCAGTGTACCAGCCGTCCCTGGTCCAGCGTGCAATAGGGGTTGAGAGCTTCGGCTGCGGAGGATGCGCATGTATGTAGACACATACATACATATATACATATATATATGCATATATATATATATATATATGTATGTACGCAAACATACATATGCATGTGTATGTATCTATATTAGTCTATATGCACATGCACATCTACATGTACATATTACACATATAGGGTATCGGATCGAGCTGGAAGCCCGTAGCAACCAGCATTGCCGAGCGCCCCAGTGCTGAGAGCACGCAACAGCCATTGCCACGCGCTGATCACCCCCCTGGCATCGGAGGCTCCGAAAACGAAGGGCGGCCGCACAGAAGGTCTGTCCACCTCGCCCGTGAACAGGGGCGCCCACCACGCAAGGGACTGCTGCAGTTCCTCTGCTCGCACCACAGCAAGCCAAAGTACCGCGAGATCCCTATGGGTCGAGGCCGCGATCAGGAAGGATGGGACGGCAACGACTACCATGGTGGATGGCGTTCGCATGGATCCTGGCAGCACAAGGGAGATGGCCGTGGAAAACAGCAGCCCCAACGACCACGGGACAACAAAGGCCCGAGCTCAGCTTTCCCATCCTTCGAAGAGATGGAAGTGAAGAGCACAGACAAAAGCAGACCGACGCGCCGACCCACGAAGCACGAGGACGAGAAGGACTCAGAAGAGCTCTTGGGTGGCCAGGAAAGGGTCAAAGGCTTCCAAAAGATCCTCAACAACCTTCGCAGGGCAGAAGGCCGGCTGCGCAAGGGCGAGGAGGAGAAGTCGTCTCTGGAAGCCCGATGGAAACAATGGCAGCAGGAGGCGAAGAAAAGCTTCCTGAAGGAAAGGAAGAAGTACCTCGACCGCATTGCCAAGAATACGGAGGAGTACATCGAGAACCAGGTGAACAGAGACGGCGCCCTCCAGGAGCTGCAGGAGGTCCTGACAACGGGCATGTATGTGAGACAGAACAAAGAGGCCCCAGTCGACCCGGAGGCGGAGAACGAATGGGACAAGCTGCTGGGCGGGCCGATGGAAGAGGATGCATCGCTCTCGGACGCCCTTGCGGGAGCCCTTGCGGAAGGCCGTGGCATGGAGTCAACGAGAACAAGTATGCTCCGACTCATAGCCCAGCACCAGGCAGCGGACCGCGGGACAACCACTCCAAGGAGACGACGACCGGAACCTGCTGCCTCAACGCCACCGACGACCAAGGAGGCCCGACGTGGGGGCATAGGGCAGGAGAACCAGGACATGGCCAAGGAGGCAACCTATGTCCCGACGATGGGGTTGAACCGCGACCCATACATGACGTCCCCAACAACGGCAGGGCGAATGCCAAGAGTGAGAGAGGCGAGCCGATCGAGGCCAAAGGCAAGGACGCCGATCAAGGAAATGGGCAAACAGAAGACGGCTCCAGATACCGGAACGACGTCCCTGGCGGAGAAGTTGGAGCTCCGGCGAAGGGAGGAGCTCGCAAGGGAGACCCAGACGATCGAGGAGGAAACCGACGAGGAGCAGGTCGTCGGCGAACTGGGTCGCAATGGCACGGAGAACGACGGAAACAACATCAAGTAGCACACCACCCACAAGGACAAAGAAAAGGTCATGGTCGCTGCCGATCGCCGAGGCAGCGGATGATATATGGCGATGACCCCGGGAGTGGGGAAGACACGGTGCGGAGACCGGTGTCCACTATCAGGCAGTGCACCAGCAGCTTTTTCGGTATGTCTGCTTGGTGGTATAGCTGCAACAATTTTGGAAGTGAAGGGTGTGATCGAGATGTTGAGGAGAACCAGAGGCCGTTTGAGGACAATAAGGACAAAGCCCAAGGTGAGACTGAGGGTCTGCAGGTCGGCGACTATAAGGACATGGTCCTCTACCGAGAGAAGACCTCGGTGTACGACAACGCCGCCCTCATGGACCTCTACGGCAACACCAGTGGAGGACTGAGTGATATTGGCCTGTGCCTTGATCACTGGGCAAACGGGCTGATCAATAGTGTCAAGGTCAGTGTCATGGTAATCCTTGGGGCCGTCCTGGTGGCCAGTTGCCGGTGGTCCAGACCGTTTGCTACAGGATCCCGAGGACGAGCCACACCCGCTCTCATCAGGGCCATTTTGGCCTTCGGAATTGTCGGAGGTGTTGGGGCCATGGGGCCATCGAGACCAACCCCTCGATGCAGTGAGAGTTGGAGAAGACCTACAGACCTGGAGCTTTGGGCTGCGGGACAACAGACCTACCGGGAGCAAATGATAGCGGCGAACAACCGAGTGATATGGGAGAGACCAATCTATAGTGGAGGCTCCCACTCGGACAACATCTATGCCCACGGGCCACCACGACTTCCCGAAAACCCGCCGCTATCACCAGACGAACTTGACGACGGCGAGGTGGAATGGCATGACATTGCCGAGGACGAGGAGAGAACTACACATATCTCTTTCTGGGTCTCTTCTCCATATTGGGAGCCGGAGTCGCTCGATGTGGCACTACAGTTCCCCATCACCGAGCGACGTGTCACGGAGATCATTGCGGACTCGGTGCGGCACCTGCAACATGACTGGTTGAATGATATGGTCCCGACCTGGCCGCAGCTCAGTGCGGATTATGGAAGCTACATCATGATCCCGTCCTGGGTCAGGGAGTCGGAGAATACAACGGTCGTCCTGTTGGATGGGCGGCGATTCGACAAAGGGGTCTTTCCGATGTACTTCCGAGGCCCCCTCACCAGAACGGCTGTATTGCGGATGCTGGACATTGACCCCGCGGCACCGGCAGCTGTATATGTGGGAGGAACAATGGTCCCTCTCGTAGAGGGCGAACAGTTTACGACCTGCCAGGGAAGCCTTGTACAAGTCCTTACCACCAGGGACAATGTTGGATGGCACGGTGCCATATCGGAACGTTTCGAAGACCCGATGCTCTGGAACCCGGACACAGAACACCCTGCCAACATCCTTGGACAGTACATTGAGTTCCAGTCTGCCCACGCGAACTATCTGCACAGGCTACACCGGCGAGACGACAGCACCCCCATGGAAATTGCCAGCGAGGCCTACGATATGCCCCCGCAGGCATTCTGGCTCCGGGCACCTACGGAGAGACCAGAACGGCTATGTCTCAGGGGCCGACGAGTTCACTCAGAGATTGCTGTGGTTGAACATGCGCAGCATGATCGTGAACAGGCAAAGATCGTGATCCTGGACCTCCGGCCTATCGGCCTGTGGGTCCAGTGGGCAGTGGCCGACAACGGCATCTTTGAGCCGGGCATCTACTTGGAGGGCCTGCAGCTTGAAGTCGTGGAAGGATACTCGCTAGTTGTCCACGGTGGTGTCAAACAAAGGAACCGCCGATTGCTCAAAGTCGATGACGGCGAGGTTCTAAATGTCACCCTGGAGGAAACCAGGCATCTTACGCCAGAAGATGACAGTGACGGTTCTGACGGTGGCCTTGATGATGAGACATCGGAGGGAGAGGACCCAATGCCCAACTCCTCAGACCTTTCTGGCCCTGATACACCACCGGTGGGACCAGGCCCTTTCGGACCACCACCGCCACAACCAGTCAACAGCAGGAGCCGATCGCCTAGACGCGACCACCGCCCAGAAGAGGGCCCCGAGGAACCTTATGTTGTGGCCCTCAGCAAACATCTCCCACCAGTGGCCTTCGAGATGGACGTGAACTGTATCCAAATGCCCCATCGTCACGACCTGCTCAGCCGTACATTTTGGACCTGGCCACCGAACTGGATGCAGTACGATATCACAAATCTTCCGCTGAAGGAGGCTACCAAAGGAGCGATGCACCGCCTAGTGCACTGGAGCCAAGTCATGGCGGCGAGAACTGACCAGCAGCGTCTCGAGGCCCACATCTACACGGACGGCTCGTTCTATGAAGCAAAGGGCCGTGAGTTGCTGTGCTACTGCACTGCGCAGGGCTCATCGCCCTATGCGGGGTCTTTGGAGGCACCGTCCAATGTGATGCGAGTGATGTGTGGGCATTCGCAGCACCGCAAGCTCTCAAGGTTGAACAGATTGCTGTTGCAGCAGCCTTGCTGTGGGTCGGACAGAGCCGGATGAGCCTCCCACTGGACAAGGTCCTCATCGCCTACGACTGTCAAGTGGCAGGAATGGGGGCCACGGGCCACTGGCAACACTACGGCGAGTTTGGCGGCAAAGTGAGGGCACTGGAAGCAACGGTCGAGGAGATGATGTATGGCACTTTGGAGATGCACCACGTCAAGGCCCATGTGGGCCAAGAGTGGAATGAGCTCGTTGATGTTGTGGCTAAAGCGTGTACCGAGCCTGGCCATGAGATCCCCACCGTGCCGGATGATGTGTGCCAGGCCTTTATGGATTTGGACATGAGATGGACCATGAGCACCCTTCGAGCCGGACGCCTGCAGGACCTCAACGTGCAGGCGGGAGAATGGCTTATCACACCGGAACGTCAACCAGACATGGCCAGCCCCCTCGGACCGGAGGACCTGATCCCAATGACCACCCGCCAGCCTCGCGATGGTCGCAAGACAGCCCACAAGTTCAGTCTCAAGTGCCTGTCTGTCAACATACAGGGACTCAAGGGCAAGCACCGCTACCTGGACGAGCAGTGGAATTATGGACAGTACCAGCTGATCTTCATCCAAGAGACCAAGGACGCTGAAGGCAGCACAGCGAGCTGCAACTACTGGAGATTGGCGGCCCCCTCTCAAGCCCACTGGGGGACGGCGATATGGGTCAGCAAACAGTGGGGCTGTATGACTGTTGACGACCAGCCCTTGATGATTGCGCCGGCGGATGTACGGGTACGGTATCAGGGACCAAGACTACTTGTCATGGAAATCACCAAAGGCGACCTCGTGATCATCGCTTTCTCCGCGCACATCCCCCATGCAGCAAAAGCAACTGAGAGGGAGGACTTCATGAAAAAGCTGGAAGAACAGCTCAGGAGTGCACCGAGGGCGGCGCTCGTAGTGGGAGGAGTCGACGCCAACAGTCGGCCACCCCCGAACTATGAACAAGCCACGGGGGGGTTACTGTGGAGCACAAAGTTAATGTATGCAGTGACAAGTCTTCTGCTTCCGATGATCATTCAATCCTGTACTCCGCTGTTGTTTCAGAGAAGGCTCCACCCTAGGTTCACAACCCCCTCTCCGGCAGGCGAACATCACCGAAGGCGTTGTGGATCGTCAAGTGAAAAAGTCTCGGTGCGACGAGGCCCGGGATGGCAGTGCTTGTGTAGACCCCTTAGAGTTTGTTACTGGTAGCGGAGCTTGTGTGCTCCAGTAGTGCTCTGCGCAATGTCAAGCAATGTGACGGGCCCTCCTCCGGGGTTTGGCCCTGATGATGCGGGCTCTCCTGAGCCACCTGTGGCGATGCCGCCTTCTCCAAGCTTCGGGGGCGGCGACAAAGTTGAGTCTGTCAGTGGTGCCAAGCCTGGCAATGCTAGCGATGATCCTGGACGTGAGTTTTTTGACAAGGATGCGAGTGGTGCCGGAAAAGGGCATCAAACAAGCGGGTCCACTCAGTCTGAGTGGAAAGATGGGGATCGTGCCCCGCCGCCGGGGAATGGCGGCCAGGCGCGAGCTGGAGATGATGGTGGAGGTCGCCAATCTCACGCCGGAGATGACGACCCCTGGACCGATGGAGCGGATCCATGGCAGCAGCGCCGCTGGAATGACGGCGGCAGATCCACCTGGAGCGCGACTACGGCGCCCACTACGGGAGACGACAGATGGTCGTGGAGCCATCATCGAGGGAATCACGATCGAGGAGAATGGAGGCGAGACTGGGACGCTGATCAGCGAGGAGATGGCTACTGGGCAGACGGACGCGATGGAGGGTTTCGCGGACGCGATCAGGGAGGCCAGCGAGGCGATCCCTGGGCAGATGGTCGAGACCGTGGACCGCGTGGCCCAGATTCGGGAGTGCTTGGAGGCGCTCCGTGGGCGGATGGTCGAGACCCTGGCCTTCGCTTACACGATCAGGGAGACCTTTGCCGATGGAATGATGGCCGTCATCTTCGATTACCCGATCAGGGAGACCTATGCCGCTGGAATGACAGCCGAGATCGTGGCCCGTGGGCTCCGGAGCAGATCAACCTGTGCAGGTGGAACGACGGACACGGTGGAGTGTCCGACTACGGCGGCCGATCCGACAGCTGGCCCCAGGACAACGGCGGGTCACAAAGTGGATGGCGAGGTTGGGACGATGACCAAGGCCGCGGTCCCCGTCCCACCGAGAAGGTGAACGTCCCAACGTTCACGGCGGAGGAATCTGAGGACCTCGGCAACTCTGCGCGATCTTACTTGAGGCAGATTGAGGTGTGGAAGAGAATCACTAGACTACCAGTCAACCAGTTGGGCTTGATCCTCTACCAACACCTTAGTGGGAAAGCCTGGATTGCCGCCGAGGAGCTGTCAGTGCAAAGGCTCAGCTCCAATGAAGGACTCCACTACTTCACGAGCTGGGTGTCTGCGAGGTTCTTGGACCTGGAGGTTGCGAGAATAGGACGGGCCTTTTCAGACTTCTTTCGGAAGCTCCGCCGCCGCCCAGGTCAGACAATCAGGGAGTACAACACGGAGTACGACAGACTCCACGGCCGCCTCAGGGAGGTCGGGTGCTCTCTTCCTGAAGAGTGCTCGGCATGGCTTTACTTGGACCGCCTTCAGTTGGATGAGCCTCAAGAACTTAACCTTCTTGCCAGTGTTGGAAACCGGTATAGTTTGCACCACTTACAGCATGCTGCAGTTCTACATGATCGTGGTCAAAGGAAGCCCTGGGAAGCTAACGCTAAGCCGAGGCGTACCAACTACACCCACATGACGGACCACGACCTCGAGAGCGACGAGGAGGACCTGCTGAACGGCGAAGAGGGCATCCCGGAGGATGTGGCGGAGGCCTACGTGACGTACCAGTCCGCCAAGGACCGGTACCGCGCCCAGCAGCGCGGAAGAGGCCCGACTGGCGACAAAGGCGGAAGTCCCGATGGCCAGCCACCGGGAGGAGCAGAACGGCGACCTGGAGAGAAGCGCAACTCGGAGCACGAGTCGAGGATCAAGGCCATGAAGGCAAAGAGCTTTTGCAGTGGATGTGGCCGTAAAGGCCACTGGCACAAAGATGATGCGTGCCCTTTGAACAAGGGCGACAGCGGTGCGAAGGGCGAGACCGGGGCGAGTGTGGCCATGACGACGGTGCTCCCGGCGGACGTCTTTGCCTTAAAGCACGTCCCGAACATGTTGCTCGGGGTGGCGGACACGGCGTGTGCCCGAACGGTGGCGGGAACCCAGTGGCTCCAGTCCTACACGAACCTGCTGGAGGAGTTCGGGCGGAAGCCGGTGCTACAGAAAGAGTGCGAGGCCTACCGGTTCGGGACAGGAAAGGTCCATTACAGCTCCTTCTACGTGATCGTGGCCTTCAGACTTGGGGGTTTCAACATCCAGGTGCGCACCTCCATCATCGCCGGCGACATCCCGTTGCTCCTTAGCAAAACTGTGTTGGGCAAGCTTGGGATGGTTTACGATGTCCAGAACGGGAAGGCCGATTTCAAGGCGATCAACTTGATGAACTACGAGCTCACGAACACCTCGTCTGGACACCCGGCAATACCGATCGTCCCTGTCGATGTTCACTCTGGCGGAACGCCAAACCTACAGGTTGAAGACCTTCGACTTCAGCAGGCTGAGCAATACATGACCGTCTATGCAGTAGCACACCATGGACCCCAAGCCCCGAAGTATTCCGGAATCTTCTACGACAAGAAACTCGACCCGAGCACCCGAGACATGTTGAGTCAGGACCGTTTGCAGCGCGACGTGTTTGTCACATGGTGGGAGAAGTCGAAGTTTGATCGTGACTTTTGGTTAGAGACACCTTACATGTGGGTGAGAGTGCACCTTGTTCCTCGGAGGGCGATGTTTAATCCTTCTACCTGGCGTACGGGTTCAACAGTCCAGAGGGATATGCTGGTCTCTTCCATTGGAGATGTTCGCGTCACAGAGTGCGTCTGTTGCAAGACTGGTGGCTGGATAGAGTCGACTGTAGACCGATGGCTGCCAGGACAAATCGATCAGGTGTCTTTCCCGTCGCTTTGGATCGGAAGAACAGTGTTCTACAAAGCACTAGCCCCCGGGCCTTCCCTTCGCGCACCCCTTCACGGGAATGGACTCCGAGGCATGCTCCACCAAGGTGCCGGTGAGCCGCATGACCAAGGCGCAGTTGCTCCAGGAGGCGCTCAGAGTGGGAGCCACCGTTCACCACACGTGGACGGTGGTGGAGCTGAGGGCCACGATCCGCGACCACGTCGACACCTTCCACGAGAAGACCCCGGGACAGAAGATGAAAGGGCTCAGCTCGATGAACTTACCGGACCTGAAGGAGAAAGCCCGCGAGATGGGGGTGATGGTTCCGGACAAGATCACCAAAGGGAACCTACTTCGTCTCATCAGGAGCACGGTGAGCACCGAGAGCGACACGGTCATGACGATCGGACGGTGGAAGGGGAGTCTTTATCGGGAGATACCAGACTCCTACGGCAGCTGGGCGGCGGCGGAGGTGGCACGTTCCCAGAACAGCTCACCCGAGCTGGCGATGTTCGCCCGATGGTGGCAAGCCCAGCAGCTCAACAAGTCGGCGACGGCCGAGATCCTGGACGAGGACAGCGAGGCGGAGCCCAAGGCGAGCACCCACAAGACCTCAACGCCATCGAGGGGATCGTGGGACGAGGTGAGCATCGTGAACGACAAGACGCCGGACAAGGGCTACCCGGCCCATCGTGGGAAGGGGAACACAAAGGCAACGCCGAAGCGTCTCAACTGGGAGGCGGAAGAGAAGGCCGAGAAGATCATGGAGGCGGAGCCGAGCCCCGAGGCGTTAGCGGAGATTCAGGCCCTGGAAACCAGGCTCGCGGTGCTCAAAGACAAAGCAAGAAGCTCAAGGCAGTGAAATTCGATGTGGGGCCTCCCGGCCCCACGTGTGGCATCGGCTGCCATCGACAGCGAAAGTGGGATGTGGCGTGCTGCGGTGAAGTATGTGACGAAGACCGTATATCTGAGGTTGAGTATGTGCGGGGCTACTATAATCAAGCCGTGAACTTCAGCACCACCCACGAGCCAGTGAGGAATGACGGCGATGCCACCGGCCTCTCCTTTGTGAAGGCTCACGACAACATGCACAACGATCGTCGGGATGGAGTTCGAAATCCTTGCCCACTACGTTTCGGTGACGAGTCTTTCCCTTGGGAAGATCACTCGTTTGAGGCCTGTCAAAGACTCCTCGGATCTACGTTCACACCCAACAACTCGGCTTCGCTGAGGCCGATCCAACGAGGAGAAGGAGGCGAAGACGGCGAGCTCTACCTCACCGTCGGGATGTACACCCACGGCGGCGTGCACGGGATCACCCGCGCAACCAAGGACAGCGACGCCATCGTCCGCTACCTCAATCACTTTGGGAAACGGCACCTTGGCGAGCAGGCTACGTGGTCTTCCATATCCATCACAAAGAATGTCTCTTGCGATATCCACCGCGATTCCAACAACCTGCGAGGATCCCAGAACTACTGCGCGACGTTTGGACAGCGAGCCGGCGGGGAACTCTGGTTGGAAGAGGAGATTGACGAGGACGGTGCCGGCGACAAGGAGATTGTGTGGAAGCGTGATAGGACTGGGTCCTGGGTTCCTGGTAGGCACCACAACACAAAGAACGACTTCGTCGCCTTCGACCCGTTCCTGCGACATGCCACCAAGGAGTGGCAGGGAGAGCGATGGTGCATCACTTACCACACCGTGCGGGGGGCGAGCGAGGTCGGGAACGAGATCAAGAAGTTCCTCAGGCGAAGTGGTTTTCCTTTGCCGCGGCTTACCAAGCCCGGCAAGACGACTACGAGACCCAAGCCAGCAAAGAGTGAAAGAAAATCGATTATGAATGCCGCCGGGAAGATCAGTGTTCTGATGGCCACCTTTATGGCAGCGGCGGCTAGCTACGTGAGTGAGGTACAGGAGCCCAAGGCGGAGTACGACCCGATCGTGATGATGGAGATTGGCGGCTACGAGGGCACCTACGAGGCAACAGCGCTGAGCAAGATGGTGATCGAGCCGATCATGTGGAAGGACTATGAGGACCCGGAGGTCCAAGAGAATGCCCACCACTTCGTGAAGGGCGCGAGCCCAAAGGAGCTGCGGATCCACCTGGACGGCATGCCTGCAAAGGTTGAGGACGCGATCGAGAACCTGATCAAGGACCAAATCCACGAGGCAGGAGATGTTGTTCTACGAGGCAGCGAATTACGTTTGTGGGAGACTAAGTTCGTCGACTACGTGAAGTACAAGAACGGTGCCAATGGCGACCACTGGCTCCTACTGGGACGTCCCAAAAGGGACGGAACTACGGTGAGCGGCTTTCCACGGCCGCACGAAGTGTGTATGGTCGGCCATGACGGCGATGAAAAGAAGGCCATCAATCTCGATGGGACGGGCATCACCTTTGATGATGGGGTTCCGGGAATCCTACAGAGCTCGTTGCGGAGGCTACACCAGAATTTGGGCCACCCCAGGGGGGAAGACCTGTGTCGTCATCTCAGACTCGCAGGGTGTGAGCCGAATGTGATCAAGGCCGTCAAGGGCATGAAGTGCGAAACTTGCCAGGCATCTAAGCACGCTCAGATTGCGCGGCCCACTGCAATGCCCCGACTGCTTGACTTCAACTCCTGCGTCGGGGTTGACATCTTCTACGCCCACGACGCCCTCGACAAGCGCCACGCGTTCCTCACTGTGGTTGATTGGGCCACCACCTACCAGGCCGTTATGAAGCTTGAGCACGAGGATGGCCCTTCAGTCGAGAGGGCCTTCAACACATGCTGGCTGACACCATTCGGGCCACCAACCACGGTGTCCCTCGACCTCGACGGCAAGGTACAAGCTGGACTCGGTCGCCTATGTGATTGGCACAACATCAAGATGAAAGACGTTGCCGCCCAAGCTAAATGGCAAGGGGGGGTGACCGAGCGCCAAATCGGATGGTTCAAAGGTATTTGGGAACGCGTTGTTCACGAGCTCAACATCGAGGGCGAGGAGGCCGAGTTAGCTGGAGCTCTGGTGTGCGCGGCGAAGAACGACTTGAGGAGGAGGTGTGGGCACAGTCCCACACAATGGGTCCTCGGGAAGTCACCCCGCATTCCCGAAGAACTCTGTGATCCTGATTCCGGAGGTACCGTGACCTGGGATCTGACGGAGGACTCAAAGTTCCAGAGAGCAGCGGCTATCAGGGCGAGCGCCAGAGTGGCGTTCCACCAAGCCCAAGGAGATGATCGACTACGGCGAGGACTACTACATCGGGCCAGGACAGCCAAGGCCACTTATGAGGTCGGGGAGCCGGTGCATTACTGGGACCAGCCCAAAGACCGAAGGCGGCCTCACTGGATTGGGCCGGCAGTCATCGTCGGCCGCCAAGGCGGCAACTACTGGGTGTCCAGAAATGGACGCTGCCGGCTTACAGCGCCGGAGCACTTGAGAAGCTCCGGGCCGGAGGAGATCGGGGAGTTCCTCACCATGAGAGGGGTCAGAACCGAGGTCAACAAGCTCTTGGCTATGGACCTGGACGACCCCGACACCTATATGGACGTCGACGGCGAGGAAGGGGACCGCGCTGGGACGATCGGAGACGACTACCGCGAGAGTGTCAAGAGGAAGGACGACGGAGAAGACCACCTCTCCGAGTACGAGCCTTCGGAGGACGAGATCGTGCTCAGTGGCGACGAGGCCATGCCAATGGACGGCGGCCCC
Organism: Symbiodinium sp. CCMP2592; assembly: GCA_905221615.1. NCBI lineage: Eukaryota > Dinophyceae > Suessiales > Symbiodiniaceae > Symbiodinium > Symbiodinium sp. CCMP2592. Next base: position 655,827 of record CAJNDT010000990.1, read on the forward strand.
GATGCCACCCTGGAACATGTACTACCTCAACGCCGTCTCCGACGTAAGACCAGAAGACAGGATGTTCAGGCCAATCCAGGCCAGGTTCTGCTCACCCACAAGGCCCTTACCCAGAGAGGCCAAGCGAAGAGGCAAGAGAAAGAACTACGTTGGTCAGAGATACCGGAGAGTGCCCGACCCTTGTTCAAAGAAGCCGAGAAAGTCCAATGGGAAGAACACCTGAGCTACGACGCCCTGGAGCCACTTACGAGCGAACAGTCCAAATGGGTCCGGGCCAACGTTCCTTCCTCCAGGATTCTGCCGTGCAGGTGGGCCTACCGCGACAAGAACTGGGCAGCCAGAAAGAGCGCAGAACAAGCTGAAGGTGAGAGCGAACCCAAATGGAGATGCAAGAGCAGGTTGGTTATCGGAGGGCACCGCGATCCCGACTTGGGGGTCAAAGACCTGGACACGGACGCGCCGACTTTGTCGCGTCCTGGGCTACTTTGCCTGATGCAGCTCCTAGCCAATGGTTTAAAGAAGGAGGACCCTTGGACTGCCGCCGCCGGGGACATCCAGTGCGCCTTCCTCACGGGCGGCTACTTGACTAGAGGAGAGGACCTCTACCTACACCAGCCGGCGACTGGGTTCCCAGGCCTTTTGCCGGATCAGCTGATCCGCATCAAGAAGAATATCTTCGGACTGGCTACGTCACCGCATGAGTGGTGGATGGACCTGCAGGCCGGAATGCTGAAGGTCAAGATCGACTACGAAGGTGCCGTCTACTCCTTTGAGCCGTGCCCGCTTGACCCATGTATATTTGCACTGCGCAAATTGGAAGGCGAGAAGCACACTGGAAGGCCCATAGGGTATGTTGGGACACACGTCGACGACCTTCTGGTCATCGCCGGCAAGAAGGTGAACAAGCTCATCCAGGCAGGCCTGTCGGAAGCCTTCCCGGTGGACAAGTGGGAAGAAGGACACCTCGACTACGTCGGCACGGAGATCCTATGCGGAGAAGAAGAGGTGATGGTCACGCAGAGAAAGTATGCCGCTACGAGACTATTTACCCTGGACATCCCCAGGGGAGTTGACGATGAGGACCTGGCGGGCCCGGAGCTGATTGCGGACAACCAGTCCTTGATAGGGGCTTTGTCGTGGCTGTCATCTCAGACGCGCCCCGACCTCACCTGCTCGGTGAGTTTGGCGCAACAACTCCAACGACAGCCGACGATAGCTGACTTGAAGTTTACCAACCAGATCTCCAACCGCGCCACTGCCTACAAGGAGCAAGGCCTACGCTTCCGACCGCTGCCGGAGGACTTTGGGGTGATCGTCTACCACGATGCGGCATGGGCGAACGCTCTCGACGACGAGGCCGAGGACGAGCACTTCCGTTTGAGCGAGGAGGACAAGGTGACCGGCTTGATGACGGAGGGTCCCTTTGGCACCAAGCGCGAAAGAAAGGCGAAGCGACAGAATTCCAAGGTGGCTTCGCAGATTGGTGCCTTGGTTTTGTTCGCAGACATGCAGTCCGTCAAGGGGGGGATCGGCAACTTCTCCATTGGAGATTGGCGTTCACGAGCTGGCCAAAGAGTTTGCCGATCAACCTTCGGAGCCGAGACGCAAGCCTGCGTTGAGGGAGTCGAAGGGGCCCAGTACATGCGGTCCTTCATCGAGACCTTGATGACCGGGGAACTCGTGATGGTCGAGGCAGCTCGGGCCCCTCTTCTATGCCTGAGCGATTGCAGATCCCTGTTTGACCATATCCACAAACAGGGCATCCCGAGGGTGCCTACAGACCGACGGCTCGCCATAGATTTGGCGGCTTTGAGACAAAGCCTCAAAAAGGAACAGTGGGCAAACAAGCTGCCATTAGGATGGGTCCCCAGCCACCTCCAACACGGGGACGTTTTGACAAAGCCCGGGGATCCCGGAGTATGGTGGGACGCACAGGCCGCCAAACTGGCGGTACCCATCAGCTTGTCAGAGGCCTGCCAAGCCAATGATTTTTTCGGAGAGAAGAGAACCAGTGTGGAGCACAAAGTTAATGTATGCAGTGACAAGTCTTCTGCTTCCGATGATCATTCAATCCTGTACTCCGCTGTTGTTTCAGAGAAGGCTCCACCCTAGGTTCACAACCCCCTCTCCGGCAGGCGAACATCACCGAAGGCGTTGTGGATCGTCAAGTGAAAAAGTCTCGGTGCGACGAGGCCCGGGATGGCAGTGCTTGTGTAGACCCCTTAGAGTTTGTTAGTTACCCTATGGCACACCGGATGAAGCAGGCAGGCAGTTCGCCGATCTGGCGGTCAAAACCGGTATGTGGCTGCCCGCCACATATGAAGACTTCCATTAAGGGGAGAGCGCCACCTTCCAGCATGCGCTGGGCCATCGTCATCGCATTGACTTCTTGATGGTGGGTGGAGAAGCCCATGTCACAACTGCCTGTAGCTGGGTAGAGCATGAACTGGACCTGGCGTCCCAACGAGATGATCACTGGGCGGTTGCCATGCAGCTTGGTGGCTACACATCATGGCGATCGCGCCCGAGAGGCTTGGCCAAGCCTAAGTATGACCGCCACAAGATGATGACGACCGAGGGCCGGGCGATCCTGGCGAAGGCTTGGAAAGCCTATCAACCTCCGCCGTGGTGGGAGCACGTTGACATACATTGCCGTCACATGCAGAACTACGTCCTGGACGTCCTCAACCGGCACTTCACGATCGAGCAGGGCCGCCCACGTGCCAGATACATCACGGATGAAATCTGGGAATGGCCGGCCAAAAAGATGCGGTTCAAACAGAAAGTCCAGCACAGGAGGGGCCTATGGAAGGAGCTGGTGGACAAAGCGTTTCAACAATGGCGAGGAGATGGAGTACAAGGGCTGGAAAAGCTGATGCAGACGGATTGCCTGCTCTACCAGCTCGCTTCCACAGCCATTGGGGTGATCACACAGAGGATCAAGCGGGCAATGACCACCAGCAAAAACGACCACCTCCAGCAGATTGTGACCACTGGCCCACAATCGGCATGCCAGCTCCTTCGTCGAGTACGTGGAATTGGCATTGGTGGCAAGCGAGCAAACTCGGGCCGCCGACCGCTACCAGCCCTGGTTGATGGAGACGGCAAGGTGGCAAACAGCCAGGAGCAACATGACACCATATGGCTCAACCACTTTGCTGAGCAAGAGTGTGGTACCTGTATGCGTGTCGAGGACTACCTGGCAGAAAAGGACGGGCCGCGAATGGCCCAAGACGCCATCCAATGGCATATCGACGAGTTGCCAACCCTCCAAGAGGTCGAGACGGTCCTGAGATCAGTCCCGGTTGGAAAAGCCTTCGGCTTGGATTTGATCCCTGGAGAAGCCCTGGTGGCTTCGCCGCCGGATGCAGCGGCCATGCTACATGCATTGATGGTGAAGGCCGCTGCTGGCCTGCAACAACCACTGCAGTGGCGCGGAGGCGCCATCCACTCAGCATGGAAGGGAAACGGGGATATGTCCCTCACCAGCAACCACCGGTCGTTGTTCATATCGAGCGTGGTCGGCAAGACATATCACCGCCTACTCCGGAACAAATCGGGGAAATACCTGCAGGCGGAGCTACACGAGATGCACCTCGGTAGTAAGGCTCGATGCCCCATCACGTTCTCGACGCTCTACATCCTGAGCCACATGAGACGGTGCCGCGCAAGAGCCCGCTCAGGAGGAGTGCTGTTCTTGGACACGACCGCGGCCTACTACTCCGTACTACGGGAAGCCGTAGTGGGAGATATCAGGTACGATGAGACGATCGCCCGGTTGATGAAGAGGTTCAACATGGACGCGGATGACATGCGAGAGCTATGGCAAGTCATTCACAATGGAGGGGTCTTGGGTGAGGCAGGCGCCCCAGCCGCCATCCGTGCCATGATCCAGGACGTACACCACCGTACTTGGTGCGTCTCAAAGCACACAACTGGCAGCACCCTCGCCACCACGTACGCTGGAAGCCGGCCTGGTGAATCTCTGGCGGACGCGATCTTCGCTTTCATTTATTCGAGAGTGATTGGTCGGGTCTTCGAAGTGGCACATGGGGAGGGCCTGCTCAGCGAGGTGGGGTACGATGAGCACAGTGGTGCTTTTGGAAAGCCTCGTAGTGGCACGGAGGTCGTCCTGAGGGACACTACTTGGGCCGATGACACCGCGATACCATTTGATGACAGTCGGTTTGCCAATCCCATGGCCTCCAGCCTAACTTACGACGCGGCAAGACCATGGCCATTGTGTCGGTCGTTGGCCAGGGCTCCTCAAAAGCTCGACATGAGTTCTTTGACCATGGCCGCCCAGTGCTGCAATTGCAAGATTTGCAACTGGAGGTGGGCATCGCCCCACAATATGTCCACCTGGGTGGTGTGGTGGACACAGGCTGCACCATGAAGCCAGAGATGAGACGCAGATTGGCCCAGGCCGGGGCAGCCTATGAGGCTGCGCAAGGACTGTTGTTCAACAACAAAAGACTCCCGGTGACTACACGGGCCCAACTGTTCCACACCACCATCCTCTCGACCTTCTACAACCTTGCGATCTGGACACCGGCAGGCCCGGCATGGGAACAGATGGCAAGTGGTTATACAAGGATCCTGAGGAGATTGCTGGGACCCAACGTGGGATGGCAACGAGTGTACCGAATACCGGGCCCATTTGTCCACCTGGCGACTGGACAGTGGCGTCTGGAACATGAAGCCGTCAAGAGCCGAATGAGCCTCCTGACGGCAATGACAGGAAACGGCCCGACGGCGCTCTGGGCCATCCTACAACAAGAACAGACATGGCTCCAGGTGATCCAGGACGACCTCCAGCAAGTCGCCACGGAGTACCCGGATCTACCAAGAGCGCGGGATGCAGAGTGGGCCAACTGGGTCGACTACCTGCAGAAGAGCCCAGGTCAATTTAAGGCCAGGGTAAAAAGGATGCTCCAGAAGCAACATGACCGGCAATGCCAGGACGAAACTCAGCAGGTCGGTCTGTGGGGTCTATATCGTCGTGCTGTTCGTGACCTACCGGGCTGGGAGTGCGAGTCAACATGGAGCTGCCGGATGTGTGAGAAGCCATTCAAATCCAAAGGTGGGCTTGGGGCCCACATGTTCAAAGCCCACAGGAGGATGGCAACATACAGGAGCTGTGTGGTCGGAACTGCATGCAAAGCCTGTGGGCGAGAGTTCTGGTCTACGGCACGGCTTGCAACCCACCTCAGAGATGCCCCTGCCTGTGTTAACGCACTGCGAGCTGCAGGGATGACCACGGAATCCGTGAAACCAGGGATGGGCAGTCGTGCTGCGCGCCAGGCCTACACGGAGGAGTACAACCTCGCCCCGACTGGGAGGATAAACGACACCCTTGTGGCCCCCGACGAGGTCAAATGGCCGGACACGCAAAGGGATGCGTACAGACAGATCTGCGAGGAGTTGCACCAGTACGCACACTGGAGCAAGGAGGAGGAGGTCAGGTGTGGCATCCTGCGGGTCCTCAAGCAATTCCCCCTGTACTTCCTGGAGGAGCAGGAGATCGTGATCCGCCTCGGGACGGACCTCGAGGAGCTCAAGAAGGCGGAGATCTGCGATCCCTGGAGTCCGGAAGTCTTTGCTATTGTCTACGCAGCAGTCATGGAGGCGGACGTGTGGCTACAGCCGTACTATGTTGGTGACGGCGAGTGCACCGACACGGCCAGCTACGAGAGCTCTCTCCGACGGTTCCTAGGTGGAGAGAAGCCAGACTGGGGCGAGGTGATCCAGGCGAGTCGTGAGAAGTGCGGGACCCTAGCATGCAAACTGTTTGAACTGGATGGATCCTGGGAAGCAGATGAAGGACCATCTAGTGGTGCGTGTGCTACATCTGCCGCGCTATACGACCCGCTGTGTTTTGTCCCCGGAGCTATAGTGACGTTATGGCAGCAGGTCTGCAATGGCCAGGTCAGTGCTGTCTCGGCGTCTGAAAAGTTCTGGAAGAGCCCCTACGGCCCCGTGTTCCGGGCCCTGCGGGCTGATGTGCAGAAATAATTAGTGCCGCGTAAACCACTGAATGCCTCGAAATGGAAAAATTACACATATGAATACTATATGAACGAAGGCGTGCCGACCTCGGGTTCGTTGGCCCAGGTGCGTTAGTCGAATATAGCATAGTAGAGCATAGCATAAAAAAAAAAAAAACTAAAACAGAATGCCATTACGAACTATTCGACCTCTAGAGGGACACGGATGCATTCGGATTCGGAAAAGCCAAGGCGCCGCTGTCACAGAGATCAGCACCGCTCCGATGGGAGACAGCAGGCGGTCAAGCACCTTGGGGTTAAGACTTTAGGAACTTTGGGGTTTAGGGTAGGTTTCAGGTTCGGCGGTGAATGGAAGTGTTATCTACATCCAGAACAACAAGATAGTCGTGCTTGACAATATGCCATATGCCATCAAGGGTTGTAACAAAGCTCAGACTGTGCCGTTTGATGCAGACGGTGTGGGTCGAGTGTCGAGAGCCACGGCCTCAAGACTGCTCGGTCGAAACTCGACGAGAAGTACTGTCAGTTGCCATTCGTTTTGCAATCCTCGTATCTAGTATCTTCATCTCAATGTTGCCAGACTCCTCCTTGTTGCTAGGTGGTTCCATTGCCGAATCTCTCTCTGTATGCTTGTCTTCATTTCTACCACTCGTCTTGTTGCTCGTCGACTGAGGGCCCTGGCTGTTCCTAGACCCGAAGCCATGATTCCAGCCGAGCGCGTCGATATCAGCTGAGCGTGTGAGATCAAACAACCCTAACGTGCGCTAAGATACAAAAGGCAACGCCCTTATATTCTTCGGATGACAGAACTTAAAACTCAACAGCACTGACTGACACAATCGTTGGCGACCTCGTTCAGCATGATGGCAGTGCTGCAAGATGCGTCGTCGTCACCTCTTCTTCGTCGCTTCCTGTTTTTGTAGGTGCACCCTGGAAACACCCAGTAAGCCCTGGAGGGCGAACAGGGACCAACCACCCTGAAGCCCAATGATTGGAGGTTCATGGGTGGTTATAACAAGTACTATTATAATTATTATTACTATTACTACTATTATTACTATAATGACTATAATTACTCTTATTACTATTATTATTGTTATTACTATTATTAGGGTAACAATACATGTAACCCATATTAGGGGAGTTATAACCCCACTTAGAACTACCCATGAACCTGCAAGTGCTGAGCATCACGCCAGTGGCAATGCCTCCATGGCCGCAGCATTGCACAAGAGCAGCGTCCTAAAGCTTTCAGGGTACAGCGTTTAGGTAAAGCTCGGGGCTTTAGGCTTAGGGTTTCAGGGTTTCGGCATTGCGATTAACGGTTTAGAGCTTCGGGTTTAGGTAGATGAAGATGATTAAGACTGCGAGTTTTGAAGTTCCAGGTGTGTTGTGCTTGGACCTCAGACTTGCTACTTGGAGGTTCATGGGTCATTTTAAGTGGGGCTAAAAGACCCCTAATATGCGTTATAAGTATAGTTACCCTACGCATAACCCTACCTATAACTACCCATAAACCTCCAAGCAGGCCCTAAGCCCTATACCCTTACAGAATCCCTATAGATCCCTTTAAAGGGACCCTTAAAGGACCCCTTACAAGGGTGCTTCCATTTCAGATGCTTCGGACCCGACTCCGTGGCTCAAAGCCTTGCGTCTGGACTCAGTTGCAGACTGCTGGAGGTTTAGGGTTTAGGGTTTAGGTTTAGGGTATCTAGTAGGTTACAATTAGGATAACCCCACTTACGGGACTTATAACCCCAATTATTGGTCTAAGGATTCCGCGGTTCAGGAAATATCTGTTGGGGCCATTGGGATTGTTCGTCATGATGCATGCAGACCAGAAGGGCCTGAGGCCTGGCTCTCATATATGGTGCGAACGAGGGCGTTCTTGTTCGGAAAAGATCGTTCAAGGATTTCTGGATCCGATCACTGCAGTCGGGCAGCCAAGAGAACTAAACTTTTATGCATATCGTCGTTATAAACACCATGCTTACTTCGGTTGTCATGATGGTCAGGCACATACTGCTCCGGATTGTGTTCTGCTTGTGTGAACTCTTCTACTATCTTCGGTTTCTCGCCACTCTTCGCAAGTATGCGTGACCCTGCTGCCTAAGCCACCTATTGAGCAGCCTTTGATATCACCAACCTTTACATGAAACCAAGTGTTCTTTCGGTCGATGCGTCTGTCAGAACATTAATATCCTGAAGGTGGTGCTTCTAGTCGTCGTGATGCTTATCACACTAGTGACAGAATGTTGACGACGATCATTACTACGTCTATGATGCTGATGGATGCAGGTTTCTGATCTCTTCGCTTACTGCATGCTCCTTCTCTTGCTACATCTTTGGTTCAGTCGGGTCTTGCTGAAGGCTTCAAAGCGTGAGAGAGGCTGTAGGGCCCCGGCACCAACAACAGGTGCTGCCGCTTGATGAGCCCCCGCACCTACAACTCTCAGAGACGAGCTATTTGCGGCTGTCTTTAGGGTTTAGGGTTTAGGGGATAGGGCGAGTGAAACTACGCAAGTTTTGGTTGATGGAGAAACGTGGCTCAAATCGGCCGAATTGCAACACGAAGGGCTGCAAGATCAACTTTAACGTTCGGGCACAGCATGTACGCATATGAGCTGCAAGACCGGGCAATAAAATCTGGGGTCTGCTGGCTCTTGAAGATCACTGCTTGGCACCACTGCATTCTCTTTGCTGACCTTTATGGCTATGTTCTGGTAATTTGAGCTTGTCACGCTCGTGGCTCACGCTGATATTCTTGATCCCTGCCTCGTGCGTACACCTCGGCCACTGTTGTCAGTTTGCCTGCTGCCCAAACCAACCCTGAAGTTCTGGACCCTGCGACGAGACAGAACTGAGTCTGATGGCACATGACAATGGCGACTAAGAGTACCCGCGGACGGCTATCAGAAAATAAATTGATGCCGAACCCTGAACCCCTGACCTCAGAATCCGAAAGCCTAAACTCTTCATTCCTACGGCCTCAGTCCACAAGATAAGCCGCAAAGCAGTGCTTCCTACCCTCGACCCCTACAGCCTATCTCTAGGGTTTACGGTTTGAAATGGATCTTTCAGGAACCCCGAGGGATATGTTTGAAAAGCACTCAGGTTTTTTTGTAAACCCATTTCATACCACGTTGTACTAACCCCTGGTAATAGCTCAAGGAAGGCCTCTTTTCAAAGAACCCCTTGACGGAACCCCTTGTCAGGAACCCTCACTTACTGGAACCCTTTTAAGGAACTCCTGTTTTTCGAGGATCAGCCAGGAGGCTGCGACCGCCCTCCGCTGTTCCGTGGCTGTGCCAGCTCGCTCCACGATGCTGAGCTCCAGCTCCTCCTGGGATTCAAACGTTTTTGTACGGTTTGAAGTTGTAGTCGAGGGTTTAAGGCTTAGTTGCTTTCGCACCTGACCCAGGCTTGGAACACGATGAATTCAACCGCGGAAACACAGAAGTCAGCAGCAGCAGTAGCAGCGGCAGGAGCGGCAGAGCTGCACAGGAGCAGGAACGTCAGCATGAAGATCGTCATCATCACAGCTACCGCTGTCATGATGATATTCGTCATCATGGTGACAGCGGTATTTCTTCCAACATTCATCACAATAATATGGGCACGGAATATTAGCATCCTGATCATGTCTTGACAGCCTCACCACCTCCACCATCAGCGTCATCATCACCGTAACCATCATCGTAACCACCACTCACAACATCATCGTCGCCATCATCACCAGCAGCGTCATCGTCATCATCATCACCATCGTCAAGATGAACAGCCATAAAACGTCCATCAATGGCAAAGGGGTTCCTGAAACATGCTCCAAGAACACTCAATGCAGAAATACACAGACCATAAGCCCTAGACCCCAAGCCTTCAGTCCCAAACAAGGCGGGTGACCTGAACCTTAAATTGCAACTGCGAAACCTAAACACTGGAGCTTAGCTTATCTTGTCTGGTCGGGCAAGCTTCAGCGGAGAGCAGGCCGAGCGTGAGCCCACTCCTGGTCTCCAATTTCTAAAGAAGACCTCTACTTGCTGCTATCGATACCACAGATATGAAGAAGCATTCGCCACTCGAAGAGCAGCCATGACAGTGCTGGTAGCAGCACCATCCGTAGCAGTAGACTTAGTAGTGGTAGCAGCAGTGGCGGTAGCTGCGGTAGTTCTGGTGGTATTCGTCGTCGTCGTTGAGGTCGTCGTAGCAGTAGCAGTAGCGGTAGCAGTAGTGGTAGCAGTAGCAGAAGCAGAAGCAGCAGCAGTAGCAGTAACAGTCGCAGTCGCAGTCGCGGCAGCAGCAGCAGCAGCAGGAGCAAGAGCAGGGGCAGGGGCAGGTGCAGGGGCAGGGGCAGCAGGAGCAGGAGCAGTAGCAGTGGCAGTGGGAGTAGGAGTAGGAGTAGTCGTAGTCGTCGTGTTTTGAAGGTGTAAACTCCTCAGGGCTAGTACAAAAGGCGAGACTGTGCGGTTCGGAAAGAACCAGCGGGGGGAGTCGGCTCGCAACGTCTACTTCAACGGCTCGAAAGGTCTGTTTTCAATACCTCGTCACGATCCCAGAATGAATGCTTTTAAGGGGCATGGGATCGAAACACTCAATCCAAGATCCACGACGACCAATCCTGTACGGACTACCACGATAGTCACGTATGCTGAACCCGATAAAACGATGCTCCTTCTGGATGCTCCACCATTAGCTTCAACCCCTTCCAGTTTCATAGGTGCGTTGTATTCTGCTGACGTGATTCATCCCGAATACAACTGAGTCGCCGAGTCTTACTGGCAACTGCATTTCCGGCCCGTCTGGTTTCGTGCTGAACCTTACAATAAGAAATCTGTGCTTCTGCCTCAATGCTACTCCGCAGATGGGACTGTATCAAGCTTCAACACTTGCGGTCGAAGCATCATCAAACCACCAAACAGCACAAGCGCCGTTGCAGCTGCAACCATGTACCTTGCCAGCTTCGGGCCGTCGCAGCGCGGATTAAGCCACACCAACACATCCGAGAGAACGAAAAGGTGCCTCGAAGAGAAAGAAGCAAACTTGGGATCTGCTAGATACTCTAGTTTCTGTCCCCGAAGCTCCCACGGTTAGTTGCATAGGATAGCACAACATGAATAACTTCACCTGCAAGTGCGTGCACATCTGGCTAGGCTTCACATAAAATCATGTCACAATGTCGATGTTAGTTACAATGCTGTGAAAGAAGCCAGGCAAGCAGGAAACACACCAACACCGGTATCAATAAAAAAACAACCTACATTCTGCCCATGGACCAGAACTCCGCACTGCCAAATTCCACATCCGGCATGGCGGTGACAAGTACAAGCTGCAAGCGACGATTGTTGGCGTTGCTGCCACCGTGGCACCAGAATTTTGCCTGTTATGTGTTGCGTCGTGCTTGCTACAGCCGCGGCTGCTACAACTCACGACGACAAGACTGTTCGCGCCGTGGCTGGATTGGAGGAGCACTTTAAGCCTTAAGCACCATGGGCCAGGAAAACGGAGGTTCAATGCCTCTTCGCAGCGTGGATCTCGACTGCTTCTTTACGGCTTTACGGTTCTTCACTCTACCAGCTGTTTTTCGAGCCAAAAAAGTCACCATATGTGCTGCACCCTACTCCGCGACGATGCATCTGCTCACTCTTCAACGAGAGATACTGCAGCTGCTCGAGAAGACAAGCGAAGACCGACCCAGACTCAAGAAACCTCCAGTAGATAGAGCTTACCGCTTACCTGTCTACTTTCAGGCCCCTGCAACCACAAAGGCTCACCTGTTTTCACCGCTCTCCGCGGCTCGCATGGTAGGACATCTGCACAGTCTTACGTCTTCAGGTTCTGGGCTATCGGAGCCCTTCACATCGTAGCACTGTACGATGCTGAAGACTCTCAAAACCATTTCAACCAAACACTCGCCAAAGTCATTGTGCACAGACGCAGCATTGCCGCGACCACATCGATTCCAGCGTCGAGCCAGACAAAGTGCACCCGACCCTCAACCCCGCACTTTTTCACCGCCCTAAACCCTAAACAGCTCTAAACCCCTAAGTCTTAAACTCCAAGCTCTGGCAGTCATGGAGCAGGAAGGCGGCGTAGACCTGGGAGCAATGTCTTCCGCTTCGAACCTCTTTTTGCAAGGGCGTTACAGACCGGAACCCACTGCATCCGCGGCACTTGACAAGCCCTACAACAACAGATTGATACTGATTAAAGCCTCATCCCCAGAAAAAATGTGAAGGTAACAGCATTCACCGTGTTTCACAACCAAGTGTTGAAAAAACCCGCACTCTCCCCGAAACCGTCGAAAAATGCCACTGCCTGCATGCACCACTTTCGACCGCAGCTCCGCAAGGGTGGAGGGCAGCCCCCTGCCGGCTCAGCTTATCTTCGGCTTGGGCTTCAACACGCTTTAACTCTCTTTAGCAGAACACGACAACATCCAGTCGAAGGATTTTGTTCCACACTCCCAATCCGAGCTTCATGGAGTCCAATTTAAATCAAACAAGACCCGTACACGGGCAGCATCACTTCGCGTGGCTTAAAGCCGACGCGGGCACCGCCACCTTGGAGCCACCGGTATCCGGTCCCTCATAGCGCATCTTGAACGCTTCCCCACCGCCCATCTCGCACATCTCCACCACCAGGTGGTGAGTGCCCGCCGCAAGGAACATGCTGTGACTGGACCTCTCGAGTTCACCGTGGCAGCCGTTGTTGTCGACGACCTTCTCGCCGTCCAGGTACAGAAGAGAGCCGTCGTCGGAAGCGGTGTAGAACTTGTAATCGCCCGAGTTCGAGGTTGTGAGAAAGCCGCTGCACCGGAGACAGAAGTTGTCGCTTTGGCGAACATGGGGAAATCTTCCATTGTGCATGTAGATATTCGGCAGAACCTCGCTGTGAGCAGGGGTCAGCAACGCAAGGCCCGGGACGTCGCACTGGGCCTGGCCGTAGTGGTAGTCGCACTCCAAGCCGTCCGCGAAGTCCTTGGCTTCATGTTTAAGGGCAGATCTTGGTATCGTGACCTTGGAATTGGCAGTATCCGGTCCCTCATATCTCATCTTCAGGTTCTCGCCGCCACCCATCTCACACATGTCCACCACCAGGTGGTGGGTACCCTCCGAAAGGAACTTGTGCTCGCTTGACCTCTCTTGTTCACCGTGGCAGCCGTTGTTGTCGACGACCTTCTGCCCGTTCAGGTACAGGAGGGAGCCGTCATCGGAAGCGGTGTAGAACTTGTAGTTGCCTGCATTTTGGGTGCTAAGATAGCCGCTGCACCTGATGCAAAAGTTGTTGCCTTGCTTGACATGGGGGAAGTTGCCATTGTGCATGTTGATATTCGGCAGAATGGCGGTGTGCTCAGCTGTCAAACCTCCGAGGTCGGGGACGTCGCACTGCGCCTGATTGTAGAAGTAGTCGCACTCCAAGCCCTCAGTCAAAGGTCGCTTCGCCTGGTGCTTGAGGGCGGACATCGGTATTGTGACCTTGGAGTTACCGGTATCTGGGCCCTCATAGCGCATCTTTAGGTTCTCGCCGCCACCCATCTCGCACATGTCCAACACAAGGTGATGCATACCTTGCGTTAGGTACTTGTGATGGCTTGACCTCTCGTGTTCGCCGTGGCAGCCGTTGTTGTCGACGACTTTCTCGCCGTTCAGGTACAGCAGAGAGCCGTCATCGGAGGCGGTGTAGAACTTGTAGTTGCCCGAGTTCTTGGTGCTCAAATAGCCGCTGCACCTGATGCAGAAGTTGTCGCCTTGTGTAATGTGCGGGAAACTGCCGCTGTGCATGTCGACGTGTGGCAGAACTGCGCTGTGCGATGGGATCAAACCTCCGAGGTCGGGGACGTCGCACTGAGCCTGACCGTAGAAGTAATCGCACTCAAGACCGTCCGATGCTCGCAACACTTCGTGCTTGAGAACCGACGCAGGCACCGCGACCTTGGAGCCACCGGTATCCGGTCCCTCATATCTCATCTTCAGGTTCTCGCCGCCACCCATCTCGCACATCTCCACCACCAGGTGGTGGGTACCCGCCGTGAGGAACATGCTTTCACTTGACCTCTCTTGTTCACCGTGGCAGCCGTTGTTGTCGACGACCTTCTCGCCGTTCAAGTACAGAAGGGAGCCGTCATCGGATGCAGTGTAGAACTTGTAGTCGCCCGCGCTCGAGGCGGTGAGAACGCCGCTGCACCGGAGACAGAAGTTGTTGCCTTGCCGAACATGGGGGAATCTTCCACTGTGCATGTAGATATTCGGCAGAATTGCACTGTGTGCGGGGGTCAACACTGAGAGTTCAGGGACGTCGCATTGAGCCTGGCCGTAGTAGTAGTCGCAATCCAAGCCGTCCGCATAGAAAGGCTTCACCTCGTGTTTGAGAGCGGATGTGGGTATCATCACCTTCGAGTTACCGGTATCTGGTCCCTCATATCGCATCTTTAGGTTCTCGCCGCCACCCATCTCACACATGTCCACCACCAGGTGGTGGATACCTGGGCCGAGGAACTTGTGCACGCTTGACTTCTCGTGTTCGCCGTGGCAGCCGTTGTTGTCGACGACCTTCTCACCGTTCAGGTACAGCAGAGAGCCGTCATCGGAGGCGGTGTAGAACTTGTAGTTGCCCGAGTTCTGGGTGCTCAAGTAGCCGCTGCACCTGATGCAGAAGTTGTTGCCCTGCTTGATGTGAGGGAAACTGCCGCTGTGCATGTAGATGTTCGGCAGAACTGCACTGTGCGAGGGGGTCAGACGTCCAAGGTCCGGGACGTCGCACTGAGCCTGATTGTAGAAGTAGTCGCACTCCAAGCCTTCTGCCAAGTGTATGTGTTTGCGTGTGAGAGCAGACGCGGGCACCGTGACCTTGGAGTTACCGGTATCTGGCCCCTCATAGCGCATCTTGAAGACTTCGCCACCACCCATCTCGCACATCTCTACCACGAGCTCGTGGGTACCCGCCGAAAGGAACGTGTCTCCGCTTGACTTCTCGAGTTCGCCGTGGCAGCCGTTGTTGTCGACGACCTTAGCACCGTTCAGGTACAGCATAGAGCCGTCGTCAGAGGCGGTGTAAAACTTGTAGTGGCCCGACTTCTTCGTGCTCAGATACCCCTTGCACTGGAGGCAGAAGTTGTTCCCTTGCCGAACATGGGGGAATTTGCCGCTGTGCATGTAGATATTCGGCAGGATTTCACGGTGAGCGGGTGTCAAGGACGCGAGGTCCGGCACATTGCACTGAGCCTGGTCGTAGAAGTAGTCGCACTCCAAGCCGTGCTCTTGTTCCGACGCAGCTGGGGCAACTGGGGCAAGTGTCGTAGTCGTTGTGGTGGTTGTGGTGGTTCTTGTAGAAGTTGAAGTTGTGGTGGAGGTAGTTGTGGTGGAGGTGCTTGTGGTTGTTGAAGTGGTGGTTGTTGACGTGGTGGTTGACGTCGTGGTGGTTGAGGTCGTGGTTGTGGTACTGGTGGTCGTGTAGCAAGCAATGCCCATGCTCAGGCACCTCCCATCCACCCAGGCACACTGCATGTGGCTGAGCCCATCCGTCACGAAGTAGCTTTCGCAATCCGCTTCCTGCAGATGTGAGCACGAGAAGCTGCCCTCCACGTGGCTCCCCTGGCACTCCACAAGGGGCTCCTCAGCCTGAACCGGGCGAGGCTTGCCGGAGGCGACCGGAGGTGTGTTGACGTCGAAAGACCAGCCTTCCTTCGAATCCTCTGCTTTGTTCGCCTGGGCCTTGCTCTTCGTCTCTTGGACATCCCCGCGCGAGAAGTCCTTCAATGCTGCAATGGCCCGGGCGCGACTCTCCAGGGACACGATTTCGTCCGGCATCGCCATCAAAATCAAGGCAAACTGGTCCGCGATGTTCACCAGGGGGATGACCTGCTCCGGGCTCTGATAGTGGGGCCCGAAGCCCATCTGCAACCCAAGCTGAAGCCAGTTGCCTGACAGCAGTCCCTTGACTTCGAAGTTCACGGTGCCGGAGTTCTTGAAGCTGAAGAGCTTAAACGTCTCCTGGCCCTCCTCACTTTGGCGGATCACCTCCTCCGCCGCCCTTCCCTGCGATTTGGAGGTGGTGTTCACACCCAGGTCCTGGCCGTACTCCACGGAGGCCAGGTACAGGTCGTCCTCCTCCGTCTTCCAGTACAGGGACTCCTGCACCTTCTCTTCTTCACTGCGGAGGCTGCGGTTGCTTTCCAGGAGAGACGATCGCTTGATGGAGGCCATGCCGGTTCCGCTCTCTCCATCTGTCCCAGACACGGCGAAGTAGCTCTTGGCGGTTTGGTGGCCTCCGTTGATGTTCGAAGCCGTGAAGTGCGTGTCCTCGCCGAAGCGCTTGGCGAGGCGCAGCGTCCTGCTGAAGAGGAGGATGCCGTTGGACTTGATCTCGGAGCGCAGGACGCTCAAGTCGAGGCCACCCGGCTGAGTTTTGGGCCAGCATACCTGAGTGTTCACTTGGGCCAACGGCCCCGGTAGCAAGTCGAACTGGATGCCGCCCACGAAAGCGACCACCGGCTGCATGTTCAACTGGAAGGTCACCGTGACACACTTCTCAATCTGCACGTCCGAGGTGTAGAAAGAATAGCCTTGCCACTTGTCCCAGTTGTCCTTCATCCACTTGTTGCCGCAGGGCACCGCCCAAGGCTCCAGCTTCACAAAGTCGTCCTCGCTATCAGCCTGCCAATCCTCCTTGGTCGCCTGGTTGTTGCTCCCCGTCTTGTTCCTGGGCGCAAAGGCCAGGCAGGAGCCCGTGGACGTCTCCCTGCCATCGAACTGCGTGACCAAGGTGCGGATTTCGGGACCGTAGTCGCTGAAGCTCCAACTCACCGCGGCAGGGGGCTTGTCGTCGCCCCGCTGCAAGAGGGCTGCATTTCTCGGGGCCCGCTGCGAGTGCTTGCTGATGATGAAGTTGGGCGTTTGATGGTGCACCACGGCCGGCGCACCAGCTTTTGGGAAGTCACTTGTGGCGGCTGCCTGCAGCAGCGACTGCCCGCCCTTCATGGTTTGGGTGGCCACGGCCGCGGCCACCTTCGCAAACGTCCCGACGAACTCGGCGAAGATGTCCCCGAGGCGGTTCAAGAAGTTCAGGGGAGGATTGCTTGCGATGATCTTGAAGCCAAGGCACTTGACTAGGTCGCTTTGCTGGGAGTCGGAACAATCCATGAGCGCATTGCCCAACGTAAGCATATTTTGGATGGAATTCGGCTGGCCACCTCCGAGAAGCTGCATTGGCCCAGGCATGAGCCCCATGATGTTGCCATCGGCAATCTTGTTCAACTGTCCCGGTAAGAGACCCATGATATTGCCATCGGCAATCTTATTCAACTGTCCCGGTAAGAGACCCATGATGTTGCCATCGGCAATCTTGTTCAACTGTCCCGGTAAGAGACCCATGATGTCACCACTGGCAACTTTCTTCAAGGGGTCCGGCAGGAAGTCCAATGGGGGACTGAACTTCGCAAGCGATCGGGCAAGGCACTTTGTCACCTCAACGTGGTTGTGATTTCCTTTGCAGCTGTGCCACAACTCCCAGCCAAGGTGGAAAAGAATTCTCAGCTGATCGGGCAAAAGGTCAAAGACTTTGCCATTCGCAACCTTCTGCACCGGGTCGGGCAGGAAGTCCAACAGTTTCCCTACCTTCGTAAGCGAGCTGGCAAGGCACTTCGTGACCGCTTCGTGGTTGTGGCTTCCCTTGCAGCTGTGCCACAATTCCCAGCCCAGGTGGAAAAGAATCTTCAGTTGATCAGGCAAAATGTCAA
The DNA here is from genome assembly GCA_905221615.1 of Symbiodinium sp. CCMP2592. NCBI lineage: Eukaryota > Dinophyceae > Suessiales > Symbiodiniaceae > Symbiodinium > Symbiodinium sp. CCMP2592. The sequence continues at coordinate 673,569 of CAJNDT010000990.1, forward strand.
GGACTTTGCCATTAGCAACCTTCCGAACCGGGTCGGGAAGGAAGTCCAACAGTTTCCCTACCTTCGTAAGCGAGCTGGCAAGGCACTTCGTGACCACTTCGTGGTTGTGGCTTCCCTTGCAGCTGCTGGTCAATTCCCAGCCCAGGTGGAAGAGAATCTTGAGCTGGCTAGGCAGAAGGTCTAAGATTTTGTTATCGACAACTTTCTTCAGCTGATCAGGCAGAAGATCCATGACTTGGCCATTGGCAACTTTCTTCAACCGGTCGGGCAAGAAGTCCACTGGTGGGCTGAACTTTGCAAGTGACCTGGCAAGGCACTTGGTGACCTCTTTGTGGTTGTGTGTGTGGCAGGTGTTCTTCAGCTCCCATCCGATGTGGTAAAGTATCTTCATCTGCGATGGCAGCAGATCCTGGACCTTGCCATCGACAACTTTCTTCAACTTGTCGGGCAGCAGATCCTGGACTTTGCCATCGACAACTTTTTTCACCTTATCGGGAAAGAGATCCCCTGGATACTTCCTGAGTGATCTGGCAAGGCACTTGGTCACCTCGATGTGATTGTGAGTGCCGTGGCAGCTACTTGTTAGCTCCCAGCCCACGTGGAAAAGAATTTTAAACTGGCTCGGCAAACCAATCCTGTGCTCGCCGAAGTTGAGTCCGAACAAGGGGGTCGACTGCCCCATCAGGCTGATCTTGCAGCGGAGATCCCCGAAGTAGATTTTGAGTTCATGAGAGTTGAACGTTCTTATCGAAGGCGCAGCACTGTTGGGGCAGCTGGCGCCGAAGTCCGAGAAGCCCTGGCTCAGAATCGCGACGGCCTGTTCCACGGTCGAGATTGCGTTGTTCCTCAACCATTCAGCCTCACGGCGCTACATCAATGAAACATCCAGGCAACAGCACACTGTGAAAAAGCTGTGCAGACAGATCAAGCACCCTGCCTTGTTTGTAGCAGCGTTGTATCCATCCTTCAAGGTGTCGATGGGGTTCTTCGTCGCCACATCTTTCGCATCATTCCCCGTGTTAACGACATCTGAAGGAAATCTCCTTCTTCGGTGTTTGAAAATATTCTCATCCTTGACCGTCGGTAAACAAGGGGAAGAGACAGAGCACAACAGTCATAACAATAGCACCCTGCGGAAACAAGGGAAGGGAAATAACATAAAACTGTTAGCAAGAAGCCTAACAACTAGAACGGCTGGCAGCAAAAAACAATTGCAGCGAATGGGACCAGTCACAGATTCGCGATCCGACGACGACTCCTTCGACTCCCCACTTTCGGCGATCTCCTCGTGGCTAAGGATGCCTGAGTTGTCCCTATCAAGCCAGCACTTGAGCTCTTAGAGAACCCAAGGTTTCCAGTTTCCAGCCAAGTCACCTTTCTCTCGCTGACGATTGTGCTTGAGAAAGACTCTCTTGACAATGTCCTGCGCTTGCTGCAGCTGCATCTGTGCATCTTCTTCCTCCACCTCGAGCAAAGCCTCGGCTTGTGGCTCGTGGTTGCCAATCTGGGCCTTGAGGGATTCGATCTCCTTTTGCTGTAAGTCGATCCTCTTCCGCAGCCTCTCATCCGCGGCCTGCTGCATCTCAGCGACCGCCTCGAGCTGTGCGACCTTCACGAGAAGAAACTCCAAGTTCTTGGCGAGCTGGCCGAATCCCTCGCTGGGATCACTCGCGTTCTCCGTCATGGGGTTTGACATGTTGTTGATCTCCTCCATGTCCTGTCGCAAGTCGTCAGAAACGACCTCCTCCACAATCTCTTGGACGCTGTGATTCTCGGAGTCGGTCACCGGGATCGGAGACCCCGACAGCTTGAAGGACCGCGATGTGGACCAACAAAGAACATAAGCCAAGACCGTAAGGGCTCTGAATGAGCCAAGGGCTCTCGATGAGCCAAGCTTCATTGACGTGAGCATCTCAACGGAAAGCTGACCGAGATCTCTGGAAATGGTTCAGCTCCACCGCCAGGATGCTAGCTACACAGAATCGGAAGCTGCATGAGCTTCACTAAGGGAAAGAAAAGCTCGATGCAAGATGGCCGCATGAGTACAATGTAACCCGATGGCAGTTTATCAGACCATGTCGGGCAGCCGCTGAAGCGCAAGCAACTTGACTACGATATCCAGCGCCCTTCCTGTCTGGTCTACGCCAGCTAAGATGGAACTCGCATTGTCATCATTCATCTTCTTCAACCCTACTGACACGAACAAGCCAGCATGAACCATAAATACTGACGGTCCCCACACCTTAAACATTGTACCCTAAATCCTATTCCTCAACCCTCGACCCTCAACCTGGCACCGAAACCCCCATGAGCCCGAAGCTCCAAACCAGAAACACCTTGCAAAGCCTGGATTCCCTACCATAAGGGCCTCAATAAATAGAATAGGGTTTTGGTGTATATGATACGATGATCATACAAAGAACCCGCATAATAACATTCGAAACTATTTCGGCCCGAATATACTACATAGCTTGCATAAACATATACTATAGTATAATACAGTATAGATACCGTAAACTGTAATAGGAGCCTTAATATGATTTAAAGTATGTTCAATGCTCCTCGATACAGGGATTTGAATCTAGGGAACCCTAGGACACTGGCATGCGCTCACAGGCACTCCAAGGCCCAGGCACTCGACACGACACCAAATCCCACGCCTGCGGCGAGGACGCTAGGAGCTTCCAAAATGCATCTAAAAACCTACTCCATGTTTCAAAGACTTGCACAATGTGGCCACTCAGTTCTGCAGAGTCAAGGTTTGCTGCGTATTGGAAACAGCAATGTTTCTTAGCTCATTTCCAGACTCCATTCGCTAACTTCTCCTTCTGGAAGCTCCCATGAAGCACAGTGTGCCCTCTGTAGATATCGTACCAAGCGGGCCCGAAACATTTGTCGTTGGAGGAAGCTTCGCCGGTTTCCGAAAATAGCTCATGTCCGAGAGCGTTGCATAGTTGCCGAAGCCCAAAAGCAGTTAGGACGTTACAGACCTGAACCCACTGCATCCACGGCACTTGACAAACCCTACACCAATAGAGACATTCATCCCAAGAGAAATGTGAAGGTAACAGCATTCACCGTGTTTCACGCCAAAGCCTTGACTTGGAAAAACCCGCAAACTTCGCGAAGCCGTGGACAATGCCACCGCCGAATGCCCACATGCATGCATTAGTGTTGAGCCCCTAACCCCCAAACTGCCCAAACTGTCCTGACGTCGATGTTTGCCCAAGTGGCCTTGGCATGGGCTGACACCGTCGCAGCCGCAAGGGTGGAAGGCAGCCCCTGCCGGCTCAGCTTATCTTCGGGTTGGGCTTCAACGTGCCTTAAGTCTCTTTAGCAGAGCACCACAACATCCAGTTCGGGGCTCGACTCCTTCATTTTGTTCCACACTCCCAATCCAAGTTTCGCGGGGTCTCAGAACTAAGCCGTACACGGGCAGCATCACTTCGCGTGGCTTAAAGCCGACGCGGGCACCGCCACCTTGGAGCCACCGGTATCCGGTCCCTCATAGCGCATCTTGAACGCTTCCCCACCGCCCATCTCGCACATCTCCACCACCAGGTGGTGAGTGCCCGCCGCAAGGAACATGCTGTGACTGGACCTCTCGAGTTCACCGTGGCAGCCGTTGTTGTCGACGACCTTCTCGCCGTCCAGGTACAGAAGAGAGCCGTCGTCGGAAGCGGTGTAGAACTTGTAATCGCCCGAGTTCGAGGTTGTGAGAAAGCCGCTGCACCGGAGACAGAAGTTGTCGCTTTGGCGAACATGGGGAAATCTTCCATTGTGCATGTAGATATTCGGCAGAACCTCGCTGTGAGCAGGGGTCAGCAACGCAAGGCCCGGGACGTCGCACTGAGCCTGGCCGTAGTGGTAGTCACACTCCAAGCCGTCCGCAAAGGCCTTGGCTTCATGTTTAAGGGCAGATCTTGGTATCGTGACCTTGGAATTGGCAGTATCCGGTCCCTCATATCTCATCTTCAGGTTCTCGCCACCACCCATCTCACACATGTCCACCACCAGGTGGTGGGTACCCTCCGAAAGGAACTTGTGCTCGCTTGACTTCTCTTGTTCGCCATGGCAACCGTTGTTGTCGACGACCTTCTGCCCGTTCAGGTACAGGAGGGAGCCGTCATCGGAAGCGGTGTAGAACTTGTAGTTGCCTGCATTTTTGGTGCTAAGATAGCCGCTGCACCTGATGCAAAAGTTGTTGCCTTGCTTGACATGGGGGAAGTTGCCATTGTGCATGTTGATACTCGGCAGAATGGCGGTGTGCTCAGCTGTCAAACCTCCGAGGTCGGGTACGTCGCACTGCGCCTGATTGTAGAAGTAGTCGCACTCCAAGCCCTCCGTCAAAGGTCGCTTCGCCTGGTGCTTGAGGGCGGACATCGGTATTGTGACCTTGGAGTTACCGGTATCTGGTCCCTCATAGCGCATCTTCAAGTTCTCACCACCACCCATCTCGCACATGTCCAACACCAGATGATGCATACCTTGCGTTAGGTACTTGTGGTGGCTTGACCTCTCGTGTTCGCCGTGGCAGCCGTTGTTGTCGACGACTTTCTCGCCGTTCAGGTACAGCAGAGAGCCGTCATCGGAGGCGGTGTAGAACTTGTAGTTGCCCGAGTTCTTGGTGCTCAAATAGCCGCTGCACCTGATGCAGAAGTTGCCGCCTTGTGTAATGTAAGGGAAATTGCCGCTGTGCATGTCGATGTGTGGCAGAACTGCGCTGTGCGATGGGATCAAACCTCCGAGGTCGGGGACGTCGCACTGAGCCTGACCGTAGAAGTAATCGCACTCAAGACCGTCCGATGCTCGCAACACTTCGTGCTTGAGAACCGACGCAGGCACCGCGACCTTGGAGCCACCGGTATCCGGTCCCTCATATCTCATCTTCAGGTTCTCGCCGCCACCCATCTCGCACATCTCCACCACCAGGTGGTGGGTACCCGCCGTGAGGAACATGCTTTCACTTGACCTCTCTTGTTCACCGTGGCAGCCGTTGTTGTCGACGACCTTCTCGCCGTTCAAGTACAGAAGGGAGCCGTCATCGGAGGCAGTGTAGAACTTGTAGTCGCCCGCGCTCGAGGCGGTGAGAACGCCGCTGCACCGGAGACAGAAGTTGTTGCCTTGCCGGACGTGGGGGAATCTTCCACTGTGCATGTAGATATTCGGCAGAATTGCACTGTGCGCGGGGGTCAACACTGAGAGTTCAGGGACGTCGCATTGAGCCTGGCCGTAGTAGTAGTCGCAATCCAAGCCGTCCGCATAGAAAGGCTTCACCTCGTGTTTGAGAGCGGATGTGGGTATCATCACCTTCGAGTTACCGGTATCTGGTCCCTCATATCGCATCTTTAGGTTCTCGCCGCCACCCATCTCGCACATGTCCACCACCAGGTGGTGGATACCTGGGCCGAGGAACTTGTGCACACTTGACTTCTCGTGTTCGCCGTGGCAGCCGTTGTTGTCGACGACCTTCTCACCGTTCAGGTACAGCAGAGAGCCGTCATCGGAGGCGGTGTAGAACTTGTAGTTGCCCGAGTTCTGGGTGCTCAAATAGCCGCTGCACCTGATGCAGAAGTTGTTGCCCTGCTTGATGTGAGGGAAACTGCCGCTGTGCATGTAGATGTTCGGCAGAACTGCACTGTGCGAGGGGGTCAGACGTCCAAGGTCCGGGACGTCGCACTGAGCCTGGTCATAGAAGTAGTCGCACTCCAAGCCTTCTGCCAAGTGTATGTGTTTGCGTGTGAGAGCAGACGCGGGCACCGTGACCTTGGAGTTACCGGTATCTGGCCCCTCATAGCGCATCTTGAAGACTTCGCCACCACCCATCTCGCACATCTCTACCACGAGCTCGTGGGTACCCGCCGAAAGGAACGTGTCTCCGCTTGACTTCTCGAGTTCGCCGTGGCAGCCGTTGTTGTCGACTACCTTAGCCCCGTTCAGGTACAGCATAGAGCCGTCGTCAGAGGCGGTGTAAAACTTGTAGTGGCCCGACTTCTTCGTACTCAGATACCCCTTGCACTGGAGGCAGAAGTTGTTCCCTTGCCGAACATTGGGGAATTTGCCGCTGTGCATGTAGATATTCGGCAGGATTTCACGGTGGGCGGGTGTCAAGGACGCGAGGTCCGGCAAATTGCACTGAGCCTGGTCGTAGAAGTAGTCGCACTCCAAGCCGTGCTCTTGTTCCGACGCCGCTGGGGCAACTGGGGCAAGTGTCGTAGTCGTTGTGGTGGTTGTCGTGGTTCTTGTAGAAGTTGAAGTTGTGGTGGAGGTAGTTGTGGTGGAGGTGATTGTGGTTGTTGAAGTGGTGGTTGTTGACGTGGTGGTTGACGTCGTGGTGGTTGAGGTCGTGGTTGTGGTACTGGTGGTCGTGTAGCAAGCAATGCCCATGCTCAGGCACCTCCCATCCACCCAGGCACACTGCATGTGGCTGAGCCCATCCGTCACGAAGTAGCTTTCGCAATCCGCTTCCTGCAGATGTGAGCACGAGAAGCTGCCCTCCACGTGGCTCCCCTGGCACTCCACAAGGGGCTCCTCAGCCTGAACCGGGCGAGGCTTGCCGGAGGCGACCGGAGGTGTGTTGACGTCGAAGGACCAGCCTTCCTTCGAATCCTCCGCTTTGTTCGCCTGGGCCTTGCTCTTCGTCTCTTGGACATCCCCGCGCGAGAAGTCCTTCAATGCTGCAATAGCCCGGGCGCGACTCTCCAGGGACACGAGCTCGTCGGGCATCGCCATCAAAATCAAGGCAAACTGGTCCGCGATGTTCACCAGAGGGATGACCTTTTCCGGGCTCTGATAGTGGGGCCCGAAGCCCATCTGCAACCCAAGCTGAAGCCAGTTGCCCGACAGCAGGCCCTTGACTTCGAAGTTCACGGTGCCGGGGTTCTTGAAGCTGAAGAGCTTAAACGTCTCCTGGGCCTCCTCACTTTGGCGGATCACCTCCTCCGCCGCCCTTCCTTGCGACTTGGAGGTGGTGTTCACGCCCAGGTCCTGGCCGTACTCCACGGAGGCCAGGTACAGGTCGTCCTCCTCCGTCTTCCAGTACAGGGACTCCTGCACCTTCTCTTCTTCACTGCGGAGGCTGCGGTTGCTTTCCAGGAGAGCGGATCGCTTGATGGAGGCCATGCCGGTTCCGCTCTCTCCATCTGTCGCAGACACGGCGAAGTAGCTCTTGGCGGTTTGGTGGCCTCCGTTGATGTTCGAAGCCGTGAAGTGCGTGTTCTCGCCGAAGCGCTTGGCGAGGCGCAGCGTCCGGCTGAAGAGGAGGATGCCGTTGGACTTGATCTCGGAGCGCAGGACGCTCAAGTCGAGGCCACCCGGCTGAGTTTTGGGCCAGCAGACTTGGGTGTTCACTTGGGCCAACGGCCCCGGAAGCAAGTCGAACTGGATGCCGCCCACGAAAGCGACCACCGGCTGCATGTTCAACTGGAAGGTCACCGTGACGCACTTCTCGATCTGCACGTCCGAGGTGTAGAAAGAATAGCCTTGCCACTTGTCCCAGTTGTCCTTCATCCACTTGTTGCCGCAGGGCACCGCCCAAGGCTCCAGACTCACAAAGTCGTCCTCGCTACCAGCCTGCCAATCCTCCTTGGTCGCCTGGTTGTTGCTCCCCGTCTTGTTCCTGGGCGCAAAGGCCAGGCAGGAGCCCGTCGACGTCTCCCTGCCGTCGAACTGCGTGACCAAGGTGCGGATTTCGGGACCGTAGTCGCTGAAGCTCCAACTGACCGCGGCCGGGGGCTTGGGCTTGTCCTCGTCCCGCTGCAAGAGAGCCGCGTTGCTCGGGGCCCGCTGCGAGTGCTTGCTGATGATGAAGTTGGGCGTTTGATGGTGCACCACGGCCGGCGCACCAGCTTTTGGGAAGTCACTTGTGGCGGCTGCCTGCAGCAGCGACTGCCCGCCCTTCATGGTTTGGGTGGCCACGGCCGCGGCCACCTTCGCAAACGTCCCGACGAACTCGGCGAAGATGTCCCCCAGGCGGTTCAAGAAGTTCAGGGGAGGAACATTCGAGATGATCTTGAAGCCCAGGCACTTCACCACGTCACTCTGCTGTGAGCCAGTGCAATCCATAAGGCCGCCTCCGAGAAGTTGCATTGGCCCTGGCATGAGCCCCATGATGTTGCCGTCAGCAATCTGGTTCAACTGCCCCGGCAAGAGACCCATGATGTTGCCATCGGCAATCTTATTCAGCTGTCCCGGTAAGAGACCCATGATGTTGCCATCGGCAACCTTGTTCAACTGTCCCGGCAAAAGACCCATGATGTCACCACTGGCAATCTTGTTCAACTGTCCCGGTAAGAGACCCATGATGTCACCACTCGCAACTTTCTTCAAAGGGTCCGGCAGGAAGTCCAACGGGGGACTGAACTTCGCAAGCGATCGGGCAAGGCACTTTGTCACCTCAACGTGGTTGTGATTTCCTTTGCAGCTGTGCCACAATTCCCAGCCAAGGTGGAAAAGAATTCTCAACTGATCGGGCAAAAGGTCAAAGACTTTGCCATTCGCAACCTTTTGCACCGGGTCGGGCAGGAAGTCCAACAGTTTCCCTACCTTCGTAAGCGAGCTGGCAAGGCACTTCGTGACCGCTTCGTGGTTGTGGCTTCCCTTGCAGCTGTGCCACAATTCCCAGCCCAGGTGGAAAAGAATCTTCAGTTGATCAGGCAAAATGTCGAGGACTTTGCCATTAGCAACCTTCCGAACCGGGTCGGGCAGGAAGTCCAACAGTTTCCCCACCTTCGTAAGCGAGCTGGCAAGGCACTTCGTGACCACTTCGTGGTTGTGGCTTCCCTTGCAGCTGCTGGTCAATTCCCAGCCAAGGTGGAAGAGAATCTTCAGATGGCTAGGCAAAAGGTCTACGACTTTGTTATCGGCAACTTTCTTCAGTTGATCAGGCAGAAGACCCATGATGTCACCGCTGGCAACTTTCTTCAACTGGTCAGGGAGCAGATCCTGGACTCTGCCATCGACAACTTTCTTCAACTTGTCGGGCAGCAGATCCTGGACGTTGCCATCGACAACTTTCTTCAACTTGTCGGGCCACGTGATGTGCTGCACGATCTTGTTGCTCAGGCAGCTGAAAACGTTGCCACTGCCACAGCTGCTCAGTCCGTTGCCGATGTCGATGGCTGTTTGAATTGGAGCCGGCCACCGCATTTCAAGGGACCCAAAGTTGAAATCGAAAAGCGTAATCTGTTGCCCCATCAGGCGGATCCAACACTTCTGCCGACCCCAGTTAAGCGCCATCAGGACACTCCTTTGTCTGCACTCCACTACGGGGACTCTGATTGTCGTGGTAGTAAACCCCAATCTCATCTGTCTCTCTTGGTAGCCCGTAATCGAACATTCGTCGACGTAATCCCGAATGCTGGGTCCGCTGATCTCGCAGCCGGCGTTCCAATCGGTGAAGCCTTTCAAAAGGATCTCCATGGCCATCTCCACGGTGTCAATCACCGTATTGGCAACGAAGGCCACCTTTGCAGCGCCAAACCCAACCCGACCAGGCCCTAGGGCCCTAGGCCCTAGTGTCGCCCCTAGCGGTTTAGGGTTACTGTAAGGGTTTAGGGTTTAGGGTTTTGCCTCCAACTCCTGAACCAAATCCTGAAGCGGAAGCCGCCTTGTCAACAGCTGCTTCGTAGGCATTGGCTGTGCTCTCTGCGACGCTTTGGACATCCTCGTGCTCGGGCTCTGTTTAGGGTTTTTGGATTCAGGGTTCTAGGCATTTGGGGTTTAGCCGTCGAGAGAATCGCTCGAAACAACCCATCTGAAGGATCCATGGCCCGTCAAGTAAGTTCTCCTTCTCCTTCTGTGCTTGCTTTTAAAGGATTACGCATTCCGAGTCCAGCGAGGACATCGTGGAATGCGTTCCGAAGCCAGGGAGTGGCTGACCCTCTACGCGTTCAGGACCACCAGCCCAGCTTGACAGTATTCTTTACCCTAGGCTGTAGGCTCTTTCTTACGAGAGAAAGCGACGAGACTGCATAGCGTCCCGAAAGTGTTTGCTCACCACAAGACACTAAGAAACCCTGTCCTTGCCTCCACGCGGTCCTCGACCCAGTTACCGACTGCACCCCACCTCTGCGAGCCTTTGCTTCCAGACTGGGCTCCTCCTGCCAGGAGCTCGGTTCGGTCACTCGCCCCGGCTTCGGCGGCACGTTTCGGGGCATCTGGCTTGGCGTCGGCCGGGCGGTAGTTTTGGCGAGAAGCCTTGGGATGGAAAACCTTGTGATGGTGCTGCTGAGCGTGCTTGGCGAGCACCCTCTTCAGGGTTTGCTGGGTCTCTTGCATTCTGGTTTTCTCGTCCTTCTGCACCAAAGACGCCACGCTGTCCGGGTGATCCACATGTTCGGCAAGACCTTTCACCGTCTTCCTCAAATTCTCGATCTCGGCCTGTTGCAACTCGCACAGCGTCTCAAGCTGGGCCAGCTTCGCCATCATGAACTCGAAGCTCTTCCCGAGCTCACCAACACCTTGGCAAGAGTTGGGGCTGGAATGACAAGGGCTTATGTACTGTAAAAAAGGTTTTGTCCGTTGATCGGCCCAGAAACCCTCGGAGGCATTCTGCATGCTTCCGTTCAGCGTGAAGTTCGCAGGATTCGGGATGGCATTCATGTCCTTGAACTCTCCCTCCATGTTCTTCGCCGCGATCCCCTCCACTTGCTTCTTGAGGGTCTCGTTATCGGTTTTGACGATCTGTATCGGTGCTTCGGAAACCTGCCGATCAAGACGCGGGGTTCCGAAGCTAATCAGGGCAACTCAATCTGGGACATCTGGGGGAACAAGCGTGCATGCCGACAAAGTTTATGCAAGACACGCTGCAGAGATGCCCAGCACCCGAGACGAACAGCTCCCTTCCGAAGCAACCGCCAAGAAAACATATTCGATCCGTGCACATGCCTTGAAGGCAACGGCGGTGGCCAAGCTGCACACCGCGAGCCACCAGCGGCATGTCAACGAGACCATGAAATTGCGCCGTTCGTCAACACAGCTCTAAGAGTGCTCTAAGAGCAGATTTGCTTCGTTTTAAGACTGAGAAAAAAAGCTGCGGAAGCAGGGCACTGACAGGTCGTCGAAATTACCACCGCCAACACGAAAGCAAAAGCATGTGCCCCGAACTCCATCTCGTCGATCAACACAAGGTGCCGAAGCTCATTTGCGGAACACGAAACCTGCATGCTAACACTCTCAGGGACGAGCTTCTTGCTGTTTCTAGCTACAAACTTCTGATAAACATGTGCAGCGAATTGCGTGACATCCACCTTCGGTGACATTCGTCGAGGGCCCTTCGCTATCACGGTAGGGCCAGATCAGCACAGAAATCGAAATGAGAAACAGCGCATGATGAACCCGAAAGATGCGGCCAGCCTGATTCGCAACGATTGCAGAACGCAAGCAAGAGCCTCCAGTCCAACCAAAACAAACAAGCAAAGGGGCACTTCGCAGTTGTGTGTCGTAGAAGACCCGTACTGTTGCCCGCAACGCTACTTCCGATCCTGCACCAAACGATGTACAGCGTGCCAGAGGCGTAAGGCGCAGTAGGAGGCATCGCGCTCACCACTTTGCCTATGTCGCTGTGCAGCTTGCGTTTCCCTCACACGGCTGAACAGTGCCTCCGCGAGACAGAATCTTCGCCTCCAGGTCAATACGATGTTGCTTGCACAAACCCAAAACGAAGCTTAGGCCTCACTGCCAACGAAGCGCCAACATGCAGGTCGTGTACATTTTGGGCTTGACGCGCATGTCACCACAGAGCGGCGCTAAGGATCGCACAGCTGCAACAAGAACGAGCCCTCTTCGTACTGGCCCAGTCATAACCCCACACCGATCGGTTCAATACCAAGCTCCAAGACTTTCTGAAAGAAGCTCAGCACGAGCCTCGTCAAGAAGGAAACCGCTGGTACCTGGTGACAAGCAGCGAGTAGGGCTCGGGTTCTGGAGGTTTTAGTTGTAGGGTGCTGGGAAACCCTTGGTGTCGAATGCAGCATGGTCCTGCGCTAGTAGCAGGCCTGGACGAGCAAACTACATTTTTTGTTGACCAAACACCAAGCTGTCGTGAAAGGGTTCAGCTCCACGGCCACGATGCACCACCAAAAGAACCTTGAGCCCCCAAATCCCCAAAATGGCTCCAACTGTCCTGACCGTCGATCTGTGCCTCGGGCTGACGCCGGCGGCAGAGGGCAGCTCCTGGCGGCTCAGGTTATGCTCGGGTTCGTTCAGCCGGGCACTACCCCATCCAGTTCGGGACCAGGTTCCTTTTTGTTCCACTCGCCCAGAACTGAGCTCAAGAACTCTGCTGCTACGCTTGCTGCATCACTTCGCGTGCTTGAGAACGGAGGCGGGCACCGTGACCTTGGAATTGCCGGTATCCGGTCCCTCGTATCGCATCTTGAAGGCCTGGCCGCCACTCTTCTCGCACATCTCCACCACTACGTGGTGGCTGCCCTTTGCAAGGAACATGCTTTCACTGGACTTCTCGCGCTCACCGTGGCAGCCACTATTGTCGACCACCTTCTCGCCGTCCAGGTACAGCAGAGAGCCGTCATCGGAGGCGGTGTAGAACTTGTAGTCGCCCGAGCTATAGGTTGTGACAAAGCCGCTGCAGCGCATGCAGAAGTTCCAGCTTTGGCGAACATTTGGGAAATTGCCATCCATGTTGATATTCGGCAGGATAGCAGTGTGTGCTGGGGTCAGGACCGCGAGGTCCGGGACATCGCACTGTGCCTTGCCGTAGAAGTAGTCGCACTCCAGGCCGTCTGCAAAGTCTTTGGCCTCATGTTTGAGAGCATATCTCGGCATCACAACCTTGGAATTACCGGTGTCTGGTCCCTCGTATCGCATCTTGAAAGCCTGGCCCCCGCTCTTCTCGCACATCTCCACCACCAGGCGGTGAGTACCCTCTGCAAGGGAGATGCTTTCACTGGACCTCTCGCGTTCACCATGACAGCCGTTGTTGTCGACGACCTTCTGACCATCAAGGTACAGGAGAGAGCCGTCGTCGGAGGCGGTGTAGAACTTGTAGTTGCCCGACTTCTTCGTGTTCACATAGCCACTGCACCGCATGCAGAAGTTCCAGGTTTGGCGAACATTTGGGAAATTGCTGCCGTCCATGTTGATATTCGGCAGAATTGCAGTGTGTGCAGCGGTCATGCCTTTGAGGTCCGGGACGTCGCACTGCGCCTGATTGTAGAAGTAGTCGCACTCCAAGCCCTCCGTCAGAGGTCGCTTGGCCTGGTGCTTGAGGGCGGACATTGGTATTATCACCTTCGAATTACCCGTATCTGGTCCCTCATACCGCATCTTGAAGGCCTGGCCGCCACTCTTCTCGCACATGTCAACGACTACATGATGGAGACCTTGTGTCAGGTACCTGCGATGGCTGGACCTCTCGCGTTCACCGTGGCAGCCATTGTTGTCGACGACCTTCTCGCCGTTCAGGTACAGAAGAGAGCCGTCGTCGGACGCGGTGTAGAACTTGTAGTTTCCCGATTTCTTAGTGCTCACATAGCCGCTGCACCGCATGCAGAAGTTCCAGGTCTGGGTGACGTGGGGGAAATTGTTGCCATCCATGTTGATGTTCGGCAGAATTGCAGTGTGCGCGGCGGTCAAACCTCCCAGGTCGGGAACGTCGCACTGTGCCTTGCCGTAGAAGTAGTCGCACTCGAGGCCGTCTGATGCTCGCACGACCTCGTGTTTGAGCACAGACGCCGGCACCGTGACTTTGGAGCCACCGGTATCCGGTCCCCTGTATCGCATCTTGAAGGCCTGCCCGCCACTCTTCTCGCACATCTCCACAACTAGGCGGTGGCTGCCCTTTGCAAGGTACACGCTTTCACTGGACCTCTCGCGTTCACCGTGACAGCCATTGTTGTCGACGATCTTCTCCCCGTCCAGGTACAGGAGAGATCCGTCGTCGGAGGCGGTGTAGAACTTGTACTCACCAGAGCTCGAGGTTGTGACAAAGCCGCTGCACCGCATACAGAAGTTCCAGGTCTGGCGGACGTGGGGGAAATTGCTGCCGTCCATGTTGATGTTCGGCAGGATAGCACTGTGCGCCGGGGTGAGGAAGGCGAGCTCAGGAACATCGCACTGGGCCTTGCCGTAGAAGTAGTCGCAATCCAAGCCGTCCGCATAGAAAGGCTTCACGTCGTGTTTGAGAGCAGACGTGGGCACTATGACCTTGGAATTACCCGTGTCTGGTCCCTCATATCGAATCTTGAAGGCTTGCCCGCCACTCTTCTCGCACATGTCAACGACTAGGTGGTGGACACCTGGTCCAAGGAGCTTCTGATGGCTTGACCTTTCGCGCTCGGGGTGGCAGCCGTTGTTGTCGACGACCTTCTCGCCGTTCAGGTACAGGAGAGAACCATCGTCGGAGGCGGTGTAGAACTTGTAGTTGCCCGAGTTCTGGGTGCTCAGATAGCCGCTGCACCGCATGCAGAAATTCCAGGTTTGGCGGACGTGAGGGAAAGTGTTGCCACTGTGAATGTTCGGCAGAACTGCGCTGTGCGAGGGGGTCAGACGTCCGAGGTCCGGGACATCGCACTGAGCCTGGTCGTAGAAGTAGTCGCACTCGAGGCCGTCTGCCAACCGCTTGTGTTCGTGTTTGAGAGCGGACCCGGGCACCGTGACCTTGGAGCCACCGGTATCTGGTCCCTCATAGCGCATCTTGAAGGCCTCGCCCATAGAATTCTCGCACATTTCTACCACGAGCTGGTGAGTACCTCCCGAAAGGAACTTGTCCTCGCTTGACCTCTCACGTTCACCGTGGCAGCCGTTGTTGTCGACGACCTTAGCCCCGTTCAGGTACAGCAGAGAGCCGTCGTCAGAGGCGGTGTAGAACTTGTAGTTGCCCGACTTCTTGGTGCGCAAATACCCTTTGCAGCGGAGACAAAAGTTGTCCTGTTGCCGAACATGGGGGAATTTGCCGCCATGCATGTCGATACTTGGCAGGATTTCCCGGTGGGCGGGGGTCAGGGACGCGAGGTCCGGAACATTGCACTGAGCCTGGTCGTAGAAGTAATCGCACTCTAAGCCGTGCTCGAGTTCGGAGGGAGATGGGGCATTTATGGCAAGTGTAGTAGTGGTCGTGGTAGATGTCGTCGTGGTTGATGTCGTGGTTGTGGTACTGGTGGTGGTGAAGCAACGGGTGCCCATGCTCAGGCATCTCCCGTCCACCCAAGCGCACTGCATGTGGCTAAGCCCATCTGTCACGAAGTATCTTTCGCACTCCGCTTCCGGCTTATCCGCACATGAGCCGGTCACGTGGCTCCCCTGACACTCCACGAGAGGATCTTCAGCCTGAACAGGGCGCTGCTTGCCCGAGGAGGACGGAGGTGAGTTGACGTTGAAGAACCAACCCTCGTCCGGATCCTCCACAATGTTCGGCTTGGCCTTGCTCTTCGTCTCTTGGACATCCCCGCGCGAGAAGTCCTTCAATGCTGCAATAGCCCGGGAGCGACTCGCCAAGGACACGATGTCGTCGGGCATCGCCATCAAAATCAAGGCAAACTGGTCCGCGATGTCCACCAGGTCGATGACCTTTTCCGGGCTCTGATAGAGGGGACCAAAGCCCATCTGCAATCCAAGCTGAAGCACATTGCCTGACAGCAGGCCCGTGACTTTGAAGTTCACTGTGCCAGAGTTCTTGAAGCTAAAGAGCTCGAAGCTCTCCTGGCTCTCCTCGCTTCGGCGGATCACCTCCTCCGCCGCCCTTCCTTGCGACTTGGAGGTGGTGTTCACGCCCAGGTCCTGGCCGTACTCCACGGAGGCCAGGTACAGGTCGTCCTCCTCCGTCTTCCAGTACAGGGACTCCTGCACCTTCTCTTCTTCACTGCGGAGGCTGCGGTTGCTTTCCAGGAGAGCGGATCGCTTGATGGAGACCATGCCGTCTGAACTCTCGCCGTTTGCCTCAGACACGGCGAAGTAGCTTTTCACGGTTTCGTGGCCTCCGTTGATGTTCGAAGCCTTGAAATGCGTGTCCTCGCCGAAACGCTTGGAGAGGCGCAGCGTCCGGCTGAAGAGGAGGATGCCGTTGGACTTGATCTCGGAGCGCAGGACGCTCAAGTCGAGGCCACCCGGCTGAGTTTGCGGCCAGCAGACTTGGGTGTTCACTTCAGCTAACGGCCCCGGAAGCAAGTCGAACTGGATGCCGCCTACGAAAGCAATCACAGGCTGCATGTTCAACTGGAAGGTCACCGTGACGCACTTCTCAATCTGCATGTCCGAGGTGTAGAAAGAATAGCCTTGCCACTTGTCCCAGTTATCCTTCATCCACTTGTTGCTGCAGGGCACAGCCCAAGGCTCCAACTTGACAAAGTCGTCCTCGCTTGCAGCCTGCCAATCCTCCTTGGTCGCCTGGTTGTTGCTCCCCGTCTTGTTCCTGGGCGCAAAGGCCAGGCAGGAGCCCGTCGACGTCTCCCTGCCGTCGAACTGCGTGACCAAGGCGCGGATTTCGGGACCGTAGTCGCTGAAGCTCCAACTCACTGCGGCCTGAGGATCGTCTTCGTCATCATCGTCCCGCTCCTGCAAGAGAACAGCGTTTCTAGGGGCCCGCTGCGAGTGCTTGCTGATGATGAAGTTGGGCGTTTGATGGTGCACCACGGCCGGCGCACCAGCTTTTGGGAACTCACTTGTGGTGGCCGCCTGGAGCAGGGACTTCCCGTTCTTCATGGCTTGGCTGCTTAGGGCCGCGGCCACCTTGGAAAAAGACCCGACGAACTCTTCGAAGATGTCCCCCAGGCGGTTCAAGAAGTTCAGTGGAGGACTGTTTGAGATGATCTTAATGCCGAGGCACTTGACCAGGTCACTTTCCTCAGCGCCGGCACAATCCATGAGTGCGTTGCCCAGGGTTAGCATGTTTTTGAGGGAGTTCGGCTGGCCACCTCCAAGAACTTGCATTGCAGGTATAAGCTGCATGATGTTGCCATCGGCAATTGTCTTCAACGGGTTGGGCAGAAGATCCTGGATATTGCCATTGGCAACTGCCTTCAACGGGTTGGGCAGAAGATTCTGGATGTTGCCATCGGCAACTGTCTTCAACGGGTTGGGCAGAAGATTCTGGATGTTGCCATCGGCAACTGTCTTCAACGGGTTGGGCAGAAGATTCTGGATGTTGCCATCCGCAACCGTCTTCAACGGGTTGGGCAGAAGATCCTTAACGTTGCCATCAGCAACTTTCTGCACCTTGTCGGGCAGCGTGGGCAGGTTTACTGTTTTCTTGCCCCAGTTGAAATCGTAAAGAGTCATCTCTTGTTCCATGAGGGAGACCTTGCAGTGCTGGCGCCCGAAGTTGATTTCGAACGTTCTTCCATTCATGCCAAGGCGAGGAGCATCGTTGCTGCAAGTCGCATCCCAATCGTCGAAGCCTCTCCAGGATCAGGGGCAGCCACGCACCCACGCATGAAACCTCGAGCCAGAACACGCTCTATGCACTAAGCTCTCACCCCGCCTGCCGTTAGAATCGACACGGCCATTTCCACCGTGGAGATTGCGGTGTTCGCCACGAAATCGGCGGCATTCCCCGCCTCTTTGGCGGCCGTGTAGGCCTCGGTCAATGCGCCCCCGGTGAGTCCGGTGCCGTCCAACCTTCAGGGCACGGAGGTTTCCATGGGTCGACTCAACATGGACCACACAAAACTCAGGGTTATGCAGGATCGAATTCAGCTAGCGAGGGTTTAGGTTCTGCGGTGGTGTTTTTTTTGCAACCCCCACGTTTTGACGGCTTCGTCGACTCCCTGGTGGACGTACTTGGCGCCCTCCTTGGCGTACTTCACGCCCTCGTTGATTCCCTTCTCGATGTGTTTCTCTACTCGGCGCCGCAGGCCGGGTATTGGAACCCCTGGAATCAAGCGTTCACGCCTTTGGAGCAGGGATCTCGGCCACTGTCCGGGGCTGACGCCTTCTGAAACCTCCTCTTCCTCCAGCTCCTCCTCTTCTGCTTGCACTGCCTGCTGCGGCTTTTCGTGCGCCTCCGGATGGTACTCCTTGTGCTGCCGCTGGCGAGCGTGCTTCTGGACCACCCTTTTCAAGATGTCATGGGCTTCCTGCACTCTCTCCTCGGAACTCTTCTGCGTCTGCGCCATTGACACTTCTGCTTCATCAGGACCGATTTTCTTCTGAAGCTTCTCAATCAAAGTGCGCTGCTCGCCGAGCTCCTTCTGAGCCATCCCGAGCTCTGCCTGCTGCAACTCCGCGAGGGTCTCAAGCTGGGCGACCTTGAGCATCAAGAACTCCAAGCTCTTGCCTAGCTCGCCGATGGCCCCGCCCTTCTCGCCCTTCTCCTTGGGATCGGGGATGCCGTGAAGGTCCTCAAGATGAACCATGCATGTCATATGGGAGGGTTACACAGGATTGCCAGGGTCCGGAGAGGAAAAGGGCGGTCCTGCATTTCACCGACCAAGGTCTTGGCGAGAAGATCGGTCACGTTCCGGTCCCCTTCCGACAAATTGCTAGCGTCCGGGCCAGTCGTGTTGAGATGGATGCTCGTCAGCTTGAAAGCACCGACCTGTATTTTCAGGGATCTGGATTCTCGCAAATCAGAACGACAAGTAGAAGCACTGGAAGCCAAAGATTAGAACTCAAACTGTTTTAGTTTCCGACCAAGAGACATTCGTAAAACAACAATACATCCAAGCAAGCCATGTCGGAAACTTGCTACAGGAAAGCATGGCCGACCGTTTGGCACCACGCTTCATTTGCTTCGTTAGAGGCAGGAAAGGACTTGAGAACCAACGACTTGGCTCTCTTTAAAAAGTGCAGCTCCCGCCACACTACTCGGAAGCCGCGAGGGCTTCACAAGGAAAATATGGGGCGGAAAAGCTCGATGTAACACGGCCGCATGAGCACAACGCCGTGAGGGTTTACAAGACCATGGTGGGCAGCCTCGAAAGCAGATGCAAGGAAGCTGTACGGCCACGCAACTCGAGCGCCGCGCATGATAACCTCCCGCGACCTTCCAACCTCTCCCTCTCTCCCTCTCTTCCTCTCTCCCTTCTCCCCAAGGCAACTGAACCTGATCAGCTCCTTGCCTTCAATGCCGTGCGAAAAGGATCCAAAAAACTCCCGAAGCCAATCATAGAACGTGCTGTCCACAGACCTGCCGAATACGACGTCCTGCATGGCATCGGCAGGCGCCATGCTGCAAACACGACTTAAAGCGGCGTGTCCGACTTGGGGTGCCAAATAAATAGTAAACCCTGGACCTTAGCCTTCACTGCGTCTCGGAAGCCGATATGCTCCGCCGCTGTGGTAGAATATGAAGAATTGGAGGCGTACGAGCAACCAGGAGCTCCAAAACAACGGCACCAACTTGAAAGCTTTGTCCAAACATCGAAGCATCAACCAAACGCAAGCAAGCAAAATCATGATCATCTAACATCACAGTTTGCCATGGGCGGGAAGACCATCCTGGGTGGTAGCAAAGAACTCAGTGAGCGTGCAACCGAGGATTTGCCCCCTCCCCGCTTGCCCGACGGAAACCATCTCCTTGTTGGGACGAAACCATATTATGGAACATGAAATCATGAAATGCCAAAAAAATCATTCAGAAACGGACGCTAGCAGGGTTCTCAGTTTCAAAACCCCACCACCGTTGAGACAAATTACCTGCGACCAGAGTAGACATTGCTTGCCCTGCTGACCTGTAAACCTGACACAAGAAACAAAGCATTGTCGCAGCTGCTTTTCAACACGAGCAACTCTACGCGCTCGGAACACTTTCCAACGGACGGCATCAAGACCTTCGGCAAGCATCCAAACAGACATCCAAACAGATCGCGGCCGGTTGGCCACGTCAAGTTTATGTGCTGGAGGAAATCTTTAAAGTGTCCAACATGCTCAGATTCCAAGCGCAGCACAGTCCCTTGTAGAAGCTCTTTCCATGTGCAACATCCGCACGCAAAAGTGCATATGCACCACAAGAAAATGGACGTGTCACACAGCAATTCGCAGAAACGCACGGACTTTCGCTTTTTGTTCTTCAAGCAAGGTTGTTTTTGGAAGCTCCTGGCTCAAACCTCTCTCTTTTCTGTTGGGACGTCCCAATTTCTGAACATCTGGCCAGGAACCACATAGTCACATTAGGTTCAAAGTTTACATGACTTGCGATGCTACTTGGCACGTTGTACTGATTTCTGTGAAGCTCGTGCGTCAACCTTTGCCGCCATGATGGTTTTCATATGCTTTCTGTCCATTTGTGCTGTCGGTGGAACTTCCGGGGTCCGTAGTCGATCTCCCATCTTCAGTCCTACTTCTGATGTGCGAGTATGCTCTAGCAGCAATATGGCCAGTGGTCGCACAATGCCTGGTCGTAGGTCCAGGCCCCGAGGACGTGTCTCGGACGATGGATTGTACCGGGAGACTGCCGGCCGAGATTCTATATTTACAGCTGCAGACAATCGCTGGCAACACGAACCGGATGCTACCGAAACATACTATCATTTGGCGGAAACTATGTCAAGCCACTATCATCCAACGCATATGACCTTTTTGGATAATTTCGCAACGCATGTTTTTGAGAATCACATTGGGCCGGATTAACAATCTTAGCTTCGTGCTTGCCCCCACCCAGACCGCCCTAGGCAAGCACTCGGACAACTCCTCTTTTTGTAGCTGCTCAGAACGGCGGTCCTCCCTCGGCCTCCGTCGAGCCGCCGTTAGCCAGTCGTCTGGCTCAAAACTTTCTGCCCACTAGCTCCCCAATCGCAGCCCGCCTCTACAGGTTGCGGGGCCTTTACATCAGGAGACTTCGGAGCAGCCGCAATTGGCGGCGGTCGGATTTCAGTGCCACCTGGAGAGATGGGATAAACAAATAAACAATCGTAGGCTTGATCACTTAGAAGCCCTTTCACCCGGAGCTTGCAAGACCTCAGGAGCAGCAGCCACTAGAGCATGAGAGCAAGGGTCATGGGTGGGATCCGATGCCGATGCAACCAATGACCTCAAAGCTCTCTTTGAAGCTACGGGACTTTCAGACAACCCCTACGCCTGACCGGCTACCACTTTTTGACCTCGAGGGCCGATTTCCTGCAAATTGTGGCTTGACCTCAGAATGAACAGCCTGAAATGGGGACAAAGCTCTCGAACCAAATACATGAGCTTGGGAGTTGGGCTTCGTGGTAGATTCAAGTTGTAGACCTTCCGACGTCAAGCGCCAGGCGTGTTCAACTCCCGACCCAGATTTCTTCTCACCAGACCCCGCACTAGGATCAGCGCCCCCGGAGCACCAGCTGGAGACAGAGGGGTTTGGGAGTTATCCACAATGGGCAGCCTCAGAAATGCATGCTCTACTCTAGCCTCTACAGACGCTCTTGGAGCTACCACCGATGCTGTCGACTCAACTTCCACCTCATCCTCTGAAAGTCACTCGCCAAGTCATGTTGAGCACTCTGTCTCGCTTCCATAGCCTCCAGTCGATCCATGAGTTGCCCCAACAATGGAGTCACCTGACTCTGGAAGATACTTAAAACCTGCCGTTGCACCGCTGCTTCCACTTCCAACCCTCGCTTACATACAATTGACTCTTACCTCAGCACCAGGCTCATCAACGTCAGCTGCGGCGCGAGCGGTACCCCTGATCTGCATATCTTCCGCCCTCCGGGGTCTCCTGAACTCAACAGGATCGTCTGGCAGGGAGAGCAAGCTGCGAGGGAAGCCGGCTTCCAAGGTGCAGGGTGTAGGGCCTGGGCCCTCCGCCACCCTTCAACGATCCACCGCGAGCGACCTCAGGTCGTCTTGGCACCTGAGCTACCGGAGCTGAGGCGCTACGACGAGCCTCTAAGCTGTCGAGGCGGGTGGAAAGACAGCTCAAAACTCGCAACTCCCGGTGGCGGACTTGAAGCCACAACGGCCACCGGAGTCGAGTCAAGCTGAATCTCCAACCTCCATGCACTGCCGCACGATTGTTATTTCTGACACGCGTGTCGTGTACAACAATCTCAGCTTCGTGCTTGCCTCCACCCAGACCGCCCTAGGCAAACACTCGGACAACTCCTCTTTTTTTGCAGCTGCTCAGAATGGCGGTCCTCCCTCGGCCTCCGTTGAGCCGCCGTTAGCCAGTCGTCTGGCTCAAAACTTTCTACCCACTGGCTCCAATCGCAGCCCGCCCCCCGCGTGGAGTAGAGAGAGCAAGCTGCGAGGGAAGCCGGCTTCCAAGGCGGCACGCCCTTCAACCGCGAGCGACCTCAGGTCGTCTTGGCACCTGAGGGGCCCTTTGTGCTTAAGCTGCCCACCAGGCCCAAGTTAACCCAGTTCCACCCACGCTTCGCTTTCGACGAAGTGGGGCAGTGGCTGTCGGGCGACCCCATTTTAAGGCCCGCAAAACACAAGCAATTCTGGCTTCGCCAGGTCGGCCCTCCACAGTTGCATTCCGCTGGCTGCAGCACTATTGAGGGCGAGCACACAGCTGCTTTGGACAAGTTCCGACCTTCCAAACGGTCCTCCACCAGACGCTCCCCAAAGTCATTACAATCGAGATTCAGCCGCTGTGGGTGCGGTGCAGGAATCAAAAATGGGCTCGTTTCGCGGCTCCAGAAAAGGAGGCCGCGAAATGCAGCCAACCTTCTTTAATATATTTTGACTGCTGGCAACTAGAGAACCCCAAAATCGGAGCCGCTCGGCTATTTTGGTGTCGCGAATTCCTTTGGGGTCGCGAATTCCTCATTCTGGGGCCCAAGCCCAATCCCGTGCGTTCCAGACTGCTGCATCAAGGCGACCCGCCCACAGGCGCATCCAGTGTGGAAAGATCATTGTCCAAGAACCAGAATTTCCAATAAACAGCCTGCCTGCAGCCTGTGGAAGTAATTGACATGAGAGAACAGAGAGCCAAAGTTGATTAAATTATTCGACCCCACATTTGGAGCCACCGTGTGTGCTGCAGTTGGTGCACCAAAGTCAGGGTCGGCGGCACTGATTGCCGAACAAGCGTTCCAGACGCAGTAGCTGGATTCATGGCGCTTCACCTCTTCAGAAGGAGCTCCGCTGCCATGTGAAAAACAGAGCGCGCAGCACTCCGTCTTTTTCTTGAGCCAAAAGTAGAGTCGCAGTTCAGCGTCCTGGACTGTGTCTGACAGTGAAACCTTGCAGCTGTTGTCTCCGAGCAAAACACTTCGAAGCAAAATGAAACGAGACGAAACGAGTGCAGTCACTGTCTGTCTTGAAAGCACTCCTAACAGTTTCAGGCCGAAAACATCAAAACATCCAAGATCATAGAATTTTTAACTTCCAGAATTGAGAAACTGCCTGAACTGTATCTCGTCTGAGGATGCGGAAGACTTTGCTGAGCAACAAGAGGTCTTGGTTGGGTACCAGGCATGTTGCCTGTTTCCTCGAGGCGCCTGTTACGAGCAAGCTTCAGGAAAGCCCCAAGCTGCTCCAAAGTTGTCAAAGATCCATGCAGCAAAAGGTACTTCTTGCAATCATCATGAAGGTGCTTCAAAAATGCAACTGATAACATCAGCTTGCTGCAGTTTGAGGTCTGGGTACTTGGCAACAACGAGCGTGCGGTAGCGGGCAAAATCCGAAATCATAGGATGAAAAATATCCAATGGCCGTCTCAAGTGCTTTGGTGGTGCAATCAAAAGAGCCTGCTCTCTGAGCGCCTGTCCCTCGACACGAGACCTAACAGACAGTTCTGTTCAACTTGCGCCAGAGTTCATGCCCTGCAGCAGCACCACCTTGACTCAACTCGACAAGCTTGGCTTGTTAGCTTCTCGCTAAAAACCAGCAAGGGCCTGCTTCAAAAGGTACCACAGCTTGGTGGAGCAAGGAGGCTTTTCTCTTACCATCTCGGTGAGCTGCGAAATCTGGCCCTGCTGTGCTCGAATCTGCTCATCCTGGGCTTGCAACATGTGCCTGCAAAGGTTGACAGTGTTGTCTGCTGCAAAGGAACTTGCTGCGGCACTTGACCTGCCTCCCAGAGTCTGGGTCCACTCACAGGCCGCTGGATAACACCAAAAGAGGTCCGTCTCTCAAGACAAGGCTCTCCGGATTGGCCGCAGTACAAAAGGAATCACTCAACCGAGAAAGGCTTGCAGCCCCAGATGGAGTAGATTACTTCAAGAAGAAGATGCGTCCATTTTTCGTAAAAGGAGAACAGTACGTTTTCCTGTGGCGGTTCCTTGGCCTGTTCAAGGCGTGGAAAGGCAACCAGGACTTTGTCACTTGGATTGCTATAGACTGCGAAACTCTTGGATGGATCTCTTACCAGAGATAAACCTGGAAGATGAATCAGAAGTTTGTAGCGGCAGTGCAGCAAGATCAAACTTTCACTCGCCTGCAGGATGCACATGAAAGGGACCAATATGCCGCACGATTCTTTGACACATGGAACAAGAAACGTCATGATAATCATCGTAGAGCGTTTCCGCTGAATGATAATCTCCTAGCTCTCCTATTCCTAGTGCAGTCCGACCTGAATGAGATACAACGTAAGAGGTTGGTTTTCAGCATTGACCAACCAAGGTTACCGAATTGAGACCTACACGTACCCTGTGGTACGGCAGACCATGTTCGATCAGTTTTCAACGACCAGAACTGGTTTGCAGGATCCCAACATTCGGCATACTTCTCACAAGAAGGACCGCCATGGAAGGAGAGACCAACGCCGCAAACGCGGAGGCCGAAACTTCCTCATCCTCGATCAGGGTAAATACGACGGAGTCGATGGATTCTGGCTCCAAGATGAAGACACCCTTGAGGAAGGTTTTCTTGCCGCTGAAGATGAGGAAGCTGTCTTCTGGACAGTGGATGACCATGAGGCCTTCGTTGCAAGGAGATTCAAGAAAGGAAGAAGACCAAGAATGCGTCCCGAATCTCCGGGAAGAGCAAAGGGTGGCAAGCGAAAGGGACGTGGCCGCTTCAGGTCATACCGCGGAAAAGGGAGAGCCAACCAGGCAGAACATGATCCAACCGATTCCGGCTATTTCGGTAAAGGAAAGGGAAAAGATAAAGGAAAGGGTGGAAAAGGCAAATGGAAAGGAAAAGGAAAGGAAGACAAGGGAAGCTCTTTCAAAGGCACCAAAGGAAAGGGCAAAGGTAAGGATACAGCTAAGTCTGCCTCCTTACAAGGAGATCAAACAGCATCTCCACATGCCTATGAAGGTTCCACCACACCGAGCTGGGATTCATGGTACGAGAACAGTTATTACACTGACTCCGGTTGGAATTATGCCGCTTATGACGTATTTTCCTCAGAGAGTTATCTGCCTTTGACGCAGGATGACCGTCAAGGGCCAGGTGTGGAGACTGCAACAGCAGTGTTTCCGTTGCAGCACACCGTCCTATCTGCTCTGACAGAGCGGATCAATCTTGATCGAAGCCCTACCTTTGTCATTCTTGACTCAGGTTGTACAAGGGCCATGGGATCCCGCTATGCGGGTGAATCGGCTTATCAAGGCCGTCAAGCAACATGCTCCAGGCATGATTGATTTCACTTTCTCACCTTCGAACACGAAGTTCTCTTTTGCGGATAGTGAAACAGCTCTTATCAAGGAGCGTGTAACCTTATGGTTCAACACAACTCCCAGAAGGGATACAACCATAGAGGTGCTTGATCAAGGCAAGGTTCCTATTCTATTTTCTATTGAACAGATGAGGAATCTCAGAATGACCCTTGAGTGCAGTCCGACCGCGGATCTTGCAACGTGTGAAGCCTTTGGTCTTTACAAGACCCCTCTTCCGATTAGTACCAATAACCATTTGGTGTTGGATCTTCTGAGCTTCACTTCCACAAGGAAGTATAGTCCTAAGTCGGGTTCGTCCTTTCAAGCAACAGAAACTGCCTTAGGAGCCAAGAAGCCAAAGGAAGAGAGGCGATCTTATACAAAGATCCCGGAAGGTCGCTGTCCAGCCTGTGCAGGACAGAAAAAGCCTCACACTTTCCTTAAGGGATGTGACAAAGCACCGGAAGGTGCAGCAGATCCTCCACCCAAGGGCATCCCAGGTAAGAAAAAGGCACCTCCAACAGACCCTGCAGAATCCTCTGCCAGAAGGTCTGAACCACCAGAGCCATCTGGTGAAGCACCTGAGCCTGCCGAATCATCGGAACCAGCATCAAGCTCTAGGGACAAACCTCCAGAAGTTTCGGAACCATCCGAACTTCCACCTGAAGAGAAGCCTGAGCTTCCATCAGGAAGAGTAAGAACTCCAAAAGGTCTCAAGAATCTTCTGAAGAAGAGATACACCAGTGGAGGAAAGATCTGTTGTCCCAGGAGCTGATCACGGGACGGAGGTAGGACCACTTGAGTCAAGAGAATACCCTGCTCCTAGGACTGATTCACCAACCGGTGAAAGAGACAACGGAGAAGAGATTGTGCCAGAACCAGCACCCTCTCTTCCAATTGCCCTTCGCAGGATTCATGAGAAGCTCAAGGATCCAGTGGAACTTTACAAGCTTCACCTGAAGCACCGTCACATGAATACAGATCAGTTCAAAAGAAGGACGAAGGCTCTTCAGATTCCAAAGGAAATCTATGAGCTTTACGACCAACTGGTCAAGAAGTGCTCAGCTTGTCAGGAACACAAACGAGCTCCTTCGAGGGCAAAAATATCAGGTCTGAGATCAGAAACTTTCGGAGATCTAACTTTTGTAGACCATGGAGAATTGCCGATTCCTGGCAAGTCTAGCCGACTAATATTTCTCATACTCTATGATGGAGCGACAAACCTCCTGACATCTGAAGTTGTTCAGGACAAGGAGGAACATACGACAATGTCCATCATGAATGACTATTTTGAGAAATACCAAATCAACCCAAAGGTTGTTGTTGGAGATCAAGCCTTCATGACTCCAAAAATGGAGGCCTATTACAATCGGCAGAATATCAAACCTGTAGCGACCGGCCCTGGCACACCATGGCCTAACAGGGCCGAGGCAGCTGTACGATTGCTGAAACATCAGATCAAGATCATACTTCAGATTCTCAAGGATGGTGATCCAGAGTACAATGGTATCACTATGAAGTATGGCAACTTAGTGCGTCAGGCATGTTTGGCAAGAAACTCCTCGATTACGTACGGAGGAGTAACTCCTTTGGAGATGGCTTTCGGTAGACGTCCTCGAGATGTTATAACACCCGAGAACGCAGACCCCAATCAGTTGACCGGTAATCCTACCGATACTGAGGTTACAGCAAAAACCATTAAGGAACTTGCCAACAAGGCCTATCAGGAGGCACGCCAATCTGATGTCTGATGACCTCAGGAGAGATCTCGCGTCGCGGCTCTCGATGACCGAAGGACCCTTCTCCTTAGGAGATAAGGTCTATTATTGGTCAGAGGATAAATCCAAAATCGGATCAACCGGATCCAAACATGGATCCTGGCTTAAAGGAAAGGTTATCTCCGAACTCGGAGGTTCCATGGTAGGTGTTGATTTAGGCACCCGTATTGTCCGTGTGAATATCTCAAAACTGAGAAAGAACTATGACATCACATCTGATGTAGAGATTCCCCTAGCACCAGATGAGGAAACTCTTACATCGGAAGGTTCAGACCATGCCAGCTGTATGGTCACCTTTGATGCTTCCTTGATTTCATCAGATCTGACAATACCTCATCATGAGTGTCACTGGCAGGTAACCAGTTCAGGAAAGATTGATTTCCTAGAGCTCTACGGAGGATCACCTCGTATGAGTCACAAGGCTGCTCTATCAGGATTGAGAGTAGGACAGCCGATAGACCTGCGCAGCGGATTAGATCTTGAACAGCCTCAAGGCCGTTCAAAGCTTCTAAGAATCATCAAAGAACAAGAACCTACCATTATTGTGATGTCTCCAGACCATTCTCAATGGTCCAGCTGGTATTCTCAGTGGAAGAAAGGCTCTAGCAAGAGACTTTCGATCCTCAAGTTTTGTGAGTCTATAGCAGATCACCAAATGAAACTTGGACGATACTTCGTCCTAGAGAATCCTTATTACAGCAAGCTCTGGTCTACACCAGAGGCCAAACGGTTGTTCTCTAACCGAAAGGTTAGCTCTGAGGTACGCAATCTACAGGCCTATGGTATGCAAGATCCAAAAGGATACTATGAGTCTAGATCTTCGATCTTCACGCATAACCTGCCGCAGCAGGTGTTGACTCCTATACACAGGAACTTCCCAAAGCCAAAATCTCCGACTTCCTCACCTAAAGGTGAAATGGGTATTCAAGGCTACGGTCTCAAAACCAAGCTGGCGCAAGTGTATCCGTATGAATTTTGTGAGACCTTTGCCTCATGCATGACAAGGTTTCTGCGCCGGGATTCGTATGCATCGCATCTTTCCTTGCTCACTGATATCTTGCAGTATTCAGGAGACGAATGTCTCCATGGATTGTGCGATCTGCTCGACCAAGAGTATTCGCTTCTGACAATCAATCCTCTCAAGGAGTCTAAGTTGCTGCAAGATCCCAAAATCCGATCACTTGTGACCAGAGTTAATTCTCTATCGAGTAAAACTGAGTTACCATTGCATCATTCCAAACCATCACCGTCCCTGGATGCGTTGGTATCAGATATTACTCATTTAAGATCCAGACTTTTGCCAGGATCTGGCTTTGAGCAATGTACTCTTTACAGAGGCACTTTCGGAACAATGAAAACACTAACAAGTGTTACTGATGGCGTCCTTGTTTTCTGGAACAAGAAGCGACCAAACCAGACCATGACCTGTTGTCTTCCGCATCAGGTGTCCTGGAACAAAATGCACCCAACAACATTCTCGGGGGTGCTGTTCCAAATGACAGGTGGCAAATCTTCACCGTCTGTCCGGCCGCCACCAGATGTCATTATGTCTGATGAAGAAGTCTCGCCATCAGATCCGTCAGAGCCAATGAGCACCAATAGGTCTCGTGTCACATCTGACGATGCCTCTATGCCGGAGCCAGATCAACCTATGTCTCCTGGCGTTCCCCCGTCGCGTCCTCCTCCTCCCTTACCTCCACCGCGACTTCCGGCAGTTTCATCCGATGAGCCCGTGGCTCCTGCTCGGGCTAAACCTCGCCTACATCCGCCTCCTCGCGAGCCGTCTCCTCGGCGTCTGGGGGGTGATGTGTCGCCAAGGTCTTCATCGGAAAGAAAGGTTTCGCCGCATAAACAGAAGTCACCTCCACAGGTGCCTACTCCAAAGCCTAAGCCAAAGGCAGCACCGCAACAGTCAGGACCGATTCTCCCATTGCAACAAGATGAAGGAGAATCCTCTGAAGAGATGGTTCCCGATGATCCCGGACAACCGTCCGTTCTTCCTCATACGTCAGGTTCTCATGAACCGGAAAGTGATGCTGAGTCTGATGACACAAGGTATTACTCTGACGAGGAAGGTGATCTTGTTATGGGTGAGAAGGACTGGATTCTTCTATCTGAAGAACAGAAACTGTGTAGCAGCACAGGATCCTTCTCGATGCCGCGCTACATGCATGGCGGCCCTGTGGACATCCGAGAGGTATCCTCAAGAGTGAGATCGGACCGAACACGGTACAGACCTTCCAAGAAGATTCGATCCGATATCCGTGAAGAGTATGATCTCTTGACGGAAGAGGATAAGGCCTTATCTGTAAGTCCTTATATGAACTCATCTAATCTTACTCAAAAGGCACAACGGAAGGAAGCGACCGCTAAGGAAAAGCGAGAAATGAAGAAGCAGTTCGACGAAGCAAAGGCAGCCGAGTATCAGAGTTGGCTGGATAATGATGTGTTTGAGCTTGTAGACACACGCAAGCTTGGAAACATCCGAAACTACGTGACAGGTCGATGGGTCCTAACTCTGAAAAGAGATAAGGATGGAAACTTTCTAAAATGTAAGGCCCGTTGGGTCTTACGAGGTTTCCAGGATCGACAAAAGGATATTCAGCAAACTGATAGTCCTGCCGCTAGTCGTCCAGGCTTCCGTTTAGCGATTCAATTAGCAGCTAACAAGCTGTGGAATTTGACACACATTGATCTTAAGACCGCCTTCTTGCAGGGTGAGGCTTACGATGAGTCTCGTGACATCATCTGCCAGATTCCTCCTGAAGCAGGCTATCCTCCTTACATAGCTGCGAGGATGAAGAAGCCCGCCTATGGACTCAATGATGCACCTCGCAGATGGTGGAACATCGTAGACAAGGCCCTCTTGTCCTACGGCCTTGTTCCTACTCGTGCAGACCGTTGTACATATGTTCTGTACGGTAAGAAGTCTGCAACAGCAGAGGCGGAACTTAAGAAGTCTCAGCCGAAGTCAATGGAGTCAGCAATCGACTATCTCCTTGATCCCATAGCAGGCAATAATGCCAAGGGTAGAGAAGTTCATGGGGCTGCATGTAGATGACTTGTGCATGGCCGGCGATGACACCTTTCGTAAGGCCGTGATCGATTCGATCAAAAAGGAGTTAATTTGCAGTAGGTTCTGAAGACACAAACGATATCATGTTTGTAGGCCAAAGACTAGTCTGGAAGGATGCAACAGCATCTGTGCCAGCACACACATCTCTGTGAATCAGAACCTTGCAGTTGAGGCCTTAGAAGAAATTGTGTTTGACAAAAAGCTCAACAATGAGCAGCTACGTACACCACAGCAGCATACTGCTTATCGAAGTGTTCTTGGTCAGATCAACTGGCTACAGAGCCGGACCCAAGCACACATTTGTTACCGTTTCAGCAGATGTGCAAGCAAGGCTGCCAAACCTACAATAGGTGACATAAGAGAACTGAACAAACTTGTTCGTATTCTCAAGGCCACTGAAGTTGAGCTGCGTTTCTGGCCGCTGAAGGGAAATCTTCGTATTCTAGGCTATCCAGATGCTTCCTACAGGAACAACGATGATAAGTCATCACAAAGAGCTCATGTCATTTTTCTTGCTGAAGAACGCAATCCGAAACTGAAGCACGTGAAACAGTCCGCCGCAGCTACTTCTTCCAAGAAGAATGATTTTTCTGAGTCTTCTATCAAGGAAACATCCTCACGAGGTAGCTTGGTAGATTACGAATCTCACAAGATTACCACAACGACAATGTCCACTACAGTGGCAGAGCTAAACGCACTCATGCGTTGTTTTGGCACCTGTCTGTTTCTTAAGGGACTCTGGGCTGATCTCTCATCAGAGACAGTGCCCATACACATAAGAACAGATGCAAACAATCTTGTCACAACTGCAGTACAACTCATCTTCCGGAACAGAAGGAGACTCACCATCTTATCCAGATGCTTCGAAAGGAGTCTAACTCGGGTTCCTTAGATGATTTGGCCCACGTCAGTTCAAAATATTGTCTTGCAGATGCCCTTACGAAACACTCAGCACAACCTGATGAGCTTATCAAGGCTCTTGAAACAGGGAATCTTCCCGAAACTGATATATATCCTCCATTTCGAGAGATGCTACAACACAAGGCTTTTACTGTTAGATGGATGGGAAATTCCTTAAACAAGGGTTTAGGGCAGCAATTAAGCCTTGGGCCTCGGGAATAAGCCCAAATCGTTTCCGAGGAGAGTGAAAACGAGAACAGACAGAAATGGGCCCGATCAGCAGCAAGGCTCGTCAAAATCCGAAATCTGCATGCAGTTTCTTGGGTCGATGTGCCTGTTATGAGTCCCGTCATCATGAGCATGTGAAGAAGCACAAATTTGATCCATCACCGAAAGCACCCATTGAGCACGTGAGGAGGCACAAACTTGATCCAAACACTGAAGTGGCCATTGCACCCCGCGCGCGCGCTCACAATTTTCCCCATTTCAGCTGATTCATGTTATGCTGCATTGCCTGCCAACCACGATAGGATTTCATTGCCGAGGTGACGGCAGCGGCGGGCCTAAGTACTGACCCCGCTCGGTAGTTAAGCTTTCGGTCAGTTTAGGATTTGATTGCCAGCTTTCGGTCGGCCGGTTTGGGATTTGATTGCCGAGGTGCGGCAGTGGCGGGCTCAATTACCGACCCCCCATCGGTAATTAAGCTTTCGGTCGGCCGGTTTGGGATTTGATTGGTGAGGTGGTGGCAGCAGCGGGCTTAATTACTGACCCTCCCTCGGTAATTAAACTTTCGGTCAGCCGGTTTGGGATTTGATTGCCGAGGTGGTGCCAGCGGCGGGCTTAATTACCGACCCCCCTCGGCAATTAAGCTTTCGGTCGGCCGGTTTGGGATTTGATTGCCGAGGTGCGGCAGTGGCGGGCTCAATTACCGACCCCCCATCGGTAATTAAGCTTTCGGTCGGCCGGTTTGGGATTTGATTGGTGAGGTGGTGGCAGCGGCGGGCTTAATTACTGACCCTCCCTCGGTAATTAAAACTTTCGGTCAGCCGGTTTGGGATTTGAATGTTGACGTGGTGCCAGCGGCGGGCTTAATTACCGACCCGCCTCGGTAATTAAGCTTTCGCGCATCCGGTTCGGGTCTCGTTGCTCGTCGGTGCGCAAAATTACCGACCGCCCTCGGTAATTAAGCTTTCGGTCGGCCGGTTTGGGATTTGACTGCGACAGTGGTGGCAGCGGCGGGCTTAATTACCGACCCCCCTCGGTAATTAAGCTTTCGCGCGTTCGGTTCGGATCTCGTCGTTCGTCGGCACGCTTAATTACTGACCCCCTCGGTAATTAAGCTCCGGTCAGTTGCGGGGTGGTGCGCCCGTTCCCGAGGCCCCGGGCTTAATTACCGACCCCCCTCGGTAATTAAGCTTCTTGCAGTGAGGATGTCGGAAAAAAGTCTTCCTGAGCAGGTCGAAGCCAGCTGCTCAGGAAGACTTTTTCCTGAAATCTTCACTGCAAAAAGCTTTTTTACCGAACCCCCTCGGTAATTAAGCTCCGGTCAGTTGTGGGGTGCCGGGCCCATTCCCGAGTTGCCGGGCTTAATTACCGACCCCCCTCGGTAATTAAGCTCCGGTCTGTGGCAGGGTGGTGGGCCCATTCCGGAGGCCCAGGGCTTAATTACCGACCCCCCTCGGTAATTAAGCTCGCTCAGTTACGGGGTGGTGGGCCCATTCCCGAGGCCCCCGGGCATAATTACCGAACGCCCTCGGCAATTAAGCTTTTTGAAGTGAAG
This sequence comes from Symbiodinium sp. CCMP2592, assembly GCA_905221615.1. Lineage (NCBI taxonomy): Eukaryota > Dinophyceae > Suessiales > Symbiodiniaceae > Symbiodinium > Symbiodinium sp. CCMP2592. The sequence continues at coordinate 706,530 of CAJNDT010000990.1, forward strand.
ATTTTCGGGAAGGAAGTCTTCTTGAGAAGGTCGAAACATGTCGAAACCAGCTGCTTAGGAAAATGTTGTCCCGGACTCACCACTGCAAAAAGCTTAATTACCGAGGGTCGTCGGTAATTGAGCCCCGGCCCTCGGGAATAAGACATGTTCAGGAAAGGGTTCTCCGAACAGCTGTTTTCAAGCCGCATAATCTGGACCATTCGAAAATGTACCTGTGTGTGTATATATCTACAGTGGAATCTACAGTTTGGTACTAATAAATACGAAACACCGCCAACACGTCTGCTGATTGAAAACTAGGAACTGCCATGTTCAGGTCAGACAAACCGGAGTTTACCCTTCGAGCCCTTACCCTGTTCAGACAAACAGCCCCAAACCGTCAACGATAGTAAAGTGCCGATCTGGATCTGAGCTTCAAAATTCGAAGGACCGACTAGGTCTCGAGATTAATGTCACGATTCTTGAGTCTTGAGGCCTGAAAACTCAAGGACAGAACCCTCTGCAAAACAGACCACCAGCGATTCCAAGTTATATCTGGTGAAATGCTTTGTGTTTGCATGTTTTTCTTTTTTGGCACAGTTCTTCCTAACAACGCCCACGAGGATCAGTCAGGAATGTACCGGATGGACAATACCATTGACTGCGCCGCATGGATGCTCCTGAGCAACGAAAAATTAAAACAACCCAGCAGCAGCAGCAAAAGGCATGATTCACGAAACAACGCGCAACTTTCCAGAACGATCTAGTCTCAGAAAAAGTGATTTCGGAAAGTTCCCCCGGATGTCAGGTGCTATTCCCGAGCACCACCCTTATTTAAGGAATTTGCCATAGATGGATCATTGATCACCTAAAGAATGCCGCATCAGCGGTAGCTTTCCTTGGAGTTGATATTTCAACAGAGATCTACAAAATATTTTACTGCCAGGGAATATGGTGGTGAACGAGGAGATTTACCGCACAACCATGTGCTGGATTTTCTTTCTAGACTACTTTTCGTCTAAAAGAAAATTTGTGTCTGCATGCTGCGTTCTCTTTTGCGCAAACATGTGCGTGAGTGATCCATGTTCTATATATTCCGCAGCCGCTTTCAGCTCACAGCTTTCAAAGCCTACTTTGCCTTTGTGCAACACCTTTGACCCCAGGGCCCGTATGGCTACGAGGTCAAACTTTAACAGCCGTCAGGGACACGCCTTACCAGGCGCAGTAGCTGCACATCGTGGCCGACATCCACACATGGATATGCCAGTGCGTGCGAGTCAAACCCACAGCCCACCAGCCACCCCTTAGACACCACCTGTTGGTACTGTGGCAGGAGCAAAAGCTTCCAAAAGCAATAGCGGAAAATCAGGATATGTAAAATCCGGAATCCAATATCTTCGAATAGAAATGAATCAGCGGAACTCGAAACGCTTGACATGTGGAATGCAAGACTGTTGACATGCAGAAGCGGACATCTCTCATTTTCCCGAAGGATGGATCGGAGTTCCCATTCGGCGGAGAGCACATCATGACCGTAGCGCTTTAAGCGAAAGACGGTCTTCCCAAGAATCAAGATGTGCCCAGCACCAGGGTTGGGAGGGTGGGAGCTTCAGAACTCACCACTTGACCCTTGTGGCTACATATGTCACGACATGATTCTCATGTTGCACAGCTCACAAAGTCAAAGACTTCCAAGCAAAATAAAATCAGTTCAAAAACTTTTTGGGATAAAGAAACCTTGTTTTCTTTTCCCAGACACGACGGTACACAAAGTGTACCGAAAGCACGTGGGTTTGAAGGGCACACACACTGACGCAACAAGTCGCGAACGCGTGCGTGCGAGTCAAACCCACAGCCCACCAGCCACCCCTTAGACACCACCTGTTGGTTCGGTTAATGTATTCGCAGCTGCTTCCTATGTGCAGCTTTATATGTAAAGCATATACATATAAAGCAAATGGAAAATATTCAAATGGAATTGATGCAGTCACTCGCAAAGCACTCGTTCCTTTGTTCTCTGGCGGGAATGCAGATCGTGCTGTCCGAGCAAGGAATGGACCTTGCAGTGAAACTGATCTGCATGTTTCCCCCATCCGGTGAGATCCAGGTGCATCAAAAGGCACCGACCTGTCACCGATGAAGGAATGCAGAAAGGCCATGCTTCTTAGAAGATGGCCACAAAAGGATCGTTGGATGCAGATGCAAGCATCAGGAGTCATCAATGCAAGTAATGTTGTGACCCCCAGAATGCAGATGCCAGCACTGTACTCCCCAAACAAAGGGAAGAGGTGGGTGGGACAAATTTTTCAGCCTGCGATGCAGGCGAGCTGGCAGCTGCGAGCCTGCTTGCTGCAATGTACATGAAGTGTCATGAAATGCAGCAAGCATGCAAAACATTACCAAACACTCGTGTGCAAGCACACATACCGTTCGGTTAATGTATTCGCAGCTGCTTCCTATGTGCAGCTTTATATGTAAAGCATATACATATAAAGCAAATGGAAAATATTCAAATGGAATTGATGCAGTCACTCGCAAAGCACTCGTTCCTTTGTTCTCTGGCGGGAATGCAGATCGTGCTGTCCGAGCAAGGAATGGACCTTGCAGTGAAACTGATCTGCATGTTTCCCCCAAATGCAATCTGCCAGAGAACCGAAGTCGCGCATCAATTCCCCAAATGAAAAACGTGCGACAAGGTGATTAGAGTGCTGCTCCTAAAGGAGAGCTACTCGGGATGCAGAAAGACGGCTTCCAGGATGGAGGCGAAATCGAAATGGAAGGCGAGGCATGCCAAAGCGCCTTCAATGAAATGCGACGCCGTCGGGAAAGGCTCCAACGAGCTGGCAAAGCAGCCGGTGGAAGCCAGCGACTCAAAAAGTCTGCTTCAGTGTTCTTGGGACCTGCAATGTGATGTACATCCAAGTGCACACCAGTAAAACTGCTTAAAATGGCCAGTCGCTGCACAAATGCAGCGAGAGGCCAAGACGTAGTAAAGAGTTTGTTGGCAGTGGCTTCAGCACCACTGTTGTCACACCAGGAATGCATGCGAACCGACAATTTGCAACCTGGGCTTAGTGCACTCAAAAGCCAGACTAATGCAATCTGACCGAGGCACTCATAACAAGTAATGTCCTTGTGCGCCTCGGACTTCAGTGGGAGCTCGGCGAATGCAAAGTCCTCCACAGTAAAGCATTCTGAAAACCAAAATTCGCCTCCTGGTAAAGCAATGTAGCCGCCTATAGCGAAAGTGCGGCCATTGCCCATGGCATCGGCTGCTGCTTCCACCTGTAAATGCTCCATAGGGCGAAGTGATCGCCAAATTGGAGGCAATGCAGACCAGTCAAGCCAGAAATGTAATAAACTTCTGGAGGATGGACTCAATGCACGACGCTTGGATGCAGAGTCCGCGATGCGAAGCCAGATATCTTTATCACCCAGGTTGCAATGTAAAAGTTCGCGCTTGGTAGCAACTTTGTGATGTCTCACAGCAAGAACACGGCTGCCCACCGTAATCGCCGATCCAGGAGGTAACTTGACCAAATGTAGACTGTCATTCAGGCAGGAAATGAATGATTGCCAGTCGTTCTGTCGGACACTGAAGTTCGTTGCACGTGGAGTGTTAAGGTCTTGATAAAGAGACCTCAGCCATGGCCTAGCCAATGGAAAAAGTTTGAAAAGCCATTGCAACATGCCGCATAATTTGCTCAATGTAGCTCGATCAGTGTACTTGCCACGGAGTGCAGACACGATGACCGAATGCAACCTTTCAAGCTTGTCAGAGGGGATGCAAACGCAGCCCATACTGAAATTGAGCTCCCAACCTATCCAACGAATGGAGCAGCCAAACTGTAACTTTTTCCAGGATAAGGGGATGGAAAAGGCTCCACAGAAACATAAAGTAATGCAAAAGCTCATCTCTGCAACTGATGCAGATTGAAAACCAAGTAAGTCGTCCACATACATGGCCAGCCAGTGGGCAATGAAAATTAATCGATGAAGTGTGCGAACGAAAAATGCACCAAGGCGAGCAAACCAGAAAGCTGAAAAAGCTGCACCGAATGGACAGACTGTATAGAAATAGAGCTTGGGACCAACTCGAATGCCCAGTAGCCCCTGTTCTGAGGCACGCACCATAATGGATTTATGTGCGGCCTGAACATCAATGGACCAAGCAGCCAAAGGCTCGATTCGCCCTCGTAATGGCCAGGATGCTTGGATAGTTTGTAGTGTAGGTAAAGCAGAGCGCTCAGGAATGAGGCAGCAGGCATTTGTACCACAAATGGAAGAATCAACCACCAAGCGAGGTTTTCGGCCCTCTGAATGTACAATATTCAGCTTGCCAACAGCCACATTGGGCCAGATCTGGCGTGCAGTTTCCAAAGAATCAATGCACCGTAACCAGCCTTTGTCCACCTCGATCTGCACAAGTTCCTCCAGGAGGACTGGGTCGTCTTCAGCCCCCTGCCAATTTTCTTGACAGACAGTCAATGCATCATCTGAAGCTGAGCGACCAGAGGGAGCAAACACCCCGGAAATGGGTATATCGTGCTTGAAGCCAGTAGGCACTCCACTGAGCAATGCACTGAAGAGAGTCATATCAGCATCTTTAAGAGCTGAAGACAATGCAGCCAGGGAATGCAAGCAGTATGGCTGACCATCCTTTACCTGCCAATCAATGGAGTTGCAACCTTGGGACTCCAGCCAAGTGCTGAAAAGTCCACGGATTTCCTTCACCTCAGTTTCCGAGAAGAGATGGGAATCTGAGGGATGCAACAATCTGTGACGAACTCTTGACGGAATGCAAGCTTTGCCACACCAAGCAATTAAGGCATGGCGGAGCGATTTGAAGATATCATCAGTGGACCGCTCCTGGCCACTCCAATCGGGACGGCTGTGAAGTCCGCCACCATCCACCCAAGCATGTGGTGGAGAGTCAGTCGGCTTCTCTTGAATGCAAGACCAAGCCTCATCAATGGAAAATTCACATTGACCTGAGCATTTGCGAAGTTTGGACATCAGCAGGATATCGCAAAGAGCATCCACGAATGCAGGAGGATAGTCAGAGATCGTGGAAGTCGAACGGCAACGACTACATGAGCATGTGTGCCCCAATGCCGAAAAGGAAGGCGAAGAAGAAACCATGATCCAGGGGCAACCACCAACCCCTTTGTAGGCACACGCCGGCACCTGCACAATGTGCTGCAGACCAGTACAAATGCAGTGAAGGAACAGTTGATCCGACCAGCACTGGGTCCAACCAGAAATATCAAAATGCACTGCAGAGCCTGCCGAATAAGCAACTTTGCAGAGTTGCAGCACCCAGCGAGTATGACTCTCGCTCCAGTCAGAAGAGTACACAATGAAAATGGAAGGGAAAACACCTTCACCCGCACAACGAAAAATGCAGTTTCTGGCATGCTCCTGATCCAGAGACTGAATGCAAACATGAGGAACCCCAGCAGTTGAGAGGCCAGCACGAAGTACCTCAGCGTGCTGTGACGCCCACGAAGGGCTCAGTGGCGTGCCAAAGACCACCATCAAATGCAAGGGGAGAAGACCTGGTGTCAACCAATGAAAAGTTGATGCACTTCTGTAAGGCTTCGACTCGCAAGGATTTATCGCCCGATGAAGATTCCAGCAGTAAACCTCCGCCCGAAAAGTCGCCCAGGGCAACAGTGTAGTTGAGGGTGCCGGGCTCGTTGGATGTATCACGATGAACTTTTAGCACCTCGTTGTGAGAGATGCATAGAGAAGTCCATGTACCCAAGGGAAAGAGCATGCATAACCAAGCATTAAGTCGGCACAAGATGTGCTGGAATTGGAATGTATGATGTGTCAATCCAAAACGCACCGACTGCGAGAAACCACCGAGGTTAAAGTAGGCGGCATCTGCACGGTCCCCCTCAATAGCCTGCCATCTGTACTTCACAGTTGTTGATGTAAAGGACTGCTGAAGCAAGTCAAGAATGTCAGCATCAGAGGTAGATGTATGACAATGTATGACCTGCCGATGGAACAGGTGAGGGTGCATGTGTTGAAAGCCCGGAAAACTGTCCCTCCACAGGTTTCGGGCTGTTTCAGGACTTGTGCATGTAAGCGGGATGATCCTTCCCGCAAGGTCGGCCGCCAACGTCAACAGCACAACCATGTACGAATGTACAGTCATCCAGCTTGCAACCAGAACGAAGGTTCCATCGCTTGCACATCTGCTTCTGAACTCCGTTCTCATAAAATGAAACCATCCACTTGGGGCCATTCTGGTCGCGGGTGTCCTTCGATTTACCATTCTTGCCCTTGCCCTTGCCGCCTTTGCCCTTTTGGTGAGTTTTGTCAGGCTGAGGTGTGTTGCCTGACCCGGTGCTGGGCCTCCTGGTTTTCTGAATGAAAACACGCGGCTGCAGGTGACTCTGCAAAATGCAGCGGACTTGCACGATCTCGTGCAATGCATCATCCATGCACCAACCTTTGTTCACAAGATCGCAAATGCATTTCCAAGCTTCGCGGTCCGCCGCCTGCATTTCCGTGACGTTAGGGCTTCGCAGCCCTGACTCCGGTGGCGGACGATGGAATGCAAGCTTTATGAAAAGCTTGTTGTATGCACGAAAGGAACTGAGGTGACCGATTTCAAGCAAACAAAACGCAAAGGCGATCAAGTCTAACAAATGCGAAAGGAACATTTGCGACACGCCAGTATCAGCTATATCCCGGCAGGGCACGTCGTCAAAAATGAAGTCGTCGAGACGTGCGATCTTTTTCGGTCTGGAAGATGTAACGTCTTCCTGTTTCTCTTCGCTGAGTCGAAACTTCCATGCAATGTAAGAATAGTGCTTGTCCTGCACTTGCTTGTTGCAGGATGCAAGTAGCCTTGACGAGGGCATGCTGGATGCATCGAGAATTTCGGAGGGATATGAAGCTTCGAATGTAGCTTTCATGGCATTCACTCGATCAATGCTCAACTTCGCAGGAAAAGGCTCTGTCCACGAAGATGTACTGAGAGCTCCACTGCCAGTTGCAGGGGGTGCAGACGTGGCTGAGGGTGTCGCCGAAATCACAGAAGAAATGCAGCGATGATATGCTGCCTTCAAGCACGCCAGAGTGACAGTGGTAAGGAGAGCCTGGCCCGGGGCGTCCAAGACATCCTTGATGCAATCCGGCAGAGTGTCCACACCTTCGCAAATGCAAGGAAAGGAGCGGACCGTAAGTTGCGAAGTGAGTTGCCCTGCAATGAGATCCGGAACTTTTTCTTCTTTGAGGATTTGTTCCAAGCTGGGGGACGACATACTCCCCAAAGAAATCGACCTGGCAGTGAAGCAAAGTAACTGCCAAAAGATGCACTGACCTCAGGCCTGTAAAATGGTGCGAATGCACCAGTCGAGGAGAAAGCCAAGGCTGCACTCGTGCAATCTGCAAAATTGGTATGTTCTACCAGAGATCTTGACAAGCACAGATGCAAGTGCCTAAGATCATGGCATTCGTTGAGTAGATGTACAAAGTGCTGACTCCAGAAGTGGTCGTGACATGAAAGCCATAGGCATGTCGAATCATGGCAATCGCTGGGGCCAAAAACGATGCAACACAAGAGTGTTGAGAACATGAACCGTAAAGGTCCGAACCCAGCAGACGCAAGCTGAGAATGCAAACAGACCGGTCAGGGACAGGTTTTCACTCCCTCGCTGGGAGGTCAGCTGCAGGCGCCAAGGTGGCTGCCAAAGCAATGGAGGAGACATGGGCCTAACTCCTGGGCCGTCATTGGAAAACACGAGCAGCCCGTTCTTAAAATGGAGAAAAGTGCAAGAATGCACACTGGAGGATGCAGCTAGTATCCTCCTCGACGCCACCAGTTCCAGCTGTCGCCGTGATTCCACTGATCATCCCCCCAGTCTTGGTCCCAGGATGTACTTGATGTACCAGGATCCTGAGACTCTTTGGAATGCATGCGTGCACGATAGCACGCCTTGCAAGCATGGCGGGTGGAGGATGCAATGAAATGGCTGTCATTGGGTACCTCGGAACTGTATCCGCAGAGTGCAATGCAACCATCAGTGTCGCACTCGGAGCGGCAACATACAACCTGACGGGTAGCCACAGGGCATTTGTGGCCCCCCGTGCCCTCCTGAAGGAATGTAGGGCTGTGAATGGGCTGTATCGGTGGCGCCGGGGATGTAGTCGCAGCCGCGGGAGGCGGGGATGTAGTGGGATCCCCTGCTGTTGCCGTCCCCGAAGGGGGTGTCTTGGATGCATCCGCAGTGGAAGGTGCATCCCCATCTGATGCACCAGCCGACCCAGCACTTGATGCATCCTTCTTCGTCTCCTCCGGCGGTGGTGCCGTGCTCTTCTCCTCCTCAATGGAGGTTTTGTCAGACTTCGGAGGAGACGATGTAGTGGATGACAGCTGGAAACTCATTGCACTGATAAGCAACAGCTTTCTCTGGCCAGCCGCCGGTCCGCCCCTAATGCAGCTGACGACTTCGTGGACATCGGAATTGTAAATGAAGCTCAGGGCTTTCCGAACCTCCTCGGTGTTGCGGATGTTCTCCATGATGCAAAATTTCGCGGAGTAGCAAAATGCACTGCTCAGAGGGAAACTAAAGTCAATGGAAACTTGAAGGTGTGACATCAAGCCATGCTAATGCAATCCAGTGACTGTACAATCTGAAAGCAAATAATGAAAGTGCAATGTCAGTCACATGATGCCTGCCATTCAAATCTTATCGTCTGAGCACTCCACTGCAGAGGTATGCAATGCAAATGCCCGCACTTGCACCAAAGAGGGAGTATTAGTCAGTGATGAAAACACTCGCAGTCGCAATTGCAAAGAAAGGCAATGTTTTGTCAGGCGCCCGACAATGTCACGAGAGGTTCGTGAGAATGGAAATGCAAGGCTTTGACTTGCAAAATCGCGAGCCCGCAGGTGGGTGCGAAACCAAATGGAAGGTTCCCCGGCAGCCGCAAGCCGGTTTGCCTTCAATGCAAGCATGTATGATGGAGCTGGTGGTTGCACTGAGGAAAGCAATCTCCTCAGCCTCGCCCAGCTCGCCCTCCGAGCTGCTCGTTTCCGCCTCTTCCGGGGCCTTTTCAGGCAAGGCAGATGGAACCACATCCTTTATCAGGGCAGCTGATGCAGACGGAGCTGAGGGTACATCGGTCGATGGCAAAGAAGGCGGCGGAAATGTATCCAACCTGAAGAAGACAGGCAATGCAGCAGACAGCACTGCCCCGAGGTCCGGAGGCCACTGCAATGCCGGCTCAAGAGGCATAAAGGTGACTCCACGCATTAATGGAGTTCGGGATCGCCAGCCTCCTCTCACTCTCTCAATGAAACTGTCCTGAGCCAGAAGTAATGGAGAGACGTCGTCTCGCCCATATAAAACACAAGAAGCAGAATGCTTGTGATGGCCCTGAAGGTGCCTCGATTCAAGCGACATGTTCAGTTGCCTGAAGAAAGAAAGCAATGTAACTTTCATGGAATGCAATGTATATTGGAGTTCCTGACCTGGTGGCAGCTGGTTCCACATGACCAGCAAATGTCTGAGCCTCGAAAGGCACTCTGCGTAAGTCAAAGGTCTAATGCACTCCTTGTCCAGCAGGAAGAAAATGTAGTCCGGTATGTCCGAAGGATCTGAATGTAAATCCATAAGTTTCTCAAGAGCTAAAAGCCAATGCAAAAGCCAGCATTGTGTGCGGGGCAGCCGCAAGAGTCCTGAGAAAAGGCAGCCGAAAGCCATAAATTTTTGTGTTTTCGTTCGGTAAGATGCACCTCTAAAGCTATCGAAGTCAATGCACAGGTCCGACAACTGAATGTGTTGTGAGTTGCCAAACCGCAAGCTGCACCAAATGCAAACTAGCACTGACCCCGCGAAAGCAGTCTCTTCCAATGTAAAGTGGCCGAACACAATTTGAGTCTCCAGCCACAGCACGAACGATAATGGAAGAGGTAAAGCCTCCTTAGAGGCACCTTGCGATTGCCATGACATGGCATGAAACAATCCATCATATAATGAAGGAAAGCCCGAGGGTTGCACTGTGGAAGAGAACCATCGTACCGCCTTGAGCACATTGATGGAATGTACCGAAGAGTGATGGCTGCGAGATCGCTGTAATGTATGAATTGAGTCAATAAGCTGAACCTGAGACAGTGATGTAATGTCAAAACCCAGGTCGCGAATCGTATGCAACAGCTGCCACAGAATCGCAATGTATCGCAGCGCCGTCGTGTCCGACACTCGGCGGAGCAGTTGCTCCAAAAGGGAATATTTATTAGAGCTGTTGAAAATGTCACCAAGCAATGTAGAACATGATAATGCAAATTCGCACAGCTCAGACCACAACTGAAGGGCCCGGGACCATTGACTGGAATGGAGCTCGGACTGCTTGACAACCTTGGAGCTGCCCTTGTTTGCTCCTGAATGCAAGAGATCAATGCCTCTCTTGGCACCAGGACCCTTGGTCAACGACGGACCCGACTGCAGCTCTGGGGCCCCACCAGAATGGAGTGAGGTCCCTGCAACCTGAGATGGAGGCGAACTCTTCGAGAGAGCCCCCGATACCTGAGAAGCAGAATGCAAGTGCTCCGATGGGTACCGCGCATACGAACCACGAGTAGAAGGAACCGGGCGAGGCTTGGGCGCCGTTTTGGGCACCCCAATGGAGGCCCTCAGTGGAAAAATCGGCCTCGATTTTGCATGTTCTGTCGACCTGACACCCGTGGGATGCAAGCTTGTAGCACGAGCACCTCCAGCACTGAGTGTGACTGGCCGAGCTAAGGGAGCCGGCTTGGGATGCAAGGTGTCCTCCATCGGAGAAAATGAAAGCTCCTGTTGCGAGACTGCCGGAAGCAACGGTGACTCTATCTCCCTGTCAGTCTCTGCAAAAGAGAGACGGCCCACACGAAGTGGGGAGAAGCTAGATGATACCGTAGAGCAAAATGCAGGAGTCGTCTCAGGCACCGGCGAAATCACATCCCAAGAACAGGAACCCGAATGTACTGCAGAGGCTGCCACAGGTTGTGTCAAAGACGCTTCCAATGGATCTACCAGCTCAAAATCTGGGTCATATATTGGTGAAGGGGGTCGCGACCCAAATGAAAAGCCTTCAGGGTCCAGCTGTGGCCCCTGCAGAACATCATTTCCAGCGATGACCACCTCCGGGAGTAAAGGAGCCTCATGATCAGAGTCCTGTGCAGATAAAGCCAATGCGGGGTGCAATGGATCCACCTCCAGGGCACCCTGAGAAGAAGCAACCACTGCATCAAGAACGACGGCAGAAGGCGAGGCCTCTAAGGTCGGCGAGCCTTCCTGCTGGGATGAAGTCCGCTTCTGAAATCGCTTGACAATGCAACGAGTCTGGTCAGAAATCGCAATGTCTGTTGCACGTGAGGCCGATGCATCAATCTCAGGCACTGACAAATCACTCACAGGCACTGACTGATCCATAATGCAAATGAAATACCAAATGCACAGTGAAATCGCAAATACCAAATGGCCTGGAACCATGCACTCCTCCCCCTATCGCGAGCGGGAGAGGAATGAAGTGGAGCTAAATCCACAAGGATTGGGAGCCCCCAGAACTGTTCTAGAGGGCTTACACAGAGAGGCCCGTTGGCCTACAAATTTTTCAGCCTGCGATGCAGGCGAGCTGGCAGCTGCGAGCCTGCTTGCTGCAATGTACATGAAGTGTCATGAAATGCAGCAAGCATGCAAAACATTACCAAACACTCGTGAGCAAGCACACATACCGTACTGTGGCAGGAGCAAAAGCTTCCAAAAGCAATAGCGGAAAATCAGGATATGTAAAATCCGGAATCCAATATCTTCGAATAGAAATGAATCAGCGGAACTCGAAACGCTTGACATGTGGAATGCAAGACTGTTGACATGCAGAAGCGGACATCTCTCATTTTCCCGAAGGATGGATCGGAGTTCCCATTCGGCGGAGAGCACATCATGACCGTAGCGCTTTAAGCGAAAGACGGTCTTCCCAAGAATCAAGATGTGCCCAGCACCCGAGCATCGCCGTAGCCGAATGGTTCCGAACAGTCACCACCTCGTACGAGGCTTCTTCCGATTTGTGGCCTTCGCCACCTGAAGCCTCTTTTTGCTTGTCGTTGCCCTCGCCTCGACAAGTTCACTGTGGAAAACATTTGCCGACTTCAAGAGGCTCCCCAGGATGATCCAATCAATCTGGTCGCCCGCAATCTCCAACCTCCTCGAGAGATCGAAACGCTCAAAGCGAAGGTTTGTCAAGTCGTCCGCCCAGACGTTCGATTCCCTGGGAACCCAAGATAAGTCAAGAGAGAGGTTCAGCCCCCGCAACGTCTCCGAAAGCTCCATCAACAGCAGGGGCAGTGGATATCGTGTTGACATCAGTTTTGAGACCGCGTAGGAGTTCCCCTGATTGTCCGTGCCTCCACTTAATGGCCATATCCACCCCCGCTCCCCTTCATCCGGGCGCCCCAAAGTTTGACGCAGATGAGCGTCCCCAGGAGTTCCAAGCTTGCAATGGTGCGCTTCAGGTCCCCCTTGATGAAGGCCCATGGCGCCCACGATTCTTGGACTTCCAATGCGAACCATTGCACTGCGGACTCGCCGTCCCACAGGTAGCCGCCGATCCACGCCTGATCCGTCTCCGCCTTGGCATCTGAGTAGAAGCTGAACTTGTTCACCTCCCCTTTGATGCGTGCAGGCGGTGGCTCCTGGAGCCGATCCTCGCCCCTAAATCTCCCTGACATCCATTGCAGGATCGTCCTCAGCATGACCGGAATCTTCAAGGCACCTCTGCATCCCCTGGTAGCGGCCGACCAGGAGTAAAGGGGTCCCAGGAACGGCCTTTCCCATGACAGGGCATTTGCCCCGAATCCCAGTCTGCCCAATCCGCATGCAAAGTCGTCCCATGTCACACTGCCCTCTTGCGAGATACGCAATGTCCAGTCGGCAAGCCAGGTCGCACGTTGCAGCGATATCCCCAAACAGAAGGAGCTGTAAGAGGTCTCGTAGCCGACCCACTGAACGTTCAGTCCCCCCTTTGTCTTCGACCATTTGAAGGGGAATCCAAGAGCAGCCAGGAGAGCATAGGAGAGGACGATGCCCCTTCTCCCCGCCTTGTCGCCTCCGATCATCTCGATGTCGTCCGCGTACAAGAGAATCTCCAGCGCCCTCCTTCCAGTCAAATGGTGAATGAGCCGGACTGATCCCCCCGAGATTCTCGCCCACCAATATCTGGGTGTGACGACCGTGATTTTCCGTCCCGCCTGGACTGCAAAACGATGCCCGCAGACATTGTAGGCGAGAACCAGAAGGACGCAGAGCAATTCCACAAGGCCTTCAGGGTGCATGGCCGAGGATGTATGCCTTGGTAGGCGGACGAAATACACTCCTGGCTGCTGAGTGCCATCCGCCGCAACCCTCTGGAGTCGCCTTGCAGCAGTATCCGCAGCGAGCTCGCCAATGGTAATCGGGCATGGCGAGGCGTCACAGTCCCTGTGCATAATAATGGATTGGGGGTATCTTACGGCTGTGATAAGCAAGTAAAGGTCGGCCAACAGCCTGGTAGAGGCAACCAGGGCTAAATTGAGGCAAACACCATTGATGGGGGCCAGGCCTTCAGCTTGCATAGCTGTATTGGCCGGCGCAAGTATTGCACCGACAGCTGACAGACGGTTGAGGTAGCACAGCGTCGCCTCACTGTGGGACGTCGACTGGTGGAGAAAATCCACCGCAATAGACACTGTCGTGAGCCGGTCGGGGTGTGGGCAGACACGATCACCGATTTTGGTGATTCCAGAATAAGGGATGAAGTATTTCATCCCTTGTCGGGTGACCCGACACCCACGGAGCTCTTGCTGATCTAAGTCAAGACTGACCTCAACTTCCTCCTCACTTCCAAAGAGGCACTCTGACAACTCTCGACACACAGTGATGCTGGCGCCCGGCGGCGGCTCAGCGTCCCGATGGCCTTTGTGGCGGTGCCCCAGGCTAGTCCACCTGACTGTGTGAAGTGGTCACCATGCCTCGGAGCGCGAGTCGGCCCGGAGAGACAGGCTGTGGGGCCAGCTGGGCGACTCCACGAATGCCGACGGGCTTGGCAATGAGTCGGGCCAGGGTGCATAATTGGACCTCGCCTTTGCCTCCGCCAGCAGGTTGCCGTGGGTCCCCCGTGCGGATGACGAGCTGGCCTGCGGCATTCGCAAGGATGGCAGCTGAAGCAGGCTGTCCCTCCTGCTGCCCCTCGTCAATCACAATGACATGCGCGCTGCTGAGGTAGGTTTTTACCTCGCTGTAGGAAGCTGCAGTGCGGCGGACCCCTGCGTGAGCAGCAGCATATGAGCACTGCTTACTGAGGGGGAGGCAAGACGTGCGTTGCGCCCCGTTAGGTCTGGCTGTGTCGTGGCAATGTCCCCTAAATCCGCCGCCTGGTGTTCGGCAGCTTCAGTGAAAGGCACATGGTCAAAGGACGGGTCAATCATTTCAGCATCGCCAGATACCCTCCGCACAACAACGAGCGGGCGCAGCCATTGTGGGGCATCAGCTAGGAGGTTGGAGGCGATACGCACAACCGCAATGAGCGCAGAATGCTGCTGTGCTGTCCAAAACACAGTTTGCTCCAGCAGCAAAAAGATTGCCCCATCAGGGCGGCCAACGTGTGCAGCTCGGCTGGGATCAGTGCTGCCGGCAGGCGCCAGTTGTTGCAGAACGGCTCCCGAGGATTGTGGTTTCGAGCCACTGGATGAAGGGCAAGGATGCGCTTCTTTAACTTCACAAAATCGGCCGGCGTGAGGGCAGGGGTAGCTGGGAAGTGAGGAGCGCGGGCGGCCGTCTCCACTGCTTGCAAGAAGGACAGCACCAAATGTACTTCAGAGGCGAAGTGGCGCCGAGGCCTTGGCGCAGGTTGGGTGCAAGGTCGGACAGGCATGCCAATGGCCAGGGGGACACGCGCCTCGGGCATTTTGAGAACTTGCAGGAACACATCGAGAGCTCCGCCTACCTTGATGCACGACAGACTTTGAAGGGAAAGGTCCCAGCTGCAGACGCGGCCAGCTTGTGGGGCGGCCCCAAGAAAGGAAGGCCACTGTCGGATGAGCAAGAGGGCGGCAATGGGGTTAAGGCGGTTTTGACGCCGTTCGATCTTGCGTTGTTCGCGGATTTTTCCCTTGAGCCGGTCAGGAACTATCAAGTCCACAAAGACTGCCAACAGCTGTCCTTGGCGAAAGCCTAGCCTCAGAAGGCAGCCCTCGGAGGGAGGCCGGTTACCGCTTTGTCGATGCGAGAACCAGCCAGTGTTTTCCGCAGGCGTAAAACCACGGGGACACGATAAGCCAAGCACGTATGTGCCAAAGCTGAGACAGTCTTCAACCTTCAGCACCACCGGTAGCCCCTGTGCGAAGCGCCTGGTGGTGTCCTGGTGCGACATCCGACGGTTTTCCTGCCCAGTGTCCTCGAGTGCCGCGCCCTGGCTGTAGACGTGGAAGTGCAGGAAATCCACCACTCTCTCGAGCGACAGCTCGCCGAGAGACGTTTGCACTGGTGCCGGCAGAGGTAAACTAACCGACTTATTCTCTTCATAGCACCGCAGCCGCACTTCCTGAATGATCCAGGTTCGCAGCGCTGTAATGCAGTGCGGCAAGGAGGCTGTGGTGACGGTGCGAACCGCCTCGCAGAGGGGTTGCGGAAGGGAATCCACGGTGCCCAGCCGTTTGATCGAATCCATGGTGACACGGTGCGGGAAGAGAGCAGCCATAACCTTGCCAACCCCACTATCTACAAGTCCCCGACTGCGGTAGAAGTGAAGAGCGTGGAAGGCCCATTCCAGTTCTTTGTCCTGGCCCCGCAGGGGGAGGTACGCACGAGCGGTGGTAACATCCACCTGGGCCGGCAGTGCAAGGCAAGTGCGGAGGAGCAGGTGGGAGTAGTTGTGGCACTGGAGCCCGAAGAATTCGGCCGGTACATTGGTCAACCAATGCAAACCTCCAACGCGTATACCTGGGGCGTCTCGCATGGCGGCCCGCGCGAACTCTGTGGGCACCCATGGGCACAAAAAGTCGTCGCTAGCATGGATAATCTTACCTGCACGGGAGGCTAAGGAGCTCTGCAAAGAGCCAGTCAGGCATGCCGACAGCCCCGATCTCCACGGCAGCGAAGGTCCACCATCAGCTGCTACATTGCCCGAGGCGGCGGACCGCCCCATTGGCGGGAAGAGGCGGTCACCCCACAATTTGCGGAGAAGCACACCCACCAGGCTTGCCGTGTAGCTGCCTGCCGAAAAGCCACGAACGGTAGGCCGCGCGGGGCCAATGCTGGAGAAAGCAATGCACAGGGCTGCCAGACACGCGGAGTGGGGATCCTGCAAGTGAGAGCTGCGGCGCACTCTCTGGAGCTGCGTCTCAACAGCCCGGGCCTCTGGACCAGTCGCAGAGAACCTCACACCTAGCATGGCATGCGCTAACTTGATGACCGGCAGAGGAGAGAGCAGGAGGCTGGTAAATCGGCCAGTGGCGCTGAGTCGCGCCGATGCCGTCGCTGACAGCTTGTCGTAACTCTCGGCGAGGCAGCCAGTGGGGCCATAACACTGGCAAGCATCGTTGCGTGCCGGGGCACAAAACGTGCTGGCGCCGGAGCACTCGATGCGTATCTCAGTCGCCGAAGGGCAGCCAGCCCCCCCCGGGCGGTCATCGTCATCTGCATGGGCCATGTCAAAGCCTTTGACCGCGCGGTAAAAGTAGGACACCAGGTCGTGGTCCGAGACGACTAAGGTCATCATTTGCTCACCTGCGGGGGACGGGGCAGAAATGGCCGCCACTTGTTCCAGCCCCGTTGCTGACAGGAGGGCACAAATCCGCCAGCGCGCCCGCGCGCGCATGTGAGAAGAAAAGCGAGGCCGCGTAACACGCCGGAAAGGGAGGACCCGCCGTGCCCCGGGCCCAGGAAAGTGCTCAGGGGCCACCACGCTGAAGCCCGGGGCCCCCATCAGGCCCAGATTGGAGACGGCCCACCAGGGTGGGGCGCCGCGCCACCCCCAGGGCAATGAGCGGAGGCGTTCCAGCCAGCTGCGCCAGCGGCGCCTTGCCATTAGCACCATAGCCGTGCACAAAGGCCGGTAGGCTGCACACCCTGCAGTGGCTAGAACTCAAGGCAAAGAGAATGGAATTAGCACATTGTTCATGGGCCCCTCTGGCCCATCCCAAGGCTTCCTCGTGCGGCTGCAAGACTTCCCGTAGGGAGTCATCCGGATTGGGCGTTTTCATGCTAGCGTTGAAGCAGCCCTGCGCATTCGCTTGCCAGTACGGCGGCTGCAGGACCGCTCCCAAGTATGCCCAAGTGGTGACCACGTCTCCGCTGTGCCGTGCTTGTGCTCCAAAAAGTGGAGTGCCTGCCAAAAGTTCAGCGGTCCGACGCTCCCGAGGTCTGGGACGCTGCAGCGTCGCCAGGTGTGCAAGTTTCGACAGTAGAAGTGGGACAACTTCGGCTGACCACTCCGCCAAAACCGTCGGGGACAAGCCAAAGCGGCGGCAGAGTTGCGAGTCTCCAATGGTGCCATCGCCTCCAGCCTCATCACAAGCGTCAACAAAGGCCTGCCAGGACCCTCTGCCGCGCATATGTTGCGGCAAGATGCCAACCTCAGTATGAAGTCGGCCAGGCTCCTTAGCGAAGATAGAAAACCCTCCCTAGGCATCAGTGGAAGGCTCCGTAACGAATATGACGCCCACCGACTCACGCGTGCGCCTGCAGCAGGGGCTGTCCTGGGCAGGCACAGTGGGTGCGAAGGACCATACCGTATCGTCAAGGGCCGGCATTCCCACACCAGAGGATGCCTGTAAATCCTGCGTATCAAGGCACAGATCCTGCAGGTCAGCGACCTCAAACAGCGCCGTCGGGGCCGCATCGTGATCCGACAGGATGATATGTTTGCCTGGGAGCAGGACCTTGAGCACCCATAGCGCGTAGACCTTGCCCCACCATACCACCGCCCTATGCAAGCCAGTGGTTTGTTGTAGTGGAAAGAAGACACAGGCATGCCGTTCATTGTGTCGACCAATCCAGCAGCATCGGTTAAGAATATGGGGCAGCGTGTGGCGTGTATGGTCATACTCCTCCAGCGAGTCCGTGTCCGTGAAGAGCCACAAGGTGTGGCAATGTACGACGGCGGGATCTGTGTCCTTCTTTAAGTTTCCCTTAAGCTCCCCTCTAAGCCCCCCTTTAATCCCCCTTTAGCCTTCCTTTAAGCCTCCCTTTAAGCCTTCCGGCAGCCCCCCTTAAGCTCCCCTTTAAGCCTTCCACACAATCACACACACACACACAAAACAAGAAGAAGAAGCCACGAAACCGTTTTATGGGTGGTTTTTGCAAAGAAAATAAAATCAGAAAAGCAAGCTTAATGAAACAAAACACAATCACAAGCCCTCCACGCAATCACACACGCACGAATAGAAGAAGCCACACGAAATTATTTGATGGGGGTTTTTGCAAAGAAACAAAATAAGAAAAGCAGACTTAATAAAACAACATAAATGAACACAAACAGAAAAGAAGAAGAAGCCACACGAAATCGCTTTTTGGGGGGTCTTGCAAAGAAAATAGAATGTAGCACCCACACTTTGAAGGCTTCGAAACCTGCCCCCCCCCTTCAAGCCTTCTTCAAGCTCCCTTCAAAGTCCCCAATCCCCGCTTAAGAACGCCTTCTTCAAGGCCCTTAAAGCCCCCCAATAAAGCCCCCTTGAAAGCCCCTTGAAGCTCCCCCCACAAAGCCCCCTTAAAGCTCCCTTAAGCCTGTCTTGCAGCTTTGATGCTCTTGCCACTTGACGTCCTGTAAGAGGCAACAAAAAGGCAGAAGTCTCCGCCTTCTGGAAACATGTCGGCAGCTACGGTTGTTGTGGATCAATTGCTGAGGCTTTATGGCTTTGCTTAACGGCCAACACCGGCAAAGTCTGTGCGCTGGAATTAGTTGTCGACCTCTGTTAATAAGCCTTGTTTCACTGCTGTTTCTTTGTTTCTCTATGGATCCGTGCCGCTTTGACAAAAGGAAGGAGCTTTAAAGGGGCTTTAAGGGGGAGCAAAGGGGGGCTTTGACAAAAGGGCTTTGAAGGGGTCAAGATTATCTTGCCAGGTGTTGGCTGGAAGATAGTCCGCTGTAAAGCGCAGCCAAGCTACAGGAGACATGTCCGCATCGCTGAAACGGAGAGGCCAGATTGCAGTCGTGTTCCACCAACACTCTTAAAATGGTAAAGAAGACATGAGCTTCAGCGTGGTGTGATCTGTGGTGCCAAATAGTAACACATCGTGCCGTGGATTTATCTTGCTGTTTCGTAGCCATGTAATCCACCTTTATTCGTGCCTTAATGCTGTAAGTTTTGCGATGTGAAAGCATTGTAAAGCCGCGCAGAAGGACGGAGGGCCCCAGACCTTCGACGAAGGGGAGCTTAAGGGAGGCTTTAAGGGGGGACTTGAAGGGTCCCCCCCTTCAGGAGCTTAAGAAGGGGGGAGGGGTGAGCCAACACACCCCTTTAGGATTACTCCTGTGGGAGTGCATCTAAGGCAACGCCCAGCACACGGATTGTTTTGTTCTGCTGCGCAAAGAGTCGGTAAAACCACAAGAGCTAGCGAGCAGCGGACATGTAAACATGTGAGCATGCAGCCAAGCCATTGCTGTAAGTACCACCCTTTGGAGGTTTAGGCAAATAAACAGACACTAATTTTCTTTTACTGAAAGCATGGCCGCGTGTTCACACATACACACTTGAAAGTGCTCACTGAACTCAAGACTAGCGAAGTATGGACTCATTGTAAAGGATGATATCTTAGATATTCCATAAGTTGCGAAAAGTTCACACTCACTCACTTTTGAGTCTGCAGATATGAGTCTTGTCATAAAGAAATCTTCTGTACACGATCAAGTCTGTGACTGCTACTTCTACTTCGAATTATGCAACGGCTCACTGGACTCTTGTTTTAGAGTGTTAGCTTTCTTTTGTTGCTGCTGCTGAGAATTGTTCACCTCTGTGCCTGATCCAGGTTTGGATCATAAGATCGGCTAAGAGTGTTCGGATGTGGCTCATCCGGGTCTGAATGGTCTTCCTCACTACGAGTGAACATCAAGAAATTGATTCTCAGCTCTGGTAAAAGCAGCATCTGGAATGCCATATCCGTGATCGGATGTTTCTGGCACTGCCTTAGCTTTCGGCGCAGCTTGTGAGCTGGTTGCCTTGGGATAACCTTGAGGACATGCTGGCTGTTTAGCCTTTGCTTTTGCTTTTGCCTTTTGGCGGACTTGTCCATCTGAAGATGGCCAGGAGTGCTCTGACTCGTCTCCTGATGGAGATAAAGCGTTAGCATGTCTGCTATCCCAATACTGGTGTGTTGACGGTGACGGTGGTCCGTTCCTCTTCTTCTGAGTCATCCTCAGACCTCAGAACTTTGGTCGTCGAAGAGGCTCCAGGACATTCCGGAGATTGTTGTGTCTTCTCTCGATTTCGAGAGAGTTATGCAGCAGTTGATTGAAGATCGTCTTTGCATTTTGTAATGCGGTGACAAGAGTCTGTACTCTGGATAGAGTATCAACATGCTTCTCAATGTGTTCCTTTCTTTCGTCTCTGTCCCTCTGGGTAGAGTTTCTCAGAGCCATTGTGGAATTGAGGATGCTTGTATACCTCGGCAGTGGCATGGTTACTGTCATGTCGTCGTCATTTATGACGATTGCTCCATCGCCTGTAAGGCTTCGTTGGAGTACCTCAATGACAGGAATAAATTCCGTACTGAAGACTTCTTCCTCGTCGAAGCCCTCAATATGCTGTAGCATATTTTGATGAAAGCGTTCGGTTGACTCGATCGTATGATTAATTGTTTCAATGTGCCTATTGATAATGTTCCTGCACATCTGATTTGTAGCCGAGCCAATACTGGTTTCATCAAGAGCTGCATCAGCTTGATTGCTGAGTCCTTGCTCATGGGCTGCCTTTATGGCCTTGCGCTGAATGCGCTTGTTCATGCCACCTCGTTTTGTACGACCTTTTGGTGTTGCCGAGGGTGCAGAAGCCAATCCTTGAAAGGATGCCTTGGCTTTTGGCGGCGGATGTTTCGGAGGAGGTGAGATGCAGGCTGCCTTGGAAGGCACCGGTGGCATTGCCGAAGAGGTTGATGGTTTCGCACTTGGTAGTGCTGCTTGACCTTGGGCCTTAGCTGTTGAGCTCTTAGAAAACGTGGTGTGTGTCACACCTAGGGCTTCATTAGCCATTTGTGCATGAAGAGCATCTTCAAACAAACTTCTCATCTGAGGAAGATTGCTTGAGTTTTCATAGGCCTGCAGGCGGTCAATGTCTCGTTCGGTGCCACGTGGTCGTGTATCACCTCTGTTGAAGATATCGTTTCTCCGGATCTCCGCCGTTGTTACGGCATGGAAGCATGTTTTGCAGAGAATCTTTCGCGACTTATCTCTCGCTTGTCTTAGCTGATAGCATTCACTGGAGAGATGATAGCACTGGCTGCTTGCTGTATGCCAGATTGGTCGCAATTCTGTCGATTCTCCTGTGTTAACCCTGTTGGGTCCTGTCAGGTCTCTCGACTCAGGCTCGTCCTCGGGTTCGAGGAAAGGAGCACTTTGTTTGGCTGCTGCCTTCGACTTCGGCGGTCGCTCCATACACTGAACTGGAGCTCTCGTCAACTGCTTCCACATCCACCGGAGTCCCATCAGCAAGAGGAAAGTGCAATGCTGAAGAAGGGAAACTCATCACTTGTTAGTGAATCTGGCAGCGAGGAATGATCGGTCTCCGTTGGCTCTGCATTTGCTCCCCCACGTTTGGGGTGTCCGAACCATCCTGACAGTCCAGCTGCGGTTGCAGCAGTTTTGACTGCTTTTGCACTTGGCGCTGATGGTGGACGCGAAGATTTTCTTCTCCTCCTGCCAGAGGATTCATCTTCTTCTTCCTCTGCTCGTTGCGCATCCATCAGGTTTGATGTCTCGCGCTCGTGCTCCTCAATGTCACTCTGAGTTGGTGACTTCTCTTCATCGACTTCGTTAAGCTCGTCCAAGGACATGTTGAGCTTATCGACCACATTTGGTCTTTGATTTCTGGACCTTGATCTTGGTGCTCTCTTCCTGGTGGAGGATTCAGAGGTTCATTTGGACGTTCGGGTTGTGGCCTCTCCCACCACCTGTTGTACGACTGGGAACGACCTGATGGTCGTGATTTATCCCACCAGTAGTTACCGGAAGAGTATGTGAAATGTTCTTGCGACTGCCGATATTCGGCTAGCCGTTGATTGTGCTCTTGTCGCTTTTTAGCGATTTTCTCCACTTGTTCATTTGACCTGCTGTGCTTCCCTTTTGTGCTCATAGGCTGGATTGTGAACCCTAGTGGGCTATGCCAATCTTTGTCGGAAGGAGCTAGCCAGAGGTCGATATTGGAAAAAGTGGAATAATAGCTCTTGGTAGTGATATGGAGACGGGCATCGATTTCCTTGGTTCTGTTGATCTCGTGCCATCTGTCTGAGACTCGCTCCCAGTACGTCCTTTCGACGGCTGAGGTGACTTTCTTGTGACTCGGAGTCGCCGTGTACGGCGTTTTACCCCAGTCCAAGACATAGGCGTTAATGCAGTCAAGGTCTGCATATTTGTCCCTTGCATCCGGTAGGAGCCTGTTGGCATATTCCAGTCTATGCTGGTCTGAGTTATTGATGCAGGAGTAGCGCACTTGTGAGTGCCTGTCTGTCTTGTGATTGAATGCTGCCAACTTTTTCTCTAGTGAGAGAGTGAAGAGGCTGTTCCTGGGATGCACATCGCCACCCTTTAGGGTGAGTCTGCTTGCGATGTTGTTGAGGTCTCCGGCAATGATGTCCGGTTTGAATGGAAGGACCTCGTTGAGGAATGCATTGACGTATTCACGCCTCTGCTGTTCCTTATGGGTCATGTACGAGTTAAAGTGAACAATGGCAATGGTGACGACCTTGTAAGGTCCTTTTGTACACCACAATTCGTCGAGGTCTGTTGTGGCTTCTGTTGAGAAGATTTCCACAAAGGTTTCAAAATCCTCAGTTGGAGGCTGTTCTCCTTCGACGTGTCCGTTCCACTCGCACAGTACTGGAACCGGAGATAGCTCTCATAGTGTCAGCCAAGACTCTGGACTGAGATATGAGCTATCCTTTGGTCCGTCAATGTCAGGATTCTTACCCTTGAGAGGGTCTGATCCACCGAGATCCATGTAATCCTTTCGCGTCATACGCTGACCCGTTTGCGGGTGTACCCACTCCTTGGCTTCTGGAATAGTAGAGTGGTAGCCGAAGGTCATCCGACAGACGGCGCCATGGCAGGCCCAGATTTGTCTCTTCTGGCCTCCATCTTTTGGCCTTACTGTTCGGTGCCTGTAGAAATGATGGATCAGGGCGATATCCGTGGTCGGATCTCCTTTCACGCCCAAATACATGGATGGTGCAATCGGCTCGTTAGCCGGTGAGTGGATCAGCATGCCTCGATATTCAATGTTTTGCATGACTTTGATGCTGTGATCCGATGTCAAAGCACCTGCCTCGAGTACGAGGGTAATATGTGCTGAGTTGTTGAAGCACATGTCAATCAGTGGATGATAATCGAATCCCTTCTCAGGTTTGAGCTTTTTCTTGGGATTACCTGCTGGGACAGGAGCTCGATCCATGTTTCCCCAGTTGCACACAACAACGCCTAGCGAGGCTGCGTCTGGGTTGGATCCTTCGATATAGTCTTTTTGCTCACCTACTCCTCCCATCCGGTTTCGGACAATTTCGTAGTGAGCATCCAACACATCTTTTGATTCATGGCCCGTCAAGGCAAGAAACGATGCCGGGTGGCATGTTCTTGAATCACGGATGTTGATGTGCTGCCTGTTGATGTTCTTGTATTCCTCCAGGGTTGGGGCTGCTGTCGAACTGGTGTAAGTTCTCGCAGGGTTGCTCCGAATGTCCGGAATAGTATTTGGATTGACGCCAGGGTTGGCGTATACAAAGTTTTCTCGAGCGATGGCACAGTATTCATTAATTGCCTTCATCGCCAGATCTATATCCTCATCGTTGAGGACAGATTCGTAGACGGCACGGCGCTCGTCTGGGGACATTCCGGCAGGAACAGCTGACCCCTGGAGGCACTCAGCAGGTAAGACACATGAGCACATTGACTGTTTACCCTGTGGGGTAAGTCGACAGTCTGCACACACGATATTTCCACATTGGTAGCAGAAATAACCTGTTGTTTGATTGCACAGGTGACAGCGTGTGACTTCCGGGCGCGGAAGTAGTCTTATTTTCTGATTGAGGCTCATGGTAGTCTTCCGGACTCCTACGACTCTCTCCTTTTTAGGAGGTTCAGAGGAGGATGCAGCGCTATCCTTAGGCTGATCCCACTCTTCGTCGTCTGGGGCCTCGGAATCTTTGATCATGAGAGGCTTTTGCCTCTTTCGATTCCATCGGCAGACGTGGATCCTTTCTTTTACCTCCCCTTTCGCAGCCTGGTTAAGCTTTGATTGAGCATAGACGTGTTTCTGATTTTCCTTGAGCCTAGCGTTGATACGCTCTCGCTCTTCGAGGAGATCTTCGTCGTCTGCCGGTTCCTCGTAATCGAGGTTCAGTTTACTCCGATTGACTCGGTAATGACCACCAGTGTCGGGATCGAAAATAACCACGAACTTGTCCTTCTCCTTTTTAGGAGTTTTAGGTTTTGGTGGTTCTTCGTCCGAGCTTGGAATGTACTCAGCGTCGGACATGAGAGATTCAAGAGTGACCTTACTCATTCCTTCTGCGAGTTCTTCAGACGGTGTCTTCTTCTTACTTTTCTTGGAAGACCTTGCAGGCTCCGAAGAAACAGGCATTCCAGGTGATGTCGGATTGACATCCACCCTGAGTTCGGAAGAGGATGAGGATGAACTCGATTTTTCTGAATCTGATTCATCCTCAGAGCCATCGTCATCATCCTGGTTAGGATCTGGTTCTTCGGGCTCTGTCTCTGTCTCTCCGGAAGATGATTCTTCCTTGGGAGGAATGATGTTTTCAGTAGTATCCTGGATAGGATCTGGCGGTTTGTGAGAAGTTGTTGTTGTGAGAACCTCTCCAGCACTTGCAGAACCATCTGCGTTCCAGAGTTTGCCCATAAGGCTGTCTGGATTCTGGTCGGCCTCCGCCTTTCTTGCAAGTTTCGATCTGAGATGTACTCCTACTGATGCAGAAGCTTCCTCTACTGTGGTCTCCGTTTTCGGAGGTACCTCACATGCTCCGTGTTCGGAGTTCCTGTGTCTTGGGACTGTGGAAGGGAAGATGACTTCTTGTGAGAAGATCTTGCCTTCGGAGGCTCAGGCGGTTGACGCTTCTTTGCCATTTTTAGCAACTGGTCTTCGAGCGTCTTCCCATGATTCTCACACCACTTCTTTGACTCGTGTGTCAATGAGGGCATTTCTGTGTTGCAGTGGTCCGTCCACCAGGTTCGAACCCTTTTGAGTTCATCATATTGTTCGGACACCCAGAGTTGTTCTGTTGGTGCGAACATAGCGCTGACGGTGTGGGACTGCACCACTTCTGGAGTAGCGAACATACCGCCTTCTGAACGCCACAAGTTTGTCACAGCGTTGGCCACGTTTGTGGCATCGTACACAAGCAATAGTGGCTTGCTGCGCCTCAGTCCTATGGCGGTTGGACTGTCGAGGTTCAGTAAAGCGAACTGAACTGTGTCCCTGTTGGGACGTCCGTTCTCCGTCACGAGAGCTTGATAGCTCTGTGATGCGACCACTTGTTTCAGAAGAGATGAGGGAACGAGACCATGCCTCAGGATTGGCACGAGGGCCTCGAGGTCGGTGGCATGCATGATGTAGCACCGTTCGTCCTGTTGGACGTAATCCCTCATTCCCGTAGGCCTTGATGCGTTCGTGGACTGCCGTTGGGCATTTGATTGCACAGGGGTGATCCCAGATGCCATAAAGTCGCCTACGGTCATTTGTGACCTTGGCCTGTGTTCCTCTGGATCTGGTTCTTCTTCTCTTGATAGAGAATGTCTCTCGCTGTGTCCCCCAACTGCAGATAAGTAGATCCGTGTCATTTTTGACGCATCAGCATCTTGGGGAATAGTAACACCGGGTTCGGTGGAAACGGTACGATCATTCCTGATATAGTCCGTTACGACCACAAACCTCTGCTTCGTGTTTAGAATGACGGCAAGTGCCATTTCTTGCGGCGAGTATTTTGCGAGATGATTCTCGGCAAGTAAATCCAGAGGTAGCAGGTAATTGTGCTTACCTACAAATAGATCAGGCCGATCATTGGAAAGGTGCCTGGTCAGATGTGCCATCCACCTGCCGATCTGATTGACCTTAGCCAGAATGTGAAAGCACATTTCTCTGGAGAGTCCCGTCGCGTTTACCAGGTTTGGTACTGTTTCTTCGTAGTGGTACTCTCCTGAGCCAGTGAGTACGATACTGTTGATCACCTCCTGTGGAAGGCCTGTTTGAAAGTGATGAGCACACATCACTGTAAAGTCTCTTGGGTTCTGCGCATGGTTGCGCGTATTCTGACCCCAATAGACCAGCGGACTGTAATCCCAAGGTCCACGGAGGACTCCTTGGTACAATTCAATTCCATTTTTGGAATGTGGTTTGAGTTTTGCTCCTTTTGCATGTCCGCCATGGGATATCATGGTTGATAAGTCCCTTGAATCCGGGTTCACAACACGGACACGGTCCTGGCCAATAAAGATGACCATGGGCTGTTTCTCGTTCCTGTGCACCCGTTGTCCACCGTGGTCGGTGCGTCTTGACGCCTGCTGGCGTGATTCCGGAAAGCGTTCGCGACTTGTTGCGTCAGTGTGTGTGCCCTTCAAACCCACGTGCTTTCGGTACACTTTGTGTACCGTCGTGTCTGGGAAAAGAAAACAAGGTTTCTTTATCTTTATCCCAAAAAGTTTTTGAACTGATTTTATTTTGCTTGGAAGTCTTTGACTTTGTGATCTGTGCAACATGAGAATCATGTCGTGACATATGTAGCCACAAGGGTCAAGTGGTGAGTTCTGAAGCTCAAAGGAGTTTCAGGTAGTCCGTGGCCTTGGCCACGCTGTGGGGGGGGCGGGCCGCGCATGGATGCGGAGAGCGACCTTCAGGCTCGGCCGGCTGACCTTCTTCAAGTTTTGATCACGCCTCTCCCTGGCTTATCCTTGTGGTATTTTCTTAGTGTGGATTCGCGGCAAGCACTGCAAGCCGCGGGGTACGCTTACCACTCTGACCTTCGCTGGTTCTTCGTGGGCGAGGTATCTGTTTTTGATTCCTTTGAAGAATCTGAGGGCGAGGAGCAACGTGAGCCTGATCGTGCAGGTTAGGTATGGACGACCAGACGATCGCACGGTGCGAGCGGAAGCTCAGAGAATCCCATCTTTGGGGGGTCAATCTGGCAAGCCTGAGGCCCGAGGAAGCTCAGGACGTGGCACAGCAGCTTGTGGGGGAACTTGGTCTGTCTGTCTTTGATGAGTTGGTCGACTGGGTTCTGTTCCATATTGAATGTGCGCGTGAGGGTTTATCAATGGATATCCGGGCACAGGGGATTCATGGCTCAGCTCTGGCTTGGAGGCAGCAGCAACCTGCATATGGCGTGGAGGAAGCATCTCTTCAGGTCGCGGAGCTGGATTTGGCCCTTCCAGAGAAGGGGCGCTTACGGCGCTCTCGGAAGAGGCCCTTGGAAGACGGCGAGACGGCTGAGCAGCGGGAGGCCTTAGAGAGACAAGAGCGCGGGGCTCTCTGTATTCGTCTGCTTGCACTGCTGAAGCGTTTCGGAGCTCCTTGTCTGGGGGATTTTTCGGCGGACATGGATCCTGCGAGGGCTGCACATGTAGTGGCGGGAAGGCTTCGGAACAGCAGCTTGAAGAGATACCTTCGCAACATCAGCGAGCTAGTCTTCTGGCTGCTACGAGCAAAGCTGAGAGACCCCCCGCCTAGGGCTGGGGACGTCATTGATTTTCTCTTTATGCTTGCAGACAAACCGTGCGGCCCCACGGTTCCTGGGGCCTTCTTGAAGTCCTTGGCATGGTTTGAACGAGTCTCTGGATTTGATGCCGAGAGCCGGGTTTCATCCAAGACTGTTTTGCTTTCAACGCGGGACATTATAGTCAAGGAGCTGAGGAAGCCTGGAAACCCAATCAAACGTGCTCCCCGACTCCCAGGTGCAGTGATCGCGGCTTTGGAACGGCTCGTCTCCGACAAGCGAGAGGCGATGGGCATCAGAGTGGGTGCCTTTTGCCGGCTTCTTAAGTGCTGGGGGACGATGCGTTACGATGACATCCAGCACCTATCACCCAAGGCTGTGAGGTTCATTGCTGGCAGGCTTCTCGCTATTCTCTACGAAACCAAGACGAGTGGTCCGGAACGGCGGCATGTAGAGCTGCCGATTGCAATCACTGAGGATTCGTGGGTCTGCAACAGGGATTGGTTAAGTGTGGGCTGGGGTCTACTTCAGGAGTTCGCCGACTTTGATCGAGACTACCTCCTGCCTGCCTTGAGTGATGACTTCAGCTTCTTCAAACGGCGCATGGCAGGTTATGCAGAGGCAGCCACCTTGACGGCTGCAGTGAATCGCAGGCTGACGACGGCAGATGGGCAGAGGCTCATCCCAGAGGAGCTCACGGACATGTGGACGGAGCACAGCGAGCGGGCAACACTGCCCACCATCTTGGATGGTTTCGGCCTGGAGCCCAGAGACAGGGATGCCTTGGGTCGTTGGCGTCCGGAGGGCAGTGACGTTTACAGTCGGAGTTTTTCTGCGAAGATCCGTCGGATCCATAGGTACCTCGTTGCTGAGCTTGAGAAACAGCGCCTGGCGGGAGATGTAGATGATTTCGATGTCCTTGATGCAGCATTCCAGTGGCTCCGCGCTCGAAGGGGAGCCACGGCAGAAGTGGCGGGCCAGATCGCCGATGATTTCAAGGCCCGGCTGGCCTGCTGGAGTGCCGAGGAACCGCCTGTACAGGATTCCGACGGCGAACATGCGCCTCCCGAGGGGGACCGGGAGGGAAGGCTGCTGGATGGCTCGCCTTCGACACTTCAATGAATGTCGTGTGGTTCCGGAAATGCCGGATCCTTCAGAGTACTCGTACAGATGTCGCTTGTGCTGGCCGGAGCCAGGGGAAGCACACGAGTCGAGCGATGATTCGAGCGAAGAATCTTCGGGTGCAGAGTCCCATCATGAGGATGGGCTAGACCTGTGACGCGGGCATAAGCCCCCCGGAGTCTTGGGATCCAGTCTCCATCGGGAGCTGAAAACATGGGGAAGGGAGTCCGTTGCCTCAGCCTCGTTCTGAGTTCACTGGACGGCTGCACCTCTGTGCATTGCTTGAGCTCACACACACCACACGGGTTTTTGATTCCCTCATCATATCGGACTGGTTGCCAGAGCTCCCGCCCCCGGGACAACTCGCCACCGAGGCGCAGGCCACAACCCTCTTCTCCTTCTTCTGTGATCATCACGGCGAACTGGGCGCCTTTGTTGACCTTTTCACCACTACGGTGTGTGCAGGCACTACGGGCGGTCGACATCTGCATTATCGACCGGGCCTGGCGCTTTACCATGACAGGAGAGGATGCCCATCAGCGGCTCACGGCCGGCAGCACATGGCCCACGGGCCATTGTTCATCGCCTGCCCCTCTCATTGGTGGGGCATTCCCGCTGCATTGGAGCTCCACTCTGTCCTGCATCATACCCATGTCCAATGGGAGGAGTTGTACAGAGCCTATGAGCTCGCCAAGCTTGGGATACCCAGCCCCCCACGTGAGGACAAGGAGACCGCCAAGGAGTTTTACGAACGATGGTCTGTGAACCGTGTCCCCTCGCTTTGTAAGGCTACAGCCGTTGCAGCGCACAGTGGCTTGGATGGCTACCCGGTTCAGCTCCTCCTTCGGGGTGTGGACTTTGAGCACAGTGGACCGCGGGGCCAGGCCATCACGGCGCGACCGTTTTACCCGGTCATCGACACCGAGTGCCCCATCTTCGGACTGCTGGAGTTTACCAACCCGCCGAGGTTCGGGCTCCATCGCCTCCGTGAACACAAGGGAGGGGGCGTGCCTCTCCCCAAAAGGCTGTACAGTGCGCTCCGCTCCACCCACCACCGGTCGATCGTCGGGTCACACATGCCCTGAGCCAGCGACCGTGTGCCGGGGTCAAGCCGGTGCTACGGATTCGACAGTCATTGCCGTGCCGGGAGCATTCTATCTCTATGCCATCGCCTCTGACACGGTCAACACCAAGCTGCTTGGAGGCTACAGCGCTATGTGTCGTCGCACATGCGCCTTTCTGCCCTGAAGCGGCCTTGCTACCGCCTGTGGCCACCACGGGCCTTCCACGCGCCCTACATGATCCGGCGGGAGGAGTACGCTCGGGAGTCTGACACCGGAGTGCCTGCAAAAAAGGACCCGACGCTGACCGCCGAGCTGCGCAGCAAAGCTGTGCTGTCTCCCTTCCGTCCGGTTGCACCAATCATGGATCCAACGTGTGGCAGATCTTTTGGAGGCTGTCGAAATCCCGCCTTGTCGCCTTGTGCCAGGAGTTACTTCAATTGCCCAGCCGGTGTATCGGCAAAGAATGCGGATGAGTTTGCAGAGCAACATGATACTCTCCGGCGTTACCAAGCTAGAGGCAGAATTCAGCAGCGGGGATGGAATACTGCGCCGGGACGCTACAGCATTTACTCTCCAACTCTGCGGATTGTCTTACCCTGCTTTCTCTTCTCTTGTCGCTGCCCGTCTGAAGTCAAGCTCAGCTCTCAGAATTTTGGAGCGAAGTTTGTTGATTTTGCTGACCGGGCACTCTAAGGCGCTGCGTTAAAACCCAAACGCGCCTTGAGGCACACTTCTAGGTTTAGTAAAAGGAGGTGCAAGCCGACTGACTGACTACCTCACGCAAGGCTACAGCAGTGAAAGCTAACAGCACTTTTACACCTTTCGTCGCAACCAACTGTTCACCACGCGCTTGTCACGCAGTGCAAGTCTTGAGCCAAGTGAAACGGGGCGCAGACAGAGACTTCAGCACACTCACTTCCGCGGTAAGTCCTAAGGACTCCTAACGGCTTCTCTGCACTGGTAACTCTGTTCTATGGCCCAGGTGCTCCCCGGACTTCGTCTAGAAGTCCGTTCTCACAGCAAACAAACTGAAAACACTCTGATGTTCATCATGCTTCAGGGAAACACCGTTGTTCGTGAAAACTCGTGAGGAAAACTCCGGTTGGACACGCTTCTGGTAATGATCACTTTCACCGCAAGGTGAGATAGGAAGCGTGAGCGCAGCGACCGACAGACAGACAACTTTTCCCTACTCCTACCGTTCACAACTACACCTAAGGTTCTCTAAAACTCACAAAGGAGAAAACAGAAAGTGTTCCTGACCTTGGCGAGACACAGGGGCACCATTATAGGATTGAAAATCAACTCGCTGCGTATGCTTGACATCCATGCTGGCAGTGTCTGTCGCACTAGCACAGTTCTGTGATCCAGTTCTACGCCTGCCTTAAAGGACAGATTTTTCGACCTCTCCTGGTATGAACTTGCCCGTCCTGAATTTGGTGGTGGCTGCTCCGCTCCTTGATAACTTGCGGAACTTAAGAGCTTTCCCGGACTCGAAGGACGGAAGTTCCCCGTCCGCAATGGCAGCCTGGTGTAGATGTTCTTAGCTTCCCACTGCCAAACCAGATCCACTGCCAGCAAATAGCCGACGGAGCGCTGGTTCTAGCCAACGCCCCAACGTCGAAGAAGCAGCACGTAACACTATTACTAGATTGCGGCATGCTGCTACCTGTGCAGCTGCTTTTCTTTCTCACACGAACTAGCCGACAATTCTTCGGCCGCTCCACTTCTGCAGCTCACCAACGTCCCCCATCCGAGACGGCCAACATATTGAGGTGCAGGTTACATGCTTCCTCAGATTTTCATTGCGGACCGATTGATGGCAGGTTTTTAGAACGGAATCCTTCCGACCAGACGCGGTGAGTTTGAACCGCACATGTTCACGTATCCTAGCTCCTATCGCGGCACCTTTCAACTGCTCTCTATTCCGCTAGGGTGACAAGCACAGCTGTCGCTTGCGATTCAACCGCCGGGTTACTGCACAGCGCTCTGTGGCGTCTTTGCGCCGCAGCCACCTGGAGGCTGGAATCCGTGGTGTCGCCTTCTGGATTCGTGGGCCGCAAAGAATAAATTTTACTTTCCGACCGCCTGTGGCGCTATTCGCACTTCGACGCAATGGAGGCCAAGAGATGGCTCTCCTTCAAAGGTTGGTCGCCCAGGAAGAGGGAGCACAGCTACCACCGGATGGCACCGTCTCTGGATCAAGCAGGGTCACTCTCAGGCACAGAACCGCGTCGTGGTGGACTGCCAGTATGTCGACATGCGTCGATGTCCGTTTCTCACCCCTGCACGACTCTCTCTTTCTTGCATTTTGGCATGTGCGTGGAAAGGGACTTAAGGGAAGCTTAAAGGGAGACTTAAAAGGGGGCTTGAAGGGGCTTAACTTTAAAGGGGCTTTAAGGGAGGCTTAAAGCGACCCTTTTGCCTTCCCCCCCGTCGATCCCTTTAAAGGGATGCTTTAAAGTCCCGACTTCAAGGGACTTAAACCCTTCTTTGTCAAGAAGGTGGAACTTCCTCCTTTGTTTGTCGGTCCCTACAAACAAACAGACTACAAACTAACAAAACCGTTCAATCCATTTACGAAGTCTCAGCATTAGAAGCAATAAAGAGCCGTCGCCTTAAGCTGCCCAAAGTAACAGGTGGAGCTCCAAGCTCCGGTCGCCGTTTTCTAGTCTTGTCAGACAACGGGCAGCCCCTGCGCTTGTCACGGTCGAGCACACCAAAATCCAGAAGTCCAATTTGCCCTCAAAGCCGGTCGGAAAGGACTGTAACCCAGGATCGAGACAGACAATCCACGGTGTGTGCAATTCGGTGGTAGAGTGGCTGCCGGCGATGGTCGCCAAACTACGCGCGCAGGTAGACCAGGCAAGAGAAGTACCGTGTGGAGCTCCTGGTGTGCGTTCGTCCGGCGCAACGCACAGAACATTCCAAGGTAGCCAAGACGAGTCTGAGCTACGGATGCCCGGAATCATCTGAAACAGATTTCGTCCATACTCGTCATAGGGACCACGCAGTTTGCATTGCGCTGGAAGAGACAGCGAAAGTCAAAAACCGGGTCGATGTTGCCAACTGAGGTAATTTGAAACCGTGTCGAAGCCCGAGTCTTGACATTAGCCGGCATTTCATTCAAGTCCTTCTTTAAGTTTCCTTTTTTGGCGTGAGCGGGCCTCGTCGACTACAGCTGTAGTGGTTGGGACCACAGTGAACAAGGCTGCTCTCGCGAAACGTGCCTTTTGGCGTATCCCAGGAGATCCGAAGTGCACAAATGCCGCAAACATTCGTGGATGTATGCACTTCTGGCACTTCACACTGATTACAGGCAACGTTGACAAAATCCAGGAACACCTCCATTGTTCCATTGATTGGCGTTTGTGTAGCACGAACTCTATAGAGTTTCTCAGCACTCGACACGCATGAACCCGACAAGCCTGTTTCAATTTTGAGCTTTGCTGCGAGTTTGAGCCTTGTTTGAGCCAGTTTGAGCTTGTTTGAGCCAATTAGGGTGGGTTTAGGGCCAGAAAAGTTAGGCCTCAGCTTGTACAGGGTCAAATTAGGGTCAGGGCAAGGCTCGTTTGTGGCCCGGATGTATTAAAGGGGTCACCAGAAGCCTCGGACCTGAACGAACACGTGGGCTGCCTTTCTTCTTTCTTCACTACAGAGAATTCTAAGCCGGAGCTGGCTCCAAGTCCTTGGGATATAGTTATTTCCGACTTTCAGGTCCACATGGAACCTATATGCCGTATACGGATATGGGCTTGGCATTCGCGCAGGTTTTCGGGATCCCGAATTTAAGGTCCAACCGAATGTCCCGAAATTTGAAGCCTGATATGACTTTTTCACGGCTTATTAGGCTTCAGGGGTATTAGAGGGTGAAGGGTTTCAAGGCCTGAGAACCGAAAAAGGGCTTATAGGGTAGATGGTTAGCGATTCAACATGGGATCATCGAGAGATCGGCCCCGGTTTTTCGCACACCACAGCAGCTGCGAAGAGTGCACTACTTCCCGACAGCCCCCAAGCGTATCAGGAAGCGCAACATCATCCGATATTCGAGCCCTCTGCCTTGATGGGAAAGTGCTGTATACTTATTACCAAACAACCTCTTTAAAAGATTTTATTTTACTTCCAAGCTGCTCGATGACCCTTGATCCTCATCGCGAAAGCAATGCGTCGCCCTTGGCGACTGTAGCCACGTCACACAGTCTTGCAGTACATGATAAAAGGCTTCCAGGGAATAAGGTCGAAACTCCCGAACTCGAAACCCCACGTAGGTATATACCTAGCTAGCGGGAACCAACACTCAACTGAAAGAATTAATGCTAATCTCGATGCTCTAGGCTCGTGGTGCTTAGGTAGCACCTTCCATCGCAACAGCTGTCGCGCACTTGCAAAATACACCAGACGCTCAGTGGCTCTCAGGAAGCTTGTGCCCGAGTTCATCATCGAAGCTGCCTGTTCCACCGAAACATATCGCCTCGGGCTGGTTTCAAGTGTATGAAACCAGCGAACCAAGTTGTGAATAGCGAGGTACCCCAAATGCACTTCCAAGTCCGTAGCGGGAGATCTGGATTGCAAATCCTCGAAGCAAGCATCCATATAGGCCAACCATAATCGCGAGCTGTGGGCCTTTAAAGTTAAGCACGGGAAATTGCCAACTGTCGAGTCATGTAGGTGGCCCGGGATCAGGAAAGGAATGTTGTGCCTCAGGGAGCGGGTACCAATATATAGCTAATTCGATATGATATTACACTAGTTCGTATTCATGGCACTCGATGCGATGCTCGGCCGCCCATCGACGAAAGGCGACGGAGGCCGCATGAAGCGACGCTTGAAGTGACAGCTGTTGGCCCCAGTAGCCTGCAAGAACTTTCGAGGTGTGGCATGCAATCATTCCGGAAGAACTTCTATAACGATATCGATAGCATATAAATTATCGTAGTGTTTCCGGCCTCGTTCACAAAGGAATTGCACAGCACTGCCGTTAAGGACTTGGGCCACTCCAAGGTTGATCGTGTGCATGGTGCACCACTTGATTTGAGTACTTGGGCTGAATCCAATAACAGCACATATTGGGTTGAGATGTCGAGGCATCACGTGGAGTATGATGTCAGTGTCTGTGCGACGAGTAAACGAGCCGCATAAGTCGCGGCTCCAAGCATTTTGCCCACTGTTCTCTGCCACGCATATATGGCACATGTACTTGGTCTTCCAATTCCAAAAAGCGCTAAAGCCAAAAAATTCCTTCGAATATTTCCAGTCTCCGCGGTGTTCCAGCAGAATGCCTGGTCTTCCTGCACCCCCCCACATCCCCTCGACCCTCGAGTTCAAAAGCACGGCAAACCTGAAGCCCACCCCCAAATTTTCCTCGGAACTAACCTCTTAAACCAACCCTGAATTTTGGAGGTGCTGCGCCTGGCAACTTCTGTCCTGCCAGTTTCGCAGCCGGGCCGGCAAGGCGGACACCGTCCAGGTTGAAAGTAGGGTAGATGCCGTAGTAGATGATCTTAGTAGTTCGGGGTCTAATTTGGGATTTAGCATATAGGGTTTAGGGTCTGGGGATTATAGCTTATAAACAAATATGAAAACGTAACCGTATATATTCAAAAGGTTGCGTGAATGTTGATAGGAGCATTGAAGGACCAGCTCAGGATTCTCATGATTGGATTCCAGCTTCTTGCTCCAAGGCAAATGTATTCTCGCAAAGTCCAGATCGGGTAGCGAGCCATTTCACCTCCTTATCGCAATCTCTATGTGACTCTATGTGGCCATTTTCCAAACCCTTCTACAAGTAACGAAGTACTATATTAAGCCTACAACAAAGTTGAAGATGATTTGATGAATGCCACAGCAACACGCCTGGGGGTGTCCAGTATGCTATTGACCGTCACCATCAATATTTTTGATCCCGAAACGTTATATCTGGCGTCATCACCGTACATGCCTAATGGCACTGCCCGCTTGTCATACCCAGTCGGAACAGCTAGTCCATTCGCCCTGGCCCGAGCAGCAACATGTTCCCAGTACTCATCCAGCTCTGCAGGTGTGACACGGATTTTCCCAGAATCCTTGGAGTTGCATATTATGTTCGGCTTGGGATCGCTTCGGGGGCTTGGGCTTTTCATTTGGGGTTTAAGACTTCTGAAGCATCGTAGGGTTCGAGGGTCAAGGCGTTTCAAGGATTGTGGTTTTGAGGGTACCCCGGCTTTATATTCATAATAATTGTTAGCTTGGTCGGCCAAATCAAGTTTGCTCTTAAAAGAAGTCAGAGCCCAGCAGTTTTACAGGATGCAGTCTTGAGCTGATTAGTGTACTTATATAATGTATTATTACATATAATAATATATTATTATAATATATAATAATATAATTAATTTAACTAGTACTACAATATTATATATATATATAGTATAATAGTTATTATGAATATAATATTATATATAAGTCTGGGGCTAGTGAGTTTCCTAGCATATAGGGTGAGGCTAAGCTAATTCCGGCGATCGAGAAATTTGGGATCATGACGACCCAGCGACCATCAAATAAGCATAGAGCTCGTGGGGCATAATGAACGGGCTTTTCATTTCAGTCTCGGTCTTCCTGTCGAGTTCACTCCGCACCGGGATTGTGCAGTAGTGCAGGTCCTTAACGATTCACGGTATTTTAGGGTTTAGGGTTTTATATTAACAAATTCTAAGATTGCGAATAGCAGGGTCTAAAAGCATTTCTGGGAATGTAGAACAAGGTACCACTGGCAACTGCAAAGCACGAGTAATGTCACGTGCAATATTGTTTGGATGACGTCCACGGTTACCAGCCGCCGCTATTCTATGAGTCAAAGCGCTAGCTGCTCCTCGTGACTCCTGCACCATAGCTGCTGCACTCTGCTGCAGCTCCACTGCCGAAGCTGCCTCATGATGCAATGTTGGTAGATAGCTGGGCACTAGATGTGTAAAGCCCGATACTGAAGGGACTATCCCTAAACCTTAACCCGTCGACCTCCTATGCAACATAACACGAAACCCTTTGGAACCTGAACCCTGGGTAACCCGATAGCCTAAATAATATTGGGAGGTTGCGTGGGTTGGCAATATTTGGAGATTGTCGGTCTAGGCAGTGGCACCAGTATCACTCTCTGGAATTCACCCTATAGTACTGCCATGTATGGCATGGTTTAAGACAAGCGGCACCCGTGCCCAAAGTTTTCAAAAGATGGTCAGCAAACTCAGCATTGCCTGCGAGGGAGGTATACGCACGTGCATGTTTACGTGTGCAAATGCACATGCATTCAAACTCGGATCACACATCGTCTTTTGCGTGCTGTCTGTGCACAGCAGGATCTCGTGCTCCTACAGCCCATGCTATGGCGAAGCCGCTATCAGCCATGCTCTTCGTAGCTATATATAGATCTAGAGCGAGAGATAATTCGCATGACGTGTATTGCACATGACAGCACTGGCCGCACCCCCATGGGCTAGCACCCCGCTGCACAGATGAAGAACCTTTCAAAAATCGTGGGCTCTGTGCTCCACTTGAAATCTGGACCCTGAAGCGCTCCACACTTCATCCCAGGAAGTCGCGACACTGCGGACTTCGATCACTGCTTGGCCTTCGCCTTGGCTTTCCCCTTAGCTCCCGCCTTAGCCTTGCCAGCCGGCCGCGGCGGCTGCAGATGCATTTTCACATGTTTGTTGGCACCCTTAAAGTTGCACAAAGCATGGTTCAGCTTCACCAGAGGGTCCTCGAGAGCACAACCTTCTTGTCCCGCAGAAAAGGCATCCTGTAATCAGCGAACTTCAGTCAACTATCTAACTAAACCGACGACGGAGCAATCACTAATTGTCCTCCATCTCCTTCAAACTCTCCGTGATGAGCTCTGCGTGACGTCCCATGGAGTCACACAGCGCGTTGATCAGCTCAACATCCCTAGGGTATATGAGCAAGCTGTTTTTCAGAGGATAACACACATGCACATGCAACTGGTAAACGAATTTTGCAATCGAGGCACACTTGGTTTTTCATCAGTTTCGGCTTGTAAGATCGTATCTCGAGGAGCGAGTCGTTAGCCGTCTTGATGGCCTAACCGGAAAGCGTCATGTGCCCATGGATCCCCAGAAAAAAGCAAACTAGAAAAGACTCGAAGGCATCGGCCTGTTTGGCAAGTTGATCTGTGGTCTTGGCTTTCACCTCCTTGATCTCGTGGTCCTTCCCCTTGTTCTTCCCTTTTCCCTTGCCCTTGACATCAGGGTTGGGATTTCCGAAACCTGCGTCCGGAACACTGACACCGTCAAATCCATCGGTGTCCCCCTCACGCTCGAAGGTGAACGAGCTCTCGCGGCTGTCAATCGTCCTGTCGGTGCTGCTCTCCCAGCAGCGATAAATCCGCTTCGCCTGCGGCCCAGCACATACGATACGGGTTTAGGTAGCAGGGCTTAATTCATACAAAGTTGTGAGAGCGTAACGATGATCAGTACGTTCGCAGGCTTAGGGGTTGGGGTATTCGGGTTTCTAGAGTACTAGTAGCAGGGTTCAATAAGGCCCACCAAATATACCCAGAGACACCAAGCGACACCCATAAAGACCCATATTCATAAACGAAACATGCCGCACACACACACACACACACTATATGTACATGCTACATACGAATTTTAATTGTAGATCTGTTTATCGATATCTACATATCTACATAAACACGATATGTGTGCAGCATAATGCATGTACATGTTGGGTGTGATATTCATTCAGCAGGCCTTTACCCCAGGAAAGTCGGGGTTGTCGCAGAACTGCGTCGTGTCCTTCTCCTGATCATGAGCTATAGCTAGCGATATCACGATAGATGTTTAATGTGCAATCTGGAGTCCTTCTCGCTGATAAGTGCCGCGGCGTCCTCCGCACCGTATTTTCTCTCGATCTCCTGCAGCTTTTGGGGGAGGGAACAGGCACAGACCCAGGATCGCGGGACATAGACTTGACTATACAAGGGTCTCTACATTATCTAGATCTGTATACATCATCTTATGTGTAGTAGGCTCAGGGTCAACATTAAAAGCAGGTTATGGATGTTTAAGGGCCGGGCTTAGGGATAACCGTTTCTGTATGGATCCTGTTTGTTGATCCAGACGTAGACGCCCTCGGCCGAGTACCGGCTGACGATTTGTTGCACTGCAACCACTCGCGAGCATCCCCAGGATTCCCCAGCCATAATGTACTCGCGAAACATCTTGTCGACTGCTGCAGAGTCTTAGATTCACAGGGCTGACGTGGAGTCACTGAAAACAATATTGCAAAATACTGCAGCACATAATTGCACATCAAGCATCCTCGGGGCCCGCCAGTGTTCGTGGCTCTATTCCATTGTTCGAGAATAACCGCTGGGCACTTCTTGCCTAGGCTGCCCATAGACGAACTCTTTCAGGGGTTTAGGATGTGGGGCTTTAGGGTTTTCATGTTCCCCCCCCCATTGCAGTCGGGTGCTTTCGAAGGATCGCAAGAACCGCATCCGGGTCTTCCGGGCAGCTTCCTGCCAGCAAGCGAGATCCACAGATCCGGTTTACTAGCGATTTAGATTTGGTGTCCTTCAGCTGGTGTGCCACATCTGCAAGGGCACTAAGTTCTGGATCGTCGTCAACATCACTGGGGCCAGGGGTCGAGGGAGCACTGCTAGGTGGCAGGGCAGGGTGCTTGTGCGATCGGCTGTGGCTCCTGAGGTGCTTGCTTCGCGATCGGTGCTTGTGCGATTGGCTGTGGCTCCTGAGGTGCTTGCTTGGTTGCTTGTGCGATCGGCTGTGGCTCCTGAGGTGCTTGCTTCGGTGCGTGTGCGATCGGCTCTGGCTTCTGCAAAGCTTGGTCGGGCCCCATATGCACCAATGCATTTGCCACCACTTTGCTGATGGGGGCTTGTGGAATCGACGCTAGCGGCTGCAACACTTGTGGGGCTTTGGGCTCGACCTCCATCGGCTTAGGCTCCTGGGCGTCGATGAGTTTCGGTGGTACCGGCTCAGGTTCCGGATGCTCAGGTCTCATTCCAGGCGGTGACCGGGAGTCGCAGCGATGGCTTGTCATTGTCCAGCTTGCGGACCGAGATCGTGATTCCGTTCTTCTTATTGATCTTGAAGGTTCGATCGAAAGCCTCACTGTTGAGGGCAGAGTTGACGTACAGCTGGTTCGTCGCCCACCTGGGATGCTGCTAGAACCATACTCCATATGCTAGATCTAGAAGAAACCGGCCAGACCCCGAAGAGCAAGAATACCATATCGACCCTAGCTAAGGTACAGCACACCGATGCTGCCGCACTCGTCTTTGCAATCGTCAGGTGCCGGAACCGTGTAGCTTTTTCTCTCACCCTTGAACCCCGCTGGCACGGGCACAGAAGCGGCTTCCAGATCTCGCACCTCGATTTGCAAGTGCAAGTGCTAACCCGGTACTAGCGTACTAGCCGTCAAGTTGTGATGATTCTGATCTGGACAAAGGGCCGTCCTAGACCAATCCGCTTGGACAGGTCCTCCCTGCTGCTGCTCTGCTGCCTCTTCCTGCGGCTCTTCAGCCGCGCCTTCCTTCGGCTCCTCGGCCGCGCCTTCCTGCGGCTCCTCGGCCGCCTGTGGGGCCGCTTTGGCCTTGGCCTTCCCCTTTGCCTTTGACTTGGCTTTGTTCTTCGGTGCCTTTCCTGCTCAGTCAGCCCGTCTACGTATAGTACTAGTCTAGTATAGTGTTCAACCCTGCAACTAATTTAACCTTGCACATCCTGACTGTGTGCCTGCTAAAGCAGCCTCAGCCTTGGCCTTTGCGGCAGCTTCCCGCGCTGCTGCAGCAACCTCAGATGCAGCAGGTAGCCCGCACCACATGCGCTATAGAGTTACGGCAGCAACGTTTAACGAGATCTACGCATGAGCAGATCGATAAATGCATGCTAGAATCTTTGCGTTGAGCTTCTACCACATCACCACCATCGGTCGGGACGGACTGGGAGTCTAAAACCATCGCTTCCAGGGTTGCTGGGATCTCAACCGGCTCGTTCGGCTGAATCGGTTTGCGCTTGCTTTCCTTATATGCAACATGCATGAAATTAGCCACATCTATACGTACACATGTACAGACAACTACTTGTAGAAACCCAGGCGGCACCTGGGCAGCTTGGCGTCGATCCTCCGGCAAATTTGCCGAAGGCCGGTCGAGCTCGACTTCCATAGGCTGCGTCTCCATGGTGCTGGGGTCCACCGGGCTCTTGACCTCGAGCTGCTTGATTCCATGACATGCTTATGCCAATCATCGCGATTATGTGCAGTCGAGTGCACTGGCACGGAGGGTGGGGGCATGGTCATCGCTGCTGGGGCCGGCTTCGCCTTGGATATTGCCATGTGTGCACATACCCCATATCCTGCATGCTGTTTTATGTTGCGGCCAAGTGCACTTCCACGGAGGGCGGGGGCATCAGAGTCTCAACTTGCTCTTGCTCCTGCACATGTTGAGAGTCTTCTGAGGCGATTAGGACTCTAACCTGCTCGCAGCTACACGATCTGACTGGACAGCCTTCGGCACAAGCACTTGCGAATCTTCCTGATGGTGACATGTACACAGAGCAAACTTTGAACATCTAATGAGCTAATGTGTACAACTGTTCGTGTGAATCCTGCTGTCGAGAAGCCTTCTCGTCTACCTCCATAATCACGTCGGAGTCTTCACCGACAGACTCCATCGATGCGGCGAGGCTTTCCTGGCCAGTGGGCATGCGCTCTGAGTGCGGGCGAGTGGTTTAGTATTCTAACGTAGGGCTATATTTGGTTAACAGATCTAGAGCGAGGTTTGGGTTTTGGGTTGATAATTTTTGTTGAACCCTAAAGCCCCAGAATTCCTAAAGTGTCATGGTTGCGATCTTCATCTACACTCAGGCCTGACAAGGTTAGGTTCGAAACCCTATTAAACCCTAAAACCCTAAAACCCTAAAATTCAAATATAAGTACACGTATATACATATGCATATACATGATGTGTATTTTGTGTGGATTTATTTTTTAAGAGGGTCGGACTACTGTAGGCAGAGATTTCTCAGTCTCACACACGATCGCATTGCACATCCCAAGAAGAAACGAAAACACAATTAATGCGGCAGCCTGGTCGTCCTCCAAGCCGCCAATGGCATCCTCAATGGCCATGTCGGGGTCATCGGGTTTCGCACCAGTACCTCAAATGGCCCATGTTGTTATATAGCTAGCTAGTCGACGTCGTACTGCTGCTAAAGCGCAAGTCTGAATAGTCGCACGGACTGACTACCTCCTTCAAGGTCATGATCGCTGCGCTCCTGTTCGCGATTTAGATAGA
The DNA here is from genome assembly GCA_905221615.1 of Symbiodinium sp. CCMP2592. Classification (NCBI taxonomy): domain Eukaryota; class Dinophyceae; order Suessiales; family Symbiodiniaceae; genus Symbiodinium; species Symbiodinium sp. CCMP2592. Next base: position 748,907 of record CAJNDT010000990.1, read on the forward strand.
ATCGGATATTGGCATTGTTTACTACAAGCTCCTTGCTCCCTTACTTCGTCGGGTGAGCGAGAGCGCATGAACCGCACCGCCGCGGATCGTCGCCGCCTGAAGGGATGCCCATTCCTTAGCATGTAGCTATTAATATTTAACCTAGGATCCCGAATCGAAGTTCAAGTACAATACAGAACGGACATCGATATCGGCAAAGTCTCGCGAAGTGCTTTGCGCTTGGGCTTCGGGCCCAAAATCGCATATCTCGTGCCCAAGACCATGATCACTTCCTAGTCCGGGCCCCACGTGCACAGATAGGGTCATTAATGCTAGTGCCGTGTGCCTGGTGCACAGAGAATAATGGGATGCGGCCGGCTAGACTCGCCAGGTACTCCATATAGAAATCCAGATGATATTCGACCTGAAGAGATCGTTGATGTGGTTATCGTTTAGTGTGCAGCGGCTTAAGACACACCAGGGCACCATGTCGGCCGAGCTCACCCCTCCCGGCACGATCTTCAGGATTTCCTGCACAGGCTCAAAACAATTTTGGGGAACCTCGAATTCGACAATATTATATTATGGCTTTTTGCACAGAATCCGAGCCTTAGAACACGAACCAAACATCCCCTATTTGACACTCACAGACTCGCTGCAAACCTTCACGCAGCACTGTTTTCTGAATGCAATCCCCACCAAGATTGCGCTCAAACAGGCTTATAAGTGATCATGATTGAATTCGAAACAATCTCGGCCTTCGAGTTCCGCTGGCGAACTCTGCTCAGCCTGTCCGGCTCCGCTGTGAGGTAGCTGTTCAAGATATCCTGGAGCCAGGTAGAAAATGATATTTGTTATGGCAGGGGAGCTTGCTCGACACTTTGTATACCCTCTGGGTGGCGGGAGGGGCCTCGAGTAGAATCTTGGAGAGTCGGCGCTCCATCTCTTTGTCAGCCGACATGGATGAAGCCTTGCATGCAGTGCGCACGACGTGCATCTATATCTAGCGATCTAGCTCGCAGCACACATTAAGCTGCATCGAAGCAGCTGCTCCCGATCGAGTCGATGCCGTGGGACGTCAAAAGAAAATTCAAAATCTGTTGATCCGAAATTATGTATACATGCCATGCTAGCAGCAGCACATGCACTCATGCTGCACGCAATGGGGGGAAGCACCGGAAACGGCCCACGCACTATCCGTGATATCATCACGATCATCGCCATCGCACTTCCCCAGGCTCGAGAGGTAGCGCTCTCGGCTTCGACTTCGAGAGCGCTCTCGAGGATATTCTGGAACGAAATGTCCTCATGGTGGCATGGTCGGTCACCCACACGATATCTATCATGCTTCATGTGCGCGAGATGCAATTAGGGCTGCAGAGTCACGGCGGTATGCGTTGCGAAGCATGGGCCAGACCAGATGCACAGCAGGGCTCGACAGATCCACGCCATGGACCGTTATTATGCGCTAGCACTGTATGCATGGATGATCAGACCTACACTGTGTAGCGCACATGTCAGACCTGATTTTAAATAAAATATACTCCAAGCCCCACAGCTGCACAGCATCGTCAACGATGCAATGTCACATCTCCACAGCCACCTTGAGCCTTTCGAGGCCGTCCACGTCTCACTGGTGCATGCACTTGCACCATGCCCTGTGGCATCTTTGAATATTCGGGAACCATGTGGGTTTAGAGCGTCTGGGAATACATCTTCTTACCCCAACAACCCTATAATATCCTACAGTTTTTTGTTTTCAATCACACTCAGCAGTGCTCGGGGGGCCTGTGCCGGCTAATTGGTCAGGGTTTCTACCGAAATGGTACATTTACAAGTCAGGGTTTCCATTGATATGGACACGTTGACAAATTTCGCACACATACGATACGTCAGCCGCTGGGGACAACATTGCAACGTTGCCACTATTTGCAGACACGGACGCCCTGGGTATTTGGAACAATTGGAAAAGAGGTGCAGTGGCGCTGCTTCACCACCTTTTGCAAACTCTAACTGTTCAAGCACCCGCCAAGGTACCAGAGCCGTCTTGGCCTTTGCTTCCGCTGTCGGAGGTTGTCCTGGGGCTTTGGCCGGCTGCTTACCAAGCTTACAGCCTGCCGGGCTCTTGTCTAGCGCCTTGGATTTGTGGTATGTTTATATCCCACAAGATTTGCTCCGTAAATCTCTGTGTGGTTTGAGCCCAATACGCTTTAATTTGTTTGTTAAATTCGTTTCCACACTTACATGTGAACTTTGACGCGCTCTGTAACGTTTGGCTCAACTAAGTAAAAAAGACTTGCAGCTGTCCGCTGTGCCTGTAGGGACAAGTCCGACAATGGGCCCAACAGGAAGAGTACGATCGCTATTGGTTTGGTTGCCAGAACCCAAACAAATTAATATGTGGTACCCGGATCGCTTCTACCTAAGGGGAGGCCATAAGGGGACCGGCCGTTTCGCGGAGATCGTCCGGCGCAACTTTGCTGATTTACCACTGGGTCTTTGCATAACAACCCGCCGTATACCCTGGGGATCAGCTACCAATTCTTGGGTTACAGGCTGGTTCCTCAGTATCACAGGTCGTCGGCGCGATACTCGTGCACCAGCGAGCAGCTCGTACAACGCCAACAGTCTGGTAAGTGGACTTTTTTGTACACTCTCAATGCGGAACACATGGAGAATCCGGAACATTACCGTCAAATCCTATGGGATGTAGCTGTGCGATACTGGGAGCGACGTGAGCCGCATGTCCGTCTTACCTAGTGGATAAAACTGGGCAGCGTGGGGGTCTGGGGCCTTTCAGGCTTCGACCGTCCAGAGAGGTCTAACTGGTGCCTCGACGCTTTTTGCTGCTCACTAGCCCTGGCCATTCGGCTTTGCAGCGCACCCCCCGTGTCGACTGTGTTGTCCTAGCTCTGGCCATTCGGCTCTGCGGCGGCATATGTGACCCGGATGTTTAATGCGCTCTACCGTGTGGGAAGCGAGCACGTCTAAGTACCCCTTTAAGCAGAAGCGTGCTCACACTCTACGAGGGCACCCATTTCTTCCGCGCTGAGGCCATTCGGCGAGCTGCGGCTATGCCACCCTGGGCTGTGGGTTGGCCCGGGCTGGCGCACCGGCTCTACTTTCCAGTTAACCAGCTTAATGAGCTGCCTGTTACGCGGCTTCGCATGCCGCCTTAAATCGACTCTACTTCGCTGATGCTCAGCAACTCCGACTGACCCGCCTGGGTGACGCTGGCCACATGGTTGGCTGGACGGGGGAATATCGCCGTGGTGTACGGTCTAATCGCATAACTCCACTTACGGCTTTCGTGCCCGTCAGCCGACGGACACGGAGGACCCCACCATCCATAATTTGCGGCCTGCGCTGGGACGCTTTGTCATTTGCCCATGTGCACTCGCTGCCGTGTTGATCTGAGTTGCGATGGTTGGGGGCAAGCCATGGCCACACTGCCTGAACATCTTGTGGCATCGATCATCACTTACGCCTCTATACAGTCGATACCGGTGCTCTTTGGGGCCCCACCATCGGCTACCACCCGGCAGGTGCTTCGCGCCGTTGGTTCACAGGAGCGCAGGGCCGCAGGCTTCGTGCTCCGTCATCATTACGCGGAATATCGACGCCGTGTATTTACTTACTTGGCGCAGCGCAATCTCTATAGCTTCCGAGTTGCGACCGACTTCCAAGTGGCTGTGCGGCTTGGCTTCCAAGTGCGCACTACCATTGTTCAAGTCGATCTTGAGACTGTGGTGGCTTTCGCTTCGGTGTCCCGCCTCGCTTACTGGACGGTTATTCGACTTTACGTGGGGGCGGACTTCTTTCGCGCTGCGGCCATCCAGTCTGCACTTATTGACACGCAGCCCTGGGCCTTTGCATGTCCTGCGCTGTGGGGGCTGCCGTACTTCTCCATGGAACAGATGGGCGATCTCCCGCAAACGCGTCTGCGGCCGCCGCTACAGATTTCCAACCCGCGCGATGTGGGTGCTTCACTCTCTGCTTAGCCCTTGCCCTTGCGGCCCACCAAACCAGGTGGGAAGCTGGGCTGGGTAAGTTTGCGGCTCTGGAACCCTTCTTTCTGTGGGGATTTTACTCTGTGCACTGTTGTCCTCCTGTCTCAGCCCTTGCGATGTCCGCTCCTCGGAAGCTGGGCACCTGCACAAGCACGACCAGTGGGGCTGGTCAACCGATACAGCCTGACTCTGCTGCACGGGCAGTGCGCTGCTTTCCTTTTGCGCCGCCTTTGCGAGACCCGCCATGCCGTCATATGGAACAACGGGGTTCCGGACACTTTCTGCCAGAGAGAATCCATTCGACCATCTGGCAAAATGAGGTTCCGAGCACCTTCTGCCGGCAGGAGTCCATTAGAACGAGGTTCCGAACCTGTTGCCAGAGGACCTACGCTGTCCATGGTGCTGTATTCTAGCGATTGCCCTTCCGATGCCCACTGGGTGGGAAGCTGGGCTTTTGAGAGCAATGTGGTCACTCACCGGTCATCTTTTGTATGCACCTCGCCTCGGTGCTCATGGTGCTACTGCCGATTGTCTGACCTGCCCTTTGTGCCCTTGCGAGACCCACCCCGTTGGGAAGCTGGGCTGGGCTGCGTGGGCTGCGAGTCGTTCTTGCAACCTGTTGCCAGTGGACTTACGTTGTCCATGGTGGCCCAGCTGGTTTGGCCGCTTGGCCATTCCGCCAGCTGTATTCTAGCGATAGCCCTGGCGATGCCCACTGGGTGGGAAGCTGGGCTTTTGAGAGCAATGTGGTCACTCACCGGCCATCTTTTGTATGCACCTCGCCTCGGTGCTCATGGTGCTACTGCCGATTGTCTGACCTGCCCTCTGTGCCCTTGCGAGACCCACCCCTTGGGAATTTTGTATGCACCTCGCCTCGGTGCTCATGGTGCTACTGCCGATTGTCTGACCTGCCCTTTGTGCCCTTGCGAGACCCACCCCGTTGGGAAGCTGGGCTGGGCTGCGTGGGCTGCGAGTCGTTCTTGCATCGGTATATATGGCTATGTTTGCCTTGCCCTGCCGGCCACGCGTTGCAGGGCAAATTTTGGTGTGTTTGGCAGCCCTTGCCAGTGTCGATGTTGCCATGCTTTCTCTTGCAATCGGGCCCAGCTTTGCTCGTCTTCGATTCTTGGCTTTGCTTCCATTGCCCTTGCGAGGCCCGCTCCGGTGGGAAGCTGCGCTTGAGAAAGCAACCTGCTTGAACACCTGCCGTCTTGCTTGGCATACACCTTGTCTACGTGGGTTGTGTGCCCCTACACTCCTGGCAAGCTGGTCTCTACAGCGTGTGCACGCCTTTGCGCTACCCAGTTTATCTGGAAAGCGGGGCCTCTGAGCGGCTATAGCAGTTGAAGCTTAACAAGGGCTGAACGATATCTGCCGGCGAAGTCTGCAAGTCGCAGCCCGTTTCACCATGGTGTGCATAGTCTTTTTCTCGTATCTTCTTGTACAGTTGCCTAGCTTTTTGATTCTTCGCTTGTTTAGCTTCTTGCAGGGACCGAGAGCTGCGGATGCAGTCGACGAGGCCCGCCCACGCCAAAAAAAAAAAAGGCCTGGCAGGAAAGCAAAGGCTACAATCCCGTGACATCCGCCGCCAAGCCGAATGGCCAGGGCAAATGGGCGCAACAAGTGGCTGCGCGTCGCCATGCAGCCCAACTAGTCAATTTCGGAGCGTTCAAAGCCCCTGACCACTCCTGCCGCGCAGTCACATCCGCTAGCCCAGACGGACATGCGGCGCATATCATTGTGCCAAGTCAACAAGAGTCGCTGCCAGAAAACGTGCAGCCATGATGGTCTGGAATCCGGCCGTAAGCGGACGAACACAAGCGGCACACAGACAGCACAAAGAAAAAAAAAAAGAAAACACTTCGTAGGTCTTCAGAGAAAACTCGGTTCTTGTGAGAACTCTGCTATTTTCCTTTTCTCTTTTTTTTGTTCTTTGCTGTCCGAAGCCTTTTCTCCTTTTCGAATCAGGATCCAGCTGTGTCTTAACCTTGGAGATGAGAGACTCCAGCATGAGAGAGAGAATCCAGGTTCAATGCAGGTTTCCAAAATCTGCCCTTGTTGAATTTTTAACAAAAGCTTGCTCTTGCTGGGGAAAGTTTTTCAGAATGGCGCGTGGTCTTGCATCCAGATTTGTTAAAAGATCAAAATAAACGTCTGCTGGAACAAGAAGCTCTTTTTGAGCTTGCTGAAACTTTGATGGTGGTGTCTAACACAGAGTGAACGTGTCTTCGAGCAAAAACGCAGGTTTTAGTTGCTTCCAAATGAATTCTGCCGACGTCTAAAAGGTCACAGTCTCTCATCCGTTTAAATGCACTGGATCTTCTTGGCGTGTTCTGGAAGAATCTTCCAAATTTCAGGCTTGGAGTCACCTTCCGCTTTGACCGGCTGGAAAGCACCCACTCACTTGTTTCTTTCCGAAGACACCTGGAAAGCCTTTGAAAAGGCATCTTTGAAAGAGGTTCCTTTCCAAGGACCATTTGAAAGACACCCTTGCAACGGCTTCTTTGCAAGGCGTTCTTTGAAAGACGCAAGATTAAACTCGCTTTTGCTGCCCACTTGCAGTCGAGTGCAGAGAATGCAAAGTGCAAGGTCATCTCAAGAGGAGATTCAGAGTGCAGAGGACGAGTGTAAGGGGCGAGAGTTCAAAAGCAGGGACAGGAACCTGTCACCTTTGCATTTTCGGGATCCTTCGAATAAGCAGCTGCCTTCCAAAAAACTGGTTGTTGCCTTGTTTGGATTGAAGAGAACAAAGGCAAATCGCACTTCAGGCGCTGGCGGAGAAATCTTCAGTAACGTTTAAAGGCAACGACGTCAGGGAATGCCAACATGGGTTGGTAACTCCAATCAAATGCGTTCAAGCCAGCACCATAAAATGGTAAGGTGCAGTGGAAGTTTGAAAGCAGAGGCCATGTCGTCGCAGCGCCGATGTCATTGGTTGTTTGATGCAATGTCGGACATGCAGGCTTGCAAAGTTGTCGCGCCAGCGTTTGGCCCATGCTCCATCGTTTGGGGGGTTGTTGGATATAGCCTTACTGTGCAACATCACCATTTCAAGTTGGATACACCTGTTGTTGAGACACTGGCTTCTTTGGGTGCTTCCATTGTTTTGCCACATTGTCGTCCCTCAGGACGGCTTGTACCACCAGTAAAGTTATGGTTAGCTTTAGCAAGAGTAGCATGATCAATGCTAGTCGTTGTCATGCGAGTAGCGTCAACATACATGTGTTGTGGTCGTTGAAACAGAAGTTTCGATTCTGATTGCCGAGCAGTTTGAAAGCAAATGGCCAAGGAGGACTTCCGACGGTTGCCTTGAACCCAAAAACGCTTTGACGTCTTCGCGTTAGGGCAGAATCATATCCTTCTCGCTCGAGGAGCAACGGTGTAGCTGGTGTGTCGCACGATGAGCAGACCTAAAACCCCAAACTTTACACGGATTCCTAGGCCCTTCGACAAAGTTTACACTTGGAGGGTGATTGCAACCTGGGGCTCGAGGTTCTCTGGGGCTTAAGTGTAGGATACTTCCAAGTCTTTTTCACACGAAACACAGATGTTGTTGCCATTTTGGAAAGGAAGCTGGCGCCGAAGACGATGGAGGCTGTGCGCCTGAATCTGGAGCACGTGCGGGAGGGCCAAGCCTCATTGAATCGTGTTCTGAGCTGTCACACAACGGCACAGTTCAGATGTGGAGGACAGGTTGGACGAGGTCTTCCGCAATTCCGTGGCCACATGATGTTCTCTCAATCTGTCAGGCGGCTTTCTTCAAAAATCAGTACCTTTCCTTATGGCCTTTGCCTCAGTTGCGAAGCGTTTGAATCCGGACCAAGCGCTCCCCCCTTTCCTCTTCAGAACAGACATTCGCCTCGTCCGATGTATGCTGGACTCCCGGACGTTCACAAGAAAAGTATGCATAGCTTTCCCATCTTTTCCTGCTTGTTCCAAACGACTTGCCGGATTGGGGCGCACGGGTTGACATTCGAACAAGATTCTGGAGAATTTCTCCAAATCGTAGGAGACAAGACCTGTCTCATGTTACACTTCTTTTGGCCCCGGCACTCAGGTGTTTGGAGGATGCATGTCTGCAGTCATTGCCATGGAATATGTGCTGAAGGCAGGGGATTGCGGAGCATCTCAAGCTCTAAGCACTCAAGCGTGACCTTAGTTGTCCTACAAGCCGCATAGCTGCAGAAGGAATCGATGCCCGACGGCTGTTGAGTTGGGAACTAGACGACGAAGGGGAGGATGATGTTGGTGATGATGATGGTGAAAATGACGATGGTTGTGATGAGGAAGGCGATCACCATTACATCAGCATCATCATCACAGCAGGGAGATTGTGATGTCGGCATCTGTCAGCATGGTTCGGCATCGTTGTTCCCATATCATCATCAACTTCATCCGCCAGGAAAGCGCACCGGAGTCCACAGCCTGTGTCCAGAACACCGGCAGGTCGCTTCAAAAGACTACTTACTGAAACTCCAAGCTTTCTATTGCCCAAGAACCTGCCGGATGAAGCCCTTTGCGGCAGTTTGTGAAGCTGTCGTTTAGATGCCTAATGCATCCTTGAAAACACCTTGGAACTCCTTCTATACCAAACAACGTGGAGGCGAATCCCCAAGCGGGCAACCTATTGAGCCTCTCCGAGCACGCGACCTCAGCGTAGGCTACAGCGAGAGGGTTTGAAGCACTTTGAGCATTTTTTGGGTTTTTCAGTGTTTGGGGTTGGGTTTGAGGCTCGGTGGAAGGTTACGGATGAGGATTCAGGGTGGATGGGATGGATGATGAAGCAGGGTGAAGCGTGCGGTCGTCTTTGGTGTAGGAATGCAGAGTTCAACTGCTCAGATATTATTTCGTGACCAACCCCGAACCCCAGAGTTCTATGCTAAACCCAGTGGCTGTGGTTGGACAGAAGTGATGCTTGAGCGACGTTGCGCTCTGACCGTGAATGTTCCGGGTTCAGCAGAGGAGCAGTAGATTAGGGCTAGGGTATAGGGTTTAGGGTTCAGATTTCCCCGAAGTTCAAGACTGTCAAGGAATCTGTTGAAGGTCCAGGCCTCGTAGGCAAGGCTTGTACGTGGCTTGGCATTGGAGATCCAAGGTTCAGGGCTTTCCGCAAACCCTAAACCGCAGAACCAAAACCTAAACACAGAACCCCGAAGACTCCAGAAACTGCTGATTCTCAACGCTAAACCCGCTCCCTGTCAAAGGGCTTCAAGGGCCTACCGCCGCAAAAGCCTTGAAGTTCAGCAGATGAAGCAACACTCTCAGCCACTCGTTAATCGAGTTTGCACGCTGAGGTTTGCGTTTGTGCTGCTTCAAAGCCTTCCAAGTCGGCTAGAGGCCAACGATCTGCTTTGATTTGCCTGCACCGACTCTTAACCCCACTTCCCTGGTACTTTTGCACTTTCCCTGCTCATGCGAAATCATGGAAAAGGGCTTGCAAAAGGCTCATGTTATGGAGTGCACACTTTATGCCCCAACTCCGAAGCTTGAACCTCACATGTCACCAATCGCCAAGGCAACCTTCCATCCTTGAGCTTAACCCCTAAAATCCCGACAGTGCGAGGGCTGCGAGGGCCCAGTTCTGTGTGTTTCTTCGGTACGATAGACTGTCAGATCTTGCTGCAAAGCTTGGGGGTAGCAAGAAGTTTGTGGGTTCCTGTTCCTGCTGAAGGCTTGCATGCCTACGCTGCTGCAGGTGAACGCGCATCAGTTTCGAGACGCAGGGAGTCAAGCAACCTTGAGCCACGCACTTCTGGCTGTTTTTGCCGAGCACTCAGCGAACAAAAACGAATCGCTTGCGTCTCTTGGAAGCTTTGTGCTTGAAGGCCCCTGGGCTCAAGTTCACGGTTTCGAGCCTGGTGCCTTTGAGCTGGGTCTGATAGGACGGGAAGAAGCATGTGCAGCCGTAAACCCGTGAGGCCTGGACTTTGACCCTCAACCCCAAAGGAAAAGCTTGCAAGTAGTGGTCCGGGCCCTTGTGATGCGGGTTGGAAGTTCCAAGGTAGTCGCATGTAATTGCAGCAATGGCTGCTTCTGCTATTGCTGCTACTCGTACTTTCACTGTTCTGCCGCTTTCGCTGTTCTTGATACGACGACGACTACTACGACTTCTACGACTACTACGACTATTATTATTACTACTACTACAACAACAACAACTACTACTACTGCTGCTGCTGCTACTACTACTGCTACTACGACGACTACTACTACCACCTTTTGTTGCTATTGTTACTACGAATATAACTACTATTACTACTACGACTACGACGACTACGACGACTACAACGACGACGACGACAACGACGGCGACGACGACGACGGCGACGACGACGACTACTAGTACCACCCCTATCCTATACTCACTCTAAGCGGTAGCTTTGGATGCAGGGCAGGCTCGCACTTGAAGCCGAAGACCTCCAAGCACCCCTACACCCTTGAGTCCCGAGTCTTAAACCGTTGCTCCGAAATCTGAAACCTGAAACCCTGAACCTGTTACCCTGAAGCCCTGACGCAGCTGCTCGATTCCCTGTGCCATGAGGGCCGGCTTCGGCTGACTCCGCTGAAGATGCCGCTTTCTAGCCAGATGCTGAGTTTTTCCCATGATTTTGGGCCTACAGCTTCCATGGTCAGAGATTGTGTTTTGGGCCTGGGGTGTTCTGTTTTGGGCCTGGGGGGTTCAGTTTTGTGATGTTCGAAAGGTCGGAGGCAAATTCCTTGGCTACTGCTACCGCTACTTTCACTGCTTCCCGTGCCGATGAACTCCCGGGTCTAAACCCTAAATGCTACAGCTTAGAACGCCTGAGCTGATGTAGAGCCGAAGCCTAAGCTCAGGCAGTGTGGCCCCGAATCCCGAAACCTCTCCAGGCTTTGTTTTACATTTCTGAGAATGATGCAGGTCTACTTGGAGGTTCATGGGTAGTTATCAGCAGGGTAACTCTGCTTATAACCCATCTTAGGGGACTTAAGACCCCACTTATAACTACCCATGAACCTCCAAGTACAGGTTCAGGGCTCAGGGCTCGAAATCCAACTTTAGTTTAGGAAGTCTGAGACTGCCTAGCGTTCCGGGCCCTTCTCTGATAGAGCCACAATTCACCAGAATTCCTGAGTCCGAAAGTCCGAAGCTTCAATGCTCGAACCATGCTTCGCTTCAGTAATCTACGGCCTTGGGTCCTGTATATATCGATTCCTATCTACTTTCGCATATTATCCGGATACGATACTATAATCGCACGGCCTCGCAACCCAAACATTTGCGCCCTGAAGCGAAAGCACAGGAGCCAAAGGAACCCCCAAAAAATAGACCTGAAAGCATATCTTCAGTGTTCGGCGTCGGTTGCACCTCCCCTCAGGAACCGGTGCCCTGAACCCGGGAGTTCCCAACACAAATGGGTGGTTGTCAAAACTAGGGTCCCTTTTTGGGTCCCTATTATAATGCGGCACCTATTACTTAGGATACCCAAAAAGTGACCATAAATTTGACAACTACCCACATGCAAGGCCATGCCCAGCATGCAGCTCTTTGGGTCGGAGCCTCTGTTTTTTGCGAAGTTTTCCCTTGGGATTCTTTGGGAGGGTCGAACGCCAACTCCTGTGTGAATCCATGTGCCTAGAAATGGACATGAGCCGTAGGGATTGTACCTCAATTTCGAATCCAAGGCCTATTTTTCGTTTGCAAGCCGCGAGCCAGAACCCAGATGTCACCAATGTGTGCTTGCGGCAACTGCACCACAAAACCCAAACCCTGAAACCCCAGCTAAAGCCTACTTGGAGGTTCATGGGTAGTTATAAGCAGGTGTACAAGTAGGGCAGCTGCACTTATAACCCATATTAGGGGACCTATAACTGCACTAATAACTACCCATGAACCTCCAAGTACAGCCTAAAGCCCAAACCCCCAAGCCAGCAACGGCCCGAGCCGTCGAAGAGAGCTCATTTTCGAGGCCCTGGGTCCGAAAACGAATTCGGTAGTCCTTCTGCCCAAGAAACTCCACAAGCCCCAAGACGAGCGCGTCTAAGACTATGGGCCCTAAGCCGTCGAAGCGGATCTTCCTCAGTTCTCCGATGTCAGGATGCTCTGGTTCTGCCTTTCGGGCCCCCTTTCTCTCGACTTTCAGGGAAGCTACACAAACAGCACTTAGAAGATCGTGGGTCCTAGTATGTGGTGAAACTAATCCAAAAACCTGAAACAAGGTATTGACAATCATGTCGACAAGTTACCGTGAACCAAAACTGCACGTACATATCGGACCCTCCTCCCCACCAGGTGTCCAGTAACTGCCACACCCGAAGCTCCTTAAACCCGAAATCCCACACCCTGAAGACCCAGACAGCTCCCCGAGGTGTCGATGTCTGTTCTGGCCAATGCTTCCTGGCCCATGGCTTTCCTCCTCGTGGGGCTTCGGGGTGTGGGGTTTAGGGGTTTGGGCATTTAGGGGAATCAGGGCCTGTGTGGGTTTAGGAAGTAGTGAGGTTCTTGGGACCTGCCAACACCCTATTATACAAGCATGAAGAAAGCTGTAGAAAGCTATGTGAAGCCTTGTGAAAGCAGCCTTTGTGTGCTTGGGGTGCTACATCCAGTCCTGCCTCTTCTGCGTCGCTGATGGCTGTTGGCTTTCCGGTACTGTATTTTTTGTCGGAGTTGTGTGCGCCCAAAGCTGTTCCTCTCCGTATCCCTTCTTTCCAAAACTAAGGACAAAAACCAAAACTGCTACCACCCCTTGCTTGAGCCTGGACAGCTCGCAAGTGCAAGTCTTAGGTTGCTTTTGGCTTCAATATCTCGGTGCCCATCCACACCCTCTTCCGCTCCTGCAATGTGATCGCGTCTGTGCTGCTAGGGCGACCCGGGCAGGATTACGGATTGAAGTTCAAAGGTCATGTTTGCGAGAACTGATTTCTTAGGACGAACCCAGGGCGTTTATTCCTTCTTTTCGAGAGCCGGACTCAGTCTTTAAACATTAAAGCCGAAGCTCGTAAAATTGCACCCTCTCGCAAAGGTCTCCACTTGACATGGGATTTCGGAGTACGGCCGTGCAAAGGGGTGCAGGATCTGGCAGATTACGAGGTTTCGTGTTGTCGGCGCTTTGGGAATGCCTGGGTTCGAAGGTGCCTCCATGGTGCTGTGGTAGTTCTTTCAGTTAGCTCGTGTCTAGCAGTTCCATGTGAAGGAGTTCTGCTCCAGATTATTACATATTTTCACAAGGAGATCTGCTTTGCCGGCACCTGACATGCGAAGGTGAGGCAGGGTTCCAAGCTTTGGGTCTTATACGTGGCCATCATCCCTCGTGTTGAGCATTCCGTAGTGAACTTGTTCTCATGGACTTCTCTTCACACGGATATGCGCAAGCGCTGCTTTCGTGAATTTAGTCTGTCGCGCCTCTAGCATGTTGGCCCGCGTCTTCAAGCCACTCGGAAGGTATGCCCTCTTTCGCCAGCGCTACACGATGAAGCAGCTGGTTTGCGTTGTTGTCATCACAGCTTCTCGTCTGAACAGAGACTCGGAAGTCCTCTTCTTTCAGGCTCTCCCCACATGAATAGCTGTCAAGCCTCTGCGAGCCAGTCGCAAGTAGGGAGCCTTAATAAACCCTTAGCTGCCGGCCCAACACGAAGAAGCCTTCTCGCCACTTCGCTGCTGTAAGGCGATTCATCCAGGTTCAAGTTTTCAGGTCCGTTCTTTCCGGCTTCGGGTTTTGGGGTTGTGGTCCCCAAACATGGTGCAGGTAATGGATGTCCTGATGGTGTTGGCCGTCGTCGTCATTTGTCGTCGCCTTTTATGGTTGGTGGTCGTGGTGGTGGTCGCGGTCGTGGTCATCGTGGTCGCCGTCGCGGTCGTGGTCGTGATTGAAACTGTCGTGGTGGGGGTAGCCCTGCCCGTGCCCGTGGTCGCCGTGGTTTGTCGTCGTCCTGGTGGTTGTCGACGTTTGTCGTCTTCCGCGTTCTCGGCGTGGTCGTCGTTGCCTTTGTCATCCTCGTCGACTTCCTTTTCGTCGTCGGGGTTCGTCGCTGTCGCCTTCGCAACCCTTAATTTGGTACAGCTCCAATCCCACGTCCCTACGCTTCCAAGCCTACAGCCGGCCAGGCAAAAGACCAAACCCTCCCCACTTCTCGAAAACCGAAGCCAGGTGGGCATCTTCCTGGGCAGCGTAGCTTGGTCGCCAGTGTAGCAGAGGGGCTGTCGCCTCCGACTTTGACCGCTAAGACCCCAAAACTTAAGCCTTCACCCAGGGCCTGTGGGTAAGCCCTAAAACCCCGAAGCCCGCAACTTCCTATGCCCAAACCCTGAGCACTCCTCTACCTTGTCACGAACCCCAGGACTGTGTCTCTCTCGTACCCGAGCCGAGACGTTGAACTCCCACACCATCGGCGAGATTTCCGAAGTTTGGAAAGGTTTTGGACCCCTCGGCCCTACACCGATACCCAAAAACATCGAAAAACCCTGAACACGAAATCGAGGTCGGTGATGCCAAGCAGTTCTTCGGGTGCACAGACTGTGGCGGCAAAGGGGCAGGCGTCGCAACGCAAGAGAGCATCTCCTGGGTGCTGAAGGGCATGGGCTCGAATGTGTATCAGCATCCTTGCCGATTGCATATGTTGATGAGAGGTGGGGTTCCGCAGACGCTGAGACCAAATCTAGGATCTTATCAGTTTGGGGCCATCAAAACCTACACCCCAAACCAGACACCTACCCTCTAACTTAACGTCAAAGCCTAAGTCCTCGACCCCAGAGGATTTAGAAGACGTCAGGCGCTGCTGCCTCTTCAGACGATGCCGGCTTCATGAGGTCTCCAGAGCTTTGTGAAGTCTTCCCAGGGCTTTAGGGCTCGGGGCTTTGGGGTTCTCGGCTTCAGGTTAGGGGCGTCAGGTTGCCTGGTGCTCGCAGTCGGGTGAGGGGTTCAAGGCCAAGGCCTCTTTGCTTGGAGGTTCACGGATAGTAACATGAATGCCGGCTTCGGGCTGCAAGCAGTGTGCAGCATGACGTTGCAAGCGTATTCATCGACTCGTCCAGCTGATTCTAGCTGTGTCTTTTGAAAGGATGTAGTTGCCAGTAAATACCTGCAGGAAGTCACTTGCCAATGTGGCATAGAATGACATAGAAGGTGCCAGCAACATCCAACAAGTGGTGCAGTTGCCATTTCGAAAACGGCTGGCTGGTTGACTGACTGAGACTGACGGACTGGCAGACTGACAGACTGATGGACTGATGAAATCAACCTCATGTAAGTAGACATGCATGGTCTCTATACAGCGGTGTGTACGCATACCATACGCACGCTGAAGTGCGTATGCGTGCTCACACGCAGTCCCACACACCGACGCACATATATCTTACTCGCGGTTTCTGGCCCTGACACGCCGCTGAGCGCTGACACAGACCACAGTGCCAAATGCTTAAGTGCGAAATCTTGGATTCTCCAGGTCGTAAAGCTCTAGACAGTGCAGGACGAAGGCGTAGAATTTCAATTGGTTATGCCGCAGCCAAAAACCCAGACGGTCAAGGACCGTTCCATGAGCGTGCGAGGACCATTCCAAGAGACCGCCAGGACTGTGCGAAGGCCACTCTAAGCCCAGTCCAAGACCACGCCAATATGACCTGTAAGACCCGCCCCCAAGCCCACTAAACGCCAAGACAAGACTACTCAAAGCATCTCAAAGCAGGTCATGTGGCTCAAGAATGGCGGGAAGACGAGGAAAAACCCAGTTCCAGCTAGCACGACGCAGGAAGCGAGTCCCTACGAACCGCGTACTTCTTACGAACAACGGCCTCAAACCAGAATCATTTTCGCATGGGCATTGAGTTTTCCAACCAACCCAAGTGTGCCCTCTGGGAGCACCGGTCCGAACGTGAGCGTTGGAATTCCCTTCTGGCTCGCCACAGCCCAGGAGCTGAGACGCAACAGCGAGTCCCGTTTGAAGCCTGTGCCCTCAAAACGCACATTTGCGTCAGGGACGTGCAAATTGGAGTTCGCCTCTAGCTTCTGGCAAAATCAAAAAGAAAGGCGCCAAAACAACAAAAGAACGGCAGCATCGAGAGAGAGCACTGGATTTTGCAGTTCTCGCTAGGACTGGTGGTGGGAAAATGGAAGCTTCGTGCCGCAACAGCCCTCAGCGTCAGCAGCATGGATCCCGTAGAGGAGCCCCTAAGCCCTTTAAGGAACCCCTTGCAGAAGCTTTAAAGGATCCCTGTACTTTTGACCGACCCCTGAAAGATCCCAGACCAGCTTTAGGTGGACTTTTGGCATCGCTCTCCTCGTTTTCGTGCAGCTGTTGCAGGGCTTTCTGGGCCACACACAGGCACATCTCTACAGGCCTGGGGTGGGGATGGTGTTTTAGTGATTTTAGTGTCGCTTAGGCCTTCGGAGTCTTGGTGGCTGTAGACTTTGGGTGTTGTCGTGGAGATGCTGGAGTACTGCTGACGCCCTCTACGTGCGAGCGGAACCTTGAACCGCACAATCCCCATTCCATCCCATTCCCAAACCTGGCCCCTGCACAGCAAACCCTGAGCCGCAAAGCCTCAACGCCAAACTCTAAGCCTCTAAACCTTATCCCTACACCCTTAGCCCGCAACCTCGGACACCAAGAAACGGCCATCTAAAAAGAAGAACCCTCAATCAAAGCCCCACGTCCTGTCGAAGCACGGGAGGCTTCACTGCCTCCGCGGGACCAAAGGCGAACTGGCGGAGGAGTTCCTCTTTACCTCTCACGTGGCCCCTTGGCGCTAGGCCCGAAGATTCATATTATGTAGAATCCTATCAGGTAATCCCAAAAAGGGCTAGGGCTTGTTAAGGGTTCCATAAAGGTAGTTCGTGTAGGGTTTATTTAAGGGCCCTGCACGGCTTCCTTAATGGTTTCTTTCAGGGAACAAGGGCTCCTTGAGGCTTGATACTCCGAAGCCCACAGAGGAACGGGGAGTTTGGGGATGGGGCTTCGAGTTTAAGGTCCCCCAGACCCTAAACCTTGCACCACAGACACTATGCATGACTATGCCCTGTACCCGGAGCGTTGCTTCAGGATTTGGGGAGCGGGAAGTTCGATGTGCCGTTCGCGAAGCTCTTGTTTCGCTTGAAGCATGTTGGAAAAGATTGCGGTCGCGTTTGATTGATTCGTCTGCAGGGTTTCAGAGCATGAAATCTCCTACGTCCTACGTAATTATTTGCAAGCAAGATGTGAAGTACTTGATTACGTGATATGTGGGTAGGACTGCACCAAACACAGCGTGCAGGGCTTCGGTTTCATGCCTTCATTCAGGGTTTGATACTCAGGTCATGGAGCATCAAAAACCTAAGGATTTAGGACCGTGACTTGTAGGTGTTGATCGAACCCACGACCCACCTGAGCCTCGACGAGTGCTAAGCTTCACTCGTCTACGAGCTCTAAGGCTTTAAGCTTGAGCCCCGAACCCAAAAGGACCTTGTGATGAGGATGCAGCTATCTACGAAAAGGGGTCCGGCCATTTGGTTTTACACAGTGCCTCCCACAACTCTAGCCTTGCAGTCCGAAGGTTAGCTTTCTACCTTTCATCTTCCTCTGGTCTGATGTTCTGGCCGCTGCCAGGTGGGTTCAGTGGTCCGAGCTGGGAAGTTTCGGGCTCTTCGGGAGTTCTGGGCTTGGGATTCTTCACAGAATCAGATTCGCCGTATGTACGGCTGCGTTACTGAAACATTCTCGTAATAGTAGTGGTGGTGGCAGTAGTAATAGTAGAAGAAACTACTACTACTACTACTACTACTACTACTACTACTACTACTACTACTACTACTACTACTACTACGACTACGACTACGACTACGACTACGACTACGACTACGACTACGACTACGACTACGACTACGACTACGACTACGACAACTACTACTACTACTACTACTACTACTACTACTACTACTACTACTACTACTACTACTACTGCTACCACTACTACGACTACTACGACGACGACTACTACTACCACTAGCACTAGCACTAGCACTAGCACTAGCACTAGCACTAGCACTAGCACTAGCACTAGCACTAGCACTAGCACGAGCGCCAGCACCAGCACCAGCACCAGCACCAGCACCAGCACCAGCACCAGCACCAGCACCAGCACCAGCACCAGCACCACCAGCACCAGCACCAGCACTAGCACTAGCACTAGCACCAGCACTAGCACTAGCACTAGCACTAGCACTAGCACTAGCACTACCACTACCACTACCACTACCACTACCGCCACGGCCACGGCCACGGCCACTGCCACTGCCACTGCCACTGCCACTGCCACTGCCACTGCTACTACCACTACCACTACCACTACCACTACCACTACCACTACCACTACCTGTACCTCTACCTCTACCTCTACCTCTACCTCTACCCCTTTACCTCTACCACCACCACTACCACTACCACTACCACTACCACTACCGCTACCACTACTACTACTACTACTACTACTACTACTACTACTACTACTACTACTACTGCTACTGCTACTGCTACTGCTACTGCTACTGCTACTGCCGCTGCTGCTGCTACTACTACGACAACAACTACTCTACTACTGGTACGTGCTACTGCTACTACTAGTACTACGACAACTACGACAACTACGACTACTACGAGTACTACGAGTAGTGCTAGTAACACTCGTCATACTAGTGCTACTAGTATATACTACTAGTACTACTAGACGACCGGGACGACGACGGCTACCACGACCGCGACAACTTCTGCACCACGACCACTGCCGCTACTGCTGCGACTGCTATCATGGCTACTGCGACCGCTTACGCTCGTCCTCATCATTGTCGGCGGGGCGGGCGTATCACCGGTATCACTTCCACCCCCCCGGATCAGAAATCTCCCCGAGACAGGTTGGCTTGGAATTCGCCACCGTTGTTTGACTGGCTTCCGATCCCCTCCCAGTTGCTGCCAGTGACTCAGACGGTTCCTAGAAACGACAGAGCGCAGCCATAATCCTGCTTTAGTCCTGCCTCCGAATCCGAAGGCCGGTAGCTTAACAGGCTTTTTTCGACGGCTCCAACTTTTCTGGGAGCTCCGAGCTCGAAGCCATCTGGCGTTTCTTCGAATACACTTTCATCTTCTCTGCGGATCCTGGAAAACCCGAAACTTGAACCCGAAAGGTGAGAGCCCCAGGGATCTGATACTGCTCGAGTCGGTTTCAGGGACGGTTGGGGTGGCGGGTCGGCATCGTATCAAGGTTTGATCTAAGGGTCATGATGGGCTTCAAGTTTTCATAGTACTCAAAAGCCTCCGAATTATTGAGCAAAGCCCGAAACCGTTTCCTGATTCGGGGGCGAAGAAGGGAGTGGCGTGTCTGGGGAGCTGAGTGACTGAGGTACTTCCTGGCCAACAACCTGTGCCAGCTGGTGTGTATCAAAGGGGTCGGAGTCTGAGGTGCTCGAAGCTCAAACCCACCCCAACCCTACCTCAACCTGAACCCCTAACCCAATCAGCCATAAACCCGAAAGCCAAAACCCACACTCAAGGTGTTTTACCTCTTCAGCAGGCATTGAGGCATTATGGCCACAGTTTAGGTTTCGTTGACGGTTGTTAATTGGTTGATCCGAAACGACATCAAATCCCATGCTCTAAGATTGAAAGCCACAAATTGAACGCAACTGCAGCTGAGCTCCCTAATTGGCGGCGGTGTTTCCACACACCTGACTCCAATCCTGGATCCTCAACCCCAAACTCATAACTCTCAGCGCTAAATAGTTTATGGAGTAATATGGGGGCCCAAATAAACACCAAGACTGTTTTGGAGGTTCCTTATTATAATCTTAGTATAGTGAGTCCCAAAAGCCTAATCTGATTATTAAGGCCCCTAAATTAAAAGTTTCTTATAGTAACCCTTATATATAAAGCCCTTTAATAAGGAGCCCTATTCTAATGATTAAGACCCCCTATACTACATGAGTTTTGGGCTCTCTGAATTTCCTGGGGAACCAAGCCGAGGTCTTTCGGCTCTCCGCGCACTTTACCCCACTGACGGTGAACATCACCCTGTCTGTGAGGAGGGGGTTTTCTAATTATAAAGGCCGCTATTCTATGGTACCCTTGTAAACCCCTTATAGTAATCCTTGAAGGACCCGTTTAAAGGAACCATATTCTAATTACTACTGTCTGTGAGGAGCGTTTTTAAGGTAGGGCCCCTAACAAGCACATAAGCAAAACTTAGGATAGGGATATCCCATATAAGCCCCGGTATAGTGAAGCCCAATAAGGTAGGGATATCCCTACATGTGAGGACTGTCTGGTTCTTTGTAGGGAATGGGAATCTATCCCTATAGTAGTCCCCTACAGAATCCCCAGTAATAGTCCCAATAACCCATTCCCCCATTCCCTATTAGGAGCGGGTTTAGGGTTTTGGGTGCCGGGGAGTTCTAAAGCTTGGACCATGATGTGTGCTTTTCTGGGGCTTCAAGGAATCGGGTCTCGTATTCAAGGCACTTCGAAGGGTGTTTGGGCTTCTTTGTGTTTTGCCATTACGCCTGAAACCTGAATACTACGGTTGATGATATAAATCCTGCATTAGCCATAATAGGGAATATTTGGGAATTATGGTATATTCCTTATTATGGGTAATGCAGGTTTTATATCATCAATCGTAGTAGACCTGGATCCCAACTTATGGCGGCAAGGCGCTGGTGTGTCGGCAGCATCGAACCTTTTTTCAGACTTGCTGAGTCCCGGACACGTCCTCATTTTTTGAAGTCTCTCGACTGCTGCAGTTCCTAAACCCTAAACCCTAAACCCGGAGGAAGTTCGCCTCCGTGATCGTCTCCATCCTTTGGTTCGGGTGCCTCGGGCCGCAAAGGTTTTGGGCGCCGAATATAGGGGCCTTAACACTTACCAATGCTGTTTTGGGGGGTTCCTTAATTAGAAGTATAGTATAATTGGCCCCCGGCCCCCTGTATTGGGTTTGAGGATCAGGGATTACAAAGCCTATAAGTCCCGAAGCCTGCTGTTTCTACAGGGAGCTTGGCGTGCATACGTACAGATCTGTCACCCTGCTTTACCTATGAGCCCCAATAAAGGCGTCGCCCGGCAGGCGACCGAAAGCAGGAAAAGAGCTTCGGGAGTTCAGGGTTAGGGTTTAGGGTTTTGTGGTCGATGGGTGCCGGGAACTACAGGCCGCGCGGGGGACTAAAGCAGCGATCTCTGGGTTGCACGGAGCCTGATCCCGAGGTGCCCACACTCGCATGAGCCGTGCCAGCCCTTAAGCTGACGGCTGCCACGGATAGAGTTTGTACGTTGACTCGAAATTGTGTGTCAGTTTTTAGTGCAATCTGGAGCCCTAAGCATCGGGGCGAAACTCTAGACCCACACAGGAATCCCTGGACGGTGCTGCACAGCGTCGCGACTGTGGCCATCTTCGGTGTGGACCCCCAGAGCAACAGCTTTATACGTCAGGATTTAGTTTTGGGGTGGAAGATCGGTTGATCTACGGCTTAAAGTTGGCGTTACGGATGATTAACGGGATCAAAAGCGGGCATGCCCCATGCCGCCTTGACACTCGAAATCCAGTCAAGAGTGCACGAAGGTTAAACCTCCCATGGGATGTTCAATCTCGACACTCAGGGGGCGTCTTCGCGTATTCGCAGTGCCCAGCAGCCACTAAGCTGCCGAAGGACGGAGCCACAGGGCAGATGCCCTGACCCTTAAAGCCTCAAGCTTTCAAGCTCTAAACTCTGAAATTACACAGCCCAAATAGCTGAAGTACTACGCTCCGAAATGCGGGTTTCGCTGTATACTGTACACGTTCATGCTTCGGCTTTGGGGCTTCGGGTGGAGATTGTTTCTCTGGTGACCGCAGGCTTCACTGGTGCTGTTGTGTGTTGCGAGTTGCATGCTGCAGGTTCAAAAGCATTTCTTATCCCTTGTGCTACCTATGCTTAGATCATCTTAAAACCAAGCATAACCCCTAGTCCGGCACCCTAAACTTGACTACTCCGAAATCTGGTCTGGCTAGGAACAGGGTCCAGAGGGTTTACAGTATGGTTTTGGGGTTGAGAGGAATTGTCGATAGAGTTGGGAATGGTGGGTTGTGTAGGGGCTCCTGCAGATTTGGCGTTCAGTAGAGCAGATGGCTGAATACTTGGTAACCTTGTGCTCCCGGCATGGTTATTGTACGACTACTATTAGCGCTCAAAACACATTCTTTTTGGGGGCTTCGCCTGAAGTTTGAGGACCATGATGTAAGTACCGCTGCTCTCACCGGCATTGCTGTCATGAATATAGCCACAACCCCGGGAAACCCGAAAGCCTCATCCCCTAAACCCCTACAGCCCAACATCCTAAACGGAACTCCAGAAAGTTGGAATATGGAATAATGGCCGGATCCCCTGAAATTTACTTTAAAGGGAGTATGATAATGATATTCCAACTTTCTGGCTTCTACTGCAAACCCTAAACCGTTCAACCCCGAGAAAGACATGGCGGCAGGACAGCAAGAAGAAGGAGTGAGGTCTGCCAGGAAGGCTCATGCAACACGCAAAAGACACCAAGAGCCGGTGTAGGGTGTTAAGGTTTGGGGTTAACGGTTCAGGATTCAGGGTTTGGAGTCCAAGGTTTAGGGTTTTGGAAGTAGGGTGTTGAGAACCGTTTCCCCAGTGCTTGAGGGCTAGCAAAGGATCAATGGCTAAATAGTAAGCAGGAGTGAGTCGTGGTGGGTAGCTGCAGCTAGTAGAAGGCAGTAATGAAGAGCACTGAGTTGTATTGACTCGCAGCAAGCATCCCTGAGTTATAGTAAGCAAGGAACGCGAAGTCGTAATCCGACCAAGATTAGCTGTTTTTATGTCTATCTGTGTGTGCGTGTACATAACAGAATTTGCCATGATAAGAAAGCTATTATTCAAACGGTGAAAATTGGAGTTTCAAAGTCCGAAGGTTTTCTGGCCGAGAAGTTGGGGGCAGGTCTAACCGTTAAAAACTGGAGGAGCTGAGGAGCCAGGGTTGATGATAATCTCTATTGAACAAGGAGCTAAAGAGCCAAGGGAACCCCCAACATCCGTGGTAAGATTTGATAAAAGCTGCGGATGCCCTGCTCAAGCTTGACCCCAAGCTGGGTAAGTGCTTTAAGTCGAAGAAGCTGTTTTACTTGGGTTGGAAGGCAGCCAGGCGACAAAGTACTATAGGGGCCTTTGATAATTAGAACAGGGTTTTGGGGCCTATTAGACTATAGTTATCATAAGGAGCCCCCGAAATAGTTTGAGGAGCTATTAAGGCGCCTATAGAACTTGATCATCATGTGGAGGCTCCGTGGACCTCAACAAAGCCTTCTTTACTTTCTGCTACATATTATATCCCCAAACCCCTAAACCCCCTGTTATATGGACAAAGACAAACCTTAAACCCCTAAACCCCTTTGTATGGATAAAGAGAAACCTTAAAAAACACCAAAACCCGGTTTGCAAGCCATGGTCCTCCTGGCTCACGCTCCCGACGATGCCCTCCTCGCCGACTTCCTGGAGAGCGGCTCGGTTTCGGATTGAGGAGCCTAGTGTAGAGGCTTTCCGAATCTTATTACTTGTAGGGCCTAAACCCTAAACCTTAAAGGGTTTTGGGGTAGAATAGAATGATAGCGAACACTGTTGGATGGCATCGCTCATGGGGGTTTCTGAGATATTATATCCTGACTCTAACTCTAGTATAATCTACCGCAAAGCCCTATTGTAGTAAAGCTTCTCCAGCAAACCAAGGGTTCTAGTATAAGATATCCTTATTCTACCTATTAAGGCCCCTCACATTTACATATGTATTTACCTATATATCACATATATATATATATATATATATCTATATATATATATATATATATCTATATATATATATATATCTATATATATCTATTTATTCATACATACATGGACACGAGCAATTTTTTCGGGCTGTCTGGGGTAGCTCCGAGTCCCCAAAAGAGCCGAGGCTCTCTGCGAGGCTTTCGGAGCCTCCCGAAGGCGAAGCTTCTGGCAGCCCGGCATAAAAGGAACTCCAGAAAGTTGGAATATGGCTTCAGGGTAGGATACCCTATAATTTACCATAAAGGGTTTAGGATAATCATATTCCAACTTTCTGGCTTTTACTGTATAGTTAAAATGTCTGTTTCGCAGGGCTTCCAGGGACCGGCTGAGCTCCGACTTCCGGCTTTTAAAGGGGGTTTAGGGTTTCGAGCTTTGAGGTTTCGGGTTTAGGGTTGAGGGTTTGGGGTTTAGGGTTTAGGGTTGAGGGTTTGGGGTTTAGGGTTTAGAGTTTAGGGTTTGAGGCTTAGGGTTTAGAGTTTAGGGTTTGGGGTTTAGGGTTTAAGGTGATATGGAAGCCCATGATGCTGTAGTAAGTACCCTTAAAGGGAGCCCCATCATAGCTTCTTACTACCCTTAAAGTATAGACCTACACTTTCAGTGATTAGAGGTTATGAGGATTAATGTTTCAGCTCGGAGAAATTAGGCCATTGGAGTTTAGGGTTATCATGTATGGGGATCTGGCTTTAGCAGACCCCCAAAGCCTTAAACCTGAGCCCCCAAATCCCGCAATGAGGCACTGTCGTCCTTCTATGCTTGAATGGGCAGGGCCACAACAGTAAGTAAGATCTCGAAGTCCTGACACTACACACATCCCATCTGGAGTCTGCAAAAAGCCTGAAAGGGGCGACTTTGAGCGCATGGTGTCGCGAATGGGGTTTGAGGGTGAGATGTACGGCTGGCGGTCTCAGTGCAGCCATGGCTTCGGACGTAGGGTTTCGGACTTTGGACATCGGATGCAGGCTTTGGACATCGGATGCAGGGTGTCCGCGTCTGGATGGGGAGGAAGGTTCATGCCTGCAGGATGAAGAAGGGTTCATGCTTCGTTGAGAGTCCTGGAGTTGGGATGGACATGATGTTCAAGACATGGGAACGGTGTTAGTAGTAGCAGGAGTCGTCGTATCCAACACGACTACAGTGAACCCACAGAAAGTAGGAACATAGGATTTAAGATGATTCATGCTGGGATTCCCTATGCTTTACAGGTTTGAGGGCGACTATTGCCACGTCTTAATATCTCGCAGCTCCCGAGCATCAGCAGTACCAGTAGTCAGGCACTGCGCACATGTTCGCCCACACCGTCCGTCATCTTGTTTCATGATCAGCCTCATGTATCTCAGCTTTTCTATCTTGTGAACTCCTGAGGTGGCGGAGGGCCTTGCAGGCCGGTGCCCAGGGTTTCCAGATGTGGGGTGTTGGCCTGTCCACAGTTTAGGGTTCATGTGGGCTTTTGAGGTATATCCCTGTCGTCTGGCTTTCGAAAACAAGGAAAAGGCCATGTGGATCCTTACTACTGTTGCGATTTGGCAGATCCCTGCGCAGGCCAATAGCTGACAGACAGGAGTTCCGTGAGAGGTGGTTCAAGATATGGGAAGCTAGGCGAGCTTAAAGCAATTCCTGCCACCGCACCTTCGTGAACAACTGGGCGCAAAAGGACTGCTTCTTTGGAAAGAGCTTAGATTCTAAAAGGCCCTAACAAAAACTTACACCCGCGGTTTGACCTTTCGGAGCTAAAGCTTGAACCCGGCAGGCGTGAGTAGTATACCACAGCTGCTGCCGCCATCCCTTCCAAAACATAACTACAGGCAGCAGCAACGTAAGTCCAGTATCAGAAGGAGACTGAGGGCAGACCCGGGCGTGTTTTCGCTGGTTAGGTCTTCTTCCTGGTGCTCGGCGCCAGACAGCTCAGCATGCACTGAGCTTTCTGCAAGGCCACTGAGACTGCTCATGTTGTCGTATTTCCGACATGAGTAAAAGTAGTTGTCGGCACGGTACCTCGACTTGAAAAAAACTGAACAAGGGAGTCACGTCATTGTATAAGCAGGGTTACAGGACTAAGCACCAGAAAGACCGTAGGCTTGGCAGTTCTAGTATCGTGCGACTTACATATTCAAAACCAAAAGCAGTAGCGAAGGTGATCAAACACATGTTAACAGTAACAACAGTGACAATACAAAAGATTGACCAGAGTATGACGACAAACGCACATCCCGGATTTAGCTGTAATCTAGAAAGAATGCAGTAGGCATGCAGTCACCACATCGCCATACAGTTTACATCGGAAGAACGCACACAGACTAGTAATGGGATACTCGCAAACACCTTCTACGAAACCTTCCGAAATTTCCATGACTCTCAACCAAGCAAAACCTGAAGCCACCGTAAATCTCTGGACCTTGAAAGGCCACTCGCAGCACCATGGCCATGCTTTGGCGACGCTCGGGCTCATCATGTTGAATTTCAGGCTTTGAGACAGTGGGGCTGTTTCTTTCGGGATGAGCTGCGTCGCTCTCTGTGTAAGTCGAAGCAGGAATCTTGTGGAAGCCCTGCTGGTGCATGTGCATTCGAAACAGCTGGTGGGGTTTGCTTCACAGCAACTCAGGCAGCACCGCAGCCACCGCCGCCTGCACAGCCCTGCCCTTTACGGCCACCAGGGTGGTGCACACCGGAGGCATTACCGAAATCCACACCGAGCCACCCACGGCAGTCACAGCCTTCAGGGCTCGCGGCGGCATGGCCGCCCCCAGAGCCACGGCCGGCACCCCTCCCCGCCAGACCGGCACCGACATAGGCCTCACAGCCGGCGGCGCGCTGTTTCTGAGTGTCTGGACCGCAAGATGGGTTTCGATGAAACCATGAAGTTGAGAGGGTCCTAGGCGAGTTGCGTGCGACGAAGACACTTGGAAGATTTGCTTGAAAAGGCAGAAGCACCGTGCCGAACCCTTGCGACCGCAATTGCCGGTGCAGACTCTGCATGCTGCTGGACGGTCGTCGGTTCTAGGGTAGGTGTTCATGTTCTTCTGAGGACTTGCCTCCATACCCGAAGCTCCCAAACTTGGTTGAAAAGTGGCCGTTTGACTGGAAGAGGGATTGCAGCTGATCATGCACTTGCCCAAAAGCCACACTGAATACGCCCAGCAGTTGTTGCAGAAGCCTTGGACAAGCTTTCTGCGGGAGCTTCAAGCCTCTTCAGGGGCCGTGGCCGTCGCCCTCGCGGCCACGTGTCGCCAGGGCCCAGGCGGCGCTGGAGGCAGGAGATTAGAAGTTCCCATGGGCATCAAGGTTTTATGTTTAGGGCAGGGGGTTTAGCTTCCGGGTCCAGCATTCCGGCGTAACATGCAAGTCTTAGCATCTTGTGCCTCAGCCGTTGCTGCGCAGGTTTCAC
Organism: Symbiodinium sp. CCMP2592; assembly: GCA_905221615.1. Classification (NCBI taxonomy): domain Eukaryota; class Dinophyceae; order Suessiales; family Symbiodiniaceae; genus Symbiodinium; species Symbiodinium sp. CCMP2592. The sequence continues at coordinate 776,086 of CAJNDT010000990.1, forward strand.
TCCCAAAAATGTTGTGTTCGTTTTATAGAAAATGCCCGAAACCCAAAATCGAATTGTCATGGCTTGTTCTGAGTGATATGGTTTTTGGTTGTGTCTGCGATTCGGGCGTTTGGGTTTAAACTCCCTTAGTGCCACATCCCTGCTTCAGTGGGAGTTCAACTAGCACTCTTCCCTATCTTTTCTTTCAGACCAGACCAAGGGCAATCCGTATATATATATATATATATGTATATGTATATGTATATTATATGTATATACATATACACACACACACAGTTTAAATGTAGTATATATATATATATATATATATAAATAAATGCTTATGTATGTATGTCTGTCTGTATGTATGTATGTAGGTATGTGTGTATGTATGTATGTATGTACGTACGTATGTATGTATGTATATATTGTACTAGACCCAAAGTACAAAGCCCTTCGAGGCCAGAGCCAATGGAAGCTGGCTTCGTGGCCGCGCGGGGGCGCCGCAGCACCGCAGAGGAGCCTATGACCCTGAAGCCGTAGACTCCAGGGTTTCGGGGCGGTTTTATGATTCATAGGGGTTTAAACCCTAGAAAAGTTTTGAACTTGTATAACTCCTCATCCCTACCAACCCTAACCCTTCTACACCCTAAACCCGAAACCTTGCGAAAATGGAAGATGGTGAGAATGTGGGCCCTCCGACACCTGTTGATGACGATGACAGTTCAGGATTACCTTCTCTTGTGGTCCTTCTATAGTGGGTTCCGGTTCTTTGAGGTTATTAGCTGATACTCGTGGTGATGGTGCTGACGGCTTAAGTTTCGCGTTGAAGTGCAGAATCATGTATACCCCAATCACTGACATGTCATTCCAACATTGTGGGCTTTGTTTGACAAAGTCCCGGTTGCGTAGACGTGGGCTCAGGGCTCGTCATTGATTGCTTGAAGTAGTACTTATTTGAAAACTTAATGTACCCTAGACCCGAAACACTAAACCCTTTGAAGACTTGACCTTCTTCGCACTCAGGGAGCCGAACTGGTGTTGGGACCTTTATAGTGAGGTGACCAAGGTGTTCAGCGACATCCGCAGGCCACCGCAAAACCCTGCGACAAAGGAGTTGGAAACCTAATGCCTTGAACCAGGTTTCGGGCCGGTTTTGAGGACCCTGAAACACGGTGCCCCTAAACCTGAACCATGGAAAACCAGGTCAGAGCAGCGTCTGCCTGCGAAACCCGAAGCCCTGCCCAGGACGCAGGATTTTGTGACCTTCTTGAGCTCCAAAGAGCCTGTCTTCGCACCCTGAGCCACACCTATGACTTTATCAAGGGCCCACTTGTAGGTTCGTGATTAGGGGACTCATAACCCCACTTATAGCAACCTCTGAACCTCTAAGCACAATATCGAAAGCACGCAATATGCTCTGGCCTGCAGGCGGCGGATCATGCGCGCTCCAAGTACGGCGATGCATCCACGAGCTTCGAGGCTTTGCGCCTTAAGGGGCTTTCCCAGAAAGCCCAATACCCCTTAATTAAGGAATATGGCTTAAAGCATAGTATGAAGCCCCTAATGGTTTAAGGTATATTCCTTAATCAAGAGGTATTGGGCTCTCTGGGTTGCAGTTTCCCAGTTTCCTTATCCCCCGAGGCCTGGTCAAGGCCTGATCTAGTGTTCTATATGGATTGCGAAAGGGTTTCAGTAGAGGGGGTGCTGGAAGGGCGCTTTTGACTTCGCGGCCTTTTGTTATTTGGAGTACGGGCTTAGGTCGGCTTAGGTCAAGGTTGGAGCGTTCCTTCGAACAGATCTCGAGCTTTGCACGCAATACGCAATTATTCCAACTCAATGTTGTGGTATTGAGAGTTTAGCGAAACATCTCCAGCCGGTGCCCGAAGTCCCAATATGCAAAACGTCAGTCTAGGCCCCGAAAGGGAAACCCTAAGCCCTAAACCCCAAACCCCTAAACCCGAGACCCTAAGCCCTGCACCCTAAGCCCTAAACCCCAAACCCCTAGACCCTAGACCCTAAGCCCTGCACCCTAAGCCCTAAACCCCAAACCCCCAAACCCTAGACCCTAAGCCCTGCACCCTAAGCCCTAAACCCCAAACCCCTAGACCCTAAGCCCTGCACCCTAAGCCCTAAACCCCAAACCCCTAGACCCTAAGCCCTGCACCCTAAGCCCTAAACCCCAAACCCCTAAACCCTAGACCCTAAACCCTCTTCCGCTTGCGTCAGGGAGCCAACAACGGGGCCCCCGCTGCCGACAACGGGAACGCTGCGAAGCTTCAAAGGAAGGCCCAGCTGGAACTGAAGATCAAGGCCCGGAGGGGTGTTCAGGTCAAGGGCCAAGGGTGTAGAGGGGCTGTTGGGAAGCAGTGATTCGATGGTTCAGGAAAACTTAGGATAGCTGTGACAGTAGCATGTTGGAGTATTGGAGAATCCGATGTAGGGCCAAGCTTAGGGAGCTCACGGAGTTGCAGATTTGGTGTTAGGCATCAGCACCGATGTCTTGAAATACAATCCAAAGTTCTTAAGTTCCAAGCAGGAAGGCGGGGTGTGAAGGACTAGCCAGCTTGGATGCGGTTGGGAGGTGCAGTGTCCAGAGTCTAGATTTCCGATTTGCGACTGTGTGCGACCAGATCACAGACAACAGGTATCGTAAATCACCCCAAACTCTGAAGCCAGAAGTCATGCTGAGCCTAAAGCACAACCAGAGTATGCTTGCTGCCACAGCTCTATGCGTTCGTCAGAATTTGTTTGCCCTGGCCCGCGAACCCACCTCAAACCTTTATAGTAGATACTTAAGCCTGAAAGGGGTCCCTGTATAGGAACTCTAGGGCCTAAATATAGACTTTAAGGATACAAACACCCCAGACCCAGCACCGGAGGAGCTCGATCGTCAGATCGAGGCACTCCGCGCGCAGCAGTGCGGTTTCAGGGGATTCCTCAGAGAAATCCTGAATTCGAACCTTCAGCCCTAAACCCTAACGGTTTAGGGTTTAGGGTCCCAGCCCTGAACCTTAAACCCGAACATCTCAAACCCGAGAAAAGTCTTAGACAGAGCTTATCGGCCTAAAGCCAGGAAGCTTCGACCCCGAAAGCCCTAAGGCAAAAACCTGAGATCCCTGAAGCCCTAACCCCCCCCCCCGGTAGGGAAGTCTCCGACCATTGCCCCATAGACTCGTACTTGGAGGTAATCTTTTTCCGGTTCAGTGTTTGGTTTCAGGATTTGGGGTCAGGGATTCAAGAGTCCAGGGTTCAAGGGGCTTGGGGTAGGCCATGCAGTTTCGTGTAGAATAATCACCAACACTAGCAGCGGAGAGACCTAACTAGTTGCAAGAATGAAGATGGCCGCAACAACGACACCGTCAAAGATAAAGAAGGAGCAACATTGATGGCCATGATGAGAATGCCGAATAATCACGATAGTCGCTCTCGGCTTGCCGTCATCGTTAGTGCTCTTTCTGCTAGCCATCACTCCGTGTGTATTTGCAGTCTCTGCTGTGGCTTTCACCTTGGGTCCCACACCTGAAAACCCAAAGGTCAACTTCATATCGTAACAGCCGAAGCCCCAAAGCCGAACAGCCTCAGCTCTAAACCTCTCGAGGCCTTAACCATAAGTCCTAAGCCCCAATGCGACCTCCCAAAGACCGAAGCCTCAAAGTCATTGCACTTCTAAAAGAAATGAAAGTCTTAAGCTGTAAGCCCCGAAGCCCCAAACCCTACAGTAAGCTCCTGGGTTTGAGAAGGAGGGTGGCCAGTTTAGGTGCTTGAACGATCAACACAGCTCTGGCGTGTGGTCTCCTAGAACTACATTTTCCCATATTATACACTAAACCCTGAACCCTATAAACCCGACGCCCTAAACCCTGAACCCACGTAAAGATAGTCTTGTTTATTCAAGCTTCTGTACTAGGGAAGAGCTAAGGATCCCGAGGTGACCTCTTGGAGTGTCAGTGCAGCAACTGAGGGTTTGGGCAAGCTCCGAAGCCTGAAAAATCGCGCAAACTATTCCAGAGGGCGTTTGGGGTCGGATCCGACCCCTCCGTTTTGCTAGTTTTAAAAAAAAGGTCTACAAGTGAAAGGCCTTGCTTTTTCCCTTATTAATGTCAGCTTGTTACACCATCAGCAGACCATTAGACAAACGATACTCGGGGGTCGTCTTCCGACCTCAAACCTCTTAAGGGTTTCTCTACTAGAAACTTGGTAAACATGTATCTCTTAAACCCCGAAGCACTATTCTCATGATTATTCCGCTCCCTATATTCTTGGGGGCTTGCGAGTCTCGACAAGCTTCCGGCTTGTGGGGTTTGGTGTTTGGGTTTAGGCGTGTAGGGATTTGGGGGGTGTCTCCACAAACCTCGAACTTCAACTTGATTCTAACATGCAAGCTCTCAGCCCTAAACTCGGAAGCCTAACCCGGAAGCCTAAGCCCTCAAGCCTGAATCTTCATCCAGGAGCAGCGGTCACAGGAGAGGGCGCTCGCTGAGCAAGAGGATCAGCACCGGAAGGCCATGCCGTTCCCTACGTGAATAACGAAAAGGCTGATAAGGTCGTCGTCATCATCATCATCGAGCATCATCATCATCATCAGCATCATCGTCGCCAGCACCACCATCACCATCATCGTCGCCAACATCATCGTCGTCATCATCATCATCACCGTTACCTTCATCATGGATAGAGTGGCGCGAACAGTTTAGCAACTATAATGGTCTCGGCAATTCATGATGGACTTGGGCAACATCGTTCCTTAACAGGCATCGTCCTACACCTAGCGACTCTCACATTGATCCAGAAGCTCGGCATAAGGCCATCGGCGTAAACCTGAACCGTATATAAGCCTCAAGCCTTTGCGCAACGGAGCCCTGGCTGTCAGGATATGGGGAACACTGCTATCCTTACCCCAACGCAGGAGATCGAGGGTACAACACGACATGAGGTTATGTGGCCCGACCCAGCCTTTATCTGGGGCATCCAATTCAAAATGCAATGTGGACCTTTGATCATCCAATCCGAGATGCAATGCCATCTTAGGATCACGGGCCAAGGCACGTTATTCGGGTTGTTTGTGCTGGAGTGTTGCGCTCTGGTGTCGTCGCAGCCTTGTCGTCGAAGCAGAAGAAACACGATAGTCGTCTTCACCATCACCATCTTCCCACTAGCAATACGGGCAACAGTCAGTGCACACATCCATGACATTGTTGATGTGGCTCCGCAATTTTCAGAGCAGACCCTGAACCGAAGTCTGGAAAATCTAGGCTGTCGACTCGCCCCAGTCCCGAAGTCGGTATCAGCGCACCGCGCCCCAAACTCACGTGTTGGCAGACTCAGGATGAGGAGATGTTGATGCTTGCTGACGGTCATTAAGCAGTTAGCTCCTTATCCTAGCCAGGAGATACCTAATCATTGCAGTGGGGGTGCAGGTCAGTTGTTCAGTGACGCTTCTCGGACCTGCACGAGCGTAGTCAAAGCTTGTAACATGACATGCTTGGAAGAGTTAGAGGGTTTGCAACTACCACTACCTGTAGTATCAGTCTAGTGAATTTGATGAGGGCACTGCACAACCTTGTCAAGCCATCTGGGAAATTACATGGGGGCCTGTAGGGGGCTGAATAAGTCGTTTTGGCACTTATTTAGGGTTTCGTAAGCATACCCCAAACCTCTCTCCTGAGCATTAAGGCTGCTATGTTACCGCAAAGCCACGCACACTTCAAGCAACTTTCAAGAGGGTCGAAGACGTCCCCAGACAAAGGTCTACTGACCAAACGGAGGGTTACTCTCCCTCCAGGACACAAAGAACAAACCACCGAAACGACTACGAGCCTCGAGCCGACTGTACATCACAACAAATCTCATGAGTCTCATGACCCCTTTTTCCAAGAGCACAGAAGGACTTGAGCTCCCAAAACCCTAAACACTTCTGGGAACCCCAAAATCAAATCAGGAGAAAGCGGCGCTCCAGAGCCGCGAGGTTGGAATGCAGCAGGACCGAAATCTTGTCCTGTCTGGTTCTTAGTAGGGAATGGGGGAATGGATTATGGAGACTATCATTGGGGAATATATAGGGACTACTATAGGGATCCTAAGAAGCAGACAGTTTTCTCCGGAACATTTGAGGTTGACGGTGGCAGTGAAAATGTCACTGCGAATGTCATGTACCGTTGAGGGCAGGGACAAGCATACAGTAAGTATCAGAAGGAAGGAGGGTGTTTGGGACCCGCGACGGTGGCGATGCTGTCGTGGTCATGGCGGAACTGAAGGTGATCACGGTGATGCTTACGGCGGCCTCATGATTTTGAAGAAGATCTGTGATGCTGGTAGACATGGACTGTTGCTTTAGCTCCCTTGACTTCAACCTTCAAGCCGAAATCTACACCTGTGGAGTTTCGCAGGAGTCCACAGAGTTCAGCACGCCCTCCGAAGACGTAAATCCTTCTCCCTAAGCCGCGAGACACTAAACCCTAAACCCCCAGAGAACCCTTGCCTGGCTCTTATGAGAACCATAGTAGATAAGCCTGATAGAACTTTCATGTTAGCCTTCCGAGAACCATTTTCCGAGGATTGTGATGCGCGCTGAAGTTCGCAGCATTAGAGAAGTCAGCAACAATTTTGGTGGTTCCTTCTTAATTATAATCATAGTATAATGGGCCGCAAAAACAATATTCCAACAATTAAGGCACCTATATTTCCACTCCCCGGCCTCAACCATGGGAACCACAACCTCCCAGCCCCCATTCCCTGATCAAAAGCAACGACCTGAGCATTGGTTTTCGATTGAGCTGGAGGCGTGGGAAGATCCTGCTCAATGTCTTTGATCCGCCACAACTGTCGATATCACATAAGGCTTAATTTTGCAAGATGGCTCACACTTGAGAAAAAATCGGTGCCAGTTAAACGAATGACATTGTACATCATCCCCCCTTGACCCTCAACGCGAAGGCAACCGTACCCGTCGAGTTTCGCCTCCGTTCCGCAGGATGCCGTCTCGGACAAGACCGAGCAGCTCGTGAAGGAGCCGATGGTAGTTTTTATATAAACATATTCATGTGTATGTGTATGTATGTATGTATATATATATATATATATACGTATAACTGTATCTACATATGTACACATCTATATATATATATATATATACACACACCTATTCATGCATATACATATATACATACATATATATATATATATATATATATATACACATACATATATACATACATATATATATATATATATGTATATACATACATATATACATATAAACATATATATAAATATATACATATATACATATATACATATATACATATATACATATATACATATACACATATATACAAATATACATATATACATATATACATATTTACATGTGTGTATATATATATATATATGTATGTATGTATGTATGTATGTATGTATGCACACATACACACAGACACCCTTGAGGCCGCTGACGTATTCGGGCCAGGACGAATCAGCTTTGAACCGGAATGGACCGAGGCACATCTCGCACTGCTGCCGAAACCCAGTAAACCTCCGACCTCTCCTGGTGCCCTCAGACCCATAAAGCTTCTAGATCCAATTTCGAAAGCTTTGGGTGTGATACTTGCTAGGCGTCTGCAGCCGTACACGGAAGCCTACCTCCAAACGGCACCACAATTTGCCTATTTAGCTGGCAGGTCTACAGGAAGTGCCATAAGTCGTATCGCTTCCCACTGTCACTGCGTTCGCAACCTCCTTCAAGGTCAATCTCAGACCATACATCGCCTCAAAGAAGGCCACAAAGCCCTACCCTTGGCAGGCGGGTTCACTTTAAGCGTAGATCTCCCCGTGCGTTCGACACCCTGCCAGAAACCATTCTGCATCAAGCTCTAGTTGCTGCCGCTGTGCCAGCCGATCTCACAAACTGTATCCTTGAGCTACACAGGCAAGTCAAATTCTGCTTGGGGGACCACCAGATTTCGGTCTTGGCTGGTCGAGGAATCAGGCAAGGGTGTCCTCTCGCCCCTCAGTTATGGACCCTAGCCTCAGGCTTCATTATACAGATGATACAGAAGCAGACGAGTGCCGGCCTCGTCACAGACGGGCTCTCCCTGTATGCGGACGATAACTTGTGTAGTTGGGTTATCAGAACTGTGGCGGATTTGAGACGCGGACTTCGCGAAGCCGCGAGTATCTTGGACACGCTGTGCTCCTGCGAACTTGAGGTCAGTGCTGAGAAGTCGATCTTCCTGCTGGAAGTCCGCGGCCCTAAGGCACCACAAGTCATGTCTGACATCACTTGCAAGTTGCCATCTGGCAAAGGCATCATGGCTGGCAAATGGAAGCTGCCGCTTCGACAGTCCCATCCCTACCTTGGCATTATGCTCTCCTACCGCCGGATAGAGCAGGAATCCTATCAGCATCGGAAAGAAAAAGCTGTTGGCACTTTTGCCAGGCTGGCCCATGTCCTCAAAGATCGACGAGCCCTCTCTGATCACAGGCGTGTACGCTTATGGAGATCCCTGGTATGGCCGGTACTCTCGTACGGCCTAACGTGCTCAGGCTTGACACCGGATCTCATAAAAGACTGCACGAGTCTTGTGGCCAAACAGCTCCGCATTATCACCCGCAGTCACAATTACTACACTCGAGAGACGAACGATGAGATCTTTGTCAAGACAGGCATACCCACGCCAGCCAAATGCTTTGCGGAGGATGTTGCCAGAGAAATTTCCACGGTTGAATCCCAAGCTTCGATGCAGCCTGCCAGAGTGCTTGAATGGCTAAGGTGCACCCAGTCTCATATCACGGCATGCCTGAACACAACGACCTCTCAGTCCAAACCCAGGCTCTTGTCTGTAGATAATTTGCAGCTCACAGGCCTCCCATGCCCTGAGTGTGGTGTCTCCTACAGCGATTTAGCCTCGCTTAATAAACACATCGCCAAAGCACATAAGATTAGCACCAGGCCGGACTGGCAAGCTCACATCGTTGCAGATTACACTTTATTTGCCGAAGAAGGTCTGCCGAAGTGCGTTTTCTGCAAACATGCCTTCTGGGGATGGCCCGAGTTCAATCTTCACGTAGCTTATGCACAATGTGAAGGTCTAAGAGAGCATCGGGACAAACATGGCGAGCAGCACCTTCGAATCAGGCCATCTGCCTCCCGCCACCTGCCTCTTATTGAGACACCGGAGATTGTACAGATTCTCTTCGCTCACCCCTGGCACAGACTCATCGGTTGCCAGCTCGTTCGTGAGAAACTTGAGCACCACTGCCCTCTCTGTGACAAGTATGTAGCCAATTCTTCCTACATCAAATCTCATATACTTGCCAAGCATGCCCAATATAGCTCCATTTTACATGCATGCGAAGCTCGGGTTCGCAAGTTCTCCACGCCGTCTCCCTGCGTGTGGTGTGGCAAATCCTACAAAAGGCGGGACGCTCACATGCGCAGCTGTCTTGTGCCCTGCATATGCATGCTTATGGAGAATATTCTGCACCCCACTCGCCAACTTGCAGGTGAACCCTCGCTCGATGACATTCGCCCAACCTCCATCCTTCCTCAGCCAGAGCCTCCCGGCTTCGGAGCCGAAGCAGATGTCCCCGGAGGACGAAATGAAGGTGTACTGCGGAATTATGTCAGCTCCAGGCACAGAGCAAGAACAGGAGGACAGGGCCATGGAGATCGAGCAGGAACCAATGCGGAGCGCACATCCCCTGGAGGAGAGACCGGCCAAGGCGCTACGAGGAGCCAATCTGGGGAAAGCTGGACCAAATGGGAAAGGGAAGGGGGATACCAAGGGGGACCACAAGCGTCGCTCAGAGAATGGTTCGGGCTTCAATCCAAACAGGAACCAGCCCACTCGACCGACCTATTCCAACAACCTCCAGGCCGAGCTCCGCCGCATGCACTCCCTGCTGCAGAGCGTCTGTCGTCTCCTTCTTCGCCACGAAGACTCCTTGAACCTGCAGTCCCTCGACACCCGATACATCATTTTCTTCACCAATCAGCCAGACGGCATGCCCAATCGTCTTTGGAAGGTCGCCAAGGCTTGGAAGGATCTCCGCGACAAGGGTCAGGCCACGATGGCGCTGAGACAAGCTCTGGCTCATGCACTGTTCAGCGAAGTCAAGAACCGGATCACCAAGGCGATGCAGGACGATGGACAACGGGAGCAAGCGGCTCAGCGAGGGTGGATCACGGAGGACTGCAAGGGATGGAACTACCTGCAGTGGGACAACAAGGAGCAGAAACACGTCATCAACAAGGAGAACGAACCCATTCTCCACACCGAGGCCGTTCGACTCCTGGACCGACTCCTCTTTCTCTTTGCCCAACCGGGCGTCCTCCACCGCTTCCACGCGAAGAGAAGCCTTCTGGAAACCGGGGATGCGCCAGTTATAGTCTTTGTGATGGACATAGGACTGAGGATTCAGCTGGCTCACGAGACCTTCGACACAATGCACCGACTGAGCCAGTCGGCTATTACACAGACGGTTGGTATGAACCTTCGTCAGGATCGCTTGCAGCGATCTCCTTTGGCCAACTACATCCAGAGCCAACTCGCCTCCGCATCCTCCAGCTGAAGCTCCGTAACCCGTCTAATCTGTGCTACATGCATGCAGTGCTTCTGTCCTGGCTATGGAGCCTACCCTCCTGTCCTGTTCACCTCACTCAGGTTCCGGAGTGGCTCATGCGAGGATTCAGGAGCATTCTTGAGTGCCAGCAATCACAGCTCCTGCTGTCTCAGCCAACATGGCTCAGCTTGCTACAGGACTGGACGTCGCCTCACAGGCAACATGATGCTGCCGAGCTTTTACAGTACATACATTGCCATTCACTGTTCCCACAGCCTGATGTCTACTGGCAGACTCGTGTTGAGATTGACAGGCACACATGTGTGGAAGAGGAGGGCAATTCACCTGTGATCAGCCTTCCACTCAGTGCTTCCACTTTGCATGACACCCAATCCCTGGTCAATGACTGGCACACGCAGGCTGGGACTCGAGCTCTTAATGGACGGACTGAGCTTGTTGTGATACAGTTGGCTCGCTACCGAGATGATTGCAGCAAGCGTGATGATTACGTGGCTCACCAGCCACGACTCGCCATCCCGACCTTTACCGATGATCATACGACTAGCACGCATCTGCTTTACTTCAGGTTGCAAGCCATTTGTATTCACCTGGGAATGCAAGTCACCTCTGGCCATTATCAGGCAATTTTGTATGATCACTTGAGTGGCCGCTCCTTTCTCACGGATGATAACGTACCCGCATCGATGATTGCGAATGTTTCCGAGATTGAACAATTCCATCGTAGCAGTTATCTTCTCTTCTATGTCATTGGTGATCGTACAGTCGCATAGGTTCAGTTATATCCTTCGCATGCCTTCGGGAGGTTCGGCTCGGGGCAATGCTCGTTTGCGGAGAATGCCAAAGGCATGCCATCCAGAATGGCCGGATGAATATTCATCTGTCTCGGTAACTTCGCTAGGCTTGACGACTCGAGCAGCGCACTCAAAGTCAAAAGCACACATACACAATGTATGTAGATGGATGATGGGTATTAATAGCTTACTCGAGCTGGCACAGCCGTCAGACTCTTGAGACCTGCCAAGCTTTCGAACCCCAATCAAGTCTGCGTAGTTCGATGCTTCCTAAATCGAGAGTCGAAGGGCTTCCACCTGAAATACGCAGAAACCGTTCTAAATTCTGCATAGACGCCCATCCCGAAGCCTACGAACACAATCCCCGAAACCCCCGAAAACTCAACGCCCTAAACCCCCAAAGCCCGCACCCCGAAACCACGAAAACACCCAAAGCCGCAAAGTCCCAAACCCCCCCCCTCCCCCGAACTCGACGTGGAGCCGCTTGCGGAGGAGAAGTTGGAGCTTCTGAAGGACCTCCTGGCTTTGGGTTCATGGTTTCGGGTGTAGTCTTTAGGGTTTAAATAGTTTTTTGGGTACGGGGCCTAGGGTGCGGGGTTTAGGAGACTAAGAAGCCTACCTGTTCAGGGTTCCTTGTCACGAATTCCCTGAATGAGAAGTCCTCAAGAAGGCAGGTCTTTTGTGGTCCAGGTAGGGTTTACGGTTTGGGTTGGGGCTGTAGGGGTTTAAGATTTAATGAGTTCAGAAGAACTACTGGTTTTGCACATTTGGAGATTGACGAGTTTGATGTTTCTTTTCCAGGATTGGAGTACAAGGGTCTTCCAGAAGAGGTTTCTTTAGATTCTTACTTTCCAGGGCCTGGGAGAGCTTTGAGAAGTTGTGCCGCGGAGTGGACCTCGTTGGTTTGGAGTTTAGGATTCTGCTTGACGCTGTGTTCGCTTCGTCTCGTTAAGCGTTCTTCAAGCTCTGTGCCCACTTCGGTTTTTGGGCTTAGGGTGCGGGAGAATTCCGAGCCTCAAGCCCCCAAGCCCTCCAAACCCCGTGCAGAGGTCCGACAAAACTGTGCCTGGCCCCCGCTCCCTGCGCCCTGTCAGCCCGTCAAGCTTTCCAGGAGTTGGAGAAGATCCAGATAGAGGAGGGCAAAGGACGGGCGAGTGAAAAGTCGCTCAGGTTGTGGGGTTTTAGTTCTAGGTGCGGGGTTTTCGGGGTTTAGGGCTCGGGTGCGTTTGTTGGGGTTCTTCAAGGGCTCCCGTAGCGGTGTTGGCCCCAGGTCTGTTCATCAAGCGCCTTTTTCTTCAAAGGGCGGGAGCTAGAGGAACAACTGCTACTGAGAGGATCATGGGACTCAGTAACTAGGGCTACAAGTAAGGTAGCTATACTTATAAGTACTTATAACCCCAATCAAGGTACTTCATAACTACTTACTAAGTCCCATGATCCTCCAAGTACTACAGTCCTTCTCGCATGACCGGTTTTTTTCGTCAGTATAGGTTTACGTCAACCTTTGCTGGACAGGTCCCGGTTTCGGTAGCCTACAAGTCCGTCGCAGGGACTACAAGGCTTATGCCAGAGGTGCTATTTGCTAGCTATCAGAGCACTAGTCCTTTGTCATAGTTGGGTAACATCTTAAATATTTGTGGTTACTTAAACCCAATAAGGAATAAAAATGCACATTTTTAATCCTACTCCAACCATGAACTAGAGTCACTCGTTAAAATGGTGGGAGACACATGTACCCAGGTTAAACTGGATTCCCAGTCCTAGACCCTTCATTCTCTTTGCAATTCAAGCCAGGCAAGCCCGAGGAGGCAATCACCCCCGGCGAGACGGTGACGCGCGAAATCGTGGGTCCGGCTGGGGAGAAAGAGATCGAGGTGGTGAAAGAAGAGGCCAGGGATGACGCTCCGGGTTTTATAGCGGTTCCGAAGTGTTCTATCGGGCACTGTGCTTATGACCATGTTCATCATAACTTGACACGTGCTGTTTCTTAATTTAGCTTCGACTTTGAATGCCTTACGCCCCTAAAAAGTCCTTCCAGGTTCATAGAACTTCATTGAGCGCTTGTGAAACTCTACAGAACCCTTGTAGCAGCCACATAAAGGCACTAAACCTAAGCCCTCAGCCTAAGTCAAGCGCTCTGAATCCAGCCACCAGAAACCCTGCATGTGCCAGGAAGGCGGCAAAGAAGAGGTGGAGGAGGTCAAGGAGGTCCCTCCATCTTCGTGGTGCAGGGGATTGTGTTTTCCGGCCTTGGGAGGTTTTCGTTTTTGGGTTGGTTTAGCTTTTCAGGTTCAGGGTATAAGGTGTCAGGGATGCGGTAACGGGAGGGAGATGCAGGGTCCCAGGTGTCGGGGCCGTGGGCTTGGGCTGAAGGTTCTAGGATTCCCGGGTTACGGATTCAGGCTTTCAGGCTTCACGGCTTTGGATCCAATGAGGGCTTTGCATTCTTCTAAACCCTCAGATCCATGAAACGCTAAAACCATAAGTCCTACTTCTTACACCCCAAGCAATTACACCGAAAAGTTCCACAAACCAAGACCCTGCATCATTACAAACCTAACATGGAGCCCTGCAAGCCCCGATAGCGCTTCCAAAACCCTACACGGCACTCCCCTCTATACTATACTGTACTATAGTATACTTGAATATACTATAATATACTATACTGTACTATAGTATACTTTAATATACTATCATATACTATACTATACTCGAATATTACTCTGAAAAGCCCTAGAAAGCCTCGAGACTTTTTTCAGGAGACGCCCGAGGAAGCGAAGCAGATCAAGGAGAATGGAGGCCTTTGTCCGGATTTTCCGAAAATAGGGGACCCTAATATAGTACCCTGAAAGAGATAGGAACGAGGCCCGTGGTTCGCGGGCTCAAGAATGAACTGGGTGCCCCAGTTGGTTAGCTTTGTGGTGTCCGGGTCGTCGAGTAACTGGTGGGGCCTCGGTTGTCCTGCTCATTGCTCGTCTTCTCTTGTCGTCCTCTCCCTTGCTCTCCTTTCAGGTGCTGCTTTGGGTGCCGGACTTGTGCTGTACCTCTTTCGGGACTCCCTCTTTTGCCGGCCTGTCTTGGCCCCTCAATCTCCGAGCCCGGATTTGGCTCGTCCCTCTGCTCTCCGACTCCGTCCCTATTTGCATGGGAGACAGGGCTCCACCGACTGAGGACCTGTCTGCCGCAATCCACTCTCTATCACAGGCCATCAATCGCCTTTCTTTGGCTGTTGACCGGGATTCTGAGTGGACTTTGGTCACCGAGCCGGCTTCCTCGGGTTCCACCTCTGACCCTAGACCCCCTCGTAGTGGTTGCCCTAGCGCATCTCCGGCCGGAGCCCGACCCCCTGGGACCCTAGACCCCCCTAGGACCCTAGAAACCCGTGTGCCGCCTCCCATTACTCCCTGTTCCTTGTGCGCAGCCTGCGTGCTGCAGACCGCGGACCACGAGGGTCCCGTGCCTGGGTTGCTGGATTTCACGCCGGCCAGGTCTTGACAGGAACGCTCGAGGTTGTGCCTCCCACTCCCCACCTTTCGGTCAGGTCGAACTTCTACATTGTCCTGAGTTTTGGCGACGATCGTGAGCCAGCTGCCTTCAGGAATTTTACTTCCTTCTCCCGGGCCACAGGCAGGCTCAGGGGATCAGGCGTGATTTGCCACGGCTTCCCTACCGAAGGAGAGGCTAGAGTGCACGCGTTGGGAGCCTCGCAGCCCTTCCCTTCGTGGGCATAATGGAGCTGGTGTCCGAATTCCTGGAAGATCCTTATGGTCTAGGGGTGTTGGTTTTATCTTGGCCGCCTACAGCGCCACAGCAATCTTATCTTGCGGTGCCAGTCTTGACAAGGCCTGGGGGTTTTCTTCTCGCCCTACCTTCAGGTGCTCTGACTCCAGTCGAGCTGCAGCCAGGAAACGCGGGTGCAGCCGACAGGCTTGTGGGGCCCTCGAGAGAGCTACAAGTGCCAGACGGAGGAGGGATCCTTGGAGCCTTTGGGTGCGGAGATAAGCGTCCTGGTTGTAGATTTCAACGAGGACATCGGCAGTTGCATCCGCCGCGCCGATCCTGTCACGGATGGAGTGGAGTGCACAGGTTTCCTGCCCGACGGGAGTGTGTTCCCAGATTTCCCACCCCTCCTCCACCGGCCCGGTCGGCGAGCGCCTGGCTTTTTCTCTGCTGTGGAAGAGGAGGAAGACGCCGAGCGGCCTCGCGGGGGAAAGGCAAAGGCAAAGGTTCGTGCGCGACGGGAGCCGGGACAGCCGAAGCGGGTCACGACGGCCCATCTCCAAGAACAGATAGAGCTCTTGACCACCTTGTTGCCGACCCTCTCAAACCAGGTGGCGGGCCTGGCACAAAGGCAGGAGTCTCTGGAGGCGCAGCTAACGGCGAAGACCCCAGCAGGCGCTGGCCCAAAGCCGCATCAGGCACGCTTCATGGCGCCTCAGTCAAAGGGTCCCATGCCACCGGATATGATCCGCTCCCTCACTGGTATGGTCGGGCCGCCGCCCCGCGCTCGAGACCCGCAGCCACAAGCGGAGGATGCGGCTGGCGTTGGGCCCATAGGAGGGAGAGGGCTCGAGCCCGAGGAGGAGGAGATTCTGGAGAACGTCCCTGTAAGGGAGGATCCAATCACGAATGCGGTGCTGGAGCAGTCTCGGGCCTTGAGCCAGCTTGTGCAGCATCTGGTGTCAGCGGACGGGCTGTCCGATCCGCTGTCCCTCGGAGCAGCGGGAAGCTCAGCCCTCAGCACTCGAGGCCCAGCCCGGCGCGAGAGGCTCCAACAGGAGCTCGCAGCCAGGTCGGGAAACTTCCTTCTTCAGGTGGCGCAGCAGGCAAGCGGAGCAGGTCCCCGCTACCCTTTCAGATGCCTACGCCTCCCGGCCTTCCATTTTCACCACCTATATCGAAAGAACAGGCGGTTTTGGGTCGCATCGGGAGGCCGGGCTTATGATGTGGATCCTGGCAAATGTGGCCAATGCCCTGCTTGCCGAAGACCTAAAGGGCGCCTCAGACATGCTGGCATTCTGCATGGTGGCACTGGAACAGAGTGTGCTAGACGGCGGCAAATGGGATGTAGCTTATTTGTTGTGCCTTCTCGAGGACCCGCCGGCCTCGATTTTTGCTGCCCGTCCTCCGTCACAGAACCCTCGCCTGAGGGCTTTCGGGCCGCTGTGTCCACAAGTGTGGGCCACGACTGCCATGGCTTTTGTAAAAGAGATCGACGCCCTGGCAACCCGCCGTGCGGAAGCTTCAGCAAGCACAGCCAAGCCAAAGCAAGGGGAGACGGAGCCTCCAAAGAATCCCCGCCGCCGCTTCCCGCGAAAGCCGAAGGATGGTCAGGCCTAGGCGGGACCCGCCGGTGTGGAGCGCCACATGGGTTCTCCAATGCATCCAAAAAGAGCTCAGAATTTTCAGCAGCTGCTGCTCAGCCTGCCGGGGGTGCTAAGGGGCCGTTTGAATCTCGCCCCGGTTGCAGGTAGTGGTTTAGGCCCGACTGACCCCCCTAAGCCCGAAGAGCCTTCCGAGCAGCGTCTGTTTTCTTTTGTGGCCTGGGTGAACGGCCTAGTGCCCCGTATATTACATACCAAGGTGCCGTTTGCTGCCGCCTTGCGTCAATCTTTGCACATCGGGTGTGGGCGTGATGCCCCCCCAAACGCTTTGTTCCCGCTCCCTGTCCCTTTTCCAGGCATCTTTGGCTGCCGTCGTGGTCTTTCTGGTCGCGAGAGAAAGAGGCAGGCCCGCAGGAGGATGGTGCATATAATAGTTGTGGCGCTCAACTACATGCATGCCGGCCGCATGCCCACGCCCATCCACTTGTTGCGGAGACGGCCCAATCCTGCGCAGCAGCAAGCCTTCCAGCAGATTGAGTCGTTCGTGCAGGCGTTCGGTGCGGTGTCTTTCAAAGCTGAGGATGCCGGGCGCCGTTCTCGCGAATTGGTTGCAAGTTTGGGCCGCCCTCTCGTCCGAGGGGCCCGCCGCTGATCCATACTCCTGCGTTTTTCCTGGCTTCTCGCAGGAGGATGATGTGGATGCCTACGGCGGTGCCACGAGCCCTAAAAAGGGAGCGGCCGAATTGGCCTTGGCCTTTCGGTACTCAGAAGCCTCAATTCCGCCGAGCGGTTCCATGAGCACGGTCGAATTGGCCTTCCAGTACTCAGAAGCCTCAATTCCGCCGAGCTCACTTGAGGGCCCTGCTACCCCGGACAACGGCCTTTACGCCTCCGCTGACCGGTCTGAAAACCCGGATCTCGGAAGGGAGCTCCCTGCGGAAAGGCCGGACTTCTCACCCTATGGGCCTCTAAACGCCGCCCGGCTGAAACTTTCAGGCACCCACTGGGGTATCTTCCTCACAGCCTTGCCCTGCCCCACCTCGAGCCAGACTGCATCTTCCATGGGGCTGAGTGCCCACCTGATGCAAGGCCGGACTGCAGCCGCGAGAGCCCCGATCTCTTGCTCACATCTGGAGCCGCCAGGGCTTACTTCACCTTGAGGAAAAGGGGCTCCCAGATGGGCAGGGCCACCTGTATGTCAGGATCTTCAACGCCAGGAAAAATGCCACCACAGACAGACAAATAGGAGACAGACGGGCAAGGAATTTTGCCGAGACTCCTCTGCGTGTGGCGTCAAGTGGCCTCCCCACAGGCACCGCTCTGCTTGGGTTTTATGCAGATGCCAGGTCCGAGTACATTGCAGTCACGGTCACGGACAGGCGGGACTTCTATCATCAAATCATCAGATGTGGGCCTCTACCTCCCGAGCGAGAACCAACATCCTGTACCCTCCCGTCGCTGTGGAGTCCCTCGCTGGGTCGAGTGCCGTCGCCGAGCTGCTAGCTCGAACCTCCGCTGCCATACCCAGCCGTCGCCGACCTCATGCTTCCTGTGCCTTCGGAGGATCGACCCTGACTGGGAGGAGGTCCCTTCGACTGCCGATCAACCTGTCGGTGCCTCTCCTGTTGCTTCGCCCTCCCGTCCCCTTGGACTGAGCTTTGCTTTCATTGAGATCGGTTTTGGAGCGACGGCGGTTGCCGATAGCATGCGGAGTCGGGGCTGGAACGTGGGACCCAACCTGCATCCATCTGTCGCGCCGGCCTACGACCTGACTTCAGGCCCCGCCTTGGGTTGGCTCTTGCATCTGGTTGAGTCGGGCCGACTTGAGTCAATCATGCTCCGCCCTTCCGCCTCTTCCAGGGCCTTCGAAGGCGGTCCAGGGCCGAACGCTCCTTAGGCGCAGCCTTCCGAGCACTTCTGATTGCATCGCTGTGTCACAGTTGCGGGGTGATCTTTGTACTGCTTCAGCCTGCCAGCAGTTTGCTTGCCAAAACGCCCTCTTGGTGGGCCCTTTCACGAAAAACGGGGAGTCCGTGAGATTCTCCTTGGCGAGACACCTCCCAGCCACGGGAGCCCGAAACTTAGGGCGCTTGTTTTCGGCACACCTCTCGAAAGGGCATCGGCTCACGCCTCCTCGGGCAGTGCCTTTTCGGACCCAGCCGACGGGGGCCAGCAAGACGGCTTGCTTCCTCAAAGGAGTTTCCCAAATGTCGGTGCAAATCTTGCTGAAGAGATCGCGGCCGACCTTGAGGCAGCGATCGTTGGCAGGCTGAGGGTCCGTCAGAGACTCGACATTGAGGCTGGAGGTTTGGAAAACGCCTGGGTCAATGATCTACAAAGTGGGACCTCGAGAAAGCTTGGACCTGGCCTCGGCCTGTCCACATCAATATCCTCGAAACTTCCACCTATGGGCGACTCTTAAAGCGGCTCGCAGCGCAAGGAGGAAACCTCCGCTTCGCCTCGCTGTCTCCAGGTGCGCCATCTCTAAAGGCAGGAGCTCCTCAGCTGCACTCGCTCAGCACTGCCCCGTGTACGGCGCTGGGCGTCCGGCTGGGTTCGCCTTGTCCTGCTTCTCGGCTTCCGTCCCCCGTCTACCGAGCCTTCGGGGCAGCGGTATGCCACCTGGTCTTTTAGGCTCTACTGCCGAGCCTCAACCGATTTCGACTCTACCTTGGGGTATCCCGGCGAAGGTCCTGGTGCTCTGCTCCCCTCTTTTGTCCTGTGTCTCTCCTGTCTGGTCGTCTGTCAGATCCCTTGCTGCCATGGAATGCCGCCTGACGTGCCGCCACTGCTTCAGCCCAGGAACGCAGCTGACCGAGCACGCCAATCGCGGCGAGAAGGCTTTTATCTGACTACGGCGAGACACGTCGAGCAAACCACAAGGAAACAACGTGAGAAGCTATGGGGCGAATTCACCACCTGGCTCCAGGACACTGGGATTGGGCTAGACGTCGTTGACTCTGCAGGTGTCCTCGACATCGACAGTCTGAATGCAGTCCTCTCACGTTTTGGCAGGGAGCTGTTTGCATCGGGGAGGCCATATGGCCATTTCTCTGAGACAGTTAACGTGGTTTCGGCAAAGCTGCCGAAGGTACGCAGGTTACTTCAGCCTACCTGGGATATCGCCTTCAACTGGCTCCGTCGTGAGCCCCACATGCACCATCATGCTCTGCCTTGGCAGATCCTTTTGGGCATGCTGACGACGTGCCTTATCTGGGGCTGGCCAAGGGTCGCCGGCGTACTCGCACTGGCCTGGGGAGGCCTTGCCAGGATTGGCGAGGTCCTCGCAGCCAGGCGAAGGGACCTTGTTTTGCCACAAGACATTGAAGAAACTGCGTCCTTTGCTCTGCTCTCAGTACTTGAGCCAAAGACCAGGAACCGAGCAGCCAGACACCAAGCGCTTCGCTTAGACCAACCCGACCTCCTCGAGCTTGTAACCTTTACTTTGGGAGACCTCGCCCCTGGGGCGATGCTGTGGCCTATGTCGGGTCAGTCTTTGCGAAACCGCTTCAAGCAACTTGTTGCCGCTCTCGACTTGAACGTCCCGGGCAACAAAAAGGAGCTCGACCTCGGCAGCCTTAGAGCAGGCGGGGCAACGTGGCTGATGCAAGTTTCTGAAGACAGCGAGCTTGTACGCCGTAGAGGAAGGTGGCTCAACCACAAGATCATGGAGATCTACGTACAGGAGGTGACGGCCGTCTTGTTTCTACCGTTGCTGCGTCACGAGGTCAAGCAGACAATTTTTCGGCTCATGCACTCCTTCCCCCACGTCGTGGAGGCGGCTCGGAGCCTGCATGCTTCAGGAGTGCCATCGAGCAAATGGTTTTTCTTCTTCAGCCGTGGTTATGGCGATCGCCCGCGGTAAGTGGGGATTGGGTGGAGGCGGAAGGGCCACGAAGTGGCCATGCGCTACCTGTGCACACTGCAAGCATGTGCAAAAGGAGCGAGTACGAGGGCTGAGTTCCTGAAAGAGATAGGAACGAGGCCCGTGGTTCGCGGGCTCAAGAACCCGCCCTCCCGCCCGCCATCCACGGCGGAAGGGCCACGAAGTGGCCATGCGCTACCTGTGCACACTGCAAGCATGTGCAAAAGGAGCGAGTACGAGGGCTGAGTTCCTAAATAATAGGATCCTTCCCCAAAATAAGGCACCCGCAATTTTCGGAAACTCCCGTTTGACTAGGGTGTCGAGGTGTATGTTACATTGTTAACATGATATGGGACCAAGCGGGGAATAAGTACAATGTGGTTACAGAGAAATTGACCTCTATATCGGGAGTCTAGTGCCTTTAGATTTTAGGGATCAGCCTGATGTTTTGTTCAGTTTCCAGATTCAAAGCTTAGAGTTCAGGGTTCAGGACTTGGGCTTTCGAGCCCAGGCAGGAGTTCTCGGACCTTCATACCCCAAAGTCCTGCAGCTGATGGCATGATTTTAGGTTCAAAGCTAGGGACGCCTGGGCTTGGGGGCGAAGTCTAGTGAACAATGAAAGAGGAAAGAGCGGCTGTGCTAAGCCCCAAATGGGAGGTTTGGGGTCCTTACAATAAGGATACTACAATTTGGGCTACTATATGAGGGTCCCCCATTTTCGGAAACACCCAAATCTTGCACCCAAAGCCCGCTCAAATGCTCAAATCCTGAAGCTAAGGGGATGGGGATCCAGAGAACTAGAAGAGAACTGAGCCCTCAAAGCCCACAGCCGCAGAGATTCCAAAATGCTTTCATCAAGCAATGTAGCATAATCTAGCCTTCATTGTATTAATATCCCTCAAATTAGGGATATTGAAGACTCTGGGCTCTCGAAGTATTCCACAGATGATGCGTGTTGCGTATCCTGACCCCCCACTTCTACATGTTTCGACCTTGATACCTGCCCTTCGCCAACACAAAAGCATCATGAAAACTGGGTCCTCTGGTTCGAAATGACATACGCCCGATGTGCTCCAAACCTGAACTGTAAGTCCTAAACCCGAAGCGCTACCACCTGCTCTAGAATAGCCGGGCTGCATTGCGCGCGCGCGAGCTGCGTTTCAGTACTTGGAGGTTCATGGGTAGTTTTCGCTGGAGTTATAAATCCCCTACTATGGGTTATAAGTATAGTTACCCTACTTATAACCCTACTTATAACCCTACATAACCCTACTTATAACTACCCAGGAACCTCCAAGTATCCTTTGGGGAGACGTAGGGTTCTTCAGGTTCCGCACTGCCTTTGACACTTGATAGGTTGCAGCTGTGGGGTTCCCTAAAGCCTTAAATCCTATAGTAACCCCTCTACTTAGAGGATCATGGGACTTAGTAAGTATGGTTATACGTACCTTACTTGGGGTTATAAGTACTTATAAGTGCAGTTACCTTAATTATAACCACAGTTACTAAGTCCCATGATCCTCCAAGTAGTATTCCTGATAGTAGCCCTTGCACTAACCCTAAGCCCTTTAAAATCTATGGAATGGGGTGCAACATGCAACAGGGCTACTTTTTTCCGGCTGTTTCCCGGAGGCGAAGAGCCAAAGAGCTCACCTCCCACACTTTGGAACCAAGTTCAAGAGACTTAAAGCAAGAATTGAGGGTTTAGGGTTTGCTGTTTGCTTGTTTACGCAGGGCCACGCATGAGAGGATCTTGTACCCTGCTTTCGCACATTGAGCTAGACCGTTCTGCAGGGCAGATCGTGTCCCCGCCGCCCGCCCCGCCACCGGAGGTCCAGGAGCCTGGTGTGGGAAGGGCAGGCTTGCGAGACGTAAGGAACGTGTTTTGGTGTCGAGTTTTCGGAGGAACCCTAAATCCTAAGCCTCTAAGAAACTAACTCTCGGGCCGCCAGCTGCTTTCGGCCGGTTCGCCAAACTCGAGATGCCTGCAGGGCTTGGGATAGGGTCTTCGGGTGACGGCGGTGACACTCACATGAAGCTCCCGTCTTTCAACCTCCAAACGGCAATACGCCAAAACCCCAAAACATCAGCCCTCCTCAAGAACAAGCCCAAACCCCAAAACAACAGCCCGAGCAGAAACACAAAGCCGTTTTTTTGGACCCAAGCAGGAGGCTGAGGCTGAGATGGGTGGGGATGGTGGTTACTATGGGCCCGGTGGGCCAATGGGCTGCTCGGCAAAAGAAGGGTAGTGATCGTAATAACGCGAAGATAGGGTAAGCGGGAGTTGTGTGTCAATAGCCTCAAGTCTCATGAGCAATCTGCTACCAGTACTACTGCTACTGCTACTGCTGCTGCTGCTGCTGCTTCTACTGCTACCACCGCCACCGCCACCGCTGTCGCCACCACTGCCGCCACGACGACGACGACTACTACCAATTAATACTACTGCTACTACTACTACGATGGCGACTACTACTGCTACGTACTAGTGCTAGTACTTGTGCACTGTCATCAGCACTCGTACCAGTCCTGCTGCTGTTTCCGCTGCTGCTGCTGCTGGTGCTGCTGCTACTAGTACAACTTTTACCACCACTTTCTTCACTACTGCTGGTACTTGCGTTTGTGCGAGAATTTGTACTAGTTAGTACAGGCGCTCGTACTCGATTTTGAATTAGGTGTTGCATGCATGCTAGCAGCTAGCATTTGCGCGGTTCGAGTGCTGTACCAGATACGAATTGATGAAATACTATTACGGCAATGCCGGTGGTTGCTATTACCTGCATACACTATTGCTTCCATAAGTTGTGTCACTACCACGTCGTTTCTGTCTTGTCGGAGCTTAAAATGGTGTTTTGTTTAAGGTATTGTGTTTCGAACCTGGATCTCGATTTGGGCACAAGGTTTCCAAAGATTTCTGGGAATGAGGGCACACCCAGAAGTGGGGATGTTTGAGACCCTACTTGGAAGGGCGGGGACTTGGTAAGTAGGTTATAAGTAGAGTTATAAGTACCCTAAATGGAGTTACCCCAATTATAACCCTACTTATAACCTACTTACTAAGTCCCCTGCCCTTCCAAGTAGAAGCCTGAAGATTACATCCCAGACCTGGAGGCCCGGAGCCCTGAACCCCGAAGCCAAAGCAAAGACCCTATTCCGGTGCGGTTGATCTGGGGGACTGAATTTAAGCAAACGGTACTCGTAGTGTTTTTGGGATGTTTTTGTGGGGTGCCCTGATCCACTCATGTAGAGTGCGCAGCAACCCTGGTCTAGTTCGAGGTTTCGCTTAGGCCTGAAACGTTTACGAACCCCCACCCCCAACAAGCCCTGTCATACCCCTAAGCCTTGCCAAATTCGCGAAGAACTCCGGAGGAGGAGCACCGGAGCCGGTGAAGTGCCCGCCCTGTGTGGAGCTCAGGATTTAGGATTCGGGAGCAGGGTAGGGTTTGTTTCGGGTCGCAAGGCTTAGCCCCTGGCCCGCTTTGTCCAGCCTCACTCTTGGCGCGTCTGATCAGTAGGCTCCTTATTATCTGCTTCTTTGCAGCCTTCCGAGCATTAGATGGTAAGAAGTAAACCGCCAAAACCGAGAGCAGAGCCCGCTAGAGTAGGCAAATGGCGAGAACCCCAAATCTGGAATCCCCGGACCCTAAATCCTGGACCCCAAAACCCCGGACCCTGAACCCAAACCAGAAGCTGTCACTTAAGTCACCAGAACAAGGAAAGCACCATGATTTACTCTAGATCCCGACTCTGGTACCTTGAAATGTTCCCCTTAACAAGAACCGAGAGAATTCCCTAAGCCCTAAACCCCTAAACCCCTAAACCCTAAACCCTTAAACCCTTAAACCCTAAACCCTAAACCCTAAACCCTTAATCCTAAACCCTAAACCCTAAACCCTAAACCCACTAAGCCCTAAACCCTAAAACCCTAAACCCTAAAGCCCTAAACCCTAAACCCACTAAGCCCTAAACCCTAAAACCCTAAACCCTAAAGCCCTAAACCCTAAACCCACTAAGCCCTAAACCCTAAAACCTAAAGCCCTAAACCCTAAACCCACTAAGCCCTAAACCCTAAAACCCTAAACCCACTAAGCCCTAAACCCTAAAGCCCTAAGCCCTAAACCCTAAAACCCTAAAGCCCTAAATCCCCAAAGCCCTAAACCCACTAAGCCCCCCCCCAAGACCCGAGAGCCTTCGAGGTCCCCCGCTCCCCAAAGCAAGGGAGCGGTTGTTGATGGTCTCAGCGGAGGACTGCTTAGAGGATGAGAGAGTTAGGGTTCCCTTAAAGGGGATCTATAGGGGCTTATAGGGTTCCTTTAAAGGGATTGCATGCTTAGAGGATCATGGGACTTAGTAACTGTGGTTATAATTCAGGTAACTGTACTTAGAAATGCTTATAGCCCCAATTAAGGTACTTATAACCATACTTACTAAGTCCCATGATCCGCCAAGTGTGGGAGCGGCGTATACCCAGAGACTCCAAGATCCCTTAGAAACATTCCTTAAAGTATGGTGGGATCCCAAATATGTTTTGAGGCATATTCCCCAATTAAGGGATATTGGAGTGCCTGGGTATTATGAGGTCTTTTTTGCGCAGCTCTTGTCGTCCAGGCTGCAGGATTTGTGTAGACAGGCTTCTTTATGGGTGATGGTTTAGGGGTTGGGGTTCGGGGGTCTTGAAGTTTAGGCTTTGGTGCTAAGGTTGAGGGTTTTGGGGTTGTGGATCAGGGAATGAGGGTGGAGCGAAGGAAAGCCAGGAGTAAAGGGACCTAACCGCGAGTGGAACAGGGCCCTTTTGTGGACTATAGCCTCCACTTACCGTACTTGCATCATGATTTTGGTGGAGACTGAATTATTACCAGTACTATTTGTGGTCTTCCTCATCATATACTTACAGCATATAATGAGCCCCAAAACTCTATTCTTGAATAATTAGGCCCCTATATGAAGCCTTCAGTGAGTCCCGAAGCTTTGAGCTAGAGCCCGAGCAACCTGAAGCCTTGAATCCGAGACTGCATGGCCCAAATCCCAAATCCCCAAACCTAGCGGTTTAAGATTCAGGCTCAAGGTTCGGGGGTTCGGGTTTGGGCTTTCGAATGAAGGGTTTAGGAAGCCCAAATCCCAACCCCGATAATACCAAATCCCGAAGCACTGATCGCCAAAGCGGAACGGTCTTCAACCTGGAAGACTCTCTACACCCGACGCCAAGTCCGCTTTTGGCTGGCATATTCCTAGATGGTTCGAAACGTAAACGCTAACCCTTACAGGGCTTGGACGATGCTTCGAAGTGCAGGACGAGCCACCGGGCAAAGCTCCCAAAGTGGAGGTCGATGTGACGGAGTCCGCGGAGGCGAGTTCCCTTTGTTTCTAGGGAGGGTTTTCATTCAATCGAGTTGTAGGGTTACATAAACCCTTCATAACGGGTTTCACTAAGGCTATGGGCCAGGGGTTCAGGGTTTTTCGGGCGGCCTGTGTAGGGTCAGTGATACGCTGTCGGCAGCTTCAAGTTCAAGTTTGCTCTTGTTGGCCTGGAAAGCTGGAAAGCACACGTTTGCGCCATGAGTTCGTGGAACCAGCTGCCGAAACTCTGGGCATCTCAGCTTCTGGGATTTGAAACCGTTGTAAAGCTTTTTTCGGCCTCAATATCGATTTGTCCCAGCACAAGCAGCTGAAGGGCTCTGGACCCAGCTCCAGCATAAGGGTCCTTGGGTCCTTGGGCGTAGGGAGTAGACCTTCACCCCTAGAGCCAGAAGCCTGTGCTGCATGCTGGGACTCCCTGCGACCTGAACCGGAGCTGACAGATGCGGTGTGGAAGGCTGTTTTGGGTTTCAAAGGCCCCTAGGAAGGTGCAGGTGAGCGTGTCAAGGATTTTGGGTGATCTTGAAGCTTTCCGCCAGGTGCCACAGCAGACGTTTCTCTTCGCACCACCCGCCGCGTCGGTGAAGAACGTGAGGCATTCGAACACCTGGAGTCCCTGCGCTAGGTCCTAGGTTAGTTACTGTCAGTTCTGTAGGATTCTGGGGTTTCGGGTTTTGGGGTTTTCCAGGGAGCAGCCCCCTGGCCTGAAATCCTACGCTGTACTTGAAGGCACCGGTAGCGAGACGTAGGGATGCAAATCTTAGCTCAGCGATCCCTACATTTGACCAAAACCCCCTCGAGCCCCAAACCGGAAACTCTAAACCTGAAGCCCCAAACCCTATAAACCCGACAGGCCCGAAACCCGTAAACCCCCAAATCCTAAAGCCCTAAAGCCCTACAGCCTGCGATTTGTGCTGCTTGAGTGCTGGCGGGCTGCGGTAAGGGCACTCGGCTAGCTAGGGGGTCTTCAAGGGTGAAGCTTCCTCTCCTGACCCCTGGGTCTTCTGGATATAGCATCGGATATTGCAGGCGGAAAAAGGAGCTTTAAAGAAACACCCTAAAACCCCCAAGTCCCCAAATCCCCTCAACCCCTGAGCCGCCCCCCAAACAAAAAAAACCCAACACCCCCGAGCCTGAAATCCACTCCACCCCATGAGCTCCTCAGGCTGAAGATGCCCGCGCCACAGAGGCCCGAGGGTTCCTTCGGAAAGAGACTTTTAAGATAATGGATCTAGAGGCTTCCTTTGTGGCCCCAAGGAATCTACAGGGTTCCTTTAAGGGATCTTTAGAGTTCCTTTAAGGAATCTACAGGGTTCCTTTAAGGGATCTTTAGGGTTCCTTTAAGGAATCTACAGGGTTCCTGAAAGGGTTACTGCGACAAGGGTTAGTGTCCTATCGGACTTTTGGGGTTTCCTTTAGGGGTTTTGGGTTCCTTTAGGGGTTTTGGGTTCCTTTAGGTGTTTAGGGTTCCTTGAGGGGTTTTGGGTTCCTTTAGGGGTTTTGGGTTCCTTTAGGTGTTGAGGGTTCCTTGAGGGGTTTTGGGTTCCTTCAGGGGTTTTGGGTTCCTTTAGGTGTTTAGGGTTCCTTGAGGGGTTTTGGGTTCCTTTAGGGGTTTTGGGTGTCTCAAAAAAGGTGTTTAGGGTTCCTTTAACATGTTTAAGGGTGCCTTGAAGGGGGGTTGCAAGGGTTGTGTCCAGGGTTCCTTTGGCGGTTCTGTTAAGGGTTCCTTTGCGGGTTCAGGGTTTTGGGGGTTTACGGCTTCTATGGGTTCTACCAACCTTTAGCCTCGCCAGCCTTCAGAGTTGGAGTAGGGCTTTAGCTTCTATTCTCATGGGGCTCTAAACTTCGATGTTTGGGCTAAACGCATGGGCATGAAGAATTAGACTACGCTTTTTGGGATGACATGCCATTGCTAAGCCTTCAAACCTCCGTAGGCCTTGAGATAAGCTTGATGTCGTGAGGCTTGTTTCCCTGGATACGGCGGGCGATGACCATGTGCAGTGGGAAATGCCGCCTCACACGCCAGGCTTGGAGGTACAGGGTGGGGTGTTTCGGGCCCTCTTCTGCTGGTTAGACTCGTAGCCCAGGAGGGGATCTACATGTTCATTGCATCAGCAGGCTAAACCCTAAACCCCTAAACCCGTAAACCCTAAACAGGACAAACCATCCAAAACCTAGAAAAGGCTTGTGCTCGCGAGAACACGGACCCTTGGATCGTAGATCCAGACACAGCGTCGGTTTCGGGCTTGTAATTCAGGTGGTTTTAGACTGTTCGGGTTGGGGTTGCGTTTTAGGGTCTGGAGGATTTAGGCCAATAGGCCCAAAAGCCTTGGGCGAAGCACCATGAAGTGTCAAGCCTTGAAAGCACCTTGAGGCGTTGATGACATGAAAGTCACGATGCGGATTCAAGTTCTATGTGCACCACAAGTAGCATGTTTCCAGGCATTAGCAAAGCAGCCGCGCCTGCAAGCCATATGTCGGAATCACCGGCACTCTTCTAGGATCACCCCAGCCAGACACCAACAACCTTTCCGTAACGCCTAACGGCATCACTGAGAGTCTTCAAGAGACTTAAGTCCCTTTTCGAACCTCGGAGGTCACGCGCTTTCCGTGGACCCGGTTGGCAGATTGGTTCAACCCCCTGTTAAACGAACCATAGGACTGGTCCTGAAGGAAGGACTTCGAGGTGTTCGGAAGGGTCACTCAAAGTACACCAAATCCGACTCAACTCACAGGCTTGATGATTGGTTCGAACTCCACCTCCCTGGCAGGCTGGGGCCTCACATGCTAGGTTTACAGCCTTCTCCAACCAGGGCTCCTCTAGACTCGTTGGACGCCATCAGGCTTTCCTGCAGTCGGAAGCTGTTGCCGAAGACGATTAAGAAGATCTTGGCTGTGGGTTCCTGTAAAGTAACTACCCTTAGCAGTATGTGGCCCCAAATTAGGGTCCCCTCGAAAAAAGAGGTTTCCAGAGACCTTCACTGTCAGATGCTTGCGTTGACTTGGTTTCTGGTGCCTCGAGCTTCAGGGAGTCGAGATTGCAGAGATGTTGAACCATCGAGAACAGGGCAAGCGTGAAGGTTCCCTACAGTCTATCCCTAAACCCCTAAACCCCAAACCCTAAACCCCAAACCATAAACCCTAAACCGTAAGTGCTCCGATACCCTGAGCCTGAGAGGAAAGAGCCCCTGAATCCTAATCGTGAGACTTGCCTTCCTTCGCGCTTTTCGGCAGAAAAAAACTTCCACTTTCAAGGCTTTTCAGGTAGGGTTTAGGGTTAAGGGTTTAAAGTTTAAGGGTGTAGGGTTTAAGGTTTAGGGATAGATTCGGGGTCTCCGGGTCTCGGTTTTCGGACCTGGACGACGAGTTTGGGGCTTCGGTCCTCGGCCTCAGGTTCAAGGTTGGGACCTCGAAGCCAAAGCCATAGGCCGTAGGCCCCGAATCTATCCCTAAACCTTAAACCCTAAACCCTTAAACCCTACAATTCGAAACCCTAAACCCTGAAGCCCGAAACTCTAAACCTTAAGCCCTAAACCCTAAAACCCTACAGATCGGGCAAAACCCTACAGATCGGGCAGGAGGAAAAAGGCGTAAATAAAACACCCTAAAACCCTAAACCCTAAACCCGGAACCCGGGAATGTAGGGCTCCTATGTGGAGGTGGCCTCTTGGATGAGGAGGTCGTGGATGAGAACGAAGTGCCCGAAGAGTCGGGATCTCAAGTGTCCTCGGGCTTTCGGTTAGGTCTTTAGGGGTTAGGGCTGAGGGGCCTTAGGAGTTGGAGGATGTTAGCGTTTTGCGTTTGGTACCGTCAGCTGCGACCCTGTTATTGATTTGGAGGGCCTTGTCGCCGTCATCTTGATTCTCGTCTTCAGCCTCCCTCGTCGGAAGACTGTTCACCGACGATTAGTAAGGTCACTGAGACAAGGTCTTTGGTAGCATCACCAAAGAAGTCTCGGCACATCCCTTTCTCGTTTCCTCCACGTGCTTCTCGTGTACTCTTGTCGGATAACTGAGAGCTTGCGACTGCTCCACCGCAGTTCCCTGGGAAGCCCGCATCTTGAAGCCGAAGTCATAGACAAATGTCAGCAAGGAGAGTGTGAACGTAGCAATGGCAAGACAAGTATGCAGGATGGTTATCATGACTTCAGCCGGACCACCCTAAACCCTAAACCCTCATCCGGTGAAAAACCCTGTGGTGGAAGACAGCACTCGCGACTTTCTTCCCAGACCTCTGCGAGACTTCCGAGGTACGACGGCGAGCAGCCGCCGACACAGGAAGAGATTATGGAGGCAGTTGGCTTAGGTTTTAACTTCGGGGTCGGGGACCTTGAGAGTTCAGGGCTTTGGAGGGGGGTGGTCTGTGGCATTTTTGTTCGAAGACTTCGGGGGCGTCTTCAGCCTCCTTCGGGCACTCAGAATCTTTCGGGTTCACCCCCCGGCAAAGTCGGACTTCAGAGATGTCGGTTTTTCAGGTTTGCAGCGGGGGAAGTGAGGTTTGGGAAGTTGATTCTGTGGCAGATGGGAAGGTTTGGCAAGAGTGAGGCGTTTCGATCTACATCCGGCATAAATCTCGTGTCTAGGATCCATGGTTTCGACAAATTCTGGCAGTGGCTTTGAATTTCTGTGCGCCACCCTCAAAGTAGGGGATGCCTATTCGGCGTCCGTAAGCTTCTCCACAGCAGTCTAAGGAACCCTGAAATCCCGACAGCCTCGAAGCTCTTGGTAGCGATCGAGGATGGAGTAGCAGAATTCATCACCAAACTTCTTCCGACACAGAAAGCTCTTCAGGTTCGCTTTTGGACATTATGTTTAAGTGTTTGGGGCATTGCGTGCGGGTGAAGCGTAGATCCAAATTGATGGTTCCGGTTTCTGAAAATCCCTACTTCCCCCCAACTACCTAATCTGAAGCCTCCCAAACCCGAAGCCTTGCACGCAAAACCATGTAAATCTCCTAGATCTTGAAGCCCTGCAAATCCCCCAAGCACAGACCCGTCAAACCCGTAGGCTCCTAAGCCTGAATATGGAATGCGCCCCCTGCCTGCAGGCGCAGCGAGGTGGCCACGCATTTGGGAAGATGTGACCTGGATGAGTTATCCTGCACCTAAGCCTTATCCTAACCTGGAGTTCACAACAAGGGGTGCTAAGCCCAACCCGAGTCTGGAGAGCCTGAAGCCCCCCTGCACCTATCGGTTTACGGCGAACTTCCTTGTATCTTGTTTCATGCCTGGTATGGAGGCCGGAATGTTGGAGCTAGAGTTCTGTACAGGAGCCCTTGTAGGAACCCACTCTTAAGGTTAAGGAGCCCGTAGAGGGCGGCCTCTGAGCTCACAGAGCGCATCCCGAGGATGGACGTGCAGCAGCAGACGCTTGGACGGCAAAGCTGAACCTAAGCGCTCCTTGGAGGTTCATGGGTAGTTATAAGGGCTCCTTTAAGGGTCCCTTTAACGGGATCTAGAGGGATTCCTGTAAGGGTATAGGGTTTAAGGCCTACTTGGAGGTTCATGGGTAGTTATAAGTAGGGTTTTTACCTAAGGTAACTATACTTATAACCCATCTTAGGTTGGGACTTATAACCCACTTATAACTACCCATGAACCTCCAAGTACTTGGAGGTTCATGGGTAGCAACTGCGACGCGACGAAGAATAACGACGACAAGCTAGATGGGAGTTTCCGAAAATTAGGGGTACCTGGGTCCTTATAATAAGGATGCTACTATTCAGTGTAATATATAAGGGTCCCCGATTTTCGGAAACTGCCAGATGCTCATTCCGCAGACGTTTAGGTGAACCCGGCCTGTATGTTCGAGCACAGAGCTGAAAGATGATCAGCGATACGGTAGGCCAAAGCCTGGTGTCTATGAGGATCTCCCATAGTTATTTCGCTGCCGAACTAGAAAAACTACTGCACCGCGCCCAGTCTATTTATTCAGACCATGGTAGGATAAGGATCTCTGTCAGGGGCATCTTCTGCCTGCTGCCATTCGCGTTTGGGACAAGCTTCGACCCGCACTCGAGGGGTCCGCGTCGCACGGCTCTCAGTGAAAACTCCGACGGATTCTGTTTGGGTTTGTGGAGTTTGGGGTTTTGGGTCTCTGGCTTGGGGGCAGTTGGCGCTCACCGTGGTGTTTCTGGTGCCGGCCGAGTTTTGTTAACCATGCGCAGCTAGCCTGCCTCGTTCAAGATGTCACCTACACGGTCGGCGAACCAACATCATTGAAAGTGCAATCCCCTCCATTCCCCTCTTAAGATTCATGCATCGGCGTGCATTTCCCAAGAAACCGACTGCACGTCTTCAATCCTTACGAGTCCGGTAAGTCGACATTCTGGGCTTCAAAGCCGCCTGAGAGTCTTTACCTAGGCTCACTTGGAGGTTCATGGGTAGTTATAAGTAGGGTTATAAGTAGGGCAACTATACTTATAGCCCATTTTGGCGGACAACGGAGGTGCAAAGTATTGCCAGATTAGCAGCAATGCCGCCAGCGAAAACAGGAAAGGTGGACTTTGTTTGACCTGAGCAGGCAGACCAGGTCAGAGCCTCTCGTGATGGGTTATAATGGGTATATAATGGCTATATGAATAGTATATACCTAGGGGTCCTTATTAAGGGGTGGCTTGTCCGTCTTCGACGGCTTGCCGCACTCAAGCCGAAGAATCAGCGAGGCTCTGGCTGCGAAAGATTTGGTCACAGCTTCCATTGACGTTCGAAAATCCCACGGACGACGCGAATGCACAGAACATTCCGGAAGGAGCTGGGTTGACAATGTTTCTGGAGCATCTGGCATCTCTGGAGAAAGACTCCATCCTCTGGCTGGCTCCGTTAAAACCCCACTTATAACTACCCATGAACCTCCAAGTAGGCCCTAAACCCTATACCCTTATAGAATCCCTATAGATGCCTTCAAAGGGACCCTTAAAGGACCCCGTATAACTTCCCATGAACCTCCAAGCACGCCCTTGAAGCCTCCAGTTGGCGGCACCCTAATTTTCAAGAACCTCGTAGCTAAGAGACTAGAAAAAGCAGCGAAAGGTGGAGCCCTTAAGCCAGCGGTTGACGACCTAAACAACGAACCCTGAGCCCTGCGCTTGACGTACCCTAACCCCTAAACCCTCAAAGGAGCCTGTACCCTAAACGCTCAACTTCCACCCTCTTGGCTTCCGAGGTCGTGCTGGCGACACTTTCCTGTGACGTGCTGATGATGGGTGAGGGTGTCGGGTTTCCACCTGTGAACCCAGGGACCCAGAGTTCTGAGTTTGACGCCTCAGCCCTGAACCCAGTTTGAGATGAGGTGAGATTTGGGACTAGACTGTACCCAGTGCTTCACCCGTTCGACGTGAGGAGGCTTCACAGGACCCTCTGGGGTTCACTGAGTCTCGATCGATGAGCGACCCAGAACAAAAGCCTGATTCCCGAAAGACCGTGAAGCTTGTGGAGATGCCGGCAGTGTACTTGGTGTATATGATGCCCCAAAGCCCTACTCTGATAATTGAGGCCCCTAGAGGGCGATATGAGAGCCTTCTCTCGTCGCCTTGAGCCCATGCCATCTTCTGGCACAAAGGCCTGCATACGAGACGCGTGCCGGCGGGCCAGTTTCACAAAAGCTTGCGCTCCCAGCCACGTGGTTTTCGCTTCCATGTTTGTAGGAGCAGCTTGAAACAGAGGGTAGAAGGAGGTCGTGAAGGAAATGGCAATAGTATAAATCTTTGCAGATCTTATCTGGAAGAGTTCAAAGGGAGGTCGATAAGGGAACGAAAATGCCGCAACGTAACTCCTGCAGATCCTGGCTGGCAATTTTGCGTTTCTTGGTGCCCCGTAGCAAGGGTCCCAGTATGTGCTCTACTAAGATTGTGCCGCCCTTGTGAAAGCACTGTGCCCGTTTTACCATATTGTGGGACATCCCACGCAGGTCCTGTGATTCATGTCCATGCAGCTGTACTTTGCGATAGTATGCCATACTACAGTGTCCAAGCAGAAGCAGCCTGGTCTTTCTGTTCAAGCTCCCGGACTGCTCATCCAAATCTGCAGGGTTTCGGGATTGCACAAGCTAGGCAGAGACGTCTAAGGCATCGCTCCTTGACCGAATCCCCATGCCCCTGAACCCTGAACCTCTATACTCCAAGTTGCAGGCCCTGAACCATAAGCCCTAAACCCTTCACGCCTGGCTCGCAGCAATTGGTTCTAGCGCTTGCGGACCAGCACCATCAACGAACAAGACGATTACAGTACTCCCGACACGACTACCAGAACCTAAACACGGAACCCCTCACCCTAAACACCAAATCCCCACGACTCCCCACATCCCTGACCCATAAACTCCTAACCCTAAGTGCCATACCTTCAGCCCCAAACCCAGCAAAACCTCACGCCCAACATCCTTAGCCGACCCTCGAAGATCTCTGTAAAGGAGCCCTTTAAAGGAGCCTCGTAAAGGAACCCTCAACTCCTCCCTTTATTGAAAGGACCCCTTATAGGATGTCGGCGTGTTCATGCTTCGATGGCTGCTTTGCTTTCGCATCGAAACCCGGTCATCGAGTCGCGTTTTTTAAGCATAGGGTTGCAAAGTTCATGTTTCAGGGTTTAGGGTTCAGGGTTTAGAGTTCAGGGTTCAGGGTTTGGGGTAAAGGTTCTTATGTGTTAAATCTTGCAAGAGGTCTGAACCTTCCCTGAAACATCCCAACCCTAAATCCTCGTGCCTAACCCAAAACCTTCATTTTTCAATCATGGATGACACATTTCGACTGTCAGGCTAATGCCAATTCCGGACTAACAACCCCCCTCAGACGATAGTCGGACGGAGCTTCCTCGACCCCCCCCATGCCGAGCCCCGTTTGCTTCTGCACAAAACTTAGAGACTAGGTGGTATCAGTGAAATGCAAGGGGAGCCGCCGTTTGTGTTAACTGGGTTCCAGGAGGTCACCCGAAGCTTTGCCCGAGGAGCGAGTGGAGGGATGTAGGTCTTGAGGTTTCAGAGCCTTGGCAATCGGCCCTTACGAAGGAATTGCTTGGACCCGAATATACCATACGATAGTCCTTTATTGACAACATGTTGTGGGGGGTATTGACTGAAGGTATGCCTTTAGTTTGAAAGCATCAGAGTGGTGCGATCTTGTAGGCATGCGTAGCGGTACACTACAAGCAGTGCTGCAAGGATTTCAATTTCGGATGGGGTATTCAAAAAAGAACTGGTATTGAAAGTGTTAACTTCCTAAGCCCTAAAAATTTGAAGCCTAAGTCGTAGAGTCGTAGACGAACCCAAACCCTTACTGGAGCCGTCGATTCCAAAGCAACCATAGATTTGTAGGACGAAGCAGATTCAGATGCTCAAGGTATCTGAGGCTTCTGGCGTCGGAGGTGTTAGCAAAGACCGCTTTGGGCCTACTGAGGGCTGCGGGTGGACGGTTTCGGGAGTTTGTTGCTGTTGCAGGGGCTTGTAGCTGCAAAGCATGGAGTTTGTAGCGTGCTTCAGGGCGCAAGGCTAACCTTGGGTGCGAGCTTTTACATTCTTCAGATCTGACATCCTTGAATGAAGACTGTTCGGGACTGACCCCCGCAAGCATACCCCAACCCGAATCACGAGAGACAGGAACCGTGGACCTGTTGAGACCGGCACCCAAGACAGTGTGTCTCGATGGCAGGTGCGCCACCTCCAACAGCTGCAGCACCAATCTGTCCGATCCCAAGAAAGATGCAATCCTCAAGTAGCCTGCACCCCAAGTCTATCTGAGTCTATCTCCACATCCGTGGTAGTTGGCTGAGCAGCTAAGAGGGGGGTAAACCTCAAACACCTAAGCAAAGGGCAACCTCACCCCATCGGATCCTCAATCCCAGATTGACTGTTTCAGATGTGCTTGGTTTGTATTTTCCAGCTCGGTTGCTGTTCTTTTGGATTGAAAGCTGAATTGATGTTGCATGTGCCAAAAATTTTCTGGTAAATACTTCGCATCTGACTGCAGAATCAAAACCGTTCGTCGCAGGCATGCTTCTCGAAGAGATCGGTTTCGAAGTTGCCACGTTCAACAAAGCCCTTAGCACATGTGTAGAATGTCGTCTTGAACTCCTGATCCTAGTGTGAACCCGAGACCCAAAGATCCAGAACCCGACACACAGACCCCACATCCTCTGGAAGCTGCCATGAGCTGCGACCGGTTCGCCCGACCAGCTGCGGCTGGCTTGCTCCTTGCAATTCCTTTCACGTTTCTCTTGGCCTGGTACTGGGACCAGGCATCGATATGATCATCCGCACCACTCTTGCTCGTATTCGTAGCATGGGGAAGAGAATGATGCTGCTGATGATGATGACGATGATGGTGATGGTGGCGACTGCCGCGATGATGGTATGACGGTGGTGATGTTGATGATGCCAATGAAAATCATGTTAGCTATACTGATATTAAGCCGATGATGACACTGCTGCTCAAAGTAATGATGGTGAGGATGTTGACGGCTGCCCGTGCTTCTGATGGTGGAGACGTTGGATGATGACGACTGTAGCCGCAACCGTACTGTAATGTAGGATATTGGCGATGGCAGTGTTTGCAAACAGGGTGACGACGATGATGACCACATTGATGTTGAGTTGATGTAGACGATGATGTTGATGTTGGTGTTGTGCTGGCTATGATGCCGACAGTGATGATGCGTCAGTTTTGGGGATGGTACTGATGCTGACAAGGGTGCCGGTTTTCACGAGGATGGGGTTGATGCTAATATTGGTGATGGTGGCGATGTGTGTTTTTGGTCATGATGGTCTGATGGTCATGGTGTTCTTGGCTCTGATGCTGGCGGCTGTTGCTGCAGCTGCTACATAATCTGTTGATGTTGCTGTGAGCTGTTGTGGTTGTCGTCGTTTTGGTTGAGCGACCAGGCTTCGGTCATCGGCTTCGTCCCTGCCCTGCATGACCACAGCAACACGACGAGGCATCCTACGAGGCATACTCCGCGCAAGGGCCGCAAGGGCCGCAAGGGCCGGATAAGAGGGATTCCTTTGGTGTACGTGTGGTTCTGTGGCGACACACTGGTTGATGAGGAGAACAAAGTGGCCTGGAACATTTCAGGGCCTTGCGTTGTCCAAGACTACTTTTATCGGACCCTGGCTGTAAGCTTGCTACACGTCCCAACGGTGGTGCTACTCACCGACCCGTCTCTGCGGCCAAAATTCGAGGCAAGATTACCGGCCTTTGCACGAAAAGGCCTTCGTCTCGAGGACTACCTGCAGTATGCAGACGCGAAGTTTTTGAAGCTCCGATCGCTCTACGTACAGAAGCTGGACATGACAGCCAGCACGTGGTTGGGCGGCTGCTGCCGCGGCAACAAAGAGCCTTTCGAAATGTTCAATGTTCTGAACTACTATGTCCTCCGTGCCTGGATGGAGGAAGAGGACGTCCCGTACGCAGCATATGCAGAGGCCGATGTTGCTGTAATCGTCCCGCCGTACCTCCCGAGAAAGTGTCAGAGTGAGATCACCTGGCGATCCCGGTGGGATGCTAACAAGGAGTGGCAAGCATTCACATACAGTGCTCTGGGATCTATGGGCGGCGTGCTCAGTTTAGATGTGCTCAACGATTGGACTGATTTCGATATCGCCTTATTTGAGGATTATATATGGCTCCGATACGCCATCCAGAAGCACTTGTTTTCAGGCATCAACCAAATGAGCACTTGGTATTTCTATGCCATGGGCAGCCTGGACACGGAGGGGCTGCCGTGGTCAGATGGTGAGCCCTGGGTTCTGCAGTATGTTCGGTTTCCGCCCAACTTCACACGACAAGAGCTCCATGTGCCACCGCCACCGCCTGATTCTGACTGGGTAACCTTGCCTGAATATCGGATGCCGCCCACGAAGCGCTACCGCATCTGCAATGGATACTATCCCACGCAAGGACATCTGATCGACTCCGGCCACGGCTGGAATGGGCGGAACTACAGCTGTTGCCACGTTAGGACCCCTGGTGGGAAGGTGGAGGTGGTCCACAGCGAATCCCTGAACAGGTCCATCCTCCGGGCCGTGGTCGACAACTTCACCTTGCGCAATCTCCACTTCCAAGGCAGCTCCAAGCCTTTTATTCCTAAACTCTTTGCTCCTTTGTTCCGGGTGTACGAGGGCTTCAACTTCTCAGTCGCCGTAGAGCCGCCGCTGGCAGTCCGGTGATCGCCCCCGCTTTTCAACCGATGTGGTCGGGATGGTCGGGAGCGCATCCCTCACGCGCCAGCTAGGCCAACAGCGCTCATCCTCGAGCATCGCGTCCCGTCACGCCGGCCGGTTGGGTCTGGAATATTGCTGCCTCTTGAGAGGAGCACCCAGGGCTCATAAAGCAGGCCGGGCCAGACCTGTTAAACTCTGACTGCTGGTTGCTTCCGCAGTTGCAGGCCACACTGGTGCTGTTTCGGCTCCCGGATCTAGACCATACTGGACCCTGCCGTGGAAGCTGCCGAAAAAGGCTCGCCAAGCCCAGGAAAGGCTTGTCTGGTCAAACAAAGTCCAGGGTTTCTGTTATTTGGTGCCTTTTTGAACGGAGTTGGGGAAAAGAGAGTATGGGAAGCACTACGAGAGGGAATCCCTCCCCTTCCTTCGCTTGAACAGTTCAGGGCCGAGGTCTGGTAGTTAGGGACGTTAAACCCCCAACCCTCCCAGCCGCAGACACGTCCTTTCTCCATGAACCCGAGAGTTTGAATCCGAGATGCGTGCGTTTTAAACTCCAAACGCAAGGCGCGGCAGATCCCGCCTCTGCAGCGGCTGAGCCAAGCCCCTCCCCCTCGAAGCCCCCGCTGAGCCTCGAGGTGGGGCGTAATGTGCTGAAATCAACTGGAGCAGGGGTTGGGGGTGTAAGACGTAAGAGCTGTGTAGTAGGGGTTATGAACAAGGGGTTGAATCAAGATTTTTTTTGTTTGTGTGTGTGCCCACCCCAAGATCTCAACCCCAATATCCAACCCTCGGCACCTAGGAAGGATCCCCAAGCCTAATACACCCCCCCGTGCGATAGTTCAACATCGGCTAGGGCATCCTTGCAGACATTGAGTTTGAGTTTCGGGTGAAGTGTTGTGACTCTAATGCAAGCAGAGCATGTACCTCGCGATTCTGTCGCTTTTCCGTGACTTGTCAGAACGGTTGGCTTTGTATTCACTCTTCTGTTCGTGGGGTCTTTCTTGGTGTCTTTGCTGACGTCTCCGTGCTTTGCTTTACAGGCATCAGCGTATCTCGCATGTCTCCTCAAGCCTTGCAGCTTGTTGCATCTGCATGTTCTGCCCATTATCAAGCACGCAGAGCAATTCGTGATTTGATGCAGAACAAAACAGCACTATGAATGGCGACCCAGACAGTCGCAACATTTGAAGCGAATTATGTCCAAAACATGATTATAGTTTTCCCGATATGTTAAGATGTGATTCGCTGCATTGGCCAAACTCAGGTGTTCTCTGGTATGCCAATTTGGCATGCTTATGAACCCGTCGATGCTTCCGTAGATCATCTAGAAAACCCAACAAACATCTGCATAACCCATATAGAAGCCGTGTAAGGTGCTTATAGACCCTCTAGGCCCTTGCTTGAAACACTGCCATCGCAAACTTTTCGAAGAACCCACCTTCAGGGTCAAAGGGTTACTTTATATAAAGGGATCCTTACAGGAGCCCCTGTTTCGGTCGCGAGGCGCGCATCGCTGCGCGCCAGGAGGACACAGAAACCCTGGAGATTTTGACCTCTGTGCTGAGGCCACCGCTTCTTGGGTTTTGGGTTTAGGGTTTGCGGTCTCGGGTGTTCCTAAAGGACCAAATTTCAAGAATCTACGGTTCGTTTTAGGGGAATGCTCAGAACTTGGGGTTTATTTATGGGGAGTTTGTCCAAGGCTTTTGTACGTATATGGAGTTTCAGGGTGTGTGTGACGGTTTACGGGTTGTCGGGGATGAAGCTGCGAAATTAAGCTTCGAGCTTCTATGAGTTCTACCAGGGCTTTACGGGAGGAAAAACAAAACGGCCAACTGGGGATACCTGAAAGGTATCCTTGTCGCGATGATTGTCGTGTTTAAGCTCTCTGCTAGGGGCCCCTCGTTCTGGTTTTATGTCCGGGACTTATGGACAGACATTCTACTATAGCCACTCCGGGGACAAGAAGCAACGCAATTTTGGGTTCTCGCACTATTTCGAAGAAAAACGGGTAATGGCAGTTTAGTTCTGCCTTGAGGCGGCATCTGCAGTTCGGCTGTTGTGTGTCAACAGTATAGTATAGATTGCCAAGTGTATGTTTCATGTCTGATGTTTGGTATGTCTACCGACTCTGCAAGTCCAGGCATGTCACTGCCCTATTTGATCTCTCTGCCTTTTGCCAAATGCACCTTTCGATTCTGCATGTTGTGACGTTGCCCCCCCCACATCCAAAACGCCCACTCCTAAACCGAAAACCCCAAACCCTAACCCCTGCGACCACAAGACCTTCAACACTCTGAGTTGACACGGCTCGGGGATGATCCGCCGGCAGATGGCTGGTTCATGGGGTTTCCGGGCTTCGGGTTTAGGAGCTTACTGGCTGAGTTGCGCAAGAAGTAGTCTGGAAAAGGCGAGCCCGTGCGATAGGCCCACTATACTTGAAAAAGCCCTTACACTGGAAAAATCCAAGCCTCAAAACCTACACTCTTAATGTTCTGCGCCCTGCTTTTGCACAAAGGCGTTCGATTTCCGGCACGGACGAGCAGGGCCGCACTCTGCTCTTCTATGCCGTGCGCGGGAACCGCGACGACTCTGGCAAGGAGCCCCAGCCACCAAATTGGAATCATGCGCCCTAACTTTAAGTTAGCGGACGAAACTGAAGAAGCCTCTCAACCGCGAGAGTATGTGTTGTCGGGTGTATCGTAGGGTTTTGGTGAAAGCACATACGGTTCCTTGCGTTGTTGTTTGTAAATCTGGAGCCCTCTGCGAGCGAAGGCAGGCTGCTCCGAAGATGATCGTGATGATGTTATTGTGGCGCTGCCGTGGTGGTGGCGCAGGTGGTGCTGGTATGTTGCTCTTGTTGTCGTTGTTGCGGTTGTTGTTGTTGTTGGTGGCGGCGGCGGGCGTGGTTGGTGGTGGTGGTGGTGGTGGTGGCGGTGGCGGTGGCGGTGGCGGTGGCGGCGGCGGTGGCGGCGGTGGTGGTGTGGTCATCGACGCTGTCTTGGTTGTTCTGAGCACGCACACGGAATTAGGAGTGCTTGTTTCCGATAGCCACATGCGTGAAGCAGGAGAAATGCGCTGCTTGTTATTGTTCCTTGAATGAAGGGGCAGAGTGGGTAGACACGTCTCTTTTTGTTGAGCACCCCCAAACAGATTTAGCACTCCCAACCTTTGAACAAACCCAAAAACAAACCAACAGCCAAACCCAGACACCCCAATCCTAAACTCCCTAAACCCCGAACCCGAAGACTGTTGTTCCCAGGCGCCGCGCAGATCTCCAAGACTGCCGTTGCAAAAGCTGCCCTGGCTGCCCTGGCAGGCCTTTGGGGCTTAAAGAGGGTTCCTTGGCAGGCTTCTTGAGAGCTCCAGACTTACTAGGTGGCTTTGTGAGAGGCTTCGTAAGATAGGTTATTCTAGGGGCCAGGGTATGCTCAGCAGACACGACGTGTCTGCAGGGTTTCTGGAGGGTTGACTCTGGGAGCGGAGGGTCTCCGAAACGTTTTTGCTGCGCTGCTTGCATCTGGGAGTTTCCGAAAATAGGGGATCCTAATATGGTACCCTACCAGTAAATAGTAGGATCCTTATTGTAAGGGCCCAACATAAGGTACCCCTAAGTCTCGGAAACTTCCTTCTGGCTTCAGGACCAGATGCTTTGCGGTTTCGCTGAGTTGCTGCGGGGGGAAGGGGGGGTTGGGCGGCTCGGGAGTTTCAGGGCGCGGTCCTGAATCCGAAACCTGTCACTATGTCGTCTTGTGGGGTTTCGTCTCGTTTCTGTGCTTTGTTTTTGCAGACGCCTGTTTGCATGCTTACGAACTCTAGGGCAGTTGGGTCTGTTTTGGTTTTCAGGCGCGGGGAGATCACCCTGAACCCATGAGCGCTGAATGAATTGAAACCCTGGCAAAACTCTTTCAGACGGGAAGCCTTTGTAAGCCTGTACACCCCGGACCCTTGCAAAGCCTGAACCTTGAACCCGTCAACCCTAAACCCTAGGCTCCTTTCTTGTTTACGAGCCCGTAGTGTAAGTTGTAATGGCAAACCTTACGGTTTCATGGCTATGTGAACCCAGAAAGCGAAGCAAAACATAAGGAGACGCGACAACATCGTGATCAGGTTCTCAGGTGATGGACGCAGCACCACATTATCTGGTCCAGAGGTCCGCATAGGGGTTTCCGACAGCGTCCTTGTGGCAAACATGCTTGTGATTGGGGTCTACATGTGGGCTTCTTGTTTTGTCGAAGCCTTCCTTCAATTTTTTACAGGCTACTAGTTGGCTGGTTTCTCCAAGGGTTCTACATTCCATGAGCTTTTTGCCCGCACCACAAAATCCGGAAAGCCCTGCTCTGATCATTCGTGCTTGAAAGAACCCTAAATTAGCGGGTGCACCAAAGACGAAAATTGCATGTCTTGTTTGTAATCCTTAGCTAGTGACTCTAGTGAGTTTTGGTGAAGATATGCCGACAACCTGGCTTTTGAACTTCAATCCTTTCTGCTGTCCTGTTGCTCTTTCTTCCCTTTCTTCTTCGTCGCTTCCCTGAAACGTTGTGTTGCTCGCCCTTTGTGCATTGTGGATGGCTTTGGTCCCAGGTCAGTTGCAGTGGTGGTGGTGGTGGTGGTGGTGGTGGTGGTGGTGGTGCAGCGGTGCAGTGGTGGGGAAGGTGGTTGATTGTGATGTCAATGGTGGTGGTGGTGGTGCTGCTGCTGCTGCTGCCGCTGCTGCCGCTGATGATGATAAAGTTGTTGTGATCGGTGATGATGATGATGATATGATGGCCATCGTGGTCTTCAGTACTGGCAAGGGTTGTGGACGACTGGTGTAGAGTTGGTCAGCGACGAGAG
The DNA here is from genome assembly GCA_905221615.1 of Symbiodinium sp. CCMP2592. Classification (NCBI taxonomy): domain Eukaryota; class Dinophyceae; order Suessiales; family Symbiodiniaceae; genus Symbiodinium; species Symbiodinium sp. CCMP2592. The sequence continues at coordinate 818,960 of CAJNDT010000990.1, forward strand.
AAGAGGACGAACAGAAGGGTGCTCCAAAACCCAGTGCCGAGGGTTCAGGCAGTCAACACACCCTAGACCTTAAACCCCAAGCCGTAAACCTTACACCCCGGCCCTTCAGAAGCCCTCCGATCTCATGTGAAAGGCGGAACTTCGACGTGAACTTTCAGGCAAAGCTATTCTTGACTAAGCATATAAATAAAACCTCGGGTTGACGGATGGCTTAGGTTCGAGTGCTAAGTGCTTCGAACCGCGTCGTTTCAATCCTAGTCCTTTCTGGTTTCAGTATGGTGTACTTCACAACCGCGCTAGTCGCGCGGGCCGCAATCCCCCTTGCAACTTGAACCAGAAAAAGCGTAGAATCGAATAGCTAACCCGGGACGTTCCCACGACCACTCTTGAAGCTTTGCAAAGCCCACAGGCTTGAAACCCCAAGCCCTGTGCTTGTGTCACGAAGCATCGTCACTGCTGCCTTCGGGATCGTCATAGTCGTCGTCATTGACGTGGCCATCATCATCATCATCATCATCGCAGTTGCCATCATCACCATCATTATCGGTAGCAGCTGAATATAAGCACGGTGTGGCTACCATAACAATAGTAGAGACCAAATCCGGGGTGGCACTGTTGGAGCGAGGATTATGGTTCTCACTACTTTCGCAGTGTTGATGTTTGCTTCTGTCACCGCTGTGTTGAGTTGTTTTTTGGTTGATGTTATGTTTATGTTGGCGACTCTCTACTTTAGTGCTTTCCATGTTTCAAACTTTCCCACGGGCATTCTGCCCTAAACCAAACCCTGCTTACCCTGATCAATGGACATAGCTTTGCGCTAGTCCGTCATCAGAATTTCTTCAAATCATTGCGAGGTCCTTCTCTTCTTCTACAGTATGCCAACCTGATTGCTAAGACTAGGAAGAATGACACGCATAACCCGTATTCCGTATTACCAATGTGACGAACCATGTGCCGTTGTATGATGGATCACATTAGTGAGTGTTGCAACTATCGTTTACGACGATGCGAATTGCAATGGTTGTTCTTCTCATCGGTGGTTGTTGAATCATTGTCGACCTGGAAATAGGTTTTATGTTCTCACTGCCACTGATGTTCTTCTTGTTGCTGTTAACATTGTCTTTCGGGTTCTGATGCTCAGTCTCCTTATGCTCGCTCCTCTCATCATTACGAGTCTGTCGCTCCTATATCCCGAGTGACCCAAATCCAAACCCCGATACCCAAACGTCAAACCCCAAGCCCTAAAAAACCTCGATGCCCTAAACCCGCGCATCCTTAAGCCTTAAACAACTCCAAGCGCTAAAACCCTTAATTCAAAAAGCCCCTTAAAGCCTTGACTCTTGAACCTCAAGCCCTAAATCCCATACCCGGAACCTGGGGTCCTTGCTGCAGGTAGCAAGCTCGGGTCTGACTCCTCTCATGGAGGCCTTAGAGGGTTTTACGACATCGGGCTTATGGTACTAGGGTTTTTAGGGTGAGGGTTTTGGGAGATCCGTTCGGGTCTACGATTCAGGGTTCAGGGTGTAGGGTCCCAGCGTTCAAGGATCCAACAGAGTATAACGCTCCTGGTTTGGTGTGTCCGGTCCTTTTCCCTACAGCCTTTACTATCATTCCATATCCCTAAACCCTTTACTATCATGGGTTCTTCTCGGCTTTCGTGGCTGTGGCTTCAGGCACCAAGACTAAGACTGCCATGATCGGGTCTAAGAGACGGCTTGCATCCATGAGTATAGCTGGCTCGAGTGCTACTGACCACGACGTCGTCCCGATGTTTTTGCAGCCGTTTTGATCATTGATCTGTCGTTGCCCCATGGTTCTCCCTGTGCTGGACTTTTACCTGGACCCCCTTGCAGGCTGTAGCTCACCCAGCCTTGCCAGGCACCTCACTTCCGAGTTCTCCTAAGGCACCGTACACCAACCCCTCCCTAAACTATGTTCATAGAGGGATCAGATACAAAAACAGACAAAAAGCAAGATAGATAAGTAAGAACATATTCACATACATGCACTCATTGAACGGTGTTGTAAAAACACACACACACACACACACACACACACACACACACACACACACACACACACACACACACACACACACACACACACACACACACACACACACACACACACACACACACACACACACACACACACACACACACACACACACACACACACACACACACACACACACACACACACACACACACACACACACACACACACACACACACACACACACACACACACACACACACACACACACACACACACACACACACACACACACACACACACACACACACACACACACACACACACACACACACACACACACACACACACACACACACACACACACACACACACACACACACACACACACACACACACACACACACACACACACACACACACACACACACACACACACACACACACACACACACACACACACACACACACACACACACACACACACACACACACACACACACACACACACACACACACACACACACACACACACACACACACACACACACACACACACACACACACACACACACACACACACACACACACACACACACACACACACACACACACACACACACACACACACACACACACACACACACACACACACACACACACACACACACACACACACACACACACACACACACACACACACACACACACACACACACACACACACACACCACACACACACCACACACACACACACACACACACACACACACACACACACACACACACACACACACACACACACACACACACACACACACACACACACACACACACACACACACACACACACACACACACACACACACACACACACACACATATATATACACACACATATGTAGATATGTATGTACATATGTATTTAAGTTTTTAGATGCATTTATATGTCTATTTAAAACTTTTACTATTGCGTATATATATATATATATGTGTATGGGCACCCTTCTTTGTTGATGGGCTTAATGATAAGGCCCCCCCGCAACGGTTGATTCCGTTACCATCGTCACGGTTGCTTTCAGGCTTTGGGCTTGTGTTACCCTAAACCCCCAAACCCCCAAAGCCCCTAAACCCCAAAAGCCCCTAAACCCTAAACCCCTGAACCCTAAACCCAAAAAGCCCCTAAACCCTGAACCCTCGAGATGTGAGGCGACTCGCTTCGGCAACGCTGAGGCAAGCAGGGCTTTAAGGTCTTGCGGGTGGAGGCTCTGTTTGGAGTCTCGTATACCCAAAAGGGAGTTTCGGGGTCCTTATATGAAGGATTCTGCTGTTTAGGGTACTGTATTAGGATCCCCCCCAAACCCCCAAAACCCAAAACCACTAAACCCTGAACCCTGCCCTCTGATGGCTCTGGGACTCTTGTGGGTGTCAACTCGAAGAGTTGAGAGCTGAAAAAGATCCTGAGAGCTTGAGGAGCACTAAGAAGCCCTGACCCCTGAACCGGTTACCCAGAACGCCGGGAACCCTAAGACGCCCTGAAGCTCAACTGGCTTGGTGCAGGGTTGAAGATGAAGGTGTTCCTTCGCTCGGAAGCGTTATGGACACTGGGTTGTTAAGTCATGTTACGAGCACGAAGCAGTATGAAGTAGACGGACCGGTGTTTGCAGAACGTGTCTCCCTCCACCCTCTTCGTGTTGGGCCCTCACACATCTTCGCGTGTTTTTTTTGGGCCGCCCTGCATCTTCGGTTTTCCACTCTCAAGTGGCTGTCCCTCTCCCTTCTGATTTGTTTGCTATGTTCGAGCGGGCAACCAAGCGGTCCTTGGCCGCGTGTTGCAAAGTTGCACTTCGCAATACCTTTCTTGGATATCAGCCCAGTCGCCCAAAACCCTAAACGTAAACCCTGAACTTCCAACTCTAGGATCCTTATTATGAGGACTTGAGCATACCTCAAAAGAAGAACCCAACTTTTCAAGAAAAGCCCACCGATGTTTTGTGCAGGCTGTTGAGGTCCTCCTGTCTCTGCGAGCCGATCCGAGCCTGAAGGATACTGCAGGCGACTTTGGGTTCGATGACTTTGGGTTTAGGTTTAGGGTTTAGGGTTTAGGGTTCAGGGTTTAGGGTTTAGGGATCAGGGTTTAGGGTTCCGAGGTTGAGATTTTAGATGACTACACCACTATTGCCACTACTATAGTTAATAGCCTGATTGTCATGGTTCTGCAGCTTTTTCGGGGTAACTCTAAGCACGCTCTGTCAATATGGCAGGTGGGTATGAGAGTTTCGCAAAATATTGGTTATAAGTATAGTTACCCTACATATAACTACGCATGAACCTCCAAGTACGGTTATGACAGATTTAACCGCAAGATCCTATTCTACCGCAGCCCACCCAAACCGTACCACGCGCACGCCCCGTAGGACACATGAAGCCCACCACCACCTCTGAACACTATCAGCCCGAAATGACGAACACCTTCAAACACCCTCATCCCTACACCATGAAGCCGAAACTCCCGAAACCTTCAAAATAGCAATCCTTCGACCGTAAACGCCAAGCAGACAGCACAACCCCAAACCCTAAACCAGGCCTGACGGCGCTGGACATCGCCAAGTCGCGGTTGCCAGCGTACTTGGAGTTCAAGGAGACGGATAACCTCGGTTTCGATCATAAGACTAACAAAAAGTAACTTCTACATCAGCCTCATCTCTGCTTAACCAGAGTGATGGTAATGCAACGAGGGGTAGCGAGACTTGTGCTTTCTGTCTGTCTCGTAGAGCTGGTACTAACCTGAACCCTATACTCTAAAGCCGAGGCCCTAAGCACAAAAACCGTTGACCCTGTGAAACCCCTGTGCAACCCTGTAGAGCACTTCGGAACCTGTGTAAAACCCGTCGAAAACCTTGCAATCCTTCCTAAACAACTTGGCAGAAGTGCCGCAAGAAGTGCTGTACACCACCGAAAAAGAGTCTCATCAGGAGATGCAGTGTTCGGAGGACCGATGGCCTGCGGTGAAGGCCTTCACTCGGTCCATGCTACAGAACAGCTTCGGGATTAGGGGTTTAGGGTGTGCTAGTTTGGTTTTTTCGGTGGGGAGGGGGAAGGAGTGGGATTCTGCTTTGTTTCGATACTATGCTGGTGTTGTCGGGGTTCCATGGCTGTTGCAGGGTTTGGCGATCGAGGGTTTGTGGTCTAGGGCTTACCATGCCGTGTTTTCATACTCTGTCGCTGTTCTGTTGTTGTTGTTGATGATGCTGGTGTATTACGCGTGCACATGGGCCTGGCATTTGACTTCAAGGTTTTACCGGCTAAGGCATTGGAAGTACAGAACGCTTTGTGCAGATCAAGAGACCCAGAACATGGGTCGAACAGCAGGATCGCTGAAGCAGGAGCCGACAAACGCCATCAGCGAGAAGCCTGCCACGTGCGCCAAGCCGGAAACGCATGCCAGGAGTTTGTCGACCGGGATCGAGACCGCGTCGCTGCGCTATTAGAGCGTGTCGCTGGGTAGTGCAGAAAAGTGTTGCGAGGCCGGGAGTGTTGCCTTAACCCCAGATCGCGAAGTCAGCAGAGATAAGCCGCCGAGAGCAACTATGTGTTTTGTTTTTTCAGGGTGCCCGTGTAGGGTTTCAGATAGAGGACTTAGCTTGTAGCCTTTGGGCTCAGGCGGAATTGCCACTCTTGGGGTCAGTTACCGCTTGAGCTGGAAGCACGAAATTGTCGTTGGCAGTGGTCCGTGTATTGGTAGAGGCAGTGGCAGCGGTGGTGGTAGTGGCAGTGGTAGTGGTCGTGGTCGTGGTAGTGGTGGTGGTCTTAGTGGTAGTAGCAGCCGCAGCAGTGGTAGTAGTAGTGGTAGTAGTAGTAGTAGTAGTAGTAGTAGTAGTAGTAGTAGTAGTAGTAGTAGTAGTTATAGTAGTAGTAGTAGCAGTGGTAGCAGTAGTAGTAGTAGTAGTAGTAGTAGTAGTAGTAGTAGTAGTAGTAGTAGTAGTAGTAGTAGTAGTACTAGTACTAGTACTAGTACTAGTACTAGTACTAGTCCTAGTCCTAGTACTAGTACTAGTACTAGTAGTAAGTAGACCAAAAGCCATGAGCTCTGCCTCCCAAACCCTGAACCATATGTCAAATCCCGGTAATTTCAATCTGGTGCAAGCGATTGGTCATGCCATGACTTGGGAATCATAATATGCTGATAGATGCTAATAGTGTAACTTCTCCACAACTGTGGCTGAATCACCCAGGCCTCTACAATATATTTGGGTTTAGGGTTCGGGGCGTTAGCTTGGTGTCCTATTCTAAGTGTGGTAGTAGTCAGCTGATGCAGTTTATACCCCAAGCGACGCACTGAATCGCGAAACCCTGGAGCCCTGAAGCCTAAACGGCCTTTTCGGACCCTGACCCCCAGTTATTGTTGCCGCGCCACACCCAACAGAACCGGCTAGAGTGGAGATGCGTGGGTGGATTCAGGGCTGCCTGCCTGCACTGTGAATTGACGAGCCATTTCAGGTGGAGTTCCTTAAGAGGTCTCCTTCCAGAAAGACCCGGCGAGTCCTAAAGCCACAGCCCAAGCATGTGAAATCCTCAGCCTACAACCCCAGGCCAGCGAAAGCCCATAACCTGGACTGGTAACCCCGAACTCCTGAACCCCCGAGCCTTGCAGCCTGAAGCCTAAGTGCCAAAACCCTAAAATGAAACTCCTTGAGCCAAATCCTTCCAAGCCTCTAGATGGCCCTCATGACCCTTGCAGAGCACTGAAAGGAACTCCTAGTCTCAGACAAACCCTCATAGAAGCATAAAAACCCCTCTAAAGAATCCTTGCAAGAACTCCTACGTTACAGATCACTACGAGAGCTGTTAAAGATCCTCTCTCACACTTCAACATGGTGAATTATTTTTATTAAAACTTATGTTTCAACATGGTGAATTGTTTTGATAAAGACATTCTTATAACAAAACGACCCTTACGCATCAACATGGCATCAAGCCCGCGCCGTGGCGGCACAAAAGACCGGCGCGCCCAGCTGAGCCGCGCAGGGGGCCCCAGCTCCCGGGGTTTTGGGAGGATTTGAAGCAAGGGTTTTTTTCAGGGTTCCGACCGAGGATTTTTAGGAATTTTCGGGGTTCCGAGGATTTTTAGGATTTCTCGGGGTTCGGCAGATTTTTTTAGGATTTTGGGTGTCTTTTCGTGGTGGTATGCCATTTTGGGATTTGGGTTTTTTGGGGTTTTGGTCTGAGATTCGTGATTTGAGTGCAGTGATTACGGCTCGAGGTTCTCAGACCTAAACCCAAGGATGACTTTAAGGCTTGAAGCATCAGGGGGCATAGTAAGTAGGGTGGTTAAAACTCGGGTCATTTCATGTTTAAGTATGGAGAGCCCAATTCCGGTACTTATAGCCATACTTATAACTAGCCATGAGGCGCTTGTTGTTGTGACCCGATATACTTGGAGGTTCATGGGTGGTTATAAATGGGCGTATAAGTCCCTAATATGGGTTTTAAGTATAGTTACCCTACTTATAACCCTCATTGCTACCCATGAACCTCCAAGTACCCTGAGAAGGCATGCTGCAAGTCCCTGGAGCTTCCAAATGGCCGAAACAACCCGAGCCCAATACCCCTTAGTTGAGGAATTTAGCGGCTTAGCTCCTAAGATGCAGCCCCTTATAACTTAAGGTATATTCCTTAGTTCATAATATGCAGCCCCTCATAACTTCAGGTGTGTTCCTTCGTTCACAATATGCAGCTTGTAACTTAAAGTATACTCCCTCATTCATAACATGCAGCCCCTCATAATTGAAGGTTTTTCCCTTAAATTACGGGGTATTGTTCTCTCAGGCAACCTTCAGGTGCAGTCGCGGGTTCAAGGGCCAGGGCTGACCGGGTGTACCGGGTGGGCTTTCGGGAGTTCTTTGCAGGTTGGGGTTTTAGGAGCCCGAACCCTAAACCCTAAACCATTCCCTTTGCAGGTTGGGGTTTTAGGAGTCCTGATGTTCCAAAACATTCAACCCCAAGTCCTGAGCACAATAAAGAAATCCTTCCGCAAGGAACTGGTGCGAGCCCTGGAGACCAAGGATGCGACCAAGCTGACGCCAACACAGGAACGGGAGGCAGGGAGGGCTTTTGAGGTGTAGGGTTTTCAGCTAGACGCTTAGGATTTCGATGAATGACCGTGGTCCGGGAAAATCAAGTCCAGATGCTCGAGGGTGGGGCTTTCAGAAACTGAATTGGCCTTTCATGACTTTGAGGAAGGAGTGTGGATGCGTAAGGATTTGGACTGGCTGCAGTCGAAGTCCCACTGCGCTTTAAAATACCCATACCCAAGCCATTAGCTTGTGCCTAGCTGAGGCCACGTCCCCTGAATTTCCAAAGAAAGCTTGAGCTACTCCGCATCTCCGATCCTCCCGGATCATTTTCAAGGTTTTGCAAATCCAAACCCCATTGCTCCAAGAAGTCAAAGGCTGGGGCATCAAAAGAGTGAGGCATTTGGCTACCATGGCGCTGGTGGTGCTGGCTTAGACATACAAGTCCTAGTAGAATGCAGCATCGGTGGCCGGTGTGTGTGCACAAGTAGTGCGAGTATGCGGCTTGGGCCGCTTCACGAACCCTAAACCAAAAATGCTCTGCGCGCAGGCCGAGCTTGCCCTGTCTATCCGCAGTGCCTGGACTTGGGGTTGAACGGGTGTTTCTCTCCGTTGGGCTTGACGTTTTTAAGATGTGTAAGATTCGGAGGTTTAGGGTTAAGGGCTCAGGGTACGTTTGACAAATTGGGGTTTCGTGTTCAGCGAGTTTTGAGAGGGTTTTGTAGATTCAGTCGTGAGATTCAGGACTTCCAGCTTGGCTGCAACATGCCACAAGGGGGTGTGCTTCTGCAGGCACGTTGCCAGCCTTATCCAGCACATGGTCACTTAATTGAAGTTTTCATCCGATTGTTCTCGTTCTTCTCGTCCCTTCCGGCAGCTTGCGCGTTTTCGTCGGAGAAAGCCGCAGCAGTTTCGTCAGAGGTAGGCCCTATCTTTGCAGCAAGCCATCTGTTACCTAAGCTGCAAATTGAATCAAATACTACCGTTAGCAATGTTTGCACAAGTCGCCATGTTAATATCTGTCCCGGGGGTGGAACTGATAGTGGCAGGTTAGGCTCGTAACTACGGTAATAATTGGGTTAGTGCTGCGGAACGCTGATCTAAGAGCAACCATACCAACAAAGGTAAAAGATAGTTGAGCAGTCCTTCGCGCGACGCGCATCTGAGGTGATGGGCGCTTCAAACAGATCGATGCTTTTTCTCAGAAGATGAAGGTGCCACGGCGCTCCGAGCTGTGCGTTTGTAAGAGCCGTTGACCCAATACCTGGTCTGAGAATTGGCAATCATACTCCCTTGCAGTCGCTCTTTGCCGGACGTCCAGGATTTGTCGGTCAGTTTCCGGGCTTGCCTTGTGGGATTGACGGTGTGTGGTCTGCAGGGTTTAGGGACAGTTGTCATAGTTTTTTTTGAATTTCTGCAGCTCTGCAGCTTGTGGAGTGGTTGGCAGGGGTGCCCATGTCGCGCGCCTCGGTTCCTGATAGCAGGCTGTTCCGCTGCCTCACGTCGCCTTAGCGAGTATCGGCCACATGCCTCAGCATTGCAGTTCGAGTTGTCCTCTTTGTTTTGCGTTTGAGGGCTCCATGGGTTGAAACGATTTCCGGATTTCGGTTGAGGTTTATGTGGTTCAGGGTGGATTTAGGATACTGGGATTTGGGCTTCATGCACGACATAATACTAGTACGAGGACCAGCTAGTCACAACGGTCGGAGCGGCAAGAAGACTAGTCAAGTCAGAGTGTGATAGCAGGGGTTCAGCTTGCAGATACATCTTCTTGATCACCGCCATCACATCACCATCACCTCATGATGATGACCATCCGTTACCTTCCCGTTACATGTCAACTAGCCAGTGTCATGATCACGATGGGCGGTGATGATTGTCGTCATCTCAATCTTCACAAGTGCCACCACCACCACCACCACCACCACCACCACCACCACCACCACCACCACCACCACCACCACCACCACCACCACCACCACCACCACCACCACCACCACCACCACCACCACCACCACCACCACCACCACCACCACCACCATAATCACCACAGCGTCCCAATCATTAGCATCATCGTCATCACTGGCATCTTCATCATCAAACGCAGCATCTGGGACACCATCCTAGATCTCTGAAAGTCAGGGGGTGACCCCCCAACTGTCAAATCACCCGGCGTGATCGGAGTAAGAAGTTGCTACCTGCTACACCAAAGAACCCCAACTCAAATCCTCGCTGCTTTGAATGCAAAGCCCTGGTCAGTCTCATCCGCTGGGCCAGGAACCTCATGTAACGAGCTTCGCGGCTTAAATATTTACCAATACTAGCGGCTTAAAAATTTCCAACCAATACAAGTTTGGGGTTCCAATCGTTATAATAGTATGGTATTCCACCGAAATTTTCACTCTAATCACTGCGGCCTCCTTTGTAAACCTTCGAAAGCCAGTCTAAAGGGTTCATGACCAAGCCTTCAGCCACCAGTACCGAGATTCATGAAAACTGTAATCGCCACGAGCAGCCTAGGCCCCCGACCTCACACCACAGCGGGGGGTGAGGCCATGGAGGGGACGGGGAAACGGGGCTCAGCGTTGGCTGCTTTGGGGTGCGGAGGCTTTAGGGTCTTGCGTGTGATTGGGTTGTGCTGAGGATTTCAGTTTCTCTCGCGTTATGCGTTGGGGCGAAAGTTTTTATTTTTTTTTTTTTGGAATTCTCCTGTTTAGCTTGAGATTACGGTGTGGCCCCGGCGAATTCCTGGGCAGACCTGGAACTTCTGACATATTAGAAAATTTCCATCTGCACTCACAAGATCAAGGCGTCTACATATCTGTATTACTCTTTTGCTTGCTCTCCTCATCAAATCCTACACCCTGCACCGCGAAGCTTCCCACACTGCACACCCCCACTCCCAGAAACCTCCAAAACCCGAGACCCGCCACCCAAAAACCCACAAGCACCAAAATCTCAACCCCAAAGCAGGGTGATCGACTGGATCGGAGCGTCAGGGCCCTAGCAAGGCCAGCTTAGAGAGAATCCTTGAGCTGAAATCAGCAGAACCTTCGGCTTGTTCGATAGGGAGGTGTTTTTTGCGTTTGGGCGGTCTCCTCTATCTATCTATATAGCTAAATATTACTTACTTATCTACCTATCTATTTATATATCGTTCTATCTATCTCTCTATTCACGAATCGTTTGTGGTGGTTGTTCGTGCAGCGGTGTTTAGGTAGGTTAAAGTCTTTCTGTGGTCTTGGGCTTGAGGTGTTTGCTGTTCAGGCTTCCCAACCCTAAACCCTAAGCCCTAAACCCTGAAACAACCCTAAACCCCTAAACCCTAAACCCCTAAACCCCTAAACCCTAAACCCCTAAATCCTAAACCTCAAAACTTCTGAACCCTAACCCCTAAACCCCTAAACCCCTAAACCCCTAAACCCCTAAACCCCTAAACCCTGAACCTTCAGCTCTAAATCTGAAGTCTTCAGCTGCAGCCCCAGCATGCATCCCTGCACGCCGTGCAGTCTTTCGCAAGTGCCACGGAGGTGAACAATATTGCCCATTCCGTATGTGTATGTGTATATATCCATATCCATATCCATATCCATTCTCATATATATATATATATACACACACATAGATAAACACATGCATGTGTATATGTATATGTATATGTATATGTATATGTATATGTATATGTATATGTATATGTATATGTATATGTATATGTATATGTATATGTATATGTATATGTATATATATGTATACATATATATTCATGTATATATATATATATATATATATAAACATATATATATATATGTATGTATATGTAGATGTGAGTGTGCATCATGAGCCATGTAGCCCTAGCATCCTCAAGCCCTACTAAGGGAGACATCGGGACGGCTTCCATCAGCCCGTCTTCTGCAAGGCTTGGATTGAGGTCCATGTGAGAGCAAGACTCGGGTCTTAATGATTCGAACCGAGCTTTGGAATGTGCTATAGTATAAGCATATCAGGACTGTTCGGCGGTATCACTGACGTCTATATTGAGTTGGATGAGCGTGCTGGCATCAGTCTGCACAATGCAGATAAGCCCGAGTACTTAGCAGTGTAATTCCTTGGCTTCCCTGCATGATTATTGCTAATTTTTGCGTACCTACCAAGTTAGTATCAACTCTCGACTTGGAGAAAGAACAGAAGCCGATTAGAAACAGACTGCGCGAGGCCTTGGTCCCTGGGCCTCCTACGTGGAAAACCGTGAGTCATGATCTCTGAATCCAGAACCCTTATTCCCAAGACTCTCAACCTTGAGCCCTGCCTCTGCTTGCCTCCGTGACACCAACGCATGGAGGACCCCAGCACCTCATCATCCCGAAGGGAAGGGCGCAGCGATGCCAGGCGACACTCCGGGTTTTGCCATGATAATACTATAATATACTATACAATAGACTATAATATACTATACAATAGACTATAATATACTATAATATATTATAATATACTACAATATATTAGGGTTGCTGGCTCGGGTTGTTTCAGGCCTGGGGAGCAGCATGCCAGGGCATGTGGCTTGGGGCTTGACATGTAGGGACTTGGGTCATAGCCATAGCTTGTGAGGTTGAGGTTTTTGAGGCTCTAGACTCTAATGCCCAGACGTCTTCTGCTGCAGGTTTCATCGAACTGGCTTTCCGTCGCAGGGAGTTTCTGTTCATCTTCGCCGGCAGCGAGTTGAAACGGTCTGGTCTGTTCCTTTATATGGCTCAGAGGTGGATCTGTAAACCCTAAACCCTCAGCCCTAAGCTCGCAGCTCCCTCTTCTCGGAAAAGGGCCACAGAAAGGTGTTAAGATCCGAATCCTCGCCAGGAGCCAAAGCACTATGAGTTCTTGTAGCAGACATGCATAAAGAAAGAACGGCCTTCCCCGCTGAAGCCTTAGAGCCTATCTGGAGCTCCTGTATCAAGCCGTAATATTTGAACCCAGTACATCCGCATGACGAAACAGGCTTCCGTTGTCTAAACCCTCAACCCTTAACCGAAGCCTAAAACGCCTAATACCTAAACCGTAAACCCTCAACCTTCGGCCCCAGAGCAGGAGTCAACTTGCAGCAGCTGACCGGGGAGGATCGGTGCAAGGTACCGAAAGCCATCTGGCAGGCACGGGCGCTTCATGAAGGGAATAGTAAAGCTTGTGCTCACATCGTAGCATACTTGTACGAGAATTGTGGAGATCCGTATCTTTGAAAATGAACCGGGAGACCTGAATCCAACCCCAAATCAGAGGCCTCCCTGAACCGACATCCCTCAACAGCGACCCGACACTTCCCGAGAGCAGTGAGCAGAAAAACCTTAAAGCCAGAAGTCCTGAGCCAGTGCCGACGTCGTGGGACTGAAGACTCCCTCGTGGCTCAAAGCTCCTGGCTTCGGGTTTAGGGTGTAGGGTTGTGTTGGTTCAGTTAGTCTGGTGTTTCGGGCTGTGGGAATCAGAAGATCCTGTGTGTGCGTGTGTGCGTGCTCCAACACCACCCGATGGACCTCCATGAAATTTCGCAAAGCTGCGCGAAACTCGGTACAACCTTCTGTTCTCCTTTGCGCAATCTTCAGTTCCCCGGAGCCTTCTTCAGTCGCATGAAATCCAAGCTGTAAGGTGTTCAAGTCTCCAAGCAGTGAGCTTTGAAGCGAATCCAGGGTCACCAAGCCTGCATAAGAACTTCTACAAAACGTTCAGTCAATTTACAGAAGGAGCCCAGAGCTTCATGAAGCTTATCCATCGCATTGCCTGGAAGGATTCTGTGGATCGATCCATCAAGCGGTTAATGTTGGATTTCGACCTGACCGACGAACCGCATGGGCCCTGAGTGGGTAGAGGATTGCGGTTTCGGTAGGGGTTTATAGCTTGGGATCCAGGGTTTGAAGGCTTCAAGGAGCGGGGCCTCAGAAGGCACATTTGAGGCCGGTAGTGGCGCTGGCAGTAGGATCACCTCAAGAAAGTGCGTTGCCAACCAAATAGAGGCCTTTTTTTTTTTTTTTTAAGCGTCCAGCAGGGCTGCAGAGGGTCTAGACAGTTCAGGGATGAGCTGTAAGGGCTGTATTAAGGTCCCGGTGCTTCTTTCGATGGCTGAATCTTCAAGGGTGGGCTTTCAGGGATCCTGTGCCCTGGGTTCAGGGCTTAAGGTGCAGCTTCAGCTGAAGCCCTCAAGCCCTCAAGAGGAGCCCTTGAGCCTCAAAGGCTAAAACCCCCGGCCCTCCAGCGTGAGGCGTTTTCAGCCAAGATGACACGGGAGTGTCAGAAATCAGGGAAACAAGATATGGAACCGGAGTAGTGATCCTCATTGTTCAAACACCTGCAAGAGCTAGCATCATGTTCAGTGTTTTGTCGGTTGCGTTTTTCTCGAGGGTTTACGGTCCCGGATGTCCGCGAGGGGCGTGGGGTTCGGCTGCGGGTTCTAGAGACATGATTTTCTGAAGCTGTAAGCCCGATCCCCTAAACCCCAAGCTCTACACCCCAAGCCTTGAACCGTGGACCCTAAGCCCTAAATCCTAAATCTGAACTGTCAACACTGTGCTTCGAAGGTCCTGCCGCCTGAACCACCTAGATCGAATGCACGACTGGCCTGGACCTCGGACTTTCAAGAACGAGGGTTCAAGGTCGCCAAGGGGAGCTAAAATGCTCAGCTAGAATGGCTCATGGAAACACGAAGGACGAAGGAGCAATAGAAAGAAGCTTCGTCGCCGTTCTCGTCCTTTCCGTTGTCATCGTCATCGTCGTTGTTCTTGCTAGTGTTGGCGTCGGCGTCGTCGTTGTCGTCATCACCGTCGCCATCGAGGCCAATCTGCACGACTTTCACGTGCACTGCTGCATCGTCCACCCGCTCCCATTACCATCCTCATCTTTTTGCTCGTTCTACCGATCATTCGCATCCTTTTCCCTCATCCTCACTTTCACCTTCCTCTGCTGTCGTCAGCAAGCTCGTCCTTCTTGCCTCGCTTCTTATCATCATCCTTATCCTCTCCTCATCCACATCTACATACTCCACAGTCTTCTCATCCACATACTCATCCTTCTTCATCCTCATTCAATCCTCGTCGTCCTCATCCACCTCCTCCTTTCCATCCTACTTTTCATCCCCGCATCACGTTGGTCATCGCCATCGTCATCGTCATCTCACCAACCCCTGGATGCAGTGCGACCACAGAGACGCTAGCGTCCTCACTCGCGGTCGCGACCAACAACAGCCGAGTTGACAAGCCAGGCAATCTGGCACACCACAGCCCGCTTTACTTTCAATTGCAGACTTCTACGCGTAGGTAGCACCCAAACCACCTGTCAAAACACCCGGTAGCGCAAAGCCTGAGCACCAGTTGCCTGCGAAACAGGGACGGCCTGAACAATTTGTAGTAGTGTTCCCTCATAGTCCCAATATATTGATCGTATAACATAACATAACCCAAGACACTACTCCCAGCACAAAGGCTTGCACATTACCTCGAAGCGCACGAGTTTGAATTCCCGAAACCCCGGATCCTAAACGCCTAAATCCTGAACAGCTAGAAAGACCAAGGTTCGTCCGTCACGGACCGAAGCGCAAGGCACCCCAGCGGGCCTCACCCTGAGAAAGTCTTATGATTGCAGAAGGGTGTTTTAGGGTTCGACGCGGATGTCAAGCATTAACACCGGGACCTTAATGATTAGCCTAAGGTTCTACGTAGTGTATGCCTGGGCCTGACCCACAAGCCGGCCCATGAAAACTCTAAAGCCGAATCTCCGGTTATATGGGGCTTCAGCTTTGATACGTGATGGCCAGAAAATTGGAGTTCGGGGACTGGTGGAGGGTTTCTGTACTTCCGGATCCTTGGAACCTCAAAGCGATGTGGACTTTTGGAAATGCATGCCCTCTCGCACAAGTTGTTTCATAATTGAACAAGCCTTTATTCTGGTTTTCCTAATGATCTATTATCGTAAACTCTATACGTTTATAAAAAAGTCTCGAGCCTCAGGTGGATGTTGGTCCCAACTACTTGATTGCAGAGAGACGGGGTCGCGAGCCGCCACCGGTGTGGCCCCAAGCTGTGGGCCACACGCCTTCGCTTGCAGGGTGCAATTTGCGCCATCGTGGCACAATCGTCACCGTTATCTTCCTCACCATCACCATCACGATCGCCATCAGCCTCACCATCACCGTCACCCTCACCCTCACCCTCACCACCATCATCATCATCACCACCGTCATCATCAGCGTCCCTATCACCATCACCATCACAGTCACCACCATCATCATCATCATCATCATCATCATCGCCATCATTGTCATCGCCGCACCATCACCATAATCAAGGTCATTACCACAATTATCATCATTGTCGTCGTCGTCATCGTCGTCGTCATTGCCACCACCAGCAGTATCTCACTATCGCCATCCGCCATCACCCTCACCATTACTATCACCATCACCACCATCACGATTGTCAACATCGTCACCGTGATAACCCTGAAGGCATCAGCATCACCATCGTCATTATCATGATCGAGGCTGTCATCATCGACATCACAATCTTCATCAGCAGCTATGAGCATTACATGTCATTGCATTCAAGCTTGGGCTTGGAAAGGCGAAAATGTAGAGCTCTCATGGACCCTTATAGAACCTGTGCAGAGAACCTTACAGAACTGGAAGTTTCGCGAGAAATCTGTGTGAGCAGTCATTGGCGCCCGACTGGTTGATCCTCGTCGAGGTTTTGGACAAAGCAGATGCTCGCATCAAATTCTCAATTCCCCTTGATGCTTCCACTTTAAGGTTGTAGTGGCTCAGACTAAAGCGAACTCGAGTGTAGGAGCTTCAAGATGTGACACTCCATCCCAAAGCTTCCCTCAAATCCCCTGACTACTAAACCTTCAACCTTCCCTACCCACCCCAAGCCCTACACGACCGACCCACCCTATCCAGGCTGGAAGCACCATGCTCGTCTCAGGACGTGGCCCCGATCTTCCATTTCCTCAGGGCCTAGGCTTTTTTTGAGAACGGAGCTGTGCCAGCAACACACGCTCGCAGGGTTGTTCCAAGCGGGTTGAGGGCCGCAGATACGGGTGGAGAGCCTTCCCTTGGTTTGCGGCTGCTGCTGCTGCTGCTGCAGGATTTTGTGTCGAGTATTGTGAGTTCCAGGTCTTCAAAAAAAGGGGCCTGGGAAAGCGCACGAGTTGTGACAGGTAGCAGGGTTTGGGACCTAAGCCCGAAGCCCCAAACCCAAAGCCCCAAGGAGGTTTCGTGGTTGCAGAGAGCCCGCCTCGATTTCCACCGGAGCGTTTTTCTTTAGGACCTCCGGGGCGGGGGTTCTCCCTTACTTGGAGGATCATGGGACTTAGTAAGTATGGGTATAAGTACCTTAATTGGGGTTATAAGCAATTATAAGTATAGTTACCTTAAAAATAACCCTAGTTACTAAGTCCCATGATCCTCTAAGTACAGAGCCGAAGAGCCGCTGTGCGCGGAGGTGAAGCCCTGTCTCAAGACTTCAGGTAGGGTGACGGCGGTCCAAAGCCACAATGCCCTCAGTGAATTTTGACGAGGAGTCTGTGGCCGCTACCTCGCAGGGATCGGTAGCAGAAACCGAACACACCGGTGCCAGCTTTGCTAGCAGCCTGGAGCACACCGGCGACACACGCAGCGGCGGATTGAAGAAGGCCCATTCTTACCTCTCGCAGTGTACAACTCACTTGAGCCACGAGGGCTCCAGCGCAGCTTCAGTTTCGGATCTCAACGTCATCAAGTCCGATGTTGAGAACGCTCTTGGGGTGGAGCCCTGTGAGGAAGTGAGCATCTGGACCTGGCGCA
Organism: Symbiodinium sp. CCMP2592; assembly: GCA_905221615.1. Taxonomy (NCBI): domain Eukaryota; class Dinophyceae; order Suessiales; family Symbiodiniaceae; genus Symbiodinium; species Symbiodinium sp. CCMP2592. Next base: position 836,843 of record CAJNDT010000990.1, read on the forward strand.
GCATCGGCATCGTCTTCAACGGCTTCCTTCTGGCCTTCCTGAGTGCAACATGCACAGGGGTAACCTATGGCTTCTTCCTAGGCTACATGGGCTTGGACTCCTATGTGATGTCATCCATCACCGCACTTATGAAGCTCCCGGACGTCTTCCTTCTCCCCTACGGCGTGATCTCCGACTGCTTCCCCATCCGCGGACAGAAGCGGAAGCCCTGGCTTCTGATCTCCTGGGCCATCTCGGGCCTGGCCCTCCTCGCCATGAGCCTGAAGCCCCAGCCGGCTCCCTTCTACTGCCAGTACGACACCGGCGACTACAACTGGGACGTGCCTCCCTGCAACCCTGGGATTCATAAGGAGAAGAACTGGTACATCTTCCCCATGTTCATCCTCACAGCGGGCCTCCAGATGGGGAGTGTCAACGGCCAGGCCCTCCTCCTGGAATCTAAGTCGTCCATTGGGCAACCTTTGTGACCATTTCTCGCATTCTGTCCTTCGCGCATCCCTGAAGCCCTTAGAGCCCTCAAGGCCCTCAAAGCCCCTAAAGCCCCAAAGCCCCGAAGCCCCAACACAAGCAGCACTTCCCTAAACCCTAAACTCTAAGCCCCTAAACCCTAAACCCCTAAACCCTAAACCCTACACCCTAAGCCCCTAAACCCTAAACCCTACGCCCCTAAACCCTATACCCTAAACCCTAAACTAAACCCTAAACCCTGATGCCCAAGTAAGGAGTACTCCCAGCGTGAGCCGCTGGAGCGCCGGGGAAAGATCAAGGCCGAGATGGCCAAACCCTAAAACCAACCGATGAAAAGCTTCAAAAAAGATCCAAAGGGCTTAAACATTAAATCTCAAACAGAAAAGCCCTGAACCTGAAATCCAAAAGCCCTAAACCCTAGAATAAACAGGTGAAAACCCTAAGTCCAAACGCCTTATAAAGCCCCCCCCACACCCAAGGCGGAAATGACTATGGTCTGCACGGTCGGTGCGTTGGCCTCGTCTTTGGTCATTGGCATCTTCATGAACCCAGGTAGAATTGCAGTACAAGCCCAAAAGTTGGAAACCCAATAGCCTCAATCCGTAAGAGTAATGTATAGGCAATCCCAGCACTATTTGGCCTTAATCGGGTTTCCAACTTTATGGGTTTACTGTAGTACAGTTTCGACAGAAGTATAAGGCATGGTTTTACGGACCCGTCTCGAAGTAGCTTGAATGCAGTTTCCAGAAGAGTGTAGGTGGAGAGTTTTGAGAGGGAAAAAAGCTGCAGGTACTGTTTTCAGGCGTGTGTAAGAATAACCTAAACCCTAACCCCGAACCCCAAACCCTCAACCCTAAACCCTCAACCCTCAACCCTAAAGCCTAAACCCTAAACCGAAAACCCTGAAACCGTCCAGCCCAGGAACGGCAAGGCCTACTTGGGTACCTTCGACTGGGGCTTGTCCTTCAGCGGCTTGATGACGGTTTCTGGGTTCTTATTCAGGACAAAAGCTACCTAAATCCGAAACCCTAAACCCTAAACGCTTTCTGGTTCTTCTTGAGGAGCTTGATCTAAGTTACAAGGAAGCGACGATGCTATAGTTTCAGTTGCCTTTATAAGGAGGCCCGAAGATGTAAGTCTGTTTTTGATACGGTGATAATAAGGAAGCCTCACTATTTACTACGGATCCTTATCATGGTGAGTCTTTACAAGACCCCAGGTTTGCTTGGTGCTGGTCCTCTGCATCATCCCCGTGACCGTCCTGTGCGTCTATGAGCCACAGAAGTCTGGCCAGCGCACTTCGTGCCGCGCCCACGTCAAGGGCTCTTGGGATCTCGTTCAGACCAAGGCACTCTCTTCGCTTCTCTTCTTCGCTTTCTTCGTCCAGCTTCTGGGCTAAGTTGCCATAGGATATGTGCTACATGCTATGCTTTACGAGTTATCGCACCTTAAACCAAAGTTCCTGATCAACAAGCGAGGTTTCTGGTCTCCTTGACGACGACTGCCGGACCTATGGTCAGGAGCCAGTGGGCGCATGTGAAAGTTCTTCAGCAGCAGATGTTCGGGATGGCTGGTATGGGCGTCATGATGGCGGCCACCTGGGTCTACAAGACGTCCTTTCTTCAGCTGAGCTGGAGGAAGGCCATCCTCATTGCCATCGTTTCGGTGAATGTACTCGATGCGGTCCCGCAGTTTCTCGCGACTTTTGGTGTGGTGCGGAACCAGTACTTCTACCTTGGAGAGGACGTCGTCAGCTCCATTCCGAATGCCATGTTGCAGTTGGTCTCGAACCTGATGATCATCGAGCTCGCCGAGCCGGGCCGGGAGGGCCTTTGCTACGGTCTCATTGGCACCTTCCAGCAATCGGCCTTGCCTTTCGCCACGGTGATCAGTAACCAGGTCTATGGGCTCTTCAACCCGAAGCTCTCGAGCCTGGAGAACTACATCTTGGACACTCCCCAGTTTCGATCCACGGTGGCGTGGTCCTACGTGCTGACCTACAGCACCTCTTTCCTTGCCTTGGCCTTGCTTCCGATGATCCCATGGCAAAAGGCTGAGGCCCAGAGGCGGAAGAAGGAGTGGAGCTCCAACTCCGTCATGGCGGCTTTTGTTCTTCTGATCCCGGCGCTTTGCCTGATCTACGGAGTCTTCGTCCTGCTGCTTACGAGCCAGCCAGAGACGGCTTGCCTCCGATGGGTGGGCGGGCAGGGCTGCGAGATGCAGGGCTGAGTGGGGAACCAAATTACCTGAGTTCCACAAGGGTTCACTATGCTTTCCACCGTCCTCCGGAGGCTCCCTTGATGTTCTGATACCTGGGAGCCTAGGGGAGGCGTGAATTCCAATTCCTTCGGTCCATTACCAGGACCTGATTGGGGCAATGATGCAATGCATGAGATCTAGCTGAAAATCCTGGCACGTCTAGCTCGTCTTTGAAAGCAGAGATTCGTTTCATCACGCATGCATGTGGATTCTCAGCTAGCAGGTTTTTCCGGCGTTGCAGCATGACATGCTGTAACCGCCGAAAAAGTGCCCTCGGAGCTTTCAGGTAGCTTTAGAGTGCTGAGATTAAGGCTGAAGGCTGTCAACCCTAATCTCTGAAAGTCCGTCTCCGGGTGCTTCGGCCAATCGGCCCGATGTCTGAGGTTGCGTTCACAAGGTAGCTTCCTCTGAGTGACTTGGGAGTTTCCGGAAATTAGCGGTACCTTCTTTGGGGTCCTTATAAACAAGAACCCTGGTATATAGGGTACTATATTGGGGTCCCCTAGTTTCGGAAAGTCCCACTTGCACCCTGAAGGCTGCAAAGCCCAGGGTGGTGCATGGTGCAAAGCCTGGGAGCTTGTACGGAGGACGGAGACTGTGATGGTTCCTATTATGAAGATGAGCATAGGGTTAGGGATAGCTCATATCATGAAACGATCATACGATCAAGACAGGGGCCACTGGGAAGAATTATTGAAAACAAGCTCTTGGGCTGAGCACACCAAATCCGACGTGGTTTGTAGACGTGCCAGCCTCTTCGCCCACTCGCCATTGAGGTTTCGGAAAGGACGGCTTTACCATTTCTCGCCGAGCCAGCTTTCGAGGATGCATTACTCCATCCCACCCTTCCGGGACAGCAGGCAATACGATGCATTGCAAAGAAGGGATCCACTGTCGCTGTAGCCGGCTGCTCCTCGAACGCCGAGCTTTTGCCAACCTTTGAACCCGCGGCCATGCATCGCCTGGCTTGCGGAAACATGCGATCGAGCGTGGGCTGCTCTTGCCCGGTGTTGAGGCCTTCTATCCCAAGGGTTTCGCCACCCCGTAAACGGCTCCTACCAGCATTGTGTATGTGTGACTGACATCGTTCTGGCATGTTATCTTCAGTGAATCAGAAAATTCCCAATAACATGAGTAAATCTGAAACTTCCTAAACCCTAGATCCCCAATCCTAAACCCTAAGCCTTAAACACTTGTGGCTACTCCCACTGGCTTCACGGATGTCCGGCATCAAGGTTTTCAGGGCTTCCTATAGAAACAAGACCCTCAGACCTCATGCCCTACGTGTTCCCTATAGTAATAGTAATAGGAATAGGAATAGGAATAGTAATAGTAATAGGAATAGGAATAGGAATAGGACTAGGACTAGGACTAGGAATAGGAATAGGAATAGGAATAGGAATACGAATAGTAGTAGTAATAGGAATAGGACTAGGACTAGGACTAGGAATAGGAATAGGAATAGTAATAGTAATAGTAATAGTAATAGGAATAGGAATAGGAATAGGAATAGGACTAGGACTCGGAATAGGACTAGGACTAGGACTAGGAATAGGAATAGGAATAGTAATAGTAATAGTAACAGTAATAGTAATAGTACTAGTGGGGATCTGATATCATCCAATGTGCTTCGCAGGAGTTTTGAGTCCGACCAGCGAGCTCATGTCGAACTTGTGCCAGCCCCGAAGGGACCTTAGGGGGTAGCGTCTCGGGTTTGCAGGATTTCGGGTTTTTGGATTTGCAGGGGGATTTTACAGTTTGTGCTTTCGGAAGATTGGGACCAGTATATGGGATGTTTCAGACGTTTGCAAGCCCACTTGGTGGCTGTCGCGGGTGCGGGTGTACAGACCTTTAGATTTTTAGATTCCTGATTCTACAGTATCACGTCGGGTTTCCGCTTCTTGGCTTGTCTGGGTTATGCCACACAACTACACTGAACTGAATTGGCGCCATGCTCCGGACCCTGCACACGCTAAAGACTTCGCAGCATACCACAGCTTCCATATCCGCTGCAGTCTATTAAGTCAACTTTCAGTTCCGCTTCACCCCAAAAGCCCGGACCAAGACGACATTCAAGGGATTCTTGGTTTTGCTGGTGGGACTTCCGCTTCGGTGTTTCGAGTTTAGACTCAGGGATTTGCGGCTAACGACTCAAAACTGCAAACCCCGAAGCAGCCAACTCCTCATAGGGAACCCATTGAGCGACGCTGCGAGCAGGTATTCCCCACGGTTTGCACGCCCTGCGACGCGCGGCTAATACTGCGGAAGACTCGGTCTTCAGTGATGCCAGCTTCTTTAAGACCTGTGGTACGTGGACTCGCCGGGCAGTAGGCTGACTGAAGCTATCAATGCCAAGCCCTGCACCATAACTTCTCACCAAACCCTAGAATCTTAGAATACCCCCAACACCCTTGAGCCTGAAGTCCCCAAAACCTTACACCGGAAACCCGAAACTCGCCGAAACCCCTGGACCCCAAAACAGCTTCAACTGTGAAGTCCTGAGCCTTCTTCCGGGGGCCAGGAGAGTCTTGGAATAGGGCCACGGCTCTCCTGAAAGGAGAGCCTAGGCCCCACTTCTCCGTGGGGCTGTCTTCGTCATCGTTGCCTGCAGTGAGTGGTTTACGGTATAGGCTTTAGGGTTAGGCTTTAGGGTTTCGGGTGTATTTGGGCTCCAAGCTCCGAAGACAGCTCCAAGGCAGATACAGAGGCGCAGATGCCCAGCCTGCAAACCAGGCTTGTATTTGGGGACAGTTTTTTTTGAAAAGATCTGCAACCTAACCCCGATCCACAAGTCCAAGACCCCTAAACCTTCTAGGCCCTTAAACCCCCCATATATATATATGTACATATATATACATATATATACACGTATGTATATATGTATATATGTATATATGTATATATGTATATATGTATATATGTATATATGTATATATGTATATATGTGTATATGTATATATGTATATATGTACATATACATATATATATAGGTATGTATGTATGTATGTAAAATGTATGTATGTATGTATGTGTGTAGACAGACACACACACACACACACACACACACAGGTTATATATGGTCAGGCGTCTGGCGTTCCCAGCCCCCCCCCCCCCCCCCAATGGTATGGTCTGATAGGGGTGAGGGGGGGGGGCTGGCGTGTGCGGAAAGGGGTTGGGGGCCGTTGGAGGTGCCACTGGATGGTGGGGTGGTGCTGGCGGCCAGGGCTCACGCGCAAGCCCTTCGCAAGCAAGCCGTAAACCCTATGACGCAGCGCGTGCCCCTGTTTTGAGCAACCTTAACTTGTACTTAAAACGCTACACCCAACCCTAAACCCCACCTAACTGCAGGCTCTAAGCCTAAAGCAGAGCATACACCGCAAATCCTCCCTAAGCCCTTGTCGACTCGAAGCTGTATACCTTATAACCGTAAACCCAAAACTCAAAAGCTTAAGCTAAACCCTAAACCCCAAAACCCCACAACCACCCCACAGGGGGAAGAGGAACCCCACACCCCACACCACAGGGGAGGGGGGGCCCCACCCTATATCCGGACCATTGACCTTTGGGGGGGGAGGGGGGGGGGGCTGCGGAGCGCGTGACCATATATATATATATATATATATCTATCTCTATCTCTATCTCTATCTCTATCTCTATCTCTATCTCTATCTCTATCTCTATCTCTATCTCTATCTCTATCTCTATCTCTATCTCTATCTCTATCTATATCTATATCTATATCTATATCTATATCTATATCTATATCTATATCTATATCTATATCTATATCTATATCTATATCTATATCTATATCTATATCTATATCTATATCTATCTATCTATCTATCTATATATATATATATATATACAAACGCACACGCGCACACACACACACACATATATGTATATATATATATATGTATATATATAATACACATGTGTATATGTATACGCCATGTGTATATATATATATATATACATATCATATATATGGGTAATGTTTTATTCCCCCCTGCATTTCGTGATCCCGCACAGCAAATCACACATTCACAATTTCACCATTTATTTCCTCCATATGGTCAAGCCCGATCGCCATTTCAGCATTCCTTTCCCCCATATGGTCAGGCCTTATTGGTGAAACGGTGAATTAAAAAGCCAAACCAATTGGTGAAATGGTGAAATGGTTTCGGGGTGAGGGCCAAACTTTTCTGGCTCAGGTCAGCCGCCTGCACTCGGCATGCTCCCTGATCCCGAAAACGCTATATATGAGCTGGGTACTGCTTGTTATATGATGAGTTACATACATCTACTGTTTGTTCTGTTATACACATACAGTCGTTAGTACATCGATACCGATGCGTTGTCTTCCAAAATACCCGATCCCCAAAAACAAAACGAGCGTCTCATCTGCATTTCAGCCCCCCTGCAGTAAACAAACACAAGAAACACAAAAGCAACTTATCGTCTGCTGGTTAAGTCGGCAAGCCATGTGTTTATCAGCCAGTCATATGCTCAGTGCATGTGCAGTCGAGAGTCTGAGTGTTGGTCCTGTTGATGAACGGCGACCCGGGTGAAGCCGCTACAACTACCGAGACGCAAGCGGGATGCTGCGAAAAGCAGCAGTAGTTGGAGCCTTCGAGGTTGCTAACGGAGAGTGTGTAGTTAAATTTTCCAATGTCACGCACCCGCATGCGTCTTCTTGAACTTGCCCGACAACGACAGATGGTAACGGTTCCAGTTCCGAAGCCAGAGACGCTAATCCATGACATCCAGAATGGCACCATCGTTGTACACGAGAGCAAGAGAAGCATCACCAAAAAACAGCTGGCAGTGCATATCAACTGTTTACAGACCGGTGCAAACGTAGCTCGTGGAACAAGCGGTGTGTGGAACAGAGTGCTTTAAAAGAAGCTCAACGTTTGGTCTTGAAGGCCATGAACGGATGGAAAAAAGCAGAACCATTCCTTGCGTTGACTGACTACCCTTCATCAGCTTCCACGAGGAGCAGAGTGAGTCAGCGGCCGCCGAATCGGACACTTCTACTTCTTGAGATATCTTCAGGTCCTGCCCAGAAGCCGTCTGAGAACGCCAAGGACATTGCCCAGGATGACAGCCAGAAGCTGTCTCAGAACAATCAGGCCGAGACAATGACTGGTTGGATGCGTGGCGATCTTCCACCTGGTTGTCCGGCAAAAGAGTTCACAAGGCCAAGATGGCCTGGGACGCTGCATAATTTGCCGCATCGTCTTTCAGTATAGATGCCGGCGGGGCTCTGGTTGCCGTGCAAACAGTGAGAGGGCTCGCATACGGAGCACATTTCAATGACAAGACCCCGGTGATGCATCGACTTCATCATAAACTTTGGAAATGGCATTTGGCTTCACAGGACCGATCTCTGCCTTGCAAAGAGTGGTAGGGCTGGCATAAAGAAACCCATGTTTCAATGAGCCCACCTCATGGATGCATCGACGTCAGGGTAAAAATGGAAGCAACAGGAAACCCGCAGGCAGTTTATAAGCTCAGCTTTGTTTTCCCACTTCGCGAAGCAATGGCTTCTCCGGCGTACTTTCGTGCCCTAGAAGAAATAAAGATCTATGACGTCGCACAGTTTGAGGTTTCCCCGGCGGCAGGACGACACCTTCGGTTGTGTTGAAGATCTTCCCTTGAAGCGTCTCGCCTCGCAGACAGCGGCCAAAAGCTTTCTAGATGCCATCAAAGACGGTCCCTTGTATGATGTGGACTTTGGCTCGCTCGAGGAACGCATGTTGCAGAACCAGTATGGCAACTTGCCTTTGCCCTTTCCTCCCAGAGTGCCATTACGCAATTCCTACAAGATGTAGCTTGCCACTTGCCACCATGAAGATTCAGTGTGACGCACTGTGTGTGACTGATGCACTTTATCTTCCCCGCTCATGGAACTGTGTACTTGCCGGACTACACTCCAAACTATCGCATGGGACCCCTTGCTGTGCAGACGATGTTGAAGAAGATGTGGACCCCACTGGTCCACGCACTACAGTCAGCTGACTCCCAAAGTGCCCGCAAAGGACACCAAGCCCAAGCAGGACCAGAACGATCTACGTGTGGGCTTCGATGACATCAGAGCTCAGGGACCAAAGACCAATGTCAATAGCCAACAGACTGAGTGAGCGGAAATAGAGACGCATCGCTCTGACAGTCCCTTGAACGGTTCGCTGGTCGGGAAAAAGAATGTCTTCGTAGCCGCAGCACAGGCAACGTGTATGCGAAGCCGGACCACAAGTACCCACTGACCCTCCACGACATACAGTATCTGGCTGGTTGTTGGACGAGGTGCTCATCCACATCTTGGGCGACCTGCTTTCCAAAACAGCTGTGTTCATGGGTCTGTGTTTTGCAGAGTATCTCATCTTGAAGGATGGCGTGGAGTCCGAATAGTGTCCTGGTTTCGCGTATGCCATACGCTCTTCCTTGGACCAACTTCGTGGCGAATCTGGGCTTAAGTGCAGACCAGACATCCTGGACGACGCTGGTTCTGCTTCCATCCGGGTGACGAAGCTGGAGAGTTTCCTCGGCTCAAGCCTAGTCGAGGCTCATACCGTCGAGAGGTGGGCTGCAGACCGCTTTGTCAAAGGGCAGCTTCGTACACTCTGCGACGACAAGGTCGATGAGGACGCAGAGAAAGGCACGCCCGAGGATGCAATCATGACTGTGAACTGCAAGACGTTTCTGGACATGACGGCGCCAGCTTTTCCGGAAAAAGCCAGCTTGCAAGACAAAATGGCTTGTTACAAGCGGGAGCACTGGATCGTGAATATGCCAGGGGGCTGTTTATCTTCGGCCTGCAGGGACGTCGAAAGACGACGACGTTCGTCGCATTCCCTACATAGGCGGCGTGACAGACTTCATCAGCCCGGAAGGCCACGAGATCTCGGGTCGCTTTTACGACGCCGTCGCAGAGCCTCCTGAGAACTGGGTCACAAAGCGACAATATGGAGCCTGGACCTGATGGCTATGTTGTGTGAGTCAAGAAAGAAGCCTCCCCGAACTAAGGTCATACGCAGTTCGTCCCGCAGTTTCGATCGTCGCGAGATCCAGCTGGAGAATAAACCCACCTTGCCATTTACGCTTCTGCTGGCTTTGTCCCGAAGACCGACACGAACAACTTCTCTGACGTTGTCCCGGACAAGAACAAAAAGAGTCCTCAAGCCCAAGCCGGAGAGAGTCATAGTTGCAGAAGCTTCTCATTCACAGCCAAAGTTTCCCAGATGAAGCAGAACTTCAAGATGTGCTTTCCGATGCTTCTCTCCGCCCCTGACAGTATTTTCCACCTGGACTCGCCGATGTCCCCATCTCACAAACACCTTCGCTCACAGAACACCGCAGAACACCCAAGAACTTGCCGATGAGATGGATCGCTGACGTGTAGTTCTGCCACGGAGATACCTTCGTGTCAAGAACTTGTGATGCTAGGGCACGGTGTCTGCTTTGCACAGAACTTCAGCTTTCTCGTGAAGGTTCATCCATTTGAGATTTTGACGCTATACTCAATTACACCCCGCTGCAGCACAATTGGGCGCTGCGTGTGTAACTCTGCACGCCTGCAAGTGACAGAGAAGGAATCACCAACTACAGCTAGGGGGTGTGAGACCACTCGCCGGAAATGACCACTGTTTCAGGTTCCAAAACTGGGACTCGCATCCGGTCCGCAGCGCAGCATCAAGTAAGAGAGATCAGCAGCATCGTTTTGCCATGTGCAGCGAGCCATTTTACAGGCAAGACCATGCGGTGGAGTCGCGTGGACGATGGGTTTGAGAGGGGCAAAAACTTTGATGGTTTGGTGTTGACCCTTTAGCACGTGCACGAAAGAGGCTCCGCATGTTGTGTTGCCGAGCTGTGTCGTGCCCACATGTATGAGTTGTGCCTGCGGCGTACGGCATCAGTCACGCTTTGTGTGCTTGCTGCGAGTCAGCCCTCCAGGGTGCGAGGGCATTGTTAATCGACAGTTTTTTTCGACCAGAATTTGGAGGGCATCAAAATGCCCAGCAGCTTGCAGAATGATAGCTTGTCCGTTTGAGCTTGGAGGGCATCCAACTGCCCAGCAGCATACAAAGTTCAGGCTTGCGCGGCAACCAACTCGCGGTCGCCTTCAGTGCAGGCACCAGAGTTTGGAGGGCATCCACAGTCCAGCATCCTGCAGCAGTTCACGCTTTGATAGTGCTTTGATTGGTTGTTCGTGTGGCAGCATGCAAAATTCAAGCTTGCGGGCATCCAATTACGCGGTCGCTTTTTTCAGTGCAGGCGCCAGAGTTTGGAGGGCATCCGTAGTCCAGCAGCTTGCAGAAGTTCACGCTTTGATACTGCTTTGATTGTTCGTTTGAGCTTGGAGGGCATCCAACTACCCAGCAGCATGCAAAGTTCAAGCTTGCAGGGCATCCAACTACGCGGTCGTTTTTTCAGTGCAGGCGCCAGAGTTTGGAGAGCATCCGTAGACTCCGCAGTCCAGCAGCTTGCAGAAGTTCACGCTTTGATAGTGCTGTGATTGTTCGTTTGAGCTTGGAGGGCATCCAACTACCCAGCAGCATGCAAAGTTCAGGCTTGCGGGGCATCCCACAACGCGGTCGCTTTTTTCAGTGCAGGCGCCAGAGTTTGGAGGGCATCCGTAGTCTCCGCAGTCCAGCAGCTTCAAGAAGTTCCCGCTGTGTAGTGCTGTGATTGTTCGATTGAGCTTGGAGGGCATCCAACTACCCAGCAGCATGCAAAGTTCAGGCTTGCAGGGCATCCAACTACGCGGTCGCTTTTTTTCAGTGTAGTCCAGCAGCTTGCAGAAGTTCACGCTTTGATAGTGCTGTGATTGTTCGTTTGAGCTTGGAGGGCATCCAACTACCCAGCAGCATGCAAAGTTCAGGCTTGCAGGGCATCCAGCTACGCGGTCGCTTTTTTCAGTGCAGGCGCCAGAGTTTGGAGTGTTGCAGCAGTCAGCCTGCAGAAGTTCATGTTCTGATAAAGCTGTGATTGTTCGTTTGAGCTTGGAGGGCATCCAACTACCCAGCAACATGCAAAGTCCAGGCTTGCAGGGCATCCATCTACGCGGTCGCCTTTTTCAGTGTAGTCCAGCAGCTTGCAGAAGTTTACGCTTTGATAGTGCTGTGATTGCTTGTTCGTTTGAGCTTGGAGGGCATCCAACTACCCAGCAGCATGCAAAGTTCAGGCTTGCGTGGCATCCAACAACGCGGTCGCTTTTTTCAGTGCAGGCGCCAGAGTTTGGAGGGCATCCGTAGTCTCCGCAGTCCAGCAGCTTCAAGAAGTTCACGCTGTGTAGTGCTGTGATTGTTCGTTTGAGCTTGGAGGGCATCCAACTACCCAGCAGCATGCAAAGTTCAGGCTGGTGGGGCATCCAACAACGCGGTCGCCTTTTTCACTGCAAGCGCCAGAGCTTCCGTAGTCTCCGCAGTCCAGCAGCTTGCAGAAGTTCACGCTTTGATAGTGCTGTGATTGTTCGCTTGAGCTTGGAGGGCATCCAACTACCCAGCAGCATGCAAAGTTCAGGCTTGCGGGGCATCCCACAACGCGGTCGCTTTTTTCAGTGCAGGCGCCAGAGTTTGGAGGGCATCCGTAGTCTCCGCAGTCCAGCAGCTTCAAGAAGTTCACGCTGTGTAGTGCTGTGATTGTTCGTTTGAGCTTGGAGGGCATCCAACTACCCAGCAGCATGCAAAGTTCAGGCTGGTGGGGCATCCAACAACGCGGTCGCCTTTTTCACTGCAAGCGCCAGAGCTTCCGTAGTCTCCGCAGTCCAGCAGCTTGCAGAAGTTCACGCTTTGATAGTGCTGTGATTGTTCGTTTGAGCTTGGATGGCATCCAACTACCCAGCAGCATGCAAAGTTCAGGCGTGCGGGGCATCCAACAACGCGGTCGCCTTTTTTCAGTGCAGGCCCCAGAGCTTGAAGGGCATCGTTCGTTTGAGCTTGGAGGGCATCCAACTACCCAGCAGCATGCAAAGGTCAGGCTAGCAGGGCTCCAACTACGCGGTCGCTTTTCTTCAGTGCAGGCGCCAGAGCTTGGAGGGCATCCGCAGTCAGTCTGCAGAAATGCATGCGTTGATAGTGCTTTGATTGCTTGTTCGTTTGAGCTTGGAGGGCATCCAACTACCCAGCAGCATGCAAAGTTCAGGCTTGCACTCGCGGAGCATCCAACTCGCGCTCGCTTTCAGTGCAGGCACCAGAGTCTCATCCGCAGTCCAAAAGTCTGCAGAAGTTCACGCTTTGATAGTGATGACTCTTCTGCCACCTTGTCGGACTTTGTTGCGCAGAAATCCGTCGAAAAACGTGTCTATGCCGGCGTTATTTCTTCTGCTGAGTCGGAGTGCTTGAACTGCCTACCTTTTTCACTCTGATTTCGGCTCTTGCTAACAACTGTTCGGATTTGAGCGGGAGAAATCCGTCGAAAAAATGTGCCGATGCCGGTTTTATATCTTCTGTTGAGTTGAAGTGGGGACCCAATTTTTCTTGACCTCTTTTTTTTCTTTGCACTTTTTTTTTTGGGTTTGGGGGCTTCGGTTAAAGGCGGTCGTTCTCCATGCGTTTGCTTTGCGCTCCGCTTTCTGTCGCTTGCTGCTTTCTTTGCTTGTTGCTTTGTTGTGATTGTTGCTTTTGCTTTCTGTTGTTTTTGTTCTTTTACTTGTTGCTTAACAACTCAATGCCCTGGGTTTCTCTGCATTTCCACCGCAAAACATCTCTTTTCCCGTTGTTTGCCTAGGAAAACTTCTGTTTCCCTCTGTTTTCATAGGAAAACCCTCTGTCTTCTCTGTATTCTACTAAGCACAAACACTTGGTTTCATTTGCATGTCCACAGGAAAACCTGTTTTTTCTTCTTTTCGGATAGGAGAACTTTGCAGAGAAACCCAGGGAATAGAGTTGTTTTCCTGGGCAAAGAGGAAGAACGCAGGAGCCCAGGGCAAAGAAAAAAAAAAGGGCCAAAAAAAGAAACAAAAAAAGGGCAAAGGAAAAATCTACACCCAGTTGAAGTGCTTGGAATGCGGGTTTGCCTACCTTTTTCACTATGGCTTTGGCTCTTGCTTATAGCTGCTCGGATTTGGTGCGGCAGCAATCCGTCGAAAAAATGTGTCTATGCCGGTTTTACTTCTTCTGTTGAACCCGCGTGCTTGGAATACGGGTTTGCCTACCTTTTTCACTATGACATTGGCTCTTGCGTATAGCTGTTCGGATTTCGAAAAATGTGTCTATGCCAGTTTTAGTTCTTCTGTTGAATCCGCGTGCTTGGAATGCGGGTTTGCCTACCTTTTCCACTCTGATTTTCGGCTCTTGCCTCTTGCTGTTCGGATTTTTTGCGCCAGGAATCAGTCGAAAAAATGTGTCTATGCCGGCTTTACTTCTTCTGTTGAATCCGCGTGCTTGGAATACGGGTTTGCTTACCTTTTTCACTATGGCTTTGGCTCTTGCTTATAGCTGCTCGGATTTGGTGCGGCAGAAATCCGTCGAAAAAATGTGTCTATGCCGGTTTTATTTCTTCTGTTGAATCCGCGTGCTTGGAATACGGGTTTGCCTACCTTTTTCACTATGGTTTCGGGTCTGACACCGAAAAACGTGTGACTGTCGCCACTTTTAGGATGCAATTGTGCCAAAACGCAGGGAATATGCTTCTTCCAAAGCAAAACCGTGTGACAGTTGCCAGTTTTGGAAGACAATTTTGCCAAAACCCAGGGAAAATACGCATTCCAAAATAGATTGCCAAAAACCGGAAAAAAACAACACAACGCTTCAAACAATAGAAAATGCTTCATTTGCCATTGCTTTTACTCTTCTGAAGCGTTGTGTTGTTTTTTTTCCGTTTTTGGCAATCTATTTTGGAACGCGTGTTTTCCTTGGGTTTGGGCACAATCACCTGCCAAAAACGCCAACTGTCACACGGTTTCGCTTTAGAAAAAGTATTTTCCTTGGGTTTTCCTTACGTTGTTGCACATTGGATGCCAGAATCCTTGTGACTGTTGTGGTTTTCGTAAGTTTGCACTCCCAAAAAGTGGCACGAGTCACACGGTTTCTGCAAAGAGAACACACATTGTGGATCTTTGGCAAACAGACTCAGTCTGCGTGGGGAGAGAGAGTGGGAGTCAGCGTTAGCGTCGGTGAGTTCGTGTCAGCGAGTGTCAGTGTCAGTGTTCATGAGTCAGAATGTCCGTTTGAGGGCCAGCGTGGTTGTGGGTCCCGTCCTTGTAAAGTAGGTGCGAGCGTGCGTGTAGTTTCTGTCTTGCAAGTCGCCGATGGAGTAGATGAGCAAAGCATCGCGTCACGAATTTGTCCTTGAGTAGATGAGCCCTTTGTAATGCAGGATTCAAGCAGTTCGTGCAGTCTCTCATGGAGGCGCCGCATTCGGAAGCATTGCTTCTGTGCTTCAGTGGCACCAGGGTGCTTCGACGTTAAAGGTTGAACCTGTGGATTTCCCAGTTTGAACTGTGGGTTCAACACCATCTTCCACCATCGTGACGTGCCGCAGGGTGGCCATCCATCTGAGGGGTCCATGCCGTAGCGTCTCGCTCGGACGTTCTGCAGCCGGCGAAGGACTGTCGGCCCGATGCAGCAAACTCACAATAGCACGCACATGGACAGCAAGACACATGTCGTGATGCTAGCAGCACAGCAACGCCATGGAAGAGGAAAGCTCGAGCTCGAGCAACCCGAGCAGCTCGAGCAGCTCTTCGTCTCGGCCTGCCAAGAAGCCGCGTCGTGCAGAGCAACCTGAACGACGCCTGACGCGACGCCTCTGGCACGGAGTCTGGGCCACTCCCTCTCAGGATGGACTGCGAAGACCTTGTGAAGTGTGGAAAAAGCGACTTTGCTGCGATCTTGGGGCGGCTTCTTCGGGAAACGCTGGGTGTCATGCTGATGAAATACAGCATCTTCCAAGAAGAGCATGCGAGCGGTGAACGCCATTACTATTTTCCGGTGCTGGCAGATCGTCCGGTCAGTTCGCTTGGCCTCGGGAGGCTTTCCGACAGGAGCGGATCTACGCGCATTTTTCTTCAGCGCACGACTACTATTTTGGTGTCATACTGTATTTGGCGGTTCCAACGGAGAAGAAGCCGACTGTGGATCGGGAGCCGTTCTTATCTGATGATCACGAGAGCATTCACGACATCTTGGCAAACCCTCCGCGTGGAGCACGCAGGTGCGACAAGGCCGCTTGGTCAATCAAGTTCCACATGAGAATAGCAATGTTTTGGCTTCTATCTCACATGAGAATAGCAATGTTTTGGTTTCTATCTCAGTTCAGGACAGAGCGCTGGCATTTGTCGGCAAACCCACTTCAGCTGCGAGTGCCATGATGTCCCACCACGCCTTCGCGTAGTGGGTGGTGGAGTCCAAGCTCCACTCGCGAAAGGCTGTGCTGGCTGCGGCGAAAAGCAACGAAAGCGTTTTCCAGTACGTGTGCAGATACCAAAGCGACTTGGAGCAAAAGATACGCTTCGCTTGGGAAATTCATGATGCACCAGACGAGGTGGCACATGATGCCATGTCCAATTGGGACTGTGTGCTGGCAGCTCGCGAGAAGCCCTGTGTCTGCCACGGCCGCTGGGTGCCACTCACAGAAGAAATGCTGCGCAAGCAAGAAGTTGCGTTCCGTGTAGATGTTCTGCAAGAAAAGCCGTCTGTGGCAGGAATGCGTGCGCGAAGTGTCTGACGGAAGGGCGAGGGAAGTACAACAATGTGTATATCTACGGCCCGCGGAATTGTGGAAAATCACACATGGAGGACCCAATCATCGCCCTGTGGTTCTGCTGCACATGCATCGTTTTCTGCGCGATGTCTTGGTTGATGTGAACTATATGAGTGTGTACTTGGCACAGAAACCGTGGTGTTTACGTTTGCTTCTTGTTTCTAAGGGTGCGGTTCCTGGGTATCTGAGGTTCGGTGCTGAATGCTACGTGAAGCCTGTGGGCGTGGCAAATTCCTTCCCATTGCAGTCCATCTTCGACAAGCGCATCATGGTTCTGCAAGACCTGCGCGTAGACTCCTTGAAGCTCTCCTTTGATGCTCTCCTCGTCCTTCTTGAAGGACAGGCTTTGGAAGTTCCTCTCCCTCGCAATCACTTTGCTGCCAACAAAGTCTACACTGGAACAGCTGGATGCTTTGCAACATCCGGCAACAAACTGCGGATTCCACACTGCGAGGCCGTGAAGTTGAATGTGCTTCCGGCGGAACAAGATGCAATGATGGATGCTCGCTGGCAGTATTTTCGCTTTGACCACGCTTTTTCGGCTGTGGACATCGAAAAGATTGAAGCGTGCGCTTCATGTTATGCGAATTGGGTCTCTGCCGGGCTGCCAGCAGTGCAGCGAGAGCTGGGAGACGAGCCGCCTGAAGAGGATGAGGATGAGGATGTGCGCTGGGGGCTGTGAAAAAGGCAAAACAGAGACGCCTGCTGCAACTCGCAAATTCCAAACATCCGCATGCGCCCAGCAGCCTGATCATTGAACAGAATAAGCTGCAGGAGCGACACCCAAGTTGCTCAAAGAATCGATTATGCAAGCCTTGACTTTGGTCTCCATCAGATGTGTCCACGGATTCTATGCATAACCTCAGCCACCTTAGCCACGCAACAACCCAGAAAAACAACACTAGAAGGCGGCACAACCCAGAAAAAGCAACACTAGAAGAGCGTCTTCCATGATCGGACAGTGAGCAGCGTGGTCGCATCATCCAACCATTGTCCATCTGTCATTGAAGACGGCTTTCTAGCGTTGCGTCCCACACGGTTTTCTCTCGTTGCGTCGTTGTACTAACGGGTGAGGTTTGGGATCCAAGTACACAGCAGCCTGCAGAGTGTGTCGTTTGCCAGGTTGTTCAAGCAGAGTTTTGTTTTGTCCAACCTGTGCTCGGAAGGCATCCAACGAGAGTGCGAGCTGGAGCGGGACACCCAGCTGCCCAGCGCCTGCGGAGGGCATGTAAGGGCATGAAACTGCCCAGCAGCTTGTTCCGGTTTGAGCTTTGGAGGCTACCCAGCAGTGTGCAAAGTTTGACGTTTGTCGTTTGCCAGCTTGTTCGAGCAGAGTTTTGTCCAAGTGGTGCTCATTGGTGCTAAAGCTTGCTGGGTTGCCGAAAAGGCTACAAGGGGAGAGAGGAGAACGCTTGCTGGATTGAGTGTAGGGTAGTATAGTGAGAAAGAGAACGAACGCTCGCTGTGTGTGTGTGTGTGTGTGTGTGTGTCTGTGAGAAGTGCGTGTAGGGAAAGGCAAGAGCGCTCGCTGGGCTTGGTGTGTGTGTGTGTGTGTGTGTGTGACGTCGAAAGAGCTGCACTCCCGTCGATGGCTAGTTTCACATGTCATGTCTAATTTCCACCCTCTGGGGTGCGTAAACAACAGCATTGCGATGTTCACAGACGAGTGTCGGGCATGTGATTCTTGCCTGGAGCTCTGAATGTCAAAGTGAGAATGCTCAAGCATCACGCTGTGCAAGATCTGCTTGACGAGGCGCAGCAGATTCAAGCCTCTCAGGTGCTGTTGTTGCCGTTCATTCGTTCTGACAGCAGGACGGTGGTCAGAAGTCGAATCCGTGCAATGCTCAGACTTTCCACTGGGCAGTCTTTTATTCGTGAAAAAGAGCGGGCCGTCCAGTAAGGTGCTGAGTCGAGGGTCGCACCGCAGACAGATCCAAGCCGAAGCCTCTGACAGTGCTTTTGCTTCCGTTCTGATGGATCAGTCACTGACGAGGTCGGCGATGGCGACGATGTTGTGCGAGATCAGTTGGAAAACGTGCAGCACTTGCAGTGTGCATGTGCAGCAGATCCAAGCCTTCAGCGCAACTTTTGCAATGCGGCGTTTCGTGCAGCAGATCCAAGCCAATCCGACAGTTGCAGTCTTTGGTGACATGCAGTCTTTGTCAGCAGATCCAAGCCTTCAGCACAACTTTTGCAGTGCAGCGTTCGTGCAGCAGATCCAAGCCAATCCGACAGAGCTTCTGCAGTGACATGCAGTCTTTGTCAGAGAGAGAGAGAGAGAGAGAGAGAGAGAGAGAGAGAGAGAGAGAGAGAGCGAGAGCACGTGACGTGCAAGTTAGCAAGAGAGATGCAGGTCAAACCCCGACAGTTGTTACACATGTGTGTTTGTGTTGTTGTTTGGAAGTCGTCGCATCTCCACATGCTGGTGTAGGGAATCTGGGTTCGGACACAGGCGACGTGGCCAATCTCCAGAATGCTGGTGTAGAGAAGTGTTTCGTCTTTGTTCGGGCAGTCGTTGCCTTGTCACGCCGCTTGCAAGAGTATTGGAGAAGGCCACATGAAACGAAGCGCAAGCCGGCCAAACGACGTAAAACAAATTTCCGCATGCTGGTGTAGGGAAAATATGCGTTGGGACACGCGCGACGTGTGGCTTCAATGCGGGCGATAAGAGTTAGAAAAGTAGAGGAAAAGGCGCCGCCGACAAGCGTGCAACATGCAAAGAAACCAAAAAAATTTTCACGATGCTGGTGTAGAGAAGTTTTCGTCTTTGTTCGGGCAGTCCTTGTGCCTTGTCACGCCGCTTGCAAAAGTATTGGAAAATTCTACATGAAACGAAGCTCAAGCCGGCCAAACGACGCAAACCAAATTTCTGCATGCTGGTGTAGGGAAAATCTGCTTTGGGACACGCGCGACGTGTGGCTTCAATGCGGGCGATAAGACTTAGAAAAGTAGAGGAAAAGGCGCCGCCGACAAGCGTGCAACATGTAAAGAAACCAAAAAACAAATTTCACGATGCTGGTGTAGAGAAGTTTTCGTCTTTGTTCGGGCAGTCCTTGTGCCTTGTCACGCCACGTGCAAAAGTATTGAGAAAAGCTACATAAAGCAGATTCGAACCGGCAAAATTTGCGGATATTAACTTTCCGAATGCTGCTGTAGGGAAGATCTTGGTTTGGACTTGCATGAACCCACATTCCGGGCAAGTACACAAGCATGGAAGACTGCTACGTCAATGCGAGCAACAAGAGTCCCGCAACCGCCGCCACAAACCCGTGCGAAACGCTAAGAACTTGGAAATGTCTGTTGGGAATGCGGGTGTAGTTAAGGCGTTGGTGTGTGTGTGTGTGTGTGTGTGTGTGTGTGTGTGTGTTGAGCAGTCGTTTGGCCAGCAAGACAGAGTGAGACAGACAGAAGGCAGGAGGTGACAAGGAAAGAACACGCCAGGGAAAGTGTGAGCCAAAACGGGAAGCGGGCAGAAGAAACGCTAAGTGAGCAAGTGATCCAACTTGGAGTGCTCGGCAGCCATTTTTTCGAGGGAGGGCAGCAAACTTATTAGAGCTCTTCGAACTTTGCAGAAGCAAGGCAGGAGCTTCGGTTTTGTATCGTTAAGCTTGGATGCTTGGTTTGAACACCAGGCGGTGGCAGAACATGAGGTGGCAGTTGAGGTTGCCGAGGCTCCTAGATTTTAGAGGTGTTGGACTTCCGGTTTCGGTCCAGCATAACGTTCCTTGCAGGCAGTGCCCGGTCTGGATATGGACCGTGAGGCCTTTGGGTGCCGCGTTACGGTGCGTCCGAGAAGTTTGGATAATCGTGTGTTTGGAACTTGCAGGGCCGAGCTGACGATGGTGATTTCGAAGCAGATGAGGCTTTGGAAAGTATGTGTTCTTGGTTTTCGGCGTCCTGCAGACCCTTCCTTGGAGGCAGTCCCTAATCCACCGGCTGGAGACTTGGCCAGCCGCTTGAGTCCGTCCTAGATAATCGTGTGCTTGGAACTTGCCGGGCCGAGCTGACGATGGTGATTCCGAAGAAGATGAGGCTTTCGAAAGTATGTGCTTGGTTTTCGGCGTCCTGCAGACCCTTCATTGGAGGCAGTGCCTAATCCGCCTGCTGGAGACTTGGCCAGCCGCTTGAGGGCCCTACTCACTGCGCGAGCCAACCTGAATAGGCAGAAGAAGCAACATGCGAAAGACATCAAGGCAGCTCAGAAAAGTCTGCGTCATGTAAGAAAAACGGCGCAGCAATTGTCAGAAGCAGACCTTGCGGAGATTTTGATTCTGAAACGAGCGACGGAGCGGCAAAAGCCAAAGCCAAGTCTGCACCGAAGGCAAAGGCCGCGGCACCGTAGAAAGCTGCTGAGCAGCCTGGCTGTGCTCGCTTTGTGAGAGTCAGAGCTGTGCTGCGGCGAATATGTGTCTCGAAGGGATGCTGCTTGTTCGTGGGTGCACAGCTGTTTCGGCAAGTGGCCAGCCCTTGCTCGTTTGGTGGACTTCTGGTGTAAAGCAAGGTGTCTCGAAGAGATGCTGATTTTTGTGTCCGTGCACGCCTGTTCCTGGTGTAAAGCAAAGTGTCCCGAATGGGACGCGACTGCTCGCTTTGTGACAGCTGTGCTGCGGCGAAGATGTGTCCCGAAGGGATGCTGAATAAGGGTCTGAAAAATGCCCGGTTGCTGGCTTCAACGCGCAGGCCCTCAAGTATTTGCTACGGCGCTGCTACTGCTGTTGCTTCCGCGACAGAGCTGCTACTGCGCTACTGCTGTTGCTTCCCCGACTGAGTTTCTCCGTGAAAGCTGCTGCCCGGAAGAAAGGCTCAAAGTGTCTTTTGCTACGTTGGCGGTTGTTGTTGTTTTGGCCTGCTCCGAACTCTTCCGCAAGGGAGTTGTTGCTACGGCCACGTGGCTGCTCAGAGCAGGTTCAAAGTGCCTTGCCAGGCAGGTTGGTTTCTCACTCTTTCGTTCGCTTTGTGTGAGCTTGAGAGAAGGTGGTGTTTGGGAGGTGGTCGCTCGTGTGTCTCACGACTTGGCCCCAAAAGGGGAGACATAGTTTTGGGTCGCTTCGGGCGAAAACAGCAGGCCCTCTGGTGTTCAGCTCAGAGCCTCGATTGGCTATTGCTTGGAGCGTGTTGGCCTGTGCCGCGTGCTTTGCTCAGCCTTGCAGTGGTAGGCTTTGGCTCAACTTCGTGATTTGCTCGCAAAGCGACTGAATCGCGCAGCCCTTAGACACGCTCCGTTGTACAGTGTATACAAAGTTTCTTCAGCCCCGCCACGCAGTGTGTACATCTGCAATGGACGACTTGGCTCGTGTCCGTGCTGAGATCAAGCGTTTGAGGGGACAGCACCGGTACGCCAGAAAGATGGAGCGGCAAGCAGGCCTGACGGCGCGAGCTTGTCTTGTCGCTCTGGGATGCTACGTCCTTAGTGGGTTTGATGTGTGTGTAGCAGTGGCTTTTGTCAAGCAGCAGCCACGTTTGCATTCGGATCCAGACGTTGACACCCAAGACCTTGTAGAGACTTGCTTTTTGGAAGCATCTGATGCTAGCATCCTGGCTTTGTGGCACCCTGAGACAGCTTGGCAAACCAGGGTACGTTCAGAGGCGTGTGCGTTCATAGCTGAACATCGAACTGTACAGCACATGAAAGACTGCAACTTCGATGGGGGCTTTGCGCCTGGATCGCGCGAAGTCGTGGACACCTACGCGACTGCTCGGCGTGATCTGGATGATGCCGCTCCTGGCAGCTTTCTTCGGTCGAACACTTCTCGCTGGGCGTAACTTCCGTGGTCGGTGGCGCTTTCGATGTTTAAAGCCACACCACGATTCGGAGTACGATCTACGCAAGAAGGCTGTGCAGGTATGGGGGTTTTCAGGGCAGAGCAGTTTACGGCATGTCGTACCTATTCTGAACCAATGTTCGCAATTGCGCCATGGATTGTCACCCTCGTGGGGAAAACAAACGCCTATGCCGGGCTCCGGTGATTCTGGGTCACGTCTTCGTTTGTTTGTGTCATGTATTGGGTTTTGTTTTGGGGCTTGTTTGGGGTCCCAAGTTGGGTCCCGATTTAGGGTCCTGTTTTTGGCACCCCGTAAGCTCTAGCAAGCTCTGGGTTCCATTTATGGTCCCTGTTTTGGGTCCCTGTTTTGGGTCCTGTTTTTGGGTCCCTCAAGCTTTGTTTTCACGTGGGTGTACTGGCTCTGCAGGTTGCCGGCTTTTGGGCATGGAGTGTCTTCCTGCGCGACAAGGCTGCGTCGCATGGGCGAGATGTCGTTTTCGTGAACCTGGATGAATCACCTATTCCACAAAGTCTCAAAGCCGCGCGAGGTTTCTGTTTGCCACAGTCCCAATGGCCTCCAGGGAAGGTGCCCAGTGGTTCACGGAAGGGACCGCGGGGTACAGCGACACTGATAGCCATGACATGCTCCGAACCATCGTGGCAAGAACGGCTCCCGCAAATTCTGTTGGGAAACCACCGTGTCTTTCCTCGGAGTCATTTGGCTCGCATTCAGGCAGAGGCTCCGGCAACAGTCAGATACTGGCGTGCAAAATCATCCTGGGTTAATTCCAAGGCCATGGTTCGCATTTTGCGACAGCTTTCTGATGCCATTGGGGTAAGTCGAACGGAGCAGATAGTTATCGTTATGGATTCGAGCAGGGTACACCTCACTGAAGAAGTCATATGTGAATGTCAACGGCTTTATTATTGGATATTATTTGTGCCGCCTCACACGACGCCGCTACTTCAGCCTTTAGATGTCAGTACATTCGGGCCTCTGAAGCAACATCTGCACTGCAAGCTGCGGGTGCTCAAGCAACGCAAGCACGAACCTTTCGTGCGGCACTGGATGGAGTTGATCGTCAGAGACATGTTGTCGCAAAGGACATGGGAGCGGTCGTTTCACAGTGTCGGCATTGCTGGTTCAGGCATGGATTTGAGCGCTGATTTGCAGAAGCTCGGGTTGGAATATCCCCAAGCTCCAGCAATCCCTGATTTGAGCTTGTTGCTACCCAACGGGTATGAATGCATGCATTAATTGTTATTGTCGTGTCGCAGAAAGCGTCTACGGCTTTCCTGAAGCAAGTCCTCGGGTTCTTGATGAGCAATGCAAGCAAAAAGTCGCTGTTGCAACTGTTCTCTCAAGCACATCGCTCTAAAGATGACATGACGAAGCTCACGGGGAGGCATGCCAAAGCGCGCTGCGGAAGATGGCTTGCGTTCCTCCGTGCTCGCGGAATGTAATTGGCAAGAGTGGCTGCAAGAACTTAATGA
Source organism: Symbiodinium sp. CCMP2592 (assembly GCA_905221615.1). Taxonomy (NCBI): domain Eukaryota; class Dinophyceae; order Suessiales; family Symbiodiniaceae; genus Symbiodinium; species Symbiodinium sp. CCMP2592. The sequence goes on from CAJNDT010000990.1 coordinate 860,536, forward strand.
GAACTTTCGCTACCGACGCTGCGTTCCAAAAGTATATCGTTCATCGGAGTTACGAGTTCTTGACGGCAGCGGTCATTTGGTCTCTTTGCCTTTGCGCGCCGTCCGGATCTTCTTGAAGTATGGTATTGCTCTTGGCGTGAAAAAGTGCCTCGAGTGCGGTAAGCCAGCAAAGTTCGAGTTGCGGACTTGCAGGGGCTGGACTACGAGTCTTTGGCCTTTCGCTTCTTGACGGAAATTCCGGTGAACAGCTGGCTCCCGTTCTTGGACATGATCAACTTACTGCGGCTGGGAAGAAGTTTCTCGTCCATCACTGACGAGGTCCTTGCTGGGTACGGCAACATTGCAGGACAGACGCTTGCCAAATGGCGGGATGTCTCTCAGAAAGCCTTGGGGTGTGCTCTTACGAACTTGGACGCTCGCATGATCGGCGGCAAACACCAGGTCGTCGTTATGAACGAGCGATGGCGGGCGTCTATGCCGAGTACTGCCTCTGTGTCATCCTTGGGCAGGGGCTTTTTGCAGCAATACCTATACTTCTTGTTGTCCATCTGAGGTGCCTTCCCCTTGCAGTACCACTACCAGCCGCTGCTGTTCAGTGTTGTGGGGTTGTCGAGGCCTTGAGGAGGAGTTGAGGTTTTGGAGTTTATAGCGTTTGTCTTGGTTTCTAAATTTTGCCTGGGTTTATTTGTGCGGGTTGGAAAACTTATCACAGTTCAGGGGTTTAGCAGAAACGCAGGGGGGATATTACGCAGCCCATATATATATATATATACATATGTATATGTATATGTATATGTATATGTATATTGCGAACGGACTGCGATGCCTAGTCAAGTTCTACGGTGTCACGATAAGAGCTGTGAGCAATGTGATGTACAGAACAAGAGAGAAGGCACGCTACGCGTCCTTCGTCTCTAGGTTGAGGCTTGTGGAAGTGCTACGCACACCGCAATGCCAAACCTTCCTGTATGCTTTCCGCCCACGCAACTTTGGCTCAAGTGTGAGCGCATGCTCTAGAAAGCATTGCCCATAGCTAAAAGCTGTTCGTCTTCTGTGACCTTCCGAGGAACAGAGCCATCCCGTGCACAGACAATCCATCGCTGGCCGCGAGAGTGCAAAACAAGCGAGCTCCGGATCTGCCTGCAAGGGAAGCGTGGCTTGTGTGAGAGAAGGGGAAAGAGAGAGTGATCGAGTTCGTAGAGGGCAACCACGCCGTTATTCAATATAGCTCTGTGGGGTGAGCAACAAGGGCAACATCAAGATCAAATCCCCACGCAGGTTATCAGCCGTACGCGGCTCTGCCTTTCTACAACGAGAACTACTTGATCTACCACTTCCAAAATGAACTCAGGATCAAGTCAGGATACGACAATGACTTTCGGTGCCGACGTGGCAGCGCCGGCAGTCGGGGACTCGACTGCAGATGACACTGTGGTGCATTCCGTTGACAGCTCCACAGAGGATGACAAAGGTCAATCCTCAGCGCTTGCCATCGCAAAGGCAGTTCCCAAAGCAAAGGCGAAGAATTCACCAAGAGCATCTACACCATTGCGTCCAACATCCTCAGGATCAAGGACTGGCAAAGGTACAGAACGACGATCCGAAGCGTCTGGTTTTCAGGTGCCAAGGACTCCGTCGAGAACAAAGGACAGAGGAGTAATAACAATGGAGAAGAAGTCTAAACCAGCATCTTCAAGAAGCTCTTCGGCACGATCGAGAACTTCAGCTACCAGGGGGCGAGACAGATCCATGACATGGAGGAAGATGGTTACCAACCATCCCCACGAGGCTGACGATGCGGACATGACCCTTGATACCATACCGGTGCAAGGTGACACTTCATCGGCTGCCACCCCGGCCATAGCCGACGGTTCGATTGTCTATCAGGAAATGCGACAACAGCTTGAAGCTTCGAACCTTGCCCAGCAGATGTACTACAGAAGCCAAGTGCAAGAGTACGAGGGTGTCGTGAAAACCCTGATGGAGAAGATCAAGGAGATGCAACAAGAAGATGAAGGATCTGGACTTCGCATTGAAGAATTGGAACGACAACGTGATCACGCATGCATGGCCATGCGGCACATCAACAATGTCAATCTGGAAATGAAACGAGACTATGAAGTAGCGTTGTTCCGAATGGATGAACAGAGCTCCGCTCAACAGCATCGAGGGCATGCCGTTGCCGAAAAACTTGCTCAACAGCTTCACATGTTGCGAACAGAGGCAGCCACAAACTTTGTGCAGCTGGAAAGTCGAGCTCAAGGCGACGGAGAACTCATGGCACGCGAGTACGAGCATCTGACACATGAGCTTCATGAGCAAGCCAGAGAGAACTTATTCCTCCGATCAAGCACGGCAAGTTCCGAACATGCCATGCAGGCCATGCAAGAACGATTCCTTCTAGCCAGGAACCAGGAATTGCGAGATATGAATGACATTCAAGGATTGGCTGGAAACAACACAGCGCTTGACCAAGAACGTCTTCGACTACCCGAACAGCTTGGTGAAGAAGAAGAGTATCGCAAAATGGCGGTGAAGAGGATGCAAGATGCAGAAGATCAGCTTCAACAGAATGAGGATCAAGCAAGGCAGGCATTGCCGACCTTGCACGACGAGCTGAACGAACTCAGACGAGCGCTCAAAACTCAGGAAGATCTTCAGTCAAGGACACGCAGCGAGCTGGAGGCGGCACGAATTTCCAACTTGAGTGCTGGATCCGCCCGACCTCCGAGCATGCCCATGTCTTCAAGGACTACTGAGTCTGGCTGGGAACATGTAGGAAAGGATGTAGTACCGGCGTTTTCCGTAGGAGTCGAGGTACGATCCCCTGAAATGCAGTCTCCTAGTCAGGTTAGTCCAGTCGCCAGAGGAAAGTTCGCATTCTCCGAATCGAGCAAGAACAGGAACCTCGCCACGAATGATGTGAAGTTCACGGGTGGAAACTATTTCACCGACAACTTGAGGGGAGAGGTCGATCCGTCTCATGGAACAACACCCGTTGTAGCGGATTCGGTACCCGCGCACAATGTGCCTTGTACCAACAATCCAGCACCTGAGCGTTCCACGCCGAGTGCAGCCGAACTCTTTGGCATTCCGGCTACGCCGAGTGCCGCTGAGCTGTTTGGCATCCCAGCTACACCGAGCGCAGCCGAGTTATTCGGTATTCCAGACGGACGTAACCGAGGGCGAAGTGATGCAACAGCCGTACGCGATCGACAACTTCATGAACTTCTGAAAGATCGCGGGATGCTGGGGTCGAATCCCACGGCATCTGCCAGCTCTTCCAGACCTGTTGACCTCGACGGTGTGATTGCATCGATAAAAGGCCTGAATCCCAACATTGACAAAGGGCCAACACCTGTGGCTATCGACACGTCTATTCAAGATGCGAGGAGGCGTCAGATCGAGAAGGAGGTTGCAGAGCAGTATGAGGAGAAAATAGCTGAACTGCAATGCGAGGTCATCAAAGCTCAGAAAGCCGAGCAACGTCTCCGTGCTGACCGTGACGAGTGGAAACTGGTCGCCGAAGCAATGCAGGAAGGCGGGAAGAAGGTGACGCATGTGAAGACGGAGGACAAGAGGAGGAAGCCGACGAAGGGATTGACCCACCAGATCCGCTTGATCCGGATGATGATGATAATAAGAAGAGGAAAGGCGGGGGTAAGCCCGATCCGGATCCTCCTAGTGCGCATGATCCTGATGGAGACGCAGACCCTGAGGTTACGGAGGTAAGGATTTCCAGGAGAGAAGCCGATAAGGTGACGGTACCTCCTTGGCCAACGCTTACCCATCTGAACAATTGGCGATCTGTATTCACAGCAAACGTTCTCGGAGCATCAGCCGACCCCAACCACGAGGACTGGATGTTATGGCTGGCACCAGCTTTCAATCCGTTCCCCGACGTTGAGGCTTTGAACGATTCCGGACACAAGAAATTCAAAAGCATTGATGTCAAGTTGGGTGTTGCCATGGTCGCAATGTTGCGTGCCGGTGGTGACAAGTCTGCCGATTTATATCTGGAAGTGAACCGGAAAGCCAACGACTACATCAGTCAGCCGTTAGGCAAGATCATCAAAGGACGACAGATCATCGCGATGATGTACGAGAGCTTCCGAACGCACGATCGTCTGGATATGATCATCACGCTCGACTATCTAGTGAAGCTTCAGTACCAAGGCGACAACAAGCTCCATACGTTCGAACAGACGTGGTTGGAAGTCCTCGGACGGATGAGACCAGAGGACATCCCATCCAAGACAGCTCTTCGAGATTGCTTGTACAGCAAGATCAAGGATTCGCCCGCGATGAAGATGGATTTGGGTATGCATTATGACCATCTACCCTACAATCACGAGGACCGGTCGTATGACAACCTCATCAAGATCATCGATCGTACTATCATGCGGCGACGTGAACAAGCAAATCTCACCCAAACGCAGATCGGCTTGCGCCAGATGTTGGAAGGCAAAGACATGCTCGCTGCGCCGGCCAAAGTACCTGACAAGACACCACCCAAAGGAGTACCTTCTCCAAAGGTGAAAGTGGCACCGACTAAGCCGGACAACGCAGCACCTGTACTTCCTCAAAGCAAGGCCAAAAGCCATGCAAAGGTCAAGCCGAAGCCGAAGAAGAAGACAAGAAGCGAGTCAGCGGACAACAAGGGTGACAAAAGCAAAAAGCACATCCGCTGCAAGTTCCATTTCACAGATGCTGGATGTAGGAATGGTGACAAGTGCCCGTTCAGTCATTCCAAGAAGACTCCAGAAAGGCCACTTACTCCAAGGTCAAGGACTCCAAGTCCATCCGGAGGAGGGAATCGGATATGCTATTCGTTCAAGAACACTGGTTCGTGCTCAAGGGAGAATTGTCCTTTCAAGCATGAGGCTGCTGCCACTCCTGCCCCAGAACCAAAGGCAAAGGCTAAGGCCAAGTCCGAATCCAAGGCGGCACCAGCCAAACCAAATGCAAAGGCCAAAGCACTTCCAGCAGCACCCGCTATCAGATTGTGTCGAAGGTGGAATCCATCAGCGCCAGCCATATGGAAAAGATCCTCAAGGCAGAATGACGAAGAGTCAGTTTGTTCATCCGTTGACAGCGACGCTGATTCGGATTGCTCGACTGATGATGAGGCACCGGGAGCGACTACGTCGACCCGGAAATCTGTCAAGCTCAGTGTGACGTTCGCGGAGGACGTGAAGTTTGTTTCCTCACGACCAAGAAGACCAAACAAAGAGAGGAGACGAAAGGTAACGCCCGTTGACGTGGACGCAATCATTAACGATGAGGATCGAGCCGTTGACTTGGAGTTTGCCAAACACAAAGCGAGGTTGAGAGCACAGATCATGAGGGACATGGTTGATGATGACAGCGAAGGTGACAGGGTTTCGTTTGTGCGGATCCCGGGAACCTCCAGAGTGGAAGAAGTTGCGTTCTATGATGGTGAGGATTCCATTGTTGAACGGGAACTCGACGCTGCACACAGCAAACGGATCATTGATCAAGGAGTGTTCAAGTGCATGGTGCAACCGGTCATTCTCAAGAAGAAGATCAAGTTTCTGATGGACACCGGTTGTGGGCATGACCTCATAAGCCAGAAGAAGATCGAAAAGCATAGCCTCGAGACGCTAGTGACTCCGGAACCTATATCGTTTCAGACCGCAAATGGAATAACTGACACTGATCTAGTGTCGAACTTCCAGACCGAGTCTTTTGACGAGCCGATCAATGCCTACGTGTTGGACGACACTCCGTCGGTGCTATCGATCGGAAAACGATGCATGAACTTCAACTACGGGTTTATATGGCCACCCGGAAGGGAGCCATTCATGATCAGCCCGCAAGGCAAGAGGATCTCTCTGTTCGTAAACGGTGACATTCCCTACATTCGTGCAGGAAGCTCAAAGTCATTCGTTCACGAAGATCCGGAGGCCAGCGCAATCACCGAAATCTTCAAGAATGCTATTCCCGCGGACGGTGTTGACGTCAACGTAGCTGCTGCTGCCGAGGCCACACCAAGTGAGGTTGAAGAAGAAGATGAGGGTGTTGCTCATGGACGACCTCCTGATCCTGAACCTCATGAAGCTCCTGGGGAGGAAGTACCAGAAGCAGAAGCAGGAAGACCTCCCGACGTGGAAGGAGCCGGAGTGGGTGATATCCCTTTAGGTGATGACGATGAAGTGGTCATTGAGGTGGAAGGCGAAGGTGCTCCGAGCCGCAAGGCCAGAGTCGGAACACTGAAGGCCGAAGCTAAGACATTGGCGCATCTCTGCACTCATCGGTATCGCAATCCTTATTTCGAGTCATGCATTCGTGCGAAGATGAAGCATCTTCGGACACAACGTGGAGCGTTTCAGCGCGTGATCAAACATTGGGGTGACCTCATCACGTTCGATTTCCTCGACATGCGCGCAAAGCCGCTGAAGCGGGCATCGGAATCGATGACGGTGCACGTGAGGTCCTGGTTATCCGGGACATTGCCACTAAGATGATCGCTGCAATACCCACTGCATCAAGGCACACTGACGAAGTTGTCATGGCCATCAACCGCGTGATGGGAAGGCGCAAGATCCATATGGCATACAGCGATGAAGCACCTGAATTCGATTCAGCCATGGATCAGTTGAAGATCGTGATTGATCACTCCCTACCGGGAAAGCCCAACAATAACTCACTCGCTGAGCGGTCGAACCAGGAGGTGATCAACACTGTTGCGGCCTCCATGCTACACGCCGGATTACCTGCCCAATACTGGCTGTTTGCGCTGAATTGCGTGATGCAGAAACTCAACATTGAGGATGTGGAGGGCGACCTTCATTCTGCTTGGAAGCGGATGACAGGAAAAGACTTCGAAGGGAAAGCCATACCGTTTGGAGCCAAGGTTTTCTTCAAACCTACAGATACAAGGCCGAAGACTTATGGCAACAAATTTGATCCAAAGGGCATACTTGGCATCTTTGCCGGGTACATCATCACAGCTGGTCAAGGTTGGTCCAAGAAGTATCGCGTTTGGGATATGAAGGAATTTGCCAATGCGAACTTGTCAATGGACGCATCCGTCCCCAGAAAGTGGGCTCAGGGACAATGTTGACCTCGCTGGCAAGGAGATAAACGACATCGACAACGGTGATGATGGTCCGCCCGGAGGAAACGGTGGTGGTGGAGATAACGACGATCCAGGTGATCTACTTCCTCCGCCCGATCCCGGAGAAGATCCTGATTTAGGGACATTGATCCATCCGACATTGAAACGGAACCATCGGGTGAAGTATTCAGGTCGGAAGAACATGAAGCAATTGATGCCATTGGTGACAAGAGACTTGAAGAATTAGACAGAGAACTAGCTGGACGCGCAGCACCACCTCTTCCTGCACCAAGAACGACTGGGGAAGACCGACGATCGCACCGCGAAGTTGGTCCAACTGGTAGACTCATTCCTGAAGGGGACAGTGAAGAACCAGGTGACATCATCAAGATCCTGAAGGAAAAGAAGCTGGCACCCAAGGAGATTGAGCACTGGAGCGCAGGGAAGAAAGGGGATGGAGTAGTGTATCTCACTGACGACGGTGAAGCTTGCAAGATCGACAAGAGGGGAACTCCGTACAAGATCAGAAGTGACGGAAGACGCACTCTCCCTACTCGACGGCCGATCCACTCTTATTCTCCCGAAGCTTGGAAGAAGTTAAGCGAATCGGAGAAGAAGGCAGCTTACAAGAAAGACAAGCGAGACAAAGCTCGAGTTGCCAAGAAGGACCGGAAGAAAGCCGCGATAGGAAAGAAGATCATCACCAAGATGATGGACGACATGATCTTCCCAAAGATTGTTCCATGTGAAGAAATAGACCTGCATCTTAACGTGTCTTTGGATGACGATGATGGTTGGTCCTGGGCACAATCGTATGTGGATCAATATGCGCAGGAACAATTCTTGGCAGACGTCGTACCAGCCGTTCCGGCACACATGGTCATGGATGCGAACTGGATTCCTTCTATGCCGTGTACGACTTCCCACGGAAACGTACATCGGGAAAAGAACTCTGCAACGAAGTCGTGTTTCAATGCCATGGTCACCCGACCTGTCACACGCAAGGAGATGCGCAACAATCCCAAAGCCATGGAAGCCTTCATGAAGGAATGGAAAGGGCTGTGGGATCAAGAAGTATTCGACTTCTCCACTACGCGTGAGTACGACGAAGTGGTGGCAGAGGCAAAGAAGAAAGGTGAGAAAGTGCGCATGGCGCGTGTACATGGGCTTATCTACGAGAAGAACTACCAGCTCAAAGAGGACGATCCTGCCAGGAAGTTCAAGGGGCGAGGAGTACTACTCGGTGATCAGGTCAAGGACCAAAACATGGAAGCCGCATTGTTTCAGGATTTGGGGAATTCCCCTGCAACGTTTGATGCCTCCCGTTGGGCGGATTACTTCGGTTGCCTTCCCGGGAACGATGTTCAGATGGCTGATGCTATCCAAGCATACATTCAGGCGAAGTTGTCTGGCACACCGTGTTGGGTTGAACTACCTGATGAAGCTTGGCATCCCTCTGCAAATCGGCACAAATATCGAAGGCCTGTATGCCGTTTGGTCAAAGCTCTGTACGGACATCCTGACGCAGGAACTATGTGGGAACAACATTGCCATACCGCGGTACAGAAAGTAGGATTCAAACCGATTGGTGACGAATGGCCGTCCTTATACTTCCACCCAAAACTGAAACTCCTGCTCGTCATCTACGTGGACGATCTCAAGATGGCAGGTCCCAAGGAGAATCTACCCAAGGGTTGGGATATGTTGCGCCAAGAACTTCGTTTGGAAGAGGAAACACCATTGGGTTTGTATCTCGGTTGTCGCATCTCCAAAGGCGAGGCAACGTTGCATGACAAAACGAAACTGTTACCTACGACATGGAGACCTACCTGGACATGACAGTCAAGAAGTACTGCGACGTGACCGGGTTCGATCCGACGAAATTCAAAACGGTACCATCGCCGAGTCCTGCTGAGGAGACTAAGAATCACCCAGCTCGTGCTCCGGCACACTTAGGCAAATGTCATCGATGCACGTGGTGTGGACACACCATGCCTGTTGACAAGGATGGTCGGCTTGTTCCGCCTCCACCTATTCCCAAGGCGCCAGAGGAAGAGGAAGTCAATGAGGATAACCGCGGTGCGCTTGCTCCGCAAGCCGCGAGTATACTCATGAAGTTGCTCTATGCCGCACGTATTTGTCGTTTTGATCTATTGCGAAGCATCAATAACCTTGCACGCAAGATCACCAAGTGGACCAAGAAGGAGGATGCTCTTCTTCACCATCTCATGGCCTATGTGCACCAGTCCAAACATCATATGATGATTGGATGGGTTGGGGACTCTTTGGAGACCTCATCCATCGGACTGTTTGCAGATGCGGACTATGCAGGTTGCGGGGAAAGCTTGAAATCTACCTCCGGTGCCCATATGCACATTCAAGGGCCACACACAAGGTTTCCCTTGGCGGGACTGAGCAAAAGGCAGGGGTGCTTAAGTCACTCCACACCTGAGGCCGAGATTGTTGCGGCCGACTTTGCCATGTCGCGTCTTGGTCTGCCAGCAATCACATTGTGGCAGCAACTTGGGGCGCAGAACCCCGACTTCGTCTTTTATGACGATAATCAGACCATGATCGGAGTGGTTCGTACCGGCAAGAATCCGACTATGCGTCACTTGGAGCGTACCCATGGCATTTGCATTGGCTGGATGCATTCCATCTTTCAGGAGGGGTACGTCTCTCTTGCCTACGAGGTCACTGCCAAAATGGCGGCGGATATACACACCAAGTCGTTCAAGGATTCCGTGTCCTGGACGCATGCGTGTCAGCTCATCAACATCTTCCCGCCTGGTCTCATTGGCTCCCAAGAGATCATGGACCTGATGCGTCCGACTCATTCCCAAAGCACGGATGAGAAGGGCCAACAACATTACTCGTTCAAGAGCGAGGTTCCTTGCTTTCCTTACACACAGACGCCTATACTTCCCCAGGTGTTGTATCGCGCTGGGCTTTCGAGCAAGGAAGGATTGCAAGAGCACGACAGTGTGGATCCCATTATGGTCGTCAAGTTTCCGCGCGTGTTGCGGGGACCGCCTTCTGCGTTGCCGCCGGGTCGTTACCTTCGGTCGACTTGGATTCTTCGTGAAGGGCAGTGGCACCAGATGGAGGATCGCGCTGCTATCCCTAATCAGCCGGGCAAGTTCGACCGCTACGTTGAGCGCGCCGTTTTTCAATATCATCCTGTACGGGGCACCTTACGACCGGCCGCTTGGCCGATTCTACGTACGCGCCCTGTCCGCCAAATGGCGTGCGGTGGTTGTCGCGTTGACACGTGCCATCAATGGGGGGTACCAGGGCTTCACATTACCTCTTTGCTTCAACGGCATTCCCAAAAGCCAAGCAGCACAGTTCGGCTATGATCAATGGTCGATAGTGTATGAGGACGTGTGGCAGGATATGGCTGAAAAGAAAAGGGAGTATCAAGGATATGAAGGAGCAATTGTGCCTCATGTGGTCGAATTCTCGGTGAACAAGCCCAAAGAAGGTTTGGTAATCCAGTTTTACGACCGCGATGGGAAGTTGGTCCATACTTACGAAAATCCCTACAGTCGTTGGAAGTACCGGATCATCATCAAAGATGCGCCAAAGGCGGTGACGGTGTGGACGCTGGTCGGAGTCGACGAGGAAAACTGGTGGAATGAGTATGCCCCGGGCAAGGACTGTGTCATGCAACACGCTCCTGATCCTCATATTATGACCCGGGACTGCAGGTGAATGTTCTCAGTATGGGACGAGAAGCCGATGATGCCATGTGTTCCTACCTCTACGACGTGGTGGAATCGAGGAAGGAAAACCCCAACTCCGTGATCTTCATTGGTGCAGGAGTGTTAGGGAAGAATTCGTGGCTAAGTCGCAAAATTGCCAACAACCCTGAGAAGGGCAAATTGCGGACTGACTACCCATGGGGGGAGGTCGTCCAAAGAATTGCGCGCAGAGCGGCGACTTGGGGAACTCAGGTCATCATCGAAGTACCTCCTCATGTACCTGTTCAAGAAACCAAGCAGTATAAGGGCCTGTGTGACGATGACAAGTGGAAGAGCATTAAGATCCAGGGATGCACTCATGGTCAACGTTACGTCTCCCGTGACTCGGAATCATCTGGGACCGTGGTAGAGTTGGGCTACCGCAAGGATGAATGGGAGTTCTTTGCCGCAAACGTTGCGTTGCAGCCTAAGTCGTCCGACATGTGTACCGCAAAACATACACACATGAGTAATGCGGACTCAAGGAACCGATCAAGCAAGTGTGAGTTGACCAGTCAGATCTCCAGAAGGTTGCTTAAAGCCCTGAAGTTTCAGGCATCGGGTGACGGGAGGTTGGTCGCTGCGCCATCGAGGACCGAAGGACGGAAACCCGATCGCATGATTGTTGACCTTTGCGGTCCGGGCATCGGCTACGCCGGGCTTGAGACCAAGAAGGGCTGCGCTCACATAGTGTGCAAGGAGTTGATAGGTTCCAAAATTGATGAGGATAACCTCATCAGTTCGATGAAGAAGATGTGCCGGAATGACCTGCGCACGCCTGTGCTGTTCATGGCATCGCTTTTGCGATCAGGTGTCGGTCCTGGAAGTAGTGAAGGGACTTGCGTGGGGGGTGAGAACCGTTCCGGTGGGAAGTACAAGGTTTTCAGGAGTGTTTTGAAATCTCTCAAACGCCTGCTGAGGAAGTGCGCGGAATTTTCCGATGTCTATTTTTCGCTTGACATGCCTTCTTCATGTTCATGTTGGTCTTGGCCTGAATTACATGCGCTTGTTTCAAGTGGCAAGGTGAGAAAGGTTAAGGTCTGTGGTCATATCGGTGCTACTGGCGAGGAATGTGGACGCAGGATTATTTTCTCTAACATGCCTGATGCGGAACGTTTGGAAGTTGACATGACTGAACATACCAACCATAGTGTGAAGAGCAGTTTGCGGCAGTGCATTGATGTCACATGGCGGTCAATTGCGAGACATGTTCGCAGCCTTGTTCGAGCTCATGCCAGGTCCAGTCACGTTGCAAGTCAATCTGAGGACAGTGCATGGCATCGTCAGTATCTAGGTGCTGATGAAGGGGCTAATACTCAGCCCCGACTAAGGAACAACTAAGGTCTGACCTGACGGATCGGGGAAGGGCGTCTCTTACAGAGGGCCTGGAACCGTGAAGTCACGTAAGGGTAGGTACTTCTCTCCCTTGGAGGTTGTACTGTTTCCCTTCTGAGCCATGGCCGAAAGCTACAATGCCTACGAGCTGTCATTCGAAGGAGTAATCCATGAAGAAGTTTTCCCTACGTGCGGGATCATGCGAACGTTTCTCAAGTTCGACAAGTTTCTGAAGATGTGTGCTGAAGATTCTTCGCAGAGCGTTCAGTTCCCAGCCAAAATAGTCAGGGACAGGGTGGTCGACAACGATCTCATTCGATCATGGGCGGCTTTCAGGGCACCTCCGTTGGTGCTGCTGTTCGTGTGTGCGAATTTGTCACCAGGTGGGGGCTTATCCATCCGGGTTCGTGAGATCCTCAAAGCCTGCATACACGCTGCGCCGGAGGAATACATGAGTAAGCCGTATGGTGAGGTCCTCTCCACAATCATCAGGTTCGGTGGGAGCCTCAAGCACATTGTGTGCGACTATGAGGGCAAGTACAAGTTCATTACACGATTCATGGTGGATGAAGAAGTGATCCGCGATGACGCAAGATCTGCGGCAGTGGAACTGGAAGCGGAGAAACAGCAAGTGCGATTCGACTTGAACACCGCGACCAAGAACATTATTAGTGTATTACAACCTGGCTGTACTCATTAACTCGGTTGAGGTACCCTACCCTGCCGTGAGTGATACGAGATCGCAGCAGTGGTACACGGTGAACCAGGACTACTACCACAAGTTGCCGGCTGCTGGCAGAGCGCCGGATCAATCCGACTTGTTGGGAGAAGGCACATTACGGAGGGTGTGCAGGCTGATGTATATGTTCGCAAAGCAAGCTGGGTATGGACTTCGGACCTACAACCAGGAGTGCGTCGCAAGCAACAATGGCTGCTCGCCAATCAACATACATCAACTGGCCCTGATGATGCGCACAATGCCGCAAGGTATGGAGCATCCGCTCGCTTTTGCGATCAACTCCTTCCAGGCATTCAGCATCTGCTTGTATGTGCTTCACTCCTACACTTCGTGGGTAGATCCTCACAATGGTCACCCCCTTTACCGCTGGTCCGCCGAGGTAATGGAAGGCTATGACTACACCACCTACGAATTCCTCAAGCACCATGTGGAGGCCGTTTGCGCTAGCCAAGGTTAGAATGGGTTCCAGTTGCCAGAGATTTTCCGAGGTTACGCTTGGAATCAGTGCGGCGTTGAATCCGGCTATGTGGTTGACTGTGCTGCGAAACGTGAAGCCTTATCCATTTGGGAAGCTGAATTTCAACAAATGACAGCCAAGCCGAGTCCGCTGATGCAAGACGATGGACTATTTCCTCCCAAGCTTCAACGGCATCCAACCTGGGTATACGAAACGGGGAGAGTTGCGATGCCTACGGCAAGCAATCTTGAACCAGAAGGAATCGTACATCCCGATCACGGAAGGACACCGGAACAAGCAAGGGAACATGCTGCCGAACCACGTGCTACTCCGAGTCATGGACCGAAGAGGGCAAGAACGGATGAGGCAACAGCATCGGCACCTCCTCCACAACCACCACCGCAACCCGAGGATGAACCGAATCAGCCGGATTGGGAGGAAGCTCCGATCCCCGCTGGCGCTCAGGAAAGCTGGTATCACTATGTCACCATCGACGACAAGCCCTGTCGCTCAGCATTGATGACAGCAGTTCGTGACATCGATGAGTACCCGCCTACCGCCGACGAGACGCCAAAGTTCGTGGTCAACCACGATGTGGGGACTACAGCTATTCAGCATTACGTCAGAAGGTTGGTGACCTACTTGGCAAGGATTCGTTCCGTTTCCCAAAGTGATGACAAAGGTCTCAACATGAAGGTCTACGTGAAGCTGAGTACGAAATCGTGGCTTCGTATGTATTCGCGACTATACCATGCTTTTGCGCTGGTGTCGTGCGTACACCTCCCCTCTCCTCCAATGCTGACATCGGCTGTGATGATTGAGCAGGAACGTGACCTCGTTGACAATGAAGAAATCAAAGACGAGGCTAAGATCCTGACCATGAACACGCTGAATGGGTTCCGCAACAACCTGGGTGTAGGTGGCAAGCCTGATGCCGTGAAGATGCGGTCACAACCTACGATTCTCGTTCTGGATTTCGACATCCTCGCCAAGACGAAAGGGACAACCCACACACTTCGTGAAAGCCTTGGCAATCATGGATGGGGGGAGATTTACATCGTGTCTCCGTCGGTATCCAGTGGCGCCAATTACAACTTCCAGACGACCAAGGGTGCCTTGGAGTCCGTGAACGAAACCTTGAACGGCATGTCTGAGGAACAGATCGCAACCGTTACTATGCACTACCACCTCTCGCTCCAAGCCATCCTCATTGAAAACATTTCGTTTCCGATGAGTGACGTCGGAGATGGAGCATCGATCCGAGAAAGGTTGCAACGACAGCTCAAGGAGGTATACGTCGACCCCATCATCGCTGCAGGGAAACGTACTACCCGGCCTCCGATTGTCAACGTCAACCATGATTTGCGGTTCGTTGGAGCTGGTAGCAACTATCTTTTCCACAAAGCTTCCTTGTACAACGGCTTACACGCATTGGGGCTGTACATTGATTTGGAGCTGCGGGCTCGCGGATGTGTGGTGATTCATGGATCATCGTTCTGGTCGAATATACAGTCAGCTCAAACAATCGGCAACGGGCATGCACATGCTGTCAGCCGAAAAGCTACCTGCCCCGGAAACGCGTACCCGATACAAGTTGGCCTACGCTATCTATGAGAAGCAGATGTTCAGCGAGAAAATGGTGTCTGCCTGTTTTGTTGAGAGCTCAAGAGTTCGACAGTGGGACGAAAGCGTACAAGTCGATACAGTCGCTCACCCGTCGTTGGTGGAAATCTGGGAGGACAAGAGTGAAGTCACCATGTACACGAACATTTCCCAGACCTGGTTTACTGGGGAACAAAAGCAACAAATATGGTCTGGAGCCCAAGGTGACACGGTTGCTGAGTCGACATCAATCGCCTGGCAGGACTTTGACATTGCCATGACTGTCCCGGAAGCCTACTACGACAACAAACATACTGGTTCAGGATCGACACCTACTCCACCAGCAATTCCGGCTACGTCAGAGGGAGAACGTTCTATTGCCCTGGATGTGATGCAATGAAGTCGGTCGAGTGCTTTGCGCAGGCCTTCTTCTTGCCAACAGGAAATGGGTACCCTGGACATTGCATTGGATGTGCGCATACTGCGGCCCTGAAGATGCAACATGGTGTCTCCTCGTTTGCCGACTTGGTCCAGTCCCAGAGATACACTTTGGCATGCGCAAAGCATATCTATGACCTGAGTCTGCAGTTTGTGGACCCGCGTATGGATATCAAGGAGTTCATCAAGAAGTGTGCGGAAATGGCCTACGAAGACGTTGGCAAAACGGTTTCTCACTACGGTGGTCTCCGTATTACAGCCAACCAGGCCATCGAGTACGCGGCATGGGGAAAGGCCAAACAGTTGGCATGGGACAGAGGATATGACGCTGAAGGAAGAACTTGCTACATTTGCTACTATGACGCTGGTAACTGTGCATACGTTGGATTCATGAGGATGCTTTTGACTCCAGATGAACGCCGAGAATGCTATCGAGGCACCGTTTCCCCGAAAGAAGAACTATTGGGGGACACCTTGGAGCTGGCACTTGGCATTCTTACAATTGCAATGAGGTATCCAGCACAATTCCCAAACTGGGGTGGTCTTGAAGGGGCAAACGCGTGTGTGACGGGCATCGAAAGATCGTTCTTCCGCTACGCATCGGCTGAAGCCATCGAGCTCATCACGGTCGACTCCCCACGCAAGAGAACACCGCCCAAGAAGAATGAAGCAATTGCCGAGATCGTGACAAACATGTCTGCAGACCTTGTGATTGACTTCACGGTCATCGTTGACGGCGATGTCTACCCGGTATAGAGATTGGACGAAACGACGAAACGCAGGCCGCTGACCTCGTCACGGACGAAACAGGAGTTTCTATTGCGCCGCCAATGCCTCTTTATGAGATGGACCTGGATGCACAACCTGAAGAAGAACAGGCTGCGGAAGAACCTGATCCGCGCCTAATGATTCGTGAAGGACTCGTGGCACAGCTTCGCGACTACGTGGAGGTGCTTTCCCAGGGTGAATGCACAGTGGGGATTCACGATTGCACCTTTTGCGTCGCATGTGGCAGTGATGAACACCATTTGTCCGAATGCACTGAAAATGTTGCTACACGAGATTTGGTCCAACGTGGTCTTCAGATCATTAAGGCCAGTCTTCTTCGTCTTCTTCGCTATCCTCGTCGACCACATACACGACAAGCTGAGAGTATGGACGTTGACTCCACCGACCATGTGAGCGTAGCATCATCGGACCGACGACCCAAGGCCAAAGCCCGACCACGACGTGGAGGCGAGGCCGTTCGGAATGACATCGTCCTGATCCGCTACGAGAACCCTCACAACCTATGTGCCGACGTGGAGAACCGTCGCGGTCTACATGACGCTTGTGGCACACCGCTGCAGGATATGGGGCCGGAAAACAGTCAGCGCGTGGTGGATCTCATTGAACAGCTATCGGATCATCGTGACCGCCGACTACCTCAACGAGGAGATCGTGCAAGCTACGAGTTCGATCAACATACACGGCAATGGGCCAATGAAGGCTATGAATCCATCGGAGGCGGAAGGCCGATCCGATGTGGAATTCTTGACCTGATCCCTACAAAAGGGGCACGCTTCATCAACTCCAGATGGGACATTGTGGATGAAGTCGTGGTTCGCAACATTCCATCGCACCGCAGAAGAAATGCTGAATGGGCTCTGTCATGCATTCAGTCCGATTTGCGCCACAGGATCGCGAGACGATCAGGGTCAGAATGGCTGGATGGGCGCTGCCAAGTTGCATTCATGAGCGTACTTCGATGTGACGAAGGAGGATGGGTGTTGATCGAAGATCTGGTCAGACAAGAAGAGCTTTGGACCCACGGCAGCAGGCGCATAACCGAAGGAGCTCTTTCACGCGACAATGACCAACGGAAGAGAGTGTACAATGAGAGACTGCAGCTATTGTTCCAGGGAAACATGCTGGCGGCCACGAAACGGTACAAGGCCAAAATTCGGCTCCAGTTTCTGGGTGTGAGAGTGAAAGACCCTGGCGGTGGACCTCTTGGACCAGCAGAGTCGAACAGACTGGTGTCTAGGCAGGATCAAATCACCGAGATCCAGAACAACGACCATTGCCGACCCAATCAGCAATACTTGAATCAATGCAATGGCTGGGTCAAACCATGGGCAGTTCGGGCTACCAGCGGTCACTCTACGCACTCCAATCCCCAGAACAACTTGCTACAGTTGGACAAGGACAGGTTCGCGATATCTCCGTCGATGACCCTTTTGGGGCGTCTTGGAGGAGCATTCCACGCCACGGCATGCCGCAATCTTGATTCCATTGTTCGGCAAGGTGTTATGCCAGGTTCGGAGGACCCCGATGGGGACTTCGACCAACGCCGCCAAAGCAGGGATGACAGAGGAGGTCGGCTCCACAGCTACTGGGGGGTATTCGCGCCGTTTGACACCAGGAATGCTACAACGAAGACTCGGGTGCACGGACCAGAAGCCAAGCACATGCCGATCGTCGTCCTGCACGTGGCCTCAACAGATCTTACCCGAGAAGGCGGACGGATCACTGACAGTGGCGTCATCATTGTCGGGCGCACGATTTCGTTCGCGTTCGTCAAGGAGGTATGGTTTTGCGTGCCGAATCCTCGTGATACACATTCTTTCGCACTGATTGAAAAGATCTACGATGAACGCTTGGAGAAAGAAATGGTGCTGGATTACAATGGATCTCCATTGCTCCCGGAATTCGAAAGGTACCGAACGCCGGCAAAGATCATGGAGCTTCTCTGTGACATGCCTTCAGGTCCTCACGATGCCAGTAAGGAACAGATCATGCGTGACCTTACTACCGTGCTAGAATCCCACAGGGAGAACACCGTGCGCCATCATTACATGGACAAAGCCATTAAGTTCATCATCAAGAATTGGCGACCCGAAGACTTACGAAGAGAAGGAGATTGCAGAAGGATGAGGATGCATCTACAAGTCGTGGTCAGGCTTTGCGAAGTGGGCAACAATACCATTGTCTCAACTCAAGGAAAGTTTTGTCAATGGTCAACGCTATGATGTGCTTGGAAAGTGGGGTGTTCTGGCGGGAGCGGACCCAAGCACCGGAGTGAGCAGAGAGGTGACTGATGAGGAAATCATCCGCTTTGCAAAAGAACCGGAAAACGCCAAGTCGTATGATCCCAACGGGACTTACACACTCAAGCGCTTCCGAACGCACCAGCTGATCTCTATGCTGATCCGAGGGGCCAACATGATGGGATTTGGCAGGGAGAACTTCAATCCCAGCACTTACCTGAAGGACGAGAGTGAGGTGAAGGTGATGCACTTCTGCTGCTTGAATGTCCTCTGCGAAGTTATTCCCATGGTAACAGGACACTCACAATTTTCTGTTCTTCGACCCACGCCAACGGGACCAGTGGACTTTCTGTACATCGACCCAGTCGGGATCCTACTGGTGCACCAGGACCATTCGGTCCAGACCATCGGGTTGCTCGTGGATCACAATGGTGCAGATGCCGTCCCACCTCTTGGACCGACTGCGTAAAACCAGGGCCGAACGGCAGATGCGTCCAGATGCACGCCGTCCTGAAATATTGCATCACATCTCAGCCGACGAGTACCTTCCACGCGGACAGACATCCATCATGGATACGCCTGTCACTGCAGAGGAAACTTCGAGTGCTTCCGCATCTACTGCTGCTCCCAAATCTCGCCCGAAAGGAAGTGGACAACATGGCGGATGGAATGCCAATTCATACCACGACTTCATCGAGGGCAAGAGGAACAAAGGGAAGGCCAAGGGAAAGGGCAGATCTCCATACCCAGAACAAAATCTCCGACCATGGGATCGTGATCCTGCCGATGATCCTGCGGCTACTCGCCAGTGGTATCGGGACAACGTATGATCGGCTTTTCCTTTATCAACGTGACCTCTGCGCTTCGCTCATGAACTTCATTGCGAATGCCTCTTTCTTCGGTGACGTCTGATTCGTTTGTCATTTCAGGGGATCGTTACCGACGTAGTTGAGTGTCACACCGTTTTTAGTTGGGATGCAAGGCTCTGATTCCGTATTTCAAAGTTGCGGCGGACTAATCCATAGTGTTCCTATCGCGCCATCTTCCGGGTGAGCAGCGTCGCAGCGTCGGAGACGCAACTCATGGGGGGTGCGAACGGACTGCGATGCCTAGTCAAGTTCTACGGTGTCACGATAAGAGCTGTGAGCAATGTGATGTACAGAACAAGAGAGAAGGCACGCTACGCGTCCTTCGTCTCTAGGTTGAGGCTTGTGGAAGTGCTACGCACACCGCAATGCCAAACCTTCCTGTATGCTTTCCGCCCACGCAACTTTGGCTCAAGTGTGAGCACATGCTCTAGAAAGCATTGCCCATAGCTAAAAGCTGTTCGTCTTCTGTGACCTTCCGAGGAACAGAGCCATCCCGTGCACAGACAATCCATCGCTGGCCGCGAGAGTGCAAAACAAGCGAGCTCCGGATCTGCCTGCAAGGGAAGCGTGGCTTGTGTGAGAGAAGGGGAAAGAGAGAGTGATCGAGTTCGTAGAGGGCAACCACGCCATTATTCAATATAGCTCTGTGGGGTGAGCAACAAGGGCAACATCAAGATCAAATCCCCACGCGTATATGTATATGTATATGTATATGTATATGTATATGTATATGTATATGTATATGTATATGTATATGTATATGTATATGTATATGTATATGTATATGTATATGTATATGTATATGTATATGTATATGTATATGTATATGTATATGTATATGTATATGTATATGTATATGTATATGTATATGTATATGTATATGTATATGTATATGTATATGTATATGTATATGTATATGTATATGTATATGTATATGTATATGTATATGTATATGTATATATATGTATATACACATATATATATGCACATGCATACATACACACACACATATATATTCTTTCTATAGTCATAAAAACGTGACATATATATATATATATATGTCTCCCTCCCTCTCTCTCGCATAAACCTAAGGGGTTTTGGGTTGCACAGCCCGTGGGTCTGCGTTGCCGTCTGGCGAAGTTAGACAGAAGTTTCCAGGATCCGCAGGGAGTGCGCAGGAAAGATTTCGTGGCTTCCGATTCCGCCGGTTTTCTAGGATTTGCTTCAGGGTTCTACCAGGATGTCATCTGTGACTTTAGGAGTTTTAATCGGCTTTCCCTGCCGGGCTTCGTTTGCAAATTGATCTTCACACGGGCCTTCATTACATCCAAGCATTTTTCCTTGGGCTTCGTTCCATTCTTCAATGGATCCGTTTACCTGCTGAAATGACAACAGCGGGGTGCTTGCGGTCTGTAGAAATCGCCTCAAAAGAGCCCTCTTCAAAACTGCTTTGGATTGTGAATCCTTAGTCGGAAAGCACCCCCCGATTTTCGATTGTTCGATTTCGAGATTTCGAAGTGCAATGGCAAGAAGACGGTTGCTGTTGGTACTGCTATATGACGCCTCCGCTGCAAGAAAGGCAGTTATGACAATCATGATGGTGATAGCAGCGGCGGTGAGGATTGTGTCAACCAGGGAAGACACCGCACCACCGTCGTCCCACAGTCGTCACCATCCGGCAAGATCCCCACATGTATACCCACCATCATAACAACCGCCGTCGTCAGCGCAGTTGGCGTTGTCATCGTATCATCATCACCAACATCATCATCGTCCTCATCAGAGCCATGGACATTATCGTCGCCGTTGTCGCCCTTCTCCTCTTTGCCCCTTCCTTCTCTTCTCGTCCTCCTCCCTGTCCTCTTGGTCGGGTTTCTCGTCCCACCCCGTGTCTTGTCAGCATCTCTAGCACTACCCTCCGCTTCGGTCTCCTCCTGGTCCTTATGATCATGGCAACCATCACAGCCAGACGCCAGAGAGAAAGAGCTAAGATGACAAATCCTATGCTATGTGGTGTCAAAGCTTCAGCGTCACACGCTGTATTTTTGGAAGCCCTGAGCCATCGAGTCTACGACTCTAAGTCGTAGCCAAAAACCCGGAGTCCTCGTGCCCAAAATCTCAGGCACCACACTAAACCTGTAGCTCAGCTGCCTGCCGACCGACACCGTCCTACCCAATCCGTGCTCTCAAAGCCCGAAGCCTTAAATCCCACCCGAAAAGTTCAAAATCAAAGATTCGAGTCCCCAAGCTTCTGGGTTTCATTTCCGAGCAGTTCGGTTTAAGCCGTAAACCCTAGACCCAAAGATTCGAAGCCCGATGCAGCCCTTCGATGGCATCACCCATGCAGCGTCGGACTCTCAAAAGCCGCGTGCGGCGGGGATCGACTGGAAGCTGCAGGCGACGGCCGCGACGGCCCTTTGCAGCTGGTCTGTTTCCATTGATTGTCTCCTGGGTTTGGAGTACCATTCTTGAATACTTTTTCGGGTACCTGTTCCTTACAGGAACCATTGTGAAATACAAGTCTATACTTGTTTCTCCCTGGTTACTTCAAAGTGCAGGTCTGGTGCTTAGTAGGTCATGGGGGAACGGATCCCTATAGTAGCCTCTATATAATCCTCCATAGTAGTCCCCACAGCCCATTCCCCTATTCCCTGCTAGGAACCAGAAGGTTCAGGGAAGGGTCACGGACTTGTTGACTGTTTGGGGGTTGGGTTTTTTGGAGGGGTCTAGGTTGATAAAGGATTCGGGGCTTGGCTTCGGGCTTACATGCCAATTTTTTCATTTCGGGCACAGGCTCCCTGGTGCAGGCTCTCGGCTTTGAGCCTCGTGTGTTCCAGAGAGTTTAAAGGACGAACTTTTTTGGACTTCGCAAAATATCAGGAGAAGATTTGCTTCCTGTGTCTACCAACTTTCCGGGTTCTGTTGATAGCCATGTAAGAAACTGCACAAATTAGGGGGCCGAACTTCTCTCATCCCCCAAAACTCCAGCTGCGTCCCTTCGCGCGCGAGTTGATCCTTCCCTCAAAGCCTCGTCCGTCGGCTTCCTGAGTCTTCATCTCATCTGTGGCCGAGTGTAGCAGCAAGGTCTCGCATTTTTCTTCTTCTTCTACTGGCCCCTTGTGCTTGATTGAACAGTGGATGAGTTTGGGATCGGGGCTTCGTGACCCAAGGTTTGGGGTTGCACCGGGGGGGTATTTGGGTTGGACTGGATTCGGTGACATCAGCCCCTTGAGCCGAAAAACTTCTCGCCAACCTAGCACTTGTAAATGTTACCTACTTTACGGGCTTCGATTAGGACAGCGAGCATGCTGACGTTACGTTCGGTCTGGTTGAGCAGCTTCTCGAGTTGAGGCCTCCTGCGAGGGCAAACATTCTCATTCCACTCCCACAGACAGGCCCAAGTCCAAATCCCAACTCCATAGCCTGGGCACGCTCAAGCTTCCTCGTCCCGACTCTCCCCCTCCTGTCACTGGAACTCTGTCAATAGCGGGGAAGCCAGCAACTCCGCACTACGACGACAACGGCAATTTGCTACAGTAATACTTTAGGCAGCGAGACGAAGCATCCGAACAAGATGGGCAAGCTAGATGTAACTCTGTGGAGATGTACAACACATGCCAGTTGTGGCCAAATCGCAGAAGTAGACAAAGTCACAACAACATTAGCGGATTCTGTTGGAGTCATAGTCGCGAGCCAGAATCGCAGCCATCGAGCAGAATCGAACCAGTGGCGAAGAGCAGCAGCCGTACCGAGAAGTGAATGATAAAGACATAGCAGCGCCTTCAGAAAACACAGAAAACATCCGCGGCGCCACCGCCGCCGACGATCATGGCAACAACAGGTACTTGTAACAGGCAGTACTTAAGTAGTCAGTAGTATCGAACGGTATGGTTCTGGCTAGCATCATTGTTAGTCATAGTAGTACTGCTTCTGTTACTGGAGCAACGGGTGAACCAGGACGACGACAACGACGAAGTCGACGAACACTGCTTGTAAGAAGGAACAGCTCGCAGTTCAGAAGAAAGATACGGGTGAGCCCAACACAAGTCGCTTCGGAAAGGAGGTTGACCCAGCCCCACGTATCTCCTCTTCCGGAGCCTCCGACGAAGGCGCAAGCCTGCATAGACTATTGTGAATTTAAGTGGAAGTATTAGTATAAGCAAAGACGTTACGCTGCACAAGCTTGAATGATTTTGCTATATACAACTGGAAATGCACGTCTGTGTATGTATACTCAGACCCAGTATGTACACATCATGTCTGTCTGTCTGCGTGCGTGCCTGCCTGCGTGTATGTACGTATGCATGTATGCATGTATGCATGTATGTAAATAATGCCTGCGTGTATGCATGTATTCATGTATGTAGGTATGTAAGTCTTGTACGGTTTTGTGGGTAACGTGTGCAAGTCCAGGTGTTTGTAGTGCATGCAACATAAGTTTTGTTTGTCATGTATGTACGTAATGTGTGTAATTCATGTAACGTATGTGATGTATGCGCTGTATTCATGCATGCATGTATTTTGTATGTATGTACGTCTGAACGAACGTTTGTAGGCATGTCTGTTATGTCAGGTATGTATGACATGCACGTGTGCAGTGTAAAGTATGTATGCATGCACGTATTCATGCGTGCATGTATGCATGTATGTATGTGTCTGTGTATATGCAGGTATTATATGCATGAATGAATGAAGGAAGGATTGCATGTTTTGCAGTCATGATTGCATGCGTGTATGTAACGTATTTTTGCAGCGTCGGTTTGTAATGTATGTAAATGTATGTAGCATATGTAATGTATGTATGTATGTATGTACGTATGTATGTGTGTATGCATGTATGTGTGTATGTATGTATGCATGCATGTATGTATGTATGTATGTATGTGTGCATGTATGTATGGGTTTATGAGTGCAGTGTGCACATGTAGTTGATGTGTGCATGATGCAAGTCCTGAGCCCCCGACGCCATTGTATTGCCTCCCCCCCGTCCTCCCTTGGACTGGTACCTGTAGTCTTGCATGGGTTCCTGGTCTCGGCTTCTTTGTCTCTCCCCACCCTCCCTGTGGGGCGGACGCCGGACCTTCAAGCTTAAGTCCAAGTGTTGTGTGTCTGCTCCAGCATGCCACGCAGAAGCTGTAAGACTCGTCGCATGTTGTGCATGTTGTAGTTACATTGGATTGGCTGCTGGGCAGCTAGCAAACCTACAGAAGCAGTATTGTCGCCTTTATTGCAAATCCGATTACACTGCAGGTGGCGGCTTCTGTGTTTTTTTGCATTGCCGGGCGTGCGCTTGTCGCTCTTTGGCACAGACGCTGATCATTGCATTGACACCTGTCGCCTCCTTGTGCCCTGTGGTTTGGGGGGTAGTTCCTGTTCCGGTGCGAACCGTGTCTGCGACGCAACCTGCCGCGACAAAAAGCAAACACCATCGTGCAGACCATGGCTACGTGCCCCCTCAACGTCGCCATGTTTGAGATGCGACATTCTTGCCAGAGTCAGCGGAGACGTAACACCAAACGGTCCAATCCTGGCGACTCTCGGCAGTTTTACATCGCGGTAAGCCCATCCCCCGCAAACGAGGACTGTCACTAGGATCGTGGCCCCAAAAGCGCTGGATCCCTGTGACTGTTGTCGCAGACAGCCTGGGGAGGGGGGGGGTGCGGGGGTTGGAGCAGCCCTGGACCCTGGACCATGTATGCGCGCATGTATGATGGATGTATGTATGTACATAGGTATGTAGGTATGTAGGTATGTAGGTATGTAGGTATGTAGGTATGTAGGTATGTAGGTATGTAGGTATGTAGGTATGTAGGTATGTAGGTATGTAGGTATGTATGTATGTATGTATGTATGTATGTATGTATGTATGTATGTATGTATGTATGTTGTGTTGTGATGCAACGTAAATGCAATGGTACGGAAGGAAAAAGATGTATACATGTTTGTATGTCTGCACGTAGTTATATATGTATGCACGACCATAGTAATGCATGTAAGCTTGCATGTTTGTTTGTAACTGTATGTGCCCAGAAGATTAGAGCTAATTTCAAGGTCTCCAAGTGGTTCCGGGCTTCAGCGTTTCTTTGTGATTCAGCTCCAAGATTCGAGAAGTGCGTCTGATCTTGAGGGGAATGGCTTTGTGTGACTCGGGCTTCAGCTGGTTTTTGATCTCTCCCTGGAACCGGGCAAAAGAATGCATCATAGCCGTCACCGCGATGGATCTTGTGAACTGAGTGTTCGATGTAGCATTAACCATCCTGTTCTTCTGGTCAAGAGAGCCCCAGGATTCCTCAAGCTCGGCAGTAAAGTCGTAGTGCCAGAGCCGGAGTTCGAGATTCAACCCCCAAGCGTGCAGCCCAAATGGCAGAAGCACGGTTCGGCAAACACCCCCGCACCCTCCAGACGCTACAAGATCAATTCTCAAGGCTGATTTCGTGCATTCTCTTTCCGGAACCCTAGACCTACCACCTTGCCGCAAGATGCCCGTCATACCAGCCTTCGTGCTGAATCTGGATCGGCGAGCCGATCGACTCCAAAACATCTCTCGTGCGTTGCACCAGCAGGCACTGAGTCCGGGTCACGGGCGCAGCTCGGAGGTTAATGGGTAGTTATACGTAGCGTTCTAAGTCCCCTAATATGGGTCATAAGTATAGTTACCCCACTTACAACCGTACGTATAACTACCCATGAACCTCCAAGAGGGTGGGGGATTGGAGTTGGAGTATGTGTAAGCTCCTACACTCCAAGTTAAATTCCCCCAGAGCTTCGCAAACCCGACAGGCAGCCTTCAAAGGGCTTCTGTGTTCTCTGCAAGGCCCCTGACGTTTCATAAGCTTTCTGTTTTCTGCTTAGAATGTAGCAGAAACCATTTTTCGCTCAGTATGCAGAGTGTTTTTGAACAGATGATGCAACAGAAGGGCAAGGGCAGTTGAAGGTTTGTTATGAAAAGAAAAACGAGGCCAAGAGGGCCCTTCAGAGTGCTTGTGCCTACCCTCTGGAGCCGTTAGCGCTAGACAGGCTTTCGGCTTTGGAGTTCTGGCCCCAGACTTTGGGGTACTGTTGCTCTAGCAGGGCAGCTTTCGTAGAAGAAGTCTGTGTTAGGAATTAGATTAATTGGTGCCGGATGGGAAACATGGATAGCATTGTTCTATTTACCCAGACTGCCGTGCTCGACACAATCGAATGCCTTTGAGAGAGAGTCTTCGCCCAGCATCCACCTTACTCTGCGGTTGCAGCTCGAAGTCCTTGAGTGGGCATGTTCTAGCTAGTGTTGGATGGCTTTGCTTCGTTGGGGCATCCACTTGAATACTGGTAACCGTTCCATGCATAATCATCACAAGTCGGCTGGAGCAGTTCGACATCGTTTCAATCCAACGCCTGATGGGTACGATCTTAGGAGGAGAGGCGCAGCCAGAGGCACAGCCAGAGGCACAGAGCGAGCATGAAGCAGACTTGGCCGATATGCCAGTTGCGGAAGCGAGGCCGCAAGGACGACACATTCTGGTTCGGCTTCAGTATCAGCTCTGTGAGTTCAACAAGTGTAAGGCGTTGATTATTGGCAACAACGACTACAGGCACGCCCCACATGTGAAGCTTGACAACTGCATCAAGGATGCGGTAAGCATTGCGGAGGCACTGAAGGTCGGACAGTTCCCGGATGCCGAGCCGTTCGAAAACCTGGACCGAAACTGCATGTGGGACAAGATTGACAACTTGTCTGAATCCGATGCCGATTTTACATGGTTCCATTTCTCGGGACATGGTACCTTGTATGATGGCGAGGTCCACCTTGTGCCGGTGGATTCCAAAAGGAATGCCGACAACATCAGGCTCAAGAGTGTGATCGACAGTGTGAGGAAAATTCGCAGGGATGGACTGCATATCTTCACTCTCGATATGTGCCAGCTGCCTTCTAGTCAACGGGGACCAATGAATATGGAAGCAATCGAGAAGATTCTTGACCTTGAAACAGGCGTTTCCAGCCCTCGTGGTCGGCTAGACCGGAAACTCGGGTTTCCTGATGCATACGAGCATAATCACGAAGTCTGGGTATACACAGCAGGAGAATCTGGTTTCGCAGTGGCAGACAACGGGTTCTTTTCAACTGCCATCGCAACCTTTGCACAACGTTTCGACCTAGGGCCTGAGGAAATGACCAAACTCGTCACAGACGAGGTGATGCGCCGCAGTGAGCGCACGCAAAGGCCAGACTACCGCGTGGAGCATCCGCGGAAGTGCCGCTACATCATCACAAGAAGGAGTGAGGCGAGTCTTCGCTTTGGCGTGGCTGACAATGACCTTGCGAGTCTCTCGGGATGGGGAGACGAGGACTTTTACGCGTTGCGCCGTGCAGTCGAGGCCGAGGCAGCCCGCCGAAGTACAAAGCCCGGTGAGTACCTAGCAACGGGAATGGGATGGACTCCGAGCTGGTCTTTGCAATCAGGACTTGCGCAAGATTCGGCGAGGGATGGAAAGGGCTTGATCGTCCTGGATGGCTTGATCGGCTGTGGCAAGACAACTTTCCTTCATAAGTTGCGAAAGAATTCATCGGGCTCATCGGAGGAGGTTCAGTTCTTTCACGAGCCAGTGTGCAAGGACGAGCCAGAAACATGGTGGCATGATCTGGACAACTTCTACCATGTCATGAAGGAGGGCACGCAGAAGGAGAAAGTCGACGCAGCTTTCAAATTCCAACGAAAGGTTTGGAAGCACCACTTCCGCATAGCAACAGAGCGTCGGACACACACCTTCACAGAGAGGGGGCTTGGCTCCACAGCCCTTGTATTCTGCAAAGTTGGTACCGAGGATGGTCTTCTCACAGAGGGGCAGCGGGAATATTTCCTAAAGGCATACAACAGATACATGTCAGATCCCTCACTTCGTCCTCATCTCATCCTATACTTCAGGCTGTCGACTGAAGTCGCCCTCGGGCGAATCAATGCTCGTGCAGATGCTGAGGATCGTGAGTTTGAGAAAAACATGCCGCTACAGTATCTGCAGAGGCTCTACTGTGCGTACGACGAGTTTCTTGGCAATCATGACAATGTAATCGAGGTCGATTCCAACAATCCTCCGGAAGACATGATGCTGGAAGTCGCGGCCAAAGTTCAGGAGAAACTGCAAGGGCGAGTGAGCCCACAAGCTCTCGAGAGCATCATGCACTGTTTCCGCCAGAGGGACTCTCCAGAGCCCAGCTAATGAGTTGCACAGCTGTCGCTAGAGCTAGCTTGCATGCAAGCTTTTGCGGCTATGGCTATGGGTCATGTGCGTTTGCAGGGGTTGGCTTCAAGCCTTGTGTGGCACTTCCTGACAAGAGGATCTACAGCATGCAGGAAAGGTTGCACTGAAGTTCGTGGCAGAACTTTTTAAAGAACAGGGGCTACATTCACTCCACGGCTGTCTCCCGCGCCCGAGTCTTGAGCCGAACTGCTTGGACGAAAATTGCCGGATCGACATCCTGAGCAAACTCGTGGCAATTGCGGAGCGCTGCGAAACATCATTGAAACTCAATCCTAGGGAGTTCCTCGACACCCTCAGCGTGAAGCCACCAATTTGCGACAGGCTCCGTGGCTCTTTCCGAAGACGTGCCGTGTCTCCGCTCCAAACGGCCGCGCCTTTGGCGAGCACCTGAAGGATCAAGGGTGTCGTTGTCGGCCGAGACCGATTCCCCTACAAAGCCATTATACAGATCTCCTCTATGTTTAGGGTTCGCAGCGACATGCCTGAAGTACGGGAAACCCTAAACCGTCGCGCTTCCGGATTCGACGCTAAACCAATCCCTCAACCCTGAAGCCTAAACCCTGACAGTGTATGAAGGAGTCCTTGGTTCCCGAGTGGCTCTGGCGACTCGCACTTGAGCGAGACCGGAAGCAGATGGCCACGCTTGGAGGTCCGCTCACGAAGGCCACCGACTCGTGCGTCTTTGGGCCTATGGTACTTGGAGGTTCATGGGTAGTAACCGGGTAGTTATAACTGGGGTTATAAGTCCCCTAAAAGGGGCTATAAGTATAGTTACCCTACTTATAACCCTACTTATAACTACCCATGAACCTCCAAGTGAGAGGTACGAGGTTTCACGGTTCCGGGTTTGGGATTTGAGGTTGCGGTTCAGGGTTTGGGTTTCAGGGTTCAACGGCTCCACCATACCCACGAAGCGTCAGTCCCCAAGTCCATACAGGGTCTCTGTGGAAGCTTTGCCTCTCGATGCCAACCACGGGTCCTAAGCAGTTTTGGGTACCCAGAGACTCCAATATCCTTTAATTAAGGAATATACCTTAAATTATAGTAGGATCCCTACTATGGTTCAAGGTATATTCCTTAATTAAGGGATATTGGAGTCTCTGGGTACATACTCGGATCTTGCTTGAATCCCTGCTTCTGAGTCCCGCATGCCAAGCTGCATGTCAGGCAGTGGATAATTCAATCTTCCAATCCCAAGGCATAAACCATCCCAAAGCCAAAGCCTTCGATCCCAAAGCTTGATGCCTAAACCCTAAAAAGCCCTGAGCCCTAAACCGAAAGCCAAACTCAAAATCCACTGCCCGAAGCCCGAGACACCTAGCTCTTTACCTCAAGTGACCCATGTGCAATGAGATCCTGCATACTTGCCTTCCGAAGCTCTGCGATGCTATGCTTTAACCCTGCATCCTGAACTTGGCAACCGAGATCCCAAATCTACATCCTTACGCCTTCCTGTATACTTACTCCCGCAACCCTGTTTCGTGAATTTTGGCTCCCGGAAGATTCAGTAACGGTATCCCATTATAGTCTGTAAAGAGTTTACCATAGCATACCCAAGCCCCAAGCCTCACTAAGGCAACTACAGAACTCCTCATCCCTCTTGTCCGTGATTTTTTCGCAAATGAGAAACCGTAATCCCGGAGTCGCTTTCAGGGGGCCGTGGCCCTCATCGTGGGCCATGCTCGGATGTGGGAGCACTTAGTGCAGTCCAAGGCAGCCTCAGGGCTCAGGGCTCAATCTGACATGATGAACTATTCTGATCACCGTTGTTTTATTCTTGTTGGCTGCCGTTGTTTATTACTTCTGAGATTATGTAACATTTTTGTTATTAGTCTTTCTGCATTTTCTTCTTTCTAATACTAGTTGCTAGTGCTGTTATCTTTGTTAATGCCACTGCTAATGCCAATGTTAATGCGAAGGCTATTTTGTACACAAAAATTCAGATGTCAGTTTTAACATTGAAACTGACAGAGTATCCATATATACATGATCATTATGATTACCATGGTTGTTTATCACGATGATGATGTGATGATGCTGACGATGGTGATGATGACATTGGCTATCAATGCTCTTACTATTCACTCTGTGATAAAACGCTTTCGACATGTTCATTGTGATGGCATTCGTGATCATAGTCATGGAAACAATGGGCTGTGCAGTTATCATGCATGCAAAACCCAAGGCCATACAAGAGATAATGTAATCATGCTCCAGGTAGAGCCTGCTGATTTCGTTTGTTCAGCCAGACTGCCCTGATACTCGGGATGCGCAGACGTCGCATCACCCGAAGCAAGTCAGTGCAAGGGTTTGGTACCGTTGGCGTGCCAACGAAGCTTACAGATGCTGGGCACAGCTACAAACGTGTTGACTACAGCAAGTTGACATGTGCTACCGGAGGCTCTTTCTCGAAAGTGTTTGTGTACGTGTTGTGTGTGCACAATGTTGTGCCCTGCCTGGTATTGGTTGAGCTTTTACAATTACACTTGTTGGCCCGTCCAGAATGCATGACGACGTCCAGAGAACATCAGGTTCAGACCTTCAAGTCAACCCTCAAGCCGAAAACCATGCACGCTTCAGCAGAACTCCGTAAACCATTCAACCCGAAGGTGAAATTCCCTGCCTCAAAGACCCCTGAGCCCTAGACCCCAAGGAACCTGCACCCTAAACCTCAAACCCTAGCTCCTGTTCGAGGCACCCTGGGGCATCTTCATGGAGGATGACCTGATGCATCTCGGCGGACGAAGTTTCAAGGGTTGATTTGAAGGGCCTAAGGTTTAGGGGATTAGTGGGGTTGAAGCTTTAGATGGGGAAGTTCCGAAGGCTCCAAGCCCGAAAGTACCTAAACCTACTTGTCTTCGTATATTGGAGGTGTATGCCACAGTGGCAGTAGCATCGTTGCCTTCGACAGGTCCACTGCAAGCAGGTTCACGGCTTATACCTGAAACGCGACCCAAAGAGACAAATCCTGAACCCAGACTCGAAAGCGCAAACCTCCAACTGCACATCCTAAATTAAGCCTAAGCAGCCGAAGCCTGCACCTTCCTTCAAACCCTGTACCCTGAGAGCATTCGTAGCCTCTTGATGCGAAAACTCCATTTACCCAACGTTCCCCAATACTTACGGTGAACCCCAGAAAGCTGGAACATGGGTTTAGGAGGATTGGTGCTGAGATCCCCTATGCTCACCTTAAGGGCATGAGGATATTGATGTTCCAACTTTCTGGATTCTACTATAACCTTATAAAGCCCAACCTCCCTACATGAACGCTTTCAGAAGGGTAAATGCGACGCATGGTGTAAAGGACCCTTAAAGGAAACTGGACAAAACCTACGCTGAGACTAGCCCAAAGCCCTGCAAGCCCCAAGACCCAAACCTAAAACTCCTAAAACCCAAAAACTTAACCACAAGACTCGATCGCCCAAGCAACCTCCATGAAACCCTATGCAGCTCTTTTACAAGCCCTATGAAAAGAGAAGAAAGTTTTCATGACCCTAAGCTCCCCATGTAATTGTACACTACAACACCTCCAAAACCAAATTCTGAAATTCTGAACCCCACCACATGATATTTTCGAAGACCTTAATCTAGTGATAAGCAGCCCTTATGTTACCCTAACTTCAGGTTCTTCCACCCTGGGCTCGAGGCACTCTTTGGGCAGCTGGGGAATTCTCAGCTTCCCGCGCCCGGGATGCTGGGCGGCGGTTGGCGTTTCGTTTATTTTTATTTTTATTTTTTGTGTTAGGGCTTTGGGGTTTGGGTGCAAGGGTTCTTTGGGTGGCCTAGAGATTAAGGATTTTGGAGCCGGTGCACCGTGTTGAAGAGCAGTGAAGCTTGAGCATGCAAGGAAAGACTGGGACTACCTTCAAATCCAAGGGGGCGATTGTCCCCAGCAGAGCCGCCCGCCACTGCACATCCTGGCGGGGACCGGCTACAATACAGGCACCGTGCCCAAGCCAAACCCGACTTACCCAACTGGCGGGGATAGCAGCAAGACTAGGCATGGCAGTGGTAACAACAATAGTACTTAATACTACAAGAGTAGCATGATTCTGATATGCTCAAGCCAACATGCCCGGGCTAGGGCGCTGTAGACTGGCTTCAATCCAGAACTCCAAACCTATTATTCCTTCCCTGCCAGAGTTTTTTCTGAACCGAGGTTCCCGTCAGCCTACTTTAAGTGAAGTTGCTGGCCGTGAGTGTGACAATAGTTTGAAACGTGCCCTCGTCTTCCCAGGCATGTACATCCTCACCATCGAAGCAGCCAAGCGCGCTATTCAGGCCCCATGAGTTTAAATTACCAGCAGGGGTTATGGTTTAGGATTTTTGGGAGACCCGCGCGTCCTGCATTGCAGGTTCAGATTCAGAGCTAGGCCAGGCTTGTCTCGCAGTTTCAAGCCGACAAGGCCCATTTTCCGATGGTGAATGAGCAGTTGGACAATCCAGAGAACTTTCTGCGCAGCCAATGTCGCGGGCACAGGGTCTGTCGCTCATCGAATTTATGGCGTTGCTGTTGTTGGGCGCGGAAGCCTACAAGTACATTGCCCGAAACTCCGAACTCCATAAACCTCATGAGCCCCAAGCCGGAAGTGCTGAACCCTAAATTGCATTCTGCCCCAAATCAGCCAAGGAGGCAGCAATTCCCTGTATTGGAGTCCTCTTGTGCATCCCGGGACGAGTAGGCCACTCTTTCACTCCGGACCTCCAACCCTCAGGCTCGTTCAAATAGGCTGTGCTGCTCTGCGTTTTCTCACGGACAGCTTTAACTCCCGACTCCCCAAATCAAAAAGCCAATTCCGGAGCCCCTAGCTTGCTACCAATGGCCACCCACGAAGGCTGCCTGGTAGTGTCATAGGCGAGGCAGTCATGACTGCTGCTACTTCTCCGATCCTGACTCCCACTTTGTATTCCCATCTCGACCCAACTCCTAACTAGTAGTACTACTGAAACTCACATCATGAAAGGTTTACGATCCCGAATCCGAGGCCCCGCTGCAGCCCAACAGCACGGATCTTTGGTCGACAGCGATGTCCAGATCCCACCGAAGGAGGGGTGCGACGGGTCATGTTGGGAAACGACGGTGAGGGTGATGTGATGACAGTACCGGCTCCTCCACAAAGGGCGGAGCTGGCGGATGCTGATCATGAAGCTTTTTCTAAAATCTGAACCTGGAAATCCGAGCTCAAAGGGAGGGATTCGGGATGTCGAGTTCAGGGTTCCGGGTTCAATGGTTGGTTTTTAGGGTTGGGGCAGCTATCGCCCCTGAAGCTTTGAATCTCCTGAGATGAGCCCAGGGCGGAAACACCTTCAGCCCATTCCTGCTCCTAGCGAAGCGAGGGTTTTGGGGTTTAGGGCAGGCTTGTAAGGTTCAGGGCTGAAGGTAGGTACCAAACTGCTAGAAGACCCTTTAAACTCCCCTGAAGTCCTCCTTGAAACCTTTATAGGAACCCTTGAAAACGCATCTTCTCAGAGGCGGTGATCTTGAAAGAGGAGCCGGTGATTCCGGACTGCCCTGCGCTGGCGAAGGGTGAGATGTTGCTACCAGACCTCTTGGATCCTGAAGCCGGCGGTTTAGGCTTTATGGCTTAGGGTTCTGGGGGCTTGGGGGTTTGGGCTTCAGGTTTCAAGGTTCAGGAGTTGAGGGTTCTTGGGTTGTAAATTCCACTCACCCTCAAATCCGAACTCTGGATCATCCCTTGCCAGCTTGTGCAGAAAGGCCGCGTTCTCACGGGAATTTGGGTTCAGGGGCTGGGGCTGTGGGGCTTGGGGTGCAGAGTTTTGGGATCAGGGCCCACAAAGCCCAGCCTGCAGCGTAAGCTGTTGTTCGTCTTGCTTGACTTATTCTGGTGCGTCGACTTACTCCTGTCGTCCTGCTGAAGCCCCGAACCCCAACCGCAAACGAGCTGCATCTTCACCCATCAGCAGTGAGCCCCGCATACCAAGCCTTAAACCAAACCCCAACCCCAGAAGGTTCCGAAACCTGCACCCTACAACCCTGGAGCCCTCCACTAAAGTGCTAAAAGCTGCATACCCCAAACCTTCGCACGCCACTAAGCGGAACCCGTGAAGGGACCATGTTCTAACTGTTAAGGACCCCAAACTAAAGCTTCACAAACACTATAAACAAACCTTTACAACGAGACTGTGAAAACCCAATAAACGGCCCGAAACCTACAAGCAGCCTACTAAGGGGCCTCAATTCTTAATTAATACCTATACAATTTTTGAGGGTTCCTTGTTATAACCATAGTATAATGGGCCCGCAAAACCCTATTCTAATTATTAAGGCCCCTGTATTATAGTACCCTTATAGATCCCTTATAGACCCTTTGAAAAGGAACCCTATTCTAATTATTAAGGCCCCTGTAGTATACCTCCTGAATGCATTCCGCCGGTCGAGCCTGGCCCTGCAAATGGGGGAAATGGCCGGGTCGCCCACACAGCGCCCCCGGCACGCAGGTGCCCAGGGGCTTTGGGGCTTGTCGTCTGTAGCAGGGCTCGGGGTGGAGGCCTCGTTTTTGAGGTCAAGGGTTAAGTCAGGGTTTGGGCATTTAGGTTTAGGTTTTAGGCTTTCTGAGTTTAGGGTCGGGGGTTTGAGGTCTCAGGGTGGGCCGTGGGAGGCTATTCGGGTTGAGGTTGGACGCAACGGCACCATGTATGTTTGGTTCTATGACTAAAGTTTCGCGAAGGTTTGTTTACATGGCATGTGTCGAGGAGCCTGTCTGCGTAGCATCGATACAGTCTCACTTGCTTCGTAAGTTTCCTGAACCCCAAACCTACACAAACCTTAGCGCCCCAGACCCTGCTCGCAAAGACCAAACCCTAAACCTTTTGTTTGTTCGAGTCCCCGCGACTTGAAGCGAATGTGTTGAAGCCTTCTGTCTTCCGTTGTTTGGTAGCCTCCGCATCCCTCTCGTCTGCAGCTGCAAGGGGTGCACGAGCCTGAAACGCTGCACCATAAAGCGAATCCAAAACCCCAAATGCTAGCTAAACCCTTGCCTGGCATCCGGCATCGAGGGTTTGCAATATCAGATTTGGTGCTTCAAGATGGACACCGTTCCAGGGAACCAGCTTGAAGTCGGCTTGCAATCTCATTTGCCAAGCGATAAGGCGCGAGACACCTCGACGGCACGAGATGGGAAGACTTTGATGGATTCGGTGGGTCAGAGTGTCTAGTTCCAAGTCGTGGCAGGTGGCCATGTAGCCTCCGTCTCTTCAGGCGCTGAGGAGAAGGTCCGCCGGGGGACTTGTGGGAATTCGTTGCCCGGGTTTCACTTTTGCAAGACGTGGACATGAAACCTTATTCCATGCTCGAAGTAGTTGCTAGTACAGCTGTATACTGCACCGGTCTTGGGGTACCAAGACCCACCCTCACCATCCCTGTCATCTTCACCGTGGCTGCCGTCGCTGCTGCCATCGTCAGCATCATTTCCAGCACCAGCAACAGCGTCAGCAGCAGCGTCGGCACCACCAGCACCTGAGCATCAGCCTACGTAGCGGCACGAGCAGCACCAGGGAGCAGCAGCACGGCAATACGGCAGCACGGCAGCAGCACTACATCAGCACTCAGCACTTCGCACCCGGCATACTCGTGACAATGTACTTGAGCCTCCCGGGTCATCCAAGGCATTCTCGAGACTCGGCTCGTCCTCGGCTCTGCCTCCCATTTGCAACTCCTCATCCTGACTTAAAGTCTCAAGGGCTTCAAAAGGTAGGATGAAGGATCCCTTGCATATGACCTCTGAATGGAGGATCAGCCCACCTACCTTCATCCCGCCTTTGGAGCCCTTCGAGCAGTCTTAAAAGATCAGGGGACTTGTATATAAGTGGGGTTATGAGGGGTACCGACAGCTTCAACTACTTCTGCCACCAGTTAAGGTGCTGATATCTTAGCTTGTAGCTACCCATGAGTTCCGAGTTCTGATCATCCGACGCCTCATTCTGAGCTCGAGGATGCTTCCACCCAGGTGCACAGCGTGACTGGCTAGCTTAGGCTTGCAGCACGATGAACCTGGACGGGCTCACTTACTTTCGGGTTTTGGGGTTCAAGGCTTAGGGCCCAAACCGACCATCTATTGTGAAGTTGAAGAATTGCGATGCTGTTGTTTCCCTGCAGCTGAACACTATCCGCATCCGTTAAGTTCTCAACTTTTTCGAGGATCACGACCGGCCCCCAGAAAGCCCGAAACCCTGTAGATTCTACGCCTGCAGCAACCCCAATTTGATCTAAGCCGCAGGACTGCACAATGTGCGGGCACCCGGGTTACGGGCAGATGTCTTCGCGGCGATTTTTTCCTGTTTGAAAATAGCACGGAGCCCGAAAAGGGATTTACTATGGCCTGACGACTGTGGCTTCAACAGTGACTGGGCTTGTGGGTTCCGTGCTCACATACCGACTGAACGATCACGATCTGGACAAAGACGTGATGCGTCAAAGTCGCAAACTCCCACGAACCAGGCGCCACAGGCCCCAACACTCCAGTAGTGCCCTGATGTGCCTGTGGGGCTCCAAATCCTGTGCGCTTACCCTAAACCCTGAACCCTAAACCCTGAGTGTATGGCCATGAGCCTCCCAGACTCGTACTCCATGATGGGGACCCAGCGTGCTTGACCAAAACGGAATCCCATTGGGTTTGAGGTGTCAGGGTGTAAAGCTTCGACAAGCTTGCTCGTCCCGATTCAGGCGCAAGACTGTGAGTTCAGTTCTAGTGCAACATGCCCCAGCAGCTTAAGCCGTAAACCCTACCCGAGCCATTGCACTTAAACAAAAAACCTATCCGAAACTCATGACCCTCCAAGCCCTACTCCCTAAATAAATCTAACATCTCCTGACCCTCAGCCTATAGACGTGGATATCCTGCAAGCCCGAAGCTACTAAATCGCTGGCCTTAGAACTTAGAAGCCCAAGTCCGAACTCGCTTGATACTGAGGCCGCCGAACACGGCATCTGCCGAGCGCAGGCAAAAGCGGCTCCGGCGTCTGCGGGCCGAAAAGGCGGGGACGTTGCACAAAGACATCCGGCACATGCCCGTACTATTCCCTACAGCATTCCTTGTTCCATCTGTAGCATGACATGCCACAAAAAATAGGGTGGTTTAGGGCTTCGGGGGTGTAGGCGTCAGGGTTTTAGGGTGTAGGTTTTGGGGTGTCGGACTTAGAGCTTTTCGGGGGTTCAGTGGACCTGCAGAGCTCTCCAAGCATTGAGGCCTTCAGGTTTGACTTGGACCCAAGAGTCCGACGCAAGCACCGCAAGGCCACCCGAAACCTAGAGTTTCAAGCGGAGACGTAAGGAACTCAACATGGGGAGCCCGACAAATGTTGTTGTTGTTCTTGTACTCTGGTGTCCCAGTTCTTCCTGGTAGAGGGGCCTTAACCATTGGCACTACGGTTGATGATATAAATCCTGCATTACCTTAAGGACCCTAAACTATGGGAACTATGGTAAATTCCTTATTATGGGTAATGCAGGATTTATATTATCCCTAAACCCTAAATCCCTATGGATCCCTTAAAGGAGCCCCTTAAAGGTACCCTTATAGCTCCCCTTAAAGGAACCCTAGGATTTATATCATCAACCGTAGAGCTCTTGAGGATTCCCCGGCATCATCGTAGCAAGAGATCCTCCCCCAACACCTTTTCGTCTGATGGTTCGGAAGTTCCACGTTGGCCCCTAGGCTCCCCGAAACCAAAGCCGAAGTGATCCTTTTCTCAAGAAGCCTTCGAACACATGTCAGCGAGAATTCTGCCACCGGAACTCGCCACAGCTGTAGTCGAGCACTAGTTCAACTGTTTGGGGCTTAGATATTTCGGAACATGGACGATGTTAGGATTGAGGTTGTTCATAAAAACATTTGGGGCCCGTCAGACAACACCAAGAATTCTTTCGCCTCCCAGAATAAGCCTTGTGCAACCCTTCTTTTTTAAAGCTCGTGAAAGCACGACGAAGTACTAAAAGAGGCGGGGGTTCAGTCTCCACAACAGCTTTGCCCTAAACCCTAAACCCAAGCGCTTGAAAGGAAGATCTTCTCGCCGCCCTTCGGACGAGCCGGCTACGTGCCCGTGCCCTACAAAGTGCATGGGCAGAGGCTGCCATAAACAAAAGGGTCAGTTTGATGAGGTAAGCGGCCTTGATACCGAGTGCCTTTCAACGACAGCCAGACCCGGATGCTTGATCATCTGTGAAGGGTTCGAGATGTCCGAGAATGGTCTGATTAGGGTTATCTAACTGGGGGTGTGGGCTGACCACCATCGTTATCACCAACACCATCATCACCAGCACCACCAGCAGAATCGTCGTCGTCATGGCCAGCATGATTGTCATCGTCATGGTCATGGTCATCGTCGTCGATGTCGTCATCGTCGTCTTCAGAGCCATCATCATCACAATTTTTCTTTTATGATCAGCCTCATGTTCATGTTTTTTCTCTTCCACTAATCGGTCATCGTCGTCGTCGTCATTATGCTCGTGATCGTCGTCTTGGCCCAGCCAGATGCTCGAGGCGCTCGTCCACTCTAAAACCTCACATCCCTGAAGCCCTGAATCTCAAGCTCGCGGAATAAAGCCCTAAACTCGAATGCCAAGCTCTCTGAAGCTCCAAAACCAAGGCAAGGAGCTGTAAAGCAGAAGCTGGGAGATCCTCCAAGCTCTCAGGGCAAATACTACCCCACCCCCCTAAACCCTAACTCCTAAAGACTGTGGTTGCCTAAACACCTAAAAAAGACCCCTCAACCCTCATTCCTACACTATAACTTCTGTTCCCACTAAAAACCCCTGAACCTCCCTAAAACCCAAGCCCTGAGGTCAAGCAGTTGGAGGCAGCTCGGGTCCTCTTTGCGACACCCACGGCCGAGGCGCTGGTCGTACTTAGAATTCCGGTTCCATGTAGGGTCCCTATAAATCTCAGCGTTTTAGGAAGCTTTGGGTTTGAGGTCTAGGGAGCTTCGGCTTTAATGTTGGGTTTAGGGTGTAGGGAGCTTTGGGTGCAGGGCTGAGGGTTTTTGGTTGAGGGAGCTTTGGGCTGCCGAAAGAGCAGACTCGACAAGAGCATGAGGAGTCCGGCGCTTTACCCGGAGTGATCTGGAGTGCTCGAGATATCCGGCAGGCCGAGCATCGACCTGACCTCTGCGAAAGAGGCTGCAACTTGTTGAAAGCGAGTTGGCCTGTCCTCCCGCTGCCCGCTGTGGGAGGGCAGCTATGGTTCGAAATGGAGACGGGTGATCATGATGCAATCTACTATGAGACGGAGGCTGAAGTGCCGTTCGATTGCAGACCAGTGTCTGGCCTGTGGGCGCTTCACTCCCGACAGTTTGAGCATGGGCATAGACAAGCCCGGAGAGCCAACTGTTGGCTTAGGGCTTTACGGGTTGTTTGTTTAAACATTTTCGGCAGTTTGGGGTTTAGGGTTGAGGGTTCAGAATTTAGGGTTTCGTGTCTCTGTGTGAGGTTTGCTACAAATCCGCGCTGCCCGACTCAACCTCCCACTGACTAGGGTTGTGCTTGTTGAATTCTTGAGCTGTCTTTAGCTACCGTTTTTTAACCCTAAACCTTAAATTTATGTCTGCTTTAGATACGAGTCGCAACACAATCCTTGCACCGTTCACCTAAAATCCCAGACCCTGAGCCCAAGCCCCAGCCCTGACTATAGCTTATGAGAAGAAGCCGTAATAAAGGTTTAGGGAGGTTCATGTTAAAGGCGTAAGCCCGCTTGATGCCTTTACCCTGGAATGTAGACGTTGTACAATCCCAGATTCTCACACCTCAACCCCGTCTAATCGCAGCCAAACCCCGCACCGTACAAGTCCTAGACCATGCAACCCTAAACGCTCAACGCCTTACACCCTCAGCAGGTCGATGTTGCGGACCTATCGTTGTCTGCAGCCTCGTCCCCGCCCGGGGCTTATCGCTGCAGAAGCAGCGACAGCCGGAGGTTTTGGGCAGGGTCAGGGTCCTTGTGCGCTTGGGAGGGGCGGGCTGGATCCCGACAAGTGTACGGCGAAAGAAGCTCCCGGGACTTTTAGGCTCGAAGCTGGCCAGGAGGCCAGAGGAAGGCTGATGGTCCGGGGTTTGGTGCTTAGTTCAGGGCTTTGCAGTCCGCTGCAAGGCAGACCGTTTCAATAGTAGGAAGGCGGAGTGGTCGAGCCTAGAAACCACCACATCCGACAGCACCCAAATCCGGCTAAACCTGCAATCTTCCAGCCCAAAGCCCTGCTAAAGCATGCCTCAGCAAAGGTCCGAAAGTGGCCATGTCCAACCGCCGTGCTGCCCATTGCCAAAGGCCCGCATCCTAAGACCCTCAGCCTTACACCTAAGGCCCCTCTGTTTCTCCCGGCTTCGCAAGGGCCAGCTCCGTTACCCGAGCTCGGGTTCGGGGCGTGCGGGAGTGTCCGAAAGTTCGGGGTACTTATTTTGGGGTCCTTACAATAAAGAACCTACTATTTCGGTTACTGTATCAGGGTCCCCTAGTTACGAAAAACCTCACAACAAAAGCTCAAACCCAAACCGTAAACCTCCAAATCCCAACCCCCTAAACTCTAAACTCTCTGGCGTTGTGGGCCTAAAAAACCATACCCTAAGCTCTAAACCCAATTCTAAAGCCGTCTTGGGTGCCTCGGCCAGGTGCCTGTGGGGGCCCAGGCCCTCTCGCAATGTCGCGAGCTTCGTCAGGTCATGCAGAGCCACCAGGAGGTGGGTTTCGGGGTTTGGGGTGGCTTGGGGTCTGTAGTAAGTGAGAAGGAGTTACAAGTGGAGGTTCTAGGGTTTGAGGTTTCCACAAGGGTGGTAGAAAGGTTCTTCAGCGTTCTAGAAGGTTTAGGGTTCAGGGTTTGGGGTCTCGGGGTTTCGGATTTGGGGTCTTAAACCTGACTGTTCAGGATTTACAGGGTGTGGGCTTTCGGGTTCGAGGTTCTAGGGCTTTGCGTAGTAGGGACCTGAGAGCTTGAGGGGGCCGGACCAAACGCTCTTAACTCCAAAAACTCCTATCCGCAACAGCTGGAGTGACTTGGAACCAAGCAGCAACGCTGGTGGCCGTGTTTGAACTTAAAGTGCGATGGAGTTTACGGTTCCAGATGTAGGGTCCCAAACTCTCCCATCCCTTCATCTGTGTGCAGACGCTGGAGCAAGAGGGCTTCATGTGGCAAGCCATCCTCGACCAGCAGGAGGACTGTGCGTAGATTTGCATTTGCGGCTCTATGGATAGATTCGGGGTTAAGCAAATCCCAAACTACTTGTATCCCAAATGGAATATGCATTCTGAGGTCCTAGCCAACTCGGTGCAGCAGAAACCAGGCACAGAATTGATGGAGTTGCCTGTGTTAACGGCGCAGGGCGCGGCCACCTCACCAGAAGCCCCTTCAATATAATCACGGTAAGGATTATGATCATTTTGCAGATCTTGTTGGTCAGTTGAGGTTGATGACAGTCATTGCAGAATGGTCATTGCAACCACACTGAGAAACGTTCCCCGGACCATGATGATGAACAGACATAGCTGTAGGATTAAACGAATCATGTGCCGTAGGCCCTGAACCCTCGGATGTCATTAAGTCAAGTCTAGACCCTTAGACATTGCCCCTGAGCTAGAGACTAGATAGTACCAACATCGAACGCAAGCAACCAAGGCTTTCGAGAGGGTCGGATGTAGTTGTCCTGTGTTGAGGGGCTGAAGGTATGGGATAAATGCTACAGAAGTCTTATTAAGCAGTCGTGATATTCCTTGAACGCACCTCCTTCATCATACTAAAATGTCCCTCCGACCTCCTTTAAAACCCCTGACAAGCAAGAAGAGCTTCACAGGGTATGTTGTATTATGGCAACATGGTTACGGTTTACATCTTACACTTTTTCGACTTGGAGTTTCATGGGTCGCCCCCTGGTATGGCCCCACCCCCCCCCATATGGGTTACAAGTATAGTTGCCCGACTTGTATTTATTTACTTACAACTTCCCTAAACCCTGGACCTTAAATCGTTTCCGGAAGGCGGATTCTGTCCGATGCCAGGAGTGTGAAAAACTCAAAGAAGCCTAAAACCCTATAACAAATCCTGTGTATAACCCTATGATAACTACGCTTGCACCTCCCAGTAAGGCCTCAACTCAAGCCACCCTAGGAGGATGCCAAGCAAATCCGTGAGCGGGTTGCAGAGGTCCGCCCCGTTACAACAAGGGTTTGGGGCTTATGGTTTTGGGCTGACGCTTCAGGGTTCAGGGTTTTGGGCAGACGGTTCAGGGTTCAAGTTTGTCCATGGAGCTATAAGAACATCACTGCAGGATTTAACGCTACGAGGTGTATGGCTGGTATTGAGGGTTCCATGTTTGCTCTTCCGGGGACTGTTTGGGGCTTTGGGTGCCTTCGGGGCGACCTTGGATTTGATCAGCGAGAGTTCAGCTTTTTGGGTGGTTGTCAATATTAGGGTCCCTTTTTGGGTCCTGATTATAATACGGCACCTAATATTTCGGGTACCCAAAAAGAGACCATAGTTTTGACAACCACCCATATCTCAGGGCTTCAGGTGCCTGGCTTTGAAAGCTTCCATCCCGAGTTCAGAACCTGTTTAGGCTGTGCTCTGAGCGCGACCGAAGATGATCAGGCCCCTAAACCCTATACCCTGGACCCTAAGCCCATCAAAGGCCAACGCCCAAAGTCCCAAACCTTGAGTTTAGGGCTCAGGGTTTTTGGTTTAGGATCAACATCGCAAGAACCCTCAGCCCCCAAACCTTGCAGCCCCAAACCAGGCCGAAGAGATGCATGATCAGATGGAGGCTCGGGTGCAGGGCCTCATGGACCTCATGGCCGGAGAGCCAAGCTGCCGGCTTCTTTTAAATATGGGTGGTCTAGATGAGGTTCAACAGAGTTTGACGTTTGGGGGCCTTTTGGAATAGGGTCTTGAAGTATACAATAGGGAATCCTAATTATTTGAGGAATTTATTTTGTTTTTTTTGGTGATTTTTTTTTGTTTTTGTGCGTGTTTGCTTCTGCCTTCTGTTGTTTTTGTTTTTTGCTTGTTGCTTTTTGTTTTCTGCTTTTGCTTTGCGCTCCGCTTTCTGCTGCTTCCTGCTCTCTTTACTTTTTGTTTTTTGTGTTTTTTGCTGTTGCTTTCTGTTGTTTTATGTTTTTTGCTTGTTGCTTTTTGTTTTCTGCGTTTGCTTTGCGCTCCGCTTTCTGCTGCTTCCTGCTCTCTTTACTTTTTGTTTTTTGTGTGTTTTGCTTTTGCTTTCTGTTGTTTTTGTTTTTTTGCTTGTTGCTTTTTGTTTTCTGCTTTTGCTTTGCGCTCCGCTTTCTGCTGCTTTCTTTGCTTTTTGTTTTCTGCCTTTTCTTTATCATGAACCTCCAAGCGAGTCTGGTTTGAGGAGCCTGTGACCAACATGTTTTCTGGTTTTCCCTGCATCGCAAAGCTTGAGCAAAGCTTTGGCAGGGCAGAGTCTGAAAGTTGCGGCATTCAGATAACGACCAATCTTTTACGCATGTGTGCATATGAATGTAATTCGTTCTTGCACTCGTATCTGTTTCTATATATTATATCTCTATAACTGCATCTACACACACATATCAATATCAATCTCTATACCTGAGTCTCTGCTAGATGTCTATAAAGCTGCATCGTTGTATAACCCTACATTTCTATCTCGCTTGTGCTGAGCTGCCACTGGCAGGGGAGGCGCCGTGGTAGGAGGGGTGGGTGGCAGCGACGAGACGCGGGCGGCCACCGCGACCCCGCCATGAATCAGAAGCACAGATGGTTGTACTTGTAGTAGTAGTAGTAGTAGCAGCAGTAGTTGTAGTAGTAGCAGCAGTAGTGGTAAGTAGCACGACATCATTCGATTTTCGAATATTCGCCAAACCGCCACTACCAGCACGGCAGTACCAGTATGCCAACAGTCTTGGTGAGCAATGTTTTGTCCTCTTGGAACCAGTAGTGCGAAACAATGGCTCGACAGGTTTGCCGGAACACAGATCATGTTGTTCACCCAGGCTCCAGGCGACACGGTAGGCCATTATGTTCACTGCGAACGGGGCGACTCTGGAGGGCCTTATGACGCTTGTGCATTGCCCAGCCATTCTTCTGCAGAGGCTGTTCCTTCTAACCCAGCAGATCCTGTGAGGCGCGGGGCTGTGTTCTCTAACGTGCCTGGCGCAGCAAGCGCCACACCTCGCCTCTTGGACTTAACCTCCAATCCTCCTTTGCCATCTGGGTCCAGGGATGCTGCCCTCGCTGCAGTTCCGGCCATGACAGGCGGGATGAGGAGCGCGGCACCTGCAGATCTTGCTGATGCTC
Organism: Symbiodinium sp. CCMP2592; assembly: GCA_905221615.1. Classification (NCBI taxonomy): domain Eukaryota; class Dinophyceae; order Suessiales; family Symbiodiniaceae; genus Symbiodinium; species Symbiodinium sp. CCMP2592. The sequence continues at coordinate 905,341 of CAJNDT010000990.1, forward strand.
AGTCGGGAATGAAGGAATGAGGTAGCGGCTTGGGCTTCAAAGGATATTGGTAAGTTGTTGGTCTGCTCCAGGCAGATGAGAAAGAAAAAGATGGAGTTGAGTCATGGGCGGGGTGTACACGTGCGGTACTTTAGATATCATTGCAAATTGCCAACGAAACACTACGAAACGACAGCCCGACTAGTGCCCGAGTTGTCTGGAAAACTGTGTTTTGGAAAACAAAGACAGCTTCTATGCGTGTTGAGAAAAGCTCTGAAACCGACGAAAACTTTTGCCTTCGAAATTTAAATATCGCAGAATAAAACCACGAGCCAAGAGCCTAGCTAGAGCCACTAAAACAAACTGCGTGTGCCGTTTGTTTAGCTTTGATTTCAACCGGATTTCTCCTAGGTCGAAAGCAAGACAAGGGTTGTAGAGTAGATTCACCAACAACATGTCGAGCAAACCTCTTTTGAGTTTCTTGCGGCAAAGCTTGAAGATTGATTTTTAGGTTTGCATTTGTTTGTCATAGCAGAAGAGTACTAGTACTCTTGTGAGCATGCTTGTGCATCGCACATGGACATGCGCGGACATCACACATACGCACCATGTTTCAGACTAAGGCCAATGCAGCTAGAAAGCCCATATGCCCTATATAAACCCTAAAACCGAGCATCCTACAGTCCCAGACTTTCTAACTTTGTATGTGTAATTGATCTTCCAGCCCCATGGCCCCAAAGTCCCGAACCCCGCGTCTTTTCAGGGCCTTGCAGGCAAGCACGGGGAGAAGATCGCGGAGCTAAGTTGTGCCGTGAGGGCGCAGACGACGACAGATGTGCCGTGATGGTGCAGACGACAAAACAGACGACGAAAATGTGCCGTGATGGCGCAGAAGGAACAATTGGGAGAAGTTTGAGAAAGAGCATCGTGTTAGGACCCGAAAGAGGTGAACTATGCCTGCGAAGGGCAAAGGCAGTGTGCCGTGATGGCGCAGAGTGGTGAATGCGCCGTGATGGCGCAGAAGGAACAATTTGGGAGAAGTTTGAGAAAGAGCATCGTGTTAGAACCCGAAAGAGGTGAACTTTGCCTGCGAAAGGCAAAGTCAAATGTGCCGTGACGGCGCAGATCGAGTCGATGTGCCGTGATGGCGCAGATCAAACAATTGGGAGAAGTTTGAGTATAAGAGCATCGCGTGTTAGGACCCGAAAGATGTGCCGTGATGGCGCAGACGACACAGACGACGAGTGCGCCATCACGGCGCAGAAGACGACGACAGCCGACGGCGCATGCGCCGTGATGGCGCAAACCTCTCTCTCGCTCTCGCTCTCGCTCTCTGTTCGACTTCGACACCGTTTCAAGGTAGTTTCATGATCTGCACAAGAGCGAGAGGGAGAGAGCGAGAGAGCGCATGCATGCACCGATCATTGCCGCAGCCTCAGAAGGCATCGGCCGGAACTTCACAGCCTGAGCACGATCGCACACGACACTCCAGTTAAGCTGCCGCCTGACCTTGCAATTTTCGGATCGTCTTCTCAGTAAGCCGTGCAATTTTCGTCTCCCGAGGCCGTCAAGGGAAGCCGTGCACACGTAGCAAGCCCAGAGCACCTGTGAACTTTTTTGAGTGTCTGCAGTGTAGGGCTGTGTATAGCAGTGTATGGGGCAACCAAAAAGCACGTAAGCATAAGCCGTTGTAGAAGTATATCCCGACCACATTTGGCTCAGTATCAAGCGGTTCAGATACGACATCCCTATCCTGAGTTTTGCTTATGTGCATGTGTTGGGGGCCCTAGTGTGGCTGTCCACAGGTGCGACAGGACATGCTAAGGATTGAAGCAAAGCTACAGTAGTGAAAGGCTGCGAAGCTTTCCACACTCCGAATTGGTGCTACAGGATGCAAGGAGTGTGTGATAGGTGCTACGGCTTGTTGCGGACGGAGTGCAGCAAGTAGAGCTAAAGGCCCCTCTCAGAGATCAGCGATCATCAGGGAAATCTGCATTGAAGCTTTTGTTGACTGTTGCGCTGCTCTGAGTGAAGGAGGCAACACGTCCTTGGATGACTTGAGAAATAATCGAAGCCAGCATGTTCAGCCGATTCCTAGGCCAAGTATCTGTCATCGTCGAGAGCCGCTTGCCCAGCCGGAGTAGATATGCAGCGTCTGCATGATGAGCCTCAGATGGGAAGTGGCACCACTGCGTCGTGTTGCTTATTGGAGTATAGTCTGTGTACTGCTACAAAATCAACTTCTGCGAGTCCAAGTCGCCAGTGAGCAGCAATCATCGGTCACCACGGCCTGCGTTGAAGTATTGAGGTTATCATTCCCTGGATGACTGACTGCAGTCGGGGCCTCACTGAATCACGGGTCCTCCTCGCTGGGCACTTCTGTAGGGACCGGAGCCTGAGTTCACTCTGTAGACTCACATTGCATGCACATGTATTCTAGAAGCATGGTTCAGCTTAGCAGCGGGAGACACCGGCGAAGTTGGGGCGGCTTCGAATTCGGTCGGGAGGCGGCTTGTGGTCGGGATAGGACTGAAAGGGCTCCGCTGCGACGTGGCCAACAGCTGCTGCCGAAGTGCGGTTCTGATCAGCTCCTGGCAGGCTGATCGCAAAGTAAGATTAAGGCTTTGCGCAACCTAGAAAAGCACTAACAGCCAACGAGACTAAGTCGCGCGAATGTTGCTTGTGATGGTGGTGATGCTGTGGTGCTGCTGAGGAGGACGATGAAAAGAACGCGGATGATGCCAGTGAGGATGAGGAGGAGACGTTGATGATGATCATTGTGCAACAAAACCCACCTCCTCAAACTCCGCTGTCTCCAGCGAAGCGCGGAGGCTCTGGATCTCCAGAGCCTCCACACGAAACACGAATCGAGGCGCCTGAGACATTAGAGCACTGGTGTGGGACCGCCTGTTCAGCCTGGAAGTCAGCCGCAGTTCTCTCCGTGGCCTCCAACGAAATCCATCGTATTCAATTGTCGCCTAAAGGAAGACCCCACATCCAGCCTTCATTTCTTGGGAAGCTGTTTCAGCGCGGAGCTGCGAGCGCAATGCTGCGTCCTGATGTGGGTCGGGGCAAACCCCTCTGCCAGCCAGCGCTGTTCGCCCTCTCTCTCCCTCTCTGCCTCAAGGAAGTCCCGAGAGAGCTGCAAAGCTTGTGCCCGCTCATGGAGAGAACGTGTCCGTTCCTGGCATGGGGTTTGCTTCAATTGGGCTCCTTTCTCAGAGTGCACAAATGGTCTGACTGAGCTGGCCAGAACGTTCAGGTCGAAAGTCAGCTGGAGGTCCTGTCGAATAGCAGCTTTCGTGACTCTTAGTAAGTCCCGGAACACTTCAGACCGCCCCACCTGCAGCTCCGCCAATCGCTCCTCAGTTACATCAGTATCTCGACCACAAGCCCTGCTTTGAATTTGGGTCGCACTGGAAGCCCACCTGATCTTCCCGGGAGGTCTGGACCTCCTCTTCAAGCTTGATCTTCGTCGCCTGTTCATGTGCATGTTGAAAACCTCTGAGGTAAAGCCCTGCCCTAAACCTTGAACCCCACCAGCAGGTCCACGGTATGATGCTCCATCTCCTGGACGGACTCCTCGATCCTCGCCATTGTGGCGATTCTGCTCTCTTGAGCTTCCTCCATCCCTCGGAGTCTCTTGTCCTCCGTGGATTTGCTAGGTCTTCTTTCTCAGGGCACTAGCAGAACCCGACCTTCTCCGCCAACTCTTCTTTCAGCAGCCGTAGATGGTCCTGCGCTGTCTCTGGCTGGGTCGCTCTTGGCTTCACTCAAGAGGCCACACCCGGCCTCATGCTCGGCTCTAAGGGCCTGGTGCTCATTGCGGCGCCGCTGGTTCGCTTCCAGCAGCCGCGCCTGATTGTGTGTTGTAGCTTGTCCAGTAGGATTGTTGCGGAGCGCTTAAGCTCCCGTCCTTGTCGGAGCGGAGAACGGCGGCGTCTCGGTCGAGCTGCCGGAACGACTGCAATTCCTGAGAGAGCTTTGGGTTCCGAATCGCTGCAAGTCACTCACACTCCCACTGCTGCTTAGTTGCTGTTCTCATCTGGGCTCCGCTTGCCTCGATCTCGCGCTGAAGAGCCCGCAACTCGGTTGTCTTCTCCTGTGCACGGATCCTTCAGCTCAATACGTACCGCAACTTACCCGGTTCCTGCCTCGTCCTTCGCCGCCGTCCGCTTCACCTCTTCGTGGAAGCTCTTCTGGGCCGTCGCTGCGCTCGCCTTCAGCATGGTGCCGGGTGCTTGAGAAGGGGAAATGGAGAATCCAGTGGCCTCCATTCGCTTCACCTCTTCGTGGAAGCTCACCTGCACATGTTGTTCAGCACGGAAGCTTTATCTAAGAGAATCTGAGCGCCTCCTGCATGGACAGAAGCTTCTTCATGCTCTCCTTGGCTTCGAGGGCCGCCTCCTCCAGGATTGCTTCATTTTTCTGGGATGTTTGTCGTCGAGTCTTGCTAAGCCAGATCGATCAGCTCCAAACGGTTTCTCCTAGCCTTCTCGCAGTTGGCTGTCCGATATTCCGCCAGGTTCCCGACCCGGTAGGCCTCAGTTTACACATCTCGGAATACAGCAGATAAATTGTCGCCATTGCTGAGTGTCCGACATCTGTTCGCATAAGCAACTGCTGCGTTTGCTCATGGCTGCGTGCCTCTGCTGTGTCTGTGTCTTTCCCAATCGCTGTTCCTCTGAAATCCAAGAGGTCTGCCCGCCTCGGACACCTCGTAGGCTCGCAGATTTGCCACTTTCGCCTGGTGTCTTGCTTGCTTGCTTGCTTGCACAATCTCTCTTTCTCTCTCCCTCCCTCCCAGCCTCTGCATCGCGCTCTTCGAGCTTGTACTTTGATGCTTCGGCCTGGCATGTGAATCGTTCTCCCCGCCCCTGCCGCTTCTTCCTAGCGTCGCTTTATCCTCTCCTACCCGTCTTCTGTCTGTGTCTCCCTCGCCCTCCCCTTGGCATGCGAATGCAAGCCAGCTCTGCCTTGGCCTGCTCGGTCGCCTGTGTTTGCTCCTTCAGCTTGTTCAGGAGCTTTTGGTTCCTGGAGTCTCCGGCTGCTGCGGCTTGCCCAGAGGGAGTCGCCCTCTTGCGCTGGTTTTCTTCTTTCTTGTCCACCCATTTTTGGTGGTACTTGTTGTAGGAGTAGTCGGAGTAGCCATCCGACCAGCCCTGCCCTGAGCCGCTGCTTCCACCGCTCATTGCTTTTTTTTTCTGCTGGTGCTAGTGCTGCCTGTCTCCCTGCTGGTGTGCTGGTGCTCGTGCTGGTGCCTGTGCTGGTGCCCGTGCTGGTGCCTGTGCTGCTGCCCCTGCTGGTGCCCGTGCTGCTGCTCGTCTAAGTTCCTATGTGCTGCTCATGATCATGCTGCTGCTGCTGCCCTTCGGTCAGATCCTGCCATGTTGCAATGGACCCTGCGGGGCTGCGGAATGTTGCGCGGAACGACTGCTTCTTCACACAACATGAAGCCCAGCCAAAGCCACTTCACATGTGGAGAGACAGTGACGCTTCGCTGAGGTCTCGGACCAGTTCCGCAACGATGCCGGCGCAAGGTGCCAGCCTGGGCACACTTCAGATCTCAAACCGTTCTGTAGTCAGGGCTTGGCACAGGGTCCAGGCATGTGGGTTTCCGCAAATGCACAGCGAGGTCGAAGTCAGTTTCCCACACAGACCAGCCTTGCTATGACCCCCTCTTGACATGTTGTGTGCTGGAAAACCACTAGAAACAAGACTTCGGAAGTGCCGGTTCCGAAACCGGGTTGGTTTCGGAAGTGCCCTTCGGAAGTGGTGCAGAAGTGAGGGGTCACAGGAAGCCCAGAGAAGTTCTACAGAAACCGACACGTTAATCTCTGGCAAGGCAGGATCTGATGTGGCGCTTCGCAAACGGCGCTGATCCAGGCAGAAGGGCAGACACGAAGTTTAATTAAGAGACGACACCGTCAGGCTCGGTGTCAGCCAACGAAGCCCTTCCCACATGTTTTTCTCAGACTTGCTCCAGGCTGTCGTGAAACCGTAGGATCTGAGACGCTGTCGCACTGACATTCTAGAACTCTCAACTTTGGAGTTTGCTCCAGGCCCTAGACAGCTCCTGGGCTTAAGGGGACGTGGAGATCACTATTCAGAGATGCCAAGCTCGGGGACCATTAGGGTTCCTAGTGTCCGGTTTGGGGTTTGTCCTTGAAGGGCTCATGTTTTATCGTGCAAACAAGAAGTCTGAACCTGAACCCCATATTGAACCGTCCTCACGGAACGTAAGTAACACTGTCACCAGACCCTGAAGACGGTAACTCAGCGTCAGCAAGATAACTGCCACAAAGGGGCGAAGGCACCCTCGACCGCTAAAACCAGGGACCGGTGCAGTTGGAGCCTGTACCCCTTGTCTCCCCTCGCCAGGAGCTGCCATTTCAGAGCACAGTTCCAGTTTTGTAGGTCTCGCCCAGAAAGCCATGCCCAGTCGCGTCCGGAAGCTTGAACCCTGCAAGAGCAGCAAGAATACAGTGCGCCGCACTGATCATGGGAAGCACTTGCCATCCTCAGGTGGATGTTGGATGTTCGTGCGCAGCGCCCCTCCGTGGAGTACGTGAAGATAAAGGCCTCCGATCGTCTGTCCTTGGGTGCGGTGAGACACCATGTGGCCGTGAGGTTGTTCTGCATGGAACGTCCACAGATATTGGTTGGATTCCTTCTCCACTGCTGTATGCTAGGATGTGTGACTTGGAGAGCCTTGTTAGAACAGCGAACGACGAGCTAATCTGTGTTTTCGAGGAACTGTACAGTCGAGGGTTCCTCGTGGAGTACGAAGATGTAGAGTGCGATGATGCGTCGGATGCTGAGCCTCCAACGGACAGGGCGGGCGGCCGGCGTTCCAAGTCTATGTGACAACATGTAAGGGCCATCTTCAGAGAAAACAGAAGAGAATCCTAGTGGCTGCCTCGTCGCTGCTCAGAAGTTGATAGATGCAATTGCAAGCCCAGCTCTTCATGCGCTGTGTGCCGCGAGCGACATGGTCCCAGTAGGCGACATATGCTGTGTACGTGTGATGCAAATCTTTCACGGCTCAGGGCTACTCCTCCCTCCGGGTTTGAGGTTAGCAGTTAGTGGTGAAGCCACGCAATGATTCCTGGCTTTACGTGTCGATTGCCTGACGAGACGCAGTCAAGTGCAGTCGCGGCAAAGACCAGGAGTGTTCCAAAAAATGCTCCCGCCGAGGAAGCAAGCAGCAGCAATGTGATCGATGCGGACGCCGCGCACTGGGCGGCCTGCAAGGTGAAGGGCTGTGCCCGCTGTGTTTTCATACGGAACCGCCAGGAATGGGAGGCTAAGCTGCCCATGGGAGACCTGGGAGTATCGTGGCTGCACGGCTATCTTGATAGGGACGACGGTCTGTTCAAGCTAAAGTGCCGAGCCTGTGAGAAAACCAAGCAGACGAACCGCTTTGCCAGTGGCGTTGTCACGACTTTGTTCGGCAACCTCAGCCGCCACCACGGCTGCAGCCAACATCAGAGCGCGCTAGCTTCTATGGGCCTATGCCCGGAAAGGGACGAGGTGCCCGCGCCAGCGGCCGCGGATTTTCAGCGGGTGGCCGAGAATCGATTGAAAGGGACAGCCTTGAGGCACGGCATCAAGGGACTGGGTGGCCAACATAAGACGACTTCCATGGAGATTGCGCTGGGGCAAGCCATGTTCGAGATCGACCGAGCCTTCCTGGCCGACGCGACCAGCGTGGCGATTTTTGCGGATGCCCGTCAGCACATGTTGCTTCTGCGGTTCCGGGCTTGCAACGATGAACTCATCACTCGGCGAGGCCTTCTCGGGTATCGTAGTTTGGGCACATCCAGCGGCGCCTCTGGCCTTCAAGATTGCATAGAGGGCATGCTGGAAGATTTCTGCACCGGCTTAGATGGTGTTCTGAATACGGCACTCCTCACGCACCTGCGGGCCAGCGTCGAGATGTACGTGGCAGATGCTGCGTCGGATGAGCAGCTGACGGGCCAGCTCCTCCGCTCGCAGCGGTACTTTCAGAATTTGCGATTCGTGTCCAAAGACCGAGCTCACGCATCGCAAAGGCTGGCTGCTGAGTCTGTAGGTTAAGGCCGCATCTCAAAAATCATGGGTATGAAGCAAAGGGCTAGTAGTAGTAGTAGTAGTACTAGCAGTAGTAGTAGTAGTAGTAGCAGTAGTAGTAGCAGTAGTAGTAGTAGTAGTAGTAGTAGTAGCAGTCGTCTGCAGTAATCGTAGCTGTGCTACTACGGCTCCTAGTAATACTGTATGTTGTGTTCGTCCTCCCAGCCGTAGTGGTGGCAGTGGTGATAGCACATCTGTGCTGGTGATATAGCTCCGTGTCGATTCGGTCTATGCTGTTGCTGCGGCCCTGCCAGGTTGTTAAGCAGGCCGTGGCATGCCAGCGCGACTCTGCGTGACATCCTGGACAAGTTCGCTATTGGCTCCGAGTCTATTGCACACAAGGTCCAGTATTCGCCTCACATCAGCCAAGTATTCCAGGCCTTTTGCAAGGAGTCATCGAAGTGCCCGGTCAGCGCGACTCAGATTCGCAATTTGGGGCACGCGAAACACCGCTTCAGCAGCTTATCTAAGCCGCTGGGGAGAGCAGTGCTGCACGTGGACAGCCTTCTAAAGACGGCGATCTGGCTCACGGTTCACCGCAGCCAGAAACTCGAAGGCCAGCAGGCCGCGGACTTTCTGGAGCACATGCACGAAAGGGAGTATTTGTTGGCAGCATTGCTGGCTGACGCCAGCGACGAAAGCGTGCGTCTGCTGCGTGTCTTTGACACGGAGTCATACGACCTGGCGGTGGTGGCCACGGAGCTCCAGGTCTATATGTCGCGGCTCCACTTCCTTTTCAACGAGGAGCTGCCGTAGCAGCAGCAGGGTAATGTTAGGCTTTGCAGTTGTACTGAGTAAAGAAATCGAACCCGGAAGCTTCTGCAGGACGGCGTGTACAAGATTCCCGGGTACACGTCCCACATGGTGAGCTTTCTGGAGACTTCGCACGGGTACGTGGTGAACAGCCGGGCGTTCAGTCTTGGAGGCCCTGGCCGCATCAGCCCAGCGCTGAAGGCCGAGTGCAGGAAGCACTTGCAGGTGTGGATCCGGTTGCTGGGCGAGGTCCTTGCCTCTGAGTTTCCGGGCTGGGACGTGTTGAGTGCCTTCTCAGTCTTCGAGCTGAAACCTGCCGCAAGCCGCATGCAGGAGGACGAAGACGTGCAGCATGAAAGGACAGAGTTCCTGGCGAATTCTGCACAGCGACTGGCTCAGGTTTTTGACTTGAGTCTCGAAGACTTCGTTTCGGAGATGGAGGATCACCGGCCAATGGCGCAGCACCTGGTTGTCTCGCAGCAGGTTGACGCTTTTGCGGCTTGGAGCAGCGCACTGCGAAAGACGCAAAAGAGAAAGTCGATACGAGACAAGTATCCCTGCGCAAACTTGCTCCGTGCCTTGTGCAAGTACGGCACTTTTCAAGGAGCATCCACGGCCGGCGTGGAGCAGCTGTTTTCCCAGGTGGCCAAGCAAACAAGCCCTGCCAGGAAGCATATGAATCCAGATCTCTTGCTGTCAGAGGTGAAGATTTTCGCGGACTGGAATAAAACCGAGGCAGCCCACATCGCAGAGGTTGCTCAGGTTGCCTGGACCTTGCTAGGCAATGGCATGCCCCGTGACAGTAGCCAGACTGAGCGAATGGACAAGGGTGTCAAGCGCAACATAGTCGAGGACCGCGGGCTGCTAGGGAGGGGTCTGGGGCGACCTCTAGGTGGTTCTAAGCAAGTTCCTGTTTATAAGTGAGCAGACACATGCTGCTTCTTTGTTTGTGGAGGGCGAAAATATGTAACAGCAGTGCCTTCATAACTGCTCCGGACGAAATATTGTATTGCACGCCGCGCGGGGCTCGTGCTGCTTCCTATGCGTCACGGCTGCTCGAGCATTCGCCGTGTGCTTCTTTTTTGCTCGCATGAGTCGCCAGGACACGGAGGTCGCTTTCTTGGCCAAGAGGAACAAGGCTGTCAAAGCAGGGACCAAGCTGCGCAGAGTGGAATCGGTAGTGGATGCCGCAGCTGCTGCGGCCGATGCCATCATCCAGTGCGATGCCAGTCTCCAAGCGGAGATCCAGTTCCAACATGCGAAGCAGTATGCCAACAAATGCAACGCTTACTTGGAGAACACGCTGCTGGCCAGCGAGGTGCCTGAGGATCTGGGTGAAGTTGCTCTTGCCATGGCCCAGATTCGAGAAGGAAATCGGGCCAAGAAAGTTCGCCTGGAGGGCAGGCAGGCAGCACTCATGCATCCAACGGGGCTGGACTGGAGGTTCTCCACCGTTTGGTTCGAGGATGCAGAATGGCAAGAGCTCCTTCCTCTGGGCCTTCTTCACAATGTGGTGGCCGACATCAGCGAGGCCAATGTTTGGGTGGTGCTTGATGCGGCTTCCCCTCCTGAGGACATCCTTTGGACTGCTACCCTGCAAGGCGGCACTATCGTAGATGTTGTTTTCGCTGAGACCAATCGTCAGGGTGGTGTGGCCTTCCGGTATGACCAAGCTACCTTGATTCAGCGGCATATCCTTCTCTCCCCCGAATTCGACGCAGCAGAAAGACGCTTGGCAAGTCTGGTGCGAGCCGCAGCCCGCAAAGCGACCTCGAAGTGGACTCTCCTTCCTTCCTGGGAGGCATTCAGCGAGAAGTACGAGCAGATGGCTGGGCCGGATGTTGCAGCGAAGCGGCGACAGCCTATGCGAGTACTTGCCCTGGTGCCAGAGCCAATCGAGATCGCCATGTGCATGAAGAGTGTGCTCGGGAAAGCATCCCTTCTCGGCTTCTGTTCACGGTTTGCGTGTGCTCAGCGCGGTCTATGATACCATAGCTTGTCATCGGAGGCTTCTGCGATGCATGTATTCCAGTTATCGGACTCACGCCACCTGAGCGTTACGATATGCATGTACAAAGGTAAAGTCGGCCGGAGCTGGGATGAAGCTCACGAGTGTGTACAAAGGGAACGTCGGCCGGAGCTGGGATGAAGCTCAAAAGTTGCAGGACGCTCCGCACTCAAGTTGTCGAGGGTTCAGGGCTTGGGGTTTGCAGAGTTCCTTCAAGAGCTACTTAGAAGGCTATGCCGTCCATCCTGTGATCTAATTAAAATTACTCTGACAAAGGGATCTGCGTGGGGATGTCAGTTTTGAGCACATCGGCGGAACAATGTGAGGCTAGATTTTACCGCGGCTGCGACGGTCTGTGCGTGGCCGCAACTCCCCACTGCGAACTTCCAAGACCCTGAGGACTGTAAGCCCTGCTTTTGGTGACCTTCTTTGCGGAAACCCTGAAACACCGAAACCAAACCCTGGCGCCCCAAGTCCGAAGCCTTGAGCCTGGAAAACCCCTTTCCCCCATCCCTAAACCCTCTGGCCTCAACTGATGGCGACTATGCACGGCCGCAGGTTCCAACGCCCCCGCCGGTCGAGCTTCCACGTTTTTGGCATTGAGGGGGACTGGGAAATCATTATGCTTTTTCCTGCAACTATCCGGACCCGCAAGGGCGGTTCTGCGCTCACACAAAACATACCGCCTAAACCCTTGCTAAACCCCAGACGCTAAACCCTAGCAGCCCTAGACTGAACCCTGGACCAAAACCCTAAACCCTTGCTGAACCCTAGCAGCCGTCGACGCTGAAACACTGAACCCTGAGCCCTAAACCCTTGCAGAACCTTAGCAGCCCTAAACCCTGAGCCCTAAACCTTTGCAGAACCTTAGCAGCCCTAAACCCTGAGCCCTAAACCTTTGCAGAACCTTAGCAGCCCTAAACCCTGAGCCCTAAACCCTAAACCTTTGCAGCAACCTTAGCAGCCCTAAACCCTGAGCCCTAAACCCTTGCAGAACCTTAGCAGCCCTAAACCCTGAAGCCCTGCAAAACCCTGAGCAGAACCTTAGCAGCCCTAAACCCTGAGCCCTAAACCCTAGCAGCCCGAAGCCCTGAAACAGTGCACCCCAAACCCTGGCTAAGCCCCTGAACCCTAAGGACTCGCATAAAACAACAGAGCCCTTCCCTCTCGGAAGGCCGCCGCATCGGCCTTGAGCATGAGTTGGGAGGAGGGACTTTTGGGCAGCGATCTCTCAGGGTCTGTTGCTAGAACGCGCTTCTTCCCCCCAAATCCCCGCTACCATCCTGCGGAGCTCGGCAGCCAGGCCCAGGTGCCGCAGCGCTCCTTCCCGGGAGCGGCCTCGCCTCGCCCCGGAGCTCAAACGCTTTGCCAGGGTTGAAGGTTTGGGGTCTAGTGTTTCAGCTGCTTGGGTTTAGCAAAGCTTTCGGGTTTAGCGTCTAGTGTTTCAGCGTTCAGGGCTGCTAGAGTTTAGCAAGGGTTTAGGGTTCAGGGTTGAGGGTTCAGGGTTTAGCATTTAGGGCTGCCAGGGTTTTAGGGTTTCGGGGGTTACGGATTTGTGTGAGGGTTTCAGGGCTGTCTGCCTGTCCGGTTGTGTTTTCAAAGACTGGGGTCTGTGAGTGTTTCTGTGAAGTGTCGTTTCGACATGAACTTTCGGCTGAAGCTTTACCCCTGGTGCAGTTTGTTCTCCTTTTGGCGATGGCGGTTGCGAATGCGAATGCCGATTACCATGCAAGGGTGCTCGAGGACTTGAATGTGATCCGAGGGCATGCCGTATTCGCGGACATCCTCACGGAACAGCCGCTCTCCATGGCAGAAGCTGGTTTGGCGGGGACCAAGGCCGGGTCATTCCCTCTTATCAGTCGGGTCTCCTTACAACGGACCTAGGTACCTCGGTTTGCTGGTTCATTCCCGCCCTGGCCCTCATTCCCAGAATCCCAGACCCCAGTATGGAAGAGGAGCTTTGGAAGCAAAGGGTGTTCGCAGCCACATGCCCCATCAGACCGTAGACCCGGTGTCCGCCGGAAGGTAAGGGATGCAGGGTCCAGGCACGTAGTTCTAGCAAAGGGGTGTCGGCAGCCTTGTTGCAGGAACTGGGCCGGGCATCCGGGAACCCTACCCTTACAACAAACCCATGACCCAGCGTCTGTTGTAGGACACGGTTGCTGACACCCTCGCCTCTCATGCGGCAGGTGCCCTTCCAGGCATCAGCGTTCGGCCACGCCATGACCCATGCTGCAGAGTACCAGTGTGCGGGGAACATTTTCTGGATTGACTTCTTCTGGTCAGCGCAGCCCACGGTGGCTTTGAATCAGAGCTCGATCGACGTCATGAGAGATGATTTCTTCCGTACGCCCACGGCCTGGCCAGCTGAGCATCCCATTCGCATTGCCATCCCGTCTGGCTGCACTGCAGCTAAGTTGAAGAAGCTTCATGGCAGCATGCAGCGCTACAGCCCCGAGGAGGTCGAGCACGGCTTCCTTGCTGCAGTGGCTCGCGACATACGCGCCGGTGAGCCGGAAGCAACTTTGCAGTGGGGGCCTCAAGCTAAGTCAGAGCTAAAAGCCACGAAGAAACCTCGCCTCAGGAGCCTATTCTCTTGACCTGCTCCCGTCAGGAAGTGGCGTGCTGTTGCCTTGACGGCGAACTTGGTGTTTGCTACGAAGGACGCGCGGGATTGTATAGGACATTAAGCCGGCGTCGCTGTTGTTGTTGTTGTTGTTGTTGCTGTTGTTGCTGCTGCTGCTGCTGCTGCTTGAGCGCAGGACAATGCGCAGGACATCCGCTGGGAGGCGATCAATGCCAGAGAGAAATACGTGAGCTCCTTCGAGGCTCTGGCTCGCAGCGCCTTGCAGCGAGTGGCGGAAATCATGGCTTACAAGGCTTCCTTGGAGAGCGGAAAGACGGACATTGGCACCAAGGAGCTGCATGCTCAATGGGATGCGAGGTTCAAGAAGAGCAGCTCCAAGTTGAGCGTGCCGGTCTCTTTCAACTTCGTTGACCAGGCCGTCCGCCTGAACAACGGGCTGCTCTCCAAGCCGGTGGTGCGCAAGGCTCTGCTGGACTTCGAGTCCAGGTGGGGAAAAGCGTCGCCTTTGAATGTCCTGGAGACTTTGACGGCTCTGCAGAGCAAGGTCAAGGGAGACGTGGACATCGCCCTGTGGATCATTGCCTCCGTCGACGATCTGCTGTCCTGCAAGATCAAGAGCTTCAGGGATCTGTCGCCTCTCTTCCTCCTGGGCAACAAAGGGAGCAAAGGTGCCTTTGATATGTACATCGCGAAGAGAGGGATGGTGCTCTACCTGCTGAACACGCATCTCGCCGCCAACAATTTCCCGGCCGAAGACCTCAAAACACTCTCCGATATTTGCCTCGATCACGCGACCTTTCGCAAGCGGTGTGGAGGCGGCTCCTTGGTGGTGGACATTGGTTGGCAAGGCCTACTTCCGGAGCACGCTCGGAAGGCGAGCGCGGGGAATGTGCAGGGTCCTCCGTCCCTTGATTAGCATCTGCCTACTCGCACCCACTGTGCCGCAGTGCCGCGACCGCGCGGACCCGCGCAAGTGCCAACGTATCCCTCTTTCTCGACCCTGCGCGCACGCTGTTGCTACCGTTGTGTCTTCGTTGGCCCCGCCCCAAGCTTGATCACCGTTAGGCACCTTGCTTTTTGTGACACTGCCGCAGGCCATCAGCTTCTTCTCGCAGGCCGTCTATGGCGTCACGGTGGATGGAAGCCTGAAGACGGCTCTGAAAGCCAGCTCAGAGCCCAAAGAGCTGCTCGCATCATCGCCGTTCAAGGAGATGCTGGAGGAGATCCTGGCGTTGCTTGCTGCGCCGCCGCATGGAGGCCCTGCGAAGCTGGAGATCGTGCAGTCCACAGAGACTGACTCGATCGCGGTGGACGGACTGACGCTGGAAACATTGGCGGTGCCCGCGGAGGTGCTGCAGAAGCACGAGAGCTCCTTGACGACGTGGTTGACGACGATCCGCGAACACCAGTCGACGTTTGTGCGGCTCATCTCCCAGGGCGATGGCAGCGTTGGTCAGATTTCTGCCCTCCTGGATGGTTCCGTGGTGAAGCACCTCGATGCGGACCAACGACTGTTGGTCTTCTACGACACGAAATGTGCCGGCGAAGCTTCGACGCAGGCTCATGTTCGCCTTCCAGGCTTCAGCCACGAGCGCTTCAAGACGATGATGCAAGCAGTGCTGACTACCCGAAAGGACCTTCAAAGGGGCGCAGTGACAGCAGAACCAAGGTCTAGGGGGGCAGGGGTTTCGGCTGCTGGGTTGTTATAGGACTCCAAATGAAAGCACGACATGTCGCAGGATCCCGACAACCATGGACCGTGCAGCAGCGACATCTTCATGATCCTGGACGGTGGGCGGCAGATCGATTCCAAAATTACGAGCAATATTGTGAAGGCCGATGGCGACCCCTGGCCCAGTCGGCATAAGCAGCTCTTCACTATTGTTTACGACGAGAAGACTTACGACATGCGCAGGGAGCGCTCGCGGGGAATCGTTCAGCTCTCCGAGGGCGTCCACTGCTTCACTAGTGAGCCTTTGGTCTTGGAGAAGCGCCAGCGCTTGCATTTCTTCGGCAGTAACATGGCTGAGATCATCAACACAGTGCCTCTCCCGGTCTGGAAGGACCAGTGGCTCCTCGACCGGCCGACGAAGCTGAAGCTCTACACGCCAAACGGACGGCACCTCAGCAGTGGCCCCAATCCGGATCCGGATTTCGTGGCGCCCAAATTCGACAATGCGCAGGAGCCGGTGGCATGGCACAGCAATCACATCAAGCTCTATGAAGAGTTCTTGGTGTCCTATCAGTGCAAGGCCGTCGTGGATTTGACAACCTGCGACGAATCGTTTGCCCTTGCCTGCGTGCACATGAAGGTGCCTTATCTTGGCGTATGCTGGGGGGAAACGCACAAGGAACTCCTGGACAAGCAGCTTGGGAAGAGGATGTGGAGCGAATACCGCACAGAAGGCTCCGCCTTGTATCGTGCTGACATGTGCCCACCTCAGTTGTAAACTTCCGTGAGTCTGAGTGGTAGGTGGGAGCCGCGTGGTTGATCCAGTGAGACAGCTCTGCTATGCTCTGCTGCAGGGCGCAGTTGTTCACGAGCGAGGCAGACCAGGCCACCCAGCAGCTCCCGCGACATGGGGGGAAAAAGCGCACCAAGCCAGGAAACACCGCTGGCAATGCGCCCAGCGGCAGTGCGGATGTAGGCACGACAAGCGGCACCGTGCCAGCGGCACCGGGCAAGAAGCAGCGGAAGGGAAAGCAGCAATTGCAAGAGAAGCCAGCGGTGAATCCCAAGGCGGTCGCTCGTGCCAAGGATATCCTGGCCAGGTTGCACAAGGCACGTCAGGCTGCAGAGGAGTCGGATCCGCCAGGTCCTGGGGTAGAGGTTCTCGGCATGGAGGAGTAGGCGAAAAGTGCTACTCGGTGTGTTTTTATATCCATAATCAGTGCGGCCACGGCATGATAGCGGGAACTGTGCAAAGGCCTCCGCAGAGTTGTGGTGTGACGACTCATGCCAGCTAAGAATGCAAGATTGCTTTCAAGCGCAGTGCGAACCTCACCAACGCCACAGCTCGGCCTCTGGGAGGACAGATTCCAGTTTTGCCGGCTGCATCAGCCGGCCGATGTACAGACGCCGCTATACCGTGTGGTGGCCATCCTGAAACCTCACAGCATTGAGGCTGCTGTGCTCGAAGCGACTCGCAGCAAAATCAGACGCCGCTCGCTTTGTTGCAGAAAGTGGGGTCAGCAGAGTACAGTTCCGGCGCCAGAGCGCATGCAGGCTGTGTGCAATGCTGGTTTCGTGGCGCCCTGCTACCTGCCGTGATGCGATGCTTGTTGTAGCCTAACCCGATGCGCAGTTTCAGAGTCCAGCTGTAAATCCACACCCGACAGAACTGCACCAACCCCTCGCTGAGGCGTGGCCGTGAACCCTGTGAAGGCTGGAAGCGGAGTGGGGAGAGTGGAACGGTCCCGATTCAGTCGAGACGGTTGTTGCCAGTGATTGTCATTTGCTGTTGTACATGGGAAGGACACTGTGTGGCTCGAGGGCATTGATACGGAAGCTAGCTCAGTGCTTGACACAACACGTTGCTTGATAAAAGAGGGCTACTCGCATCTGATTGATCCCTTGTCTGTCAGCTTCCCCGGGCCTTGAAGCAGCGTCTGCTTGCCAGTTCTGCAAGCTTGACCTGGATGTTGAAGCGAGCCTGTGGCGTGGCGCAGGGACCCACTTCAAGAAAGCAAAGATCCCAGGCCAGGCAGACACCTGGCCAAGAGATTCCCCGCAGCCCCAGCGAGACCCGTCTCCGCGTGGGTTCTGCCTGCTCCGGCTGGTGTTCCGAGCTGTTTGCCCTAAGGAGGCTCGGGATACCTGCCGAAGCAAGTTTTGCCTCCGAGTGCGATGCGGCTGCCCGCTTGTTGTGCCAGGAATTGTGGAGCCACAGGTTCTTTCTGAACGATGCATGGGACGACGCATTGCTAGAGAGCACTCCTGATGTGGATTTGTTCTGCTCGGGCCCGCCTTGTCAGCCCTTCTCGCTGTCAGGACTCGCCTTGGGTGCAGCAGATGCTAGGGCTGGGCTTATGCTTCAGGTGTTGCTGTACATTGCCAGTCGCCGTCCTGGCTGCTTCATCATTGAAAATGTGGTTGGTCTGCCACTGCGCCATGCGGAATTCTATGATTGGATCGTGCAGTATCTGACAGACTTAAAAGATAAGCGTGGCCAGCCCTTGTACATCATCGATTGGACGGTCCTGAACGCAAGGCTACACTCAGGCCTCCCGCAGCACCGCGAGCGCGTTTTTCTTCTGGGAGTGCGTAGGGACCGACAGCGCGCACCCCTGCAGTGGCCTGCCCAGGCGTGGTTCGGGTGCTTCAGGGTGTCAGAAAATCATTGGAATATATGGAGTTTCCGCCTAGCCTTAAGGTTGCTACACCCTCGTCGCAGGTGCCTATGCGAAATCTCTCTGAGTTCCTGCTGCCCCCGACTTCACCACGTCCTGACATCGATCCGAGTTCCTTACCCAATGCCACGGCTGCACGCAATGTGACAAAGTTCGTGGAGACTCTGTGTTCACGTGGCGAGGATCCGATGCAGCCTGGCTACGTCGTGAACGTGGGCGGGAGCTACCCGCACTGGAACAAGGGCTATTGCCCATGCATCACTAGAAGTCGAGGTGCCTCTCGGGCATTCTACCTTCCTTGGCTAAGTCGTTCTTTGTCAGCACAGGAAATCACGATGTTGCAAGGTGTGCGACTCGGGGAACTACCAAGAGGCCTCCTCAGTGACACGCAGCTAGGGGGCCTAGCCGGCAACGCCATCCCCATTGATCTATTGGCGGCGGTCCTACGTAGCCTCCTCACGGCTGCGGGTTTTCTCTAGCCGCAGGATTCGACTTCAGCTGCATCAGAAAAAAAAGCTGCTGGTCACATTTACCAGCACCGACAAGAGTTGCATGTCGTCGTGAAACTGGTGAGATAGGAGTGCTGCGAAGCTCTCTCCCTTAACATCATTCTAGTCACACAAGCAACATTCAGGACCGAACCAGCTCCGTGCCGCATGCCGGGCAGAAGAACCACCCCGGACTGGCGGAACGCCCGCACTTCGTGCAGAACCGCTGACCTGCTTCCTGATCTGTACAGGCTTCTTTCGAGCACGAACTGATCCCCTCCGCAATGGCTGAGAAGGCCGAACGGCAGCGTGTCGCTGAACAAACCGCGCTCAAAGTAGATGTTGTCAAGCATTCTGCAGGATGTCCCCTGTTTTCCGGTGTGTCCGTGTGTGTTGTGCTGCCTTCTAGAATCGTTATTGTAGATGCGTCTGTTGCAGTTGTTCTTCAGTCATTCCTTCGCGGTCTCACTGAAACTGGCAGCATGACTCCGTCATGTGACAGGTTCTGTACAAGTTAGCCTATCCTTGCTCAGCTAGGATTCCGTAACATACCTCGTGCCACAGCTTGGGCAGAATTTCCAGTCCTCACATTTTTGAAACTTTCCGCAGGCGATGCAGAAAACCAGCCCCTCCGTGGACGGACCTGCTGCGGGTTCCTGCCTGGGATTCTCGGAAGCTACACCTGCAATCACCGGTGCGAACGCCTTCTGCACGGCTTCTCTTTGTAGATCTCGTCTAGGACAGACATAAACCTTCTCTATGATTCTCGGCGACGTAGCCGTGATTTGCCCAATCACTGTGGTCGTAGCACACTCGCTAAGGAGAGTACAATGTGACTTTTTGCCGCTGTGCGATGTCACACGCTGAAGGCTCACGTCTTGGAACGGGTGGAGCTGTCCTTCTCTGCGAGCACAAACTAGTTCTCTTGCCACCGCCTGCTGTGCGTCCACCAGAGCATAGTGATATGCCCGAGTTGTGATTGGTTTCGTGAAGTTACGACAACAGTGACCGCCAATCTTCTTGCCAGGAAAGAGGTACTGCAGCTCGAACGCTGACACGTCTGAGCCTTGGATGCGCTCATGGCTTTGCTTACTTAACTCCCAGAGGTGGAGGGGCAACTGGCTTTGGAGCAAGGGTTGGCAAGGTAGCTTCGATGGCAGCTGTGTGTCTAGCTTTGTATAGCGCTCATACCTGAAATTCTGTGCTGGTAGCTTTTGCTGATTCGTCTCCTCTTGGTTGATAGATTGATTGTCTGACCACGGAATGGCCACTGTTGGTTGTCGGCGCCTTGTAATGGCTCCTCGCTGATCCATTTCCGTAGCAGCGCAGCAAAGTCGAGGTGAAGTGGAACTTCATGTGGCGTCGTCTTCTTGTTCACGCGGGGCACTTGCAGGCTGGGCCTTTGACCACAATCTGTGATTCGTAGCCAGGAGGCACAGGCAACTGACGTAGCCTCTGCCCTTTCGCCGCACATGACACTTAGCAAAAACATGACAGCAGCCCATGGACATTGCCAGGCTAAGATTTTGAACAAGTGCGCGATCTGCTGCGCTGTTAATGCCTCGCGGCCTCCCCGCACTCTTTTGTCCTTGAGTAAGCATTTTTGTCGATGTTCCGCGCTGCAGAACCGAACTAGCTGTGCTGCCGCATGTACTTTCCGTGTCTTAGACGAGTCCACTGCTGCAGAACTCGCTGTGATGCCTTTGTTCTTGCAGCAAACATTCAGCCGTGTACATCCTTTGAAGGCGCAGATGATTTTCACCCGGCTTCCGGTTCCACGCTTCGGACCACGTGCAGGCTGGACTCCGACTCTGTGTCGCTTCGGCATGGCTGCGCAAGTCGATCCGGTTGCTTGAGCCTTGCGGCAAGTAAGTAGGGAAGTGCGCAGAAATAGGCATGCATTTTCTCGGGGCAAGCTAGTCAACCAGACTTCATAAGACAATTGCCATGCATAGCATGAAGACATCTGGTTCATGCTTGATTCATGTTCTTCCAGATGCTTCCGCGAGGGCACTTCTGAAACCAACCGTTTCCGAAGTCGCACTTCCGAAGTCTGGTTTCCCGTAGTTTGCATCTGGTGTGAATTCTCGTGCGCAGGCGACTGTCTGGACCCTGCCTCGGGTTCAGATCGGCAAAGAACCGGCCTCAGAAGCTTCGGTTTAGGCGTGAGAGAGTGCTTCGGAACCCCCCCCCCCGGCGCCCATTAGGCGCCTTCATTTATCGGACCACGAAGTTAAAAGCTAGCACTGTGCATTTGATTTACGGAAATTGCCGGCAAGAAAGCTCCCCCCCCCGACTTGACATCTGGTGGGAATTCTCTTGCGCAGGCAACACGTCGCCGATAAGGGTTGCAGGGTTGGGGGCTTAGGGTGGTTTTTCAGAAGGGCTACACGTTGCTAGCCGGTACCGGTTGAACTTCCCTATAATGACGTAGAAGTACTTGTTGCGTTACGTTGGGCAAACCAGCTGCCGGCAGGCCTTCAGTCGAAAAACACAACGCCGGCCGTGGCCTTGGCTGCTGCTAGTGCTACGGAAGTCTGGTGCACATACCGCAGCATGCACTGACATGACTACAGACTCACATACCGCAGTGGTTTCTACTGGCTTTTGGTTGAAAATTCAGAAGGGTTTAGGGAGAAGGGTCGTTTCAGGTGGTGTATTAAGAGGGAGAAGTCCTGTCACGAGGGCTGCTGGTTGCCACAAGTGCTTTCAGGGTTTGGCATGTGTTCGACATCATTTCGGCTGCGGTGCAGAATTGAAGAACAATCCCTCAGGCCTGCTGCGCTCTTCATCTGCAGCGGCCGCTGCCGTCACCTTGGCCCAGTGGTGCATGCAGCTGTGAGTACGGAGCATTCCGCGAGCATCGATGTGTGTGCCGCAGTGAAGTTCTGGTTTTCTGAGAACTGAGATGACACGAACAGACAAGTCCGACGTCTGCTTTCAAGAGATATGGAGTGCACACATTCCTGGGATAAGTTTGGGGCAGCCCTCGTTGAACAGCAGCAGCAGCAGTAGAGCACTAGCCCGCCCCTCCTCGAACAGCAGCAGCAGCAGCAGCAGCAGCAGTAGAGCAGTGCAGTAGCAACCGCCATGAAACGCGGAGGAGGGTGGACACCCGACGATCAGCGCCAGCGCTGGGACGGCGCATATCGCTCCGACGGACAGGAGAATGAGCGGAAGCGGCAGACACCGGCTGCGAAGGCCAAGTTGGAGGAGAGAAACGCAACGCTGGCGAGAAAGCTCAAGGAGGTGTCTGAGGAAGCCAAGGCACTTGACAGAGAGAGAGAGAGAGAGAGAGAGAGACATAGAGATAATATAACGACGCCAGGCTGAATGTTCCGAGCTGCGGCAAGAGCTCGCCGACTCTGAGGCGGGATGAAAGGGAGGGAGGGAGGGAGGGAGAGAGAGAGAGAGAGAGAGAGAGAGAGAGAGAGAGAGAGAGAGAGAGAGAGAGAGAGAGAGAGAGAGAGAGAGAGAGAGAGAGAGAGAGAGAGAGAGAGAAAGAGAGAGAGACCAGGCGGAGGTGCCAGCGCATGTCCGAGATGTGTCCCCATGTCAGGCCAAAGCAAAGCATAGTGGTGCAGAGGCAAGCTTGAAGCGAGCAGTGCCGAAGCTGGGTCTGACAGGAAAGAGAGCGAGAGAGAGAGAGATAGAGAGAGACCAGGAAGCCAGCCTCCTGCAGAAGCTTGAGATCTCAGAGCACTGGCGAATCTCCAACTTGACGGAGTGGCAGAGCGTGGAGAAAGAGAAGGCCAGTATAGCATCACTGATCCATCTGGGGACGACGCATGTGTTGAGGTTGCCGCAGAAAACAAGCTGCAGATCGTTCTGCAGTCTGAGGCCAGGAGAGAGAGAATAGCAGGTCATGCGTTCAGACAGAAGCAAGTGCTGATGCAGGAGAGCACGCGTGCAAAGCTTGTGAAGGCGGAGGCGAGAATCTCAGCACGCAATCAACTGAGTGCATGGACTCTAGAATCTTTTTGGCAGGTCAGCTGCAGCAAATACGAGATAATGAATGAGGTGCCAGCCTTATCAAATCGTTGTTTCTTCGTCCGAAGAAGGCACAGAAAATCCAGACTATCGTTGCAGGCATCCATCAGGCACGAGCTGCGGGAGGTGGAGGCCGCTAACAGACTTAACATGCCGTTCGACTGGAAGAGGGCCCATGATTCGTGAAGAGCCTCGGGCAGGATGGATGCAGAAAGAAGTTGGAGACAACAGAGGTCTCCTCGGTTTCTGAGTCTCCTTGTTTGATTTCGTTTTTTCTCGGCAGGACCAAGCCAGGCGAATGGCTGAAGCGAAGGAGGCGCTAAAGGGGCACGTTCTCAAACACTGTCCTTGCAGATACACTGACAGGACATCGTCTCCGAGCTCACCAAAGCTCAGGCGAGATCTCAGTAAGCAGCTTCAGGAAATCGTTGCCCTGCAAAATCTTTGGGCAGGAGCAAGCCAACCTGTACAAAGGCCTGGCAAGCTCCAAAGAGGCACAAGATTGACTAGATGAACTTTGTTTTGAGAGACATTGCTTGGTTCCAGGATCGATTAATCAACCTCGCGATTCAGAAGGACCAAAAGCAAGAAGACACATTCACCTCAGCCACCCCCGCGTCCGGTTTGCGAGGACCGGCTCATTGGCTCGCGCTCATTCTGGGAGGCCCGTCCGCTGACCAGGGAATCTCAGATTGAAGTTGCACCAGTCAATATCACTAGTCAGGACAGTGCCAAGAAGCAGGAAAAGCAGGCGATGGAGGCGAGGGGGTGCGGGCTTTCTCAACTTTATGAACGACCGTCTTGCGCAGGCCAAGGAGGAGCACAAGGAGATGAAGGTGGAGGCTGCTCAGCTGGCTTCTCGGCTGGAGCAGGCTGCTCCGGCTCAGCGGTCCTGAAATCCTCTCGGAAAGTTGATAACACGACAGGTGGAGAGGGAGGAGGCTCGGCTGCGGCACGCTGAGTCCGAGAAGGAGGCGAGGCAGGTTCAACTCATTCAGAACCAGCCAGGGACCGCGTTTGTTCTCCGGACAGGAGGCAGAAGCGGAGTGCGTGGCGAGAATGCTGAGGGTCGAGGCTAGGGAGCTGTGACGGAAAATTATCGACTTATGGAGAATTTGCTGGTTCTTGAGGGGTTGGCTGAGCGCATCGAGCAGCACGCCGCCAACACCCAGGTTTGGCTGGTGGATGCCGAGGCCCAGAAGTTGGACTGGGAAGCATGTTGCAAGCAACCTGGACAACAGGCGAGCGCAAGTGAATCGGCTCAGCAGTTGGAGGCGGGACTGTCGAGCAGACGTTTAACCAATCAATATCAAGACGCTGACAGGACACCGAACTTAGTATGGAGCTGAAGGTGCAGGCGCACCAGCACTGCCCATTTGTGCCGCATTTCAAAACAAACCCAGACTTCTCAGGCACTTCGCTCTGAGCTCTCTGCTATGGGAGTCAGACTGGAGGACTCCGAGGCGCGCGCACGTTGCCCCGCGAGGTCAAGTTCAGGCATCATTCAAGCGTCGAAACCTCTCGGGCAGGAAACTTTGATGCTGCTGCGAGCCAAGGACTCTTACCCACTCTATCTACATTCCGCATGATCATCCACTGCGCAGGAGCAGGCCTTGTCCAGGGCATCGCGATCCCCGACCTCGCCCGCTGAGGCACCAGTGGACAAGCCTTTCAACAATACAGTTGCTAGACCATAGACTGCCCAGCTAAGGAGAACATGGAGCCTACGGAAGTAGCGACCTCTCCGATTCTCAGCTGCAGCTTATAGCAGCGCCCGACGATAACTCGACGACATCGTGAAAGTTGTCTGGACCCAGGTCTACTTGACCGGTCACCCCAACAAGTGCGGCTTCTGGCTTTCGAGTCAACTTTGGAGTTCTGAGTGGGTGGCCGTGCTTGCTGCGCAAAGGGAAACTGGGATACGTGGCCATATATGTAATACACTGGCTTGTAACCCCTCCCCTGATGACGATCACAGAGTCCCTGCGCCCAGTCACAAACGTGACCTTAAATAGCATTCCTGATTCCTGCACACTAACTCCGCAGAATCCCAGAGCGTAGCAAGCTTGGCTGCCCCGACATCGCCCAGCTTGAAGCTTTCTTCGCCTGTGCAGCCAAAATGTGGGGCAGCAGATATCATGTTGCCATTGTTCTGCGCTGCTTTGCATTCCCACTGAAGAGTCACAGCGGGCAACCGGGATTTTCAGAATACATGGAAGCTTCTTTCTGCTGAGGCTGCATCATTGAATATGAGCAGCTGACCAGCAGCTTTCAAGGCTGGCCTAGGGTCACTGGAGTGCACCAAGCGAAGAATTCGGGCATTCAATGCTGATGCTTTATAGGCAACGAACAACATCAGTTGGAAAAGCATCAGCCGTCAGGACCCTGCTCTCGCTCTCGCAGCATCTGCCCCAGTGCACGCCTATATTGCATAACCCTGGTTTTGCTGCGCTATGAAGATGTGATGTTGCTGAGGCTGCAACGGCCAAGATGACAGGAAGCTCAGCTGGAGCCGAAGACCGACTCACAGAGAGTGAGACAGTGCGGGAGAGATGGAGAGAAAGAGTGAGGTTTGCGCCGTCGTGGCACATGCGCTTGTCGTTTGTTGTCGTCGTCTGCGCCATCACGGCACACTGACTTCGCCCTTTCAGGCATAATTCACCATCTGTCGGGTCCGAACACGATGCTCTTTCTCAAACTTCTCTCAATTGTTCTTTCTGCGCCATCACGGCACAGGCGTCGTCTCCGTCGTCTGCGCCGTCACGGCACATCTTTCGGGTCCTAACACGCGATGCTCTTACTCAAATTTCTCCCAATTGATGCTTCTGCGCCGTCGCGGCACATTCACTTGCTCTGCGCCATCACGGCGCACTGACTTTGCCCTTCGCAGGCATAGTTCACTTTCTTTCGGGTTCTAACACGCTGCTCTTTCTCAAACTTCTCCCGTCTGCGCCATCACGGCGCAATCCGTCGTCTGTCTTGTCGTCTGCGCCGTCACGGCACATGCGTCGTCGTCGATGCGCCATCACGGCGCAACTTAGCTCCGCGATCTTGTCCCCGCGCTTGCCTGCAAGGCCCTGAAAAGACACGGGGTTCGGGACTTTGGGGCCATGGGGCTGGAAGATCAATTACACATACAAAGTTAGAAAGTCTGGGACTGTAGGATGCTCGGTTTTAGGGTTTATATAGGGCATATGGGCTTTCTAGCTGCGTTGGCCTTAGTCTGAAATATGGTGCGTATGTGTGATGTCCGCGCATGTCCATGTGCGATGCACAAGCATGCTAACAAGAGTACTAGTACTCTTCTGCTATGACAAACAAATTCAAACCTAAAAATCAATATACAAGCTTTGCCGCAAGAAACTCAAAAGAGGTTTGCTCGACATGTTGTTGGTGAATCTACTCTACAACCCTTGTCTTGCTTTCGACCTAGGAGAAATCCGGTTGAAATCAAAGCTAAACAAACGGCACACGCAGTTTGTTTTAGTGGCTCTAGCTAGGCTCTTGGCTCGTGTTTTTATTCTGCGATATTTAAATTTCGAAGGCAAAAGTTTTCGTCGGTTTCAGAGCTTTTCTCAACACGCATAGAAGCTGTCTTTGTTTTCCAAAACACAGTTTTCCAGACAACTCGGGCACTAGTCGGGCTGTCGTTTCGTAGTGTTTCGTTGGCAATTTGCAATGATATCTAAAGTACCGCACGTGTACACCCCGCCCATGACTCAACTCCATCTTTTTCTTTCTCATCTGCCTGGAGCAGACCAACAACTTACCAATATCCTTTGAAGCCCAAGCCGCTACCTCATTCCTTCATTCCCGACTGAGCATCAGCAAGCATACTGGATCAGGGGGTGGATACACCGACATTGAAATTGACAACTTGCGAGCCTTCAGAGCTTCGGTGTCAGACTTCACAAACAGATTCCAAGCACAGACATTGACCCGACAAGATATGCCCTTGGATCAAACACTGGTGGTCAACCCGACAACTCCAGGAACATCCTGTCATCAACTCTCAACTCGTGCAACAATTCCCTCACAGTTCAAACGGCTTTGCTGCAATGAGCCTAGCATCACGCCATGATAAGCAGAATAATTTGAGGTGAAGCACCGGACAGAGGTAGTGGTACAAGTAACGCGAATCACGAGTTAAGAGTAGCATGCATCGAGGGGGTATGGAATTGAGGAACGTTGGGGGATGGCATCTTCTACAAAGTGGCTTTGCCCATCTTCAGTACATCAGGCTGTGGATCAATCGTCGAAGGGGGGCACGGCTGGACTTTTTGTGGAAAAGCATGCACGACGCCTTGTGCATGCATCATACGAAGGAATTGGTGATCAAAGTTGCAAGGTGCGCTGAGCGTTTGACGGCAACTTCGCTCGACGTTAGTGGGTGAGGGCTGTTGGTATTCTCGTTATATATGATGCTGAAGCCTTGGATGGTTGGGGCAAAGGTGAAGTGGGTCGTTGGTGCAACACGCAAAAACATGTTGCCAAGTTGGAAGAGGTAGAAAGTTGATGATAAGCTCGCTGGGAATTTCTTTGGCGATTTGCGGGCGTGGAGGATGAAGTGATATGCTGCAGGAGAAAGCAGTTGAAAAAAGAAGTTTTGGCGTCTGGAGTCTGCGGGTATGTGTGCGGCGCTATGCACCTGAATAGGCAGGGTCAGATCATGTCAGATCCAACTGTCCGTACATTCTACATCCGTCGCCTTTTCTACAACACATGGGCACCTCTTCGAGACCGAAGTCGTAGCCTTCCTCCTGGGCAGAAAAATTTTCAGCTGATTTGCTGGAAACCGCCGTCCTTGCAAGAAGTTCTGCTTCGAAAGCTAGATATTGAGTCAAGAAGTCTGCTGAACTGTTTACACTCAGCAGAAGCTAAATGATCGCCGTCCTCGTCTTCGCTCGCCGGTGGCTTCGTCGGCACAGGCGGCGCTGCCTGTGCCTGCAACTGATGGCTTCGGCATTCGTCAGCTGGCTGCCCGCAGACTGCCAAACGTGACGACCACACCTGCTCTGCTGCAAGCAGCCCAGTACGCTTTGCTGCAGACGGCGGCGCCGCCGTCCGACCGGCTGCTGGCAGTCTCTGTTGCATGACCTCTTGCACAGGGCCAAACCGGCCCGCAACACACGACAACGAGCGAGAGCGTTCCTGGGCATGGCGGCGGCGCATGTCTTGGAGCATCCCTTCAGATGACCTGCACATGCAAGGTCAAAAGAAGAGCACGCGCCTGTGTTCCCTGTGCCCTCTGAACCCGCCTCTCGGCGACAGAGGGATTCGACGTGGCCTCACAGCAAGGCGTCTCAAAGGCCCCAAAGGCCCCAACGAGAACCCCGGTTTACTACTCCTGCCCGAGCTCCTGACCGGCCGGACCGGCAAAGGCCGGTTCGGCTGGAGCATGCCGCGCATGGCATGGGAAATTGGGAATTTCTCGAGCTGTTTCTAGGATGGCACAAGTGCGCCCGCCTCACTACCGGGTTTTGGAGGACTCTCTTCGGAGCATGAAAGATTTCGTGAGGTGCTGGCAAGTGGGACCATCGGCCGCTCCGCCATTGCACGTTGAACTTCTTCTGCTCGGTGTGAGCTGGGAATGCTTTGAGATCTTTTGAGCTTTCGATGCAGGGTTGGCTCCCACAGTGCTGGCATTTCGGGCCAGATGGCTGCGAACCGCACAAATGACCTCTCTCAAGGAGCCCCGGTTCTCCAACAAGGCATCATACTTTCGACAACCGTCTGCACGAAAATCTGCTCTGCCATGATATGGCTCATGGGCAAGCTCCCACCTGTCAGGTGTGCAGACCAGGATGTCCACGACCTGCGAGATCTCCTGCCTCTGCCTCAGCTTGCAGAGTTAAAACAAGTTGTGAATTCCGCTGAACGGCACACTGTCCAGTAGCCAGGACTCCCATGACATCCGAATATCCGCCTACTAGAAAGAACCGAAACCCGCTCAGGTCAGGGCTTTCTCCAAGTCATGGAGCCACCATGGACCTAAGACTTGTGGCCGTTTCGGGGCCTTCTTCGGGGGTTTAGTTTAAGGAACTGAGCAGTTTACAACGAGTGAGTGAATGAGTGAGTGACTGAGTGACCGTCATTGCCCCCTCGACTTGGAGTTTGGCTCCCATATGGCAAAGGCCGGAGAACGCTGACGCTGCAGCAGCCAGGCAGAAGCAAAGCACGGGGCAAGCTGGTGTTCCAGCCGCAACGTAAAAAATCAAAAGTAACATAGGTGCTCCAGGAGCAGCAGCACCCGCTGGTGCTCCAGCACGCGACCCGCGGCGTGTGTTGGTCGTCACATGCGAGCCTACCCCTCGCGGTGACCTCCACAGACACAGGGTTTCAGCTAGTTTGGAGTTGAGGCCTCTGGGTTTGGGAAGCCCGGTGGCCGGCATGAAGGTTGCCAACGTTGTCTGAAACCACGGAACATGAAAACAAACCTTCCACACTGTGGCTGAGGCGAGCCGAACTCGACACCTTGGCTCAGGCAGGCAAGGGCTTGGGGCTTTGAGGGTTTTGGGGTTTGAGGGTTCCGGCTAGGTTTAGGGTTTAGAGCTAAGGGTCCAGAGTTTGGGGGTTTCGGGCTCAAGCTGTGGCAAATGCTGGCAAGTCTCTTTGCATGATGGCTGATCAACTTCAGGGTCCTGTAGGCCTGGCGCTGACCCAAGGAAGCCACAGCATCCCGAGGCCCCGAACAAAAATAGCGGACACGCACCTGCATCGCCAACTCCCGGGTCGGGCAGATCGCCTCGGCACGCACGTATCCACAGGTGTATTCTGTATTCACACATATCACATTCCTTTGTCGTAATTGTTCTACTCTCTATTTTCGCATGTGCCTGCACAAATTTTGATTGCTATGATGTCAAATTACCGAGGTTTTCAACAACACAAAATCAGCCGCGTTCCTGCCAGCCATGCATTGTTTCGTTCATGCCGTCGTGCCCTCACTCACTCACTCGCTCATTCAAAAATGCATCCATTTCAGAGTCCGCTTCGCGGGGTTCAACGTGGCTTGAAGCTACGACAGGCATTCAAATGGAAGGTCATCGAATTGCGTGAAGTTTGGGACCAAAGCTGCTGACTCCAAGTGCCAAGCGAGAGCCAGGGGACAGCCAGCCCGGTACGCCAAGCCGTAGTCCATGTTCCTGGCCTGCCGCAGCTCTTGGCAATCGCTTCCTACAAGCGCATTGGCCGAATAGCACCTGCGCCATCCCACGAATGATCTGCACCATCGGCAGCATGTACCTCGCAGAATCATAAGCAGGACTGAGCTGCCTGCAGGTCCCGCTTCATCTTCTCACTTTGACAGGTAAAGACATGGAAACCCCTCACCTTAAACCTAACACCCATCAAACTTCTTTACCCAGCCCGAAAACTCCAAGCCTTCTCCTTCTAACTCCCCGAAGCTTACACAGCCTTGGGATGCCTTGGGAATCTTTCTTGGATTGGGCCGCAAACATCAACCTGCATCGTGTTGCATCCACTATCCGAAAGAAGTCTGCTAAGTCCGTGCTTCCTTGGTTTGTCTTGATGCCCCCGCTGAAACCCTAAACCCTAATAGAATCCCGAAGCCCTGAAACCTCCAAACTTCTAATCCCCCAGCCCCGAAACCCAAAACTCGAACTCCATCTAAAACCCCCCAAACCCTAAACCCCCAAAACACCAAAACCGAAACTCCACCTCCCCCTCGCTCTCCCTCTCCCTTTCCGTCTTCCTCCGGGGCACGCGAGGCTCTTCCCCGATCCGGTCTCCGCAGCGATGACCTGAAGTCTGAGCATCTGAGCTCAGAAACAGGGAGGTCTCCCAGATCAACTGATGTATAACATAAGACAGTCTACTAAAGTGAATACTCTATGCTGCTGTAGATTGGTTTAAAGAAGCATTGGTTCAAATCATCTTATCTTATATTGATTTATGTTGAATAATACTATATTGCGCTACCTTTTATTAGTTTTTGATCACCCCACAGCACGTTTTACTATGTTACATGACATTTGATGTCACAGCAGTGCATCAAAATGCTGTGCAGCAGCGTCTTCTACTTTGTTTTATGATCTACAATACTTTTATTTCATTGCAGCACAGTACATTACATATTGTTGTCATCTGTTCTGCTGTACTCCATTATCCTCTACCATAGCCTACAATAGTACGTAACCCTCTGCAACCTAATCTACTTGGTCCTAACTTCTATTATCTTGCTTTGTATTCATCATGTTGTTTTATGTTGTATCATGCCGTGCTATACCACCAGGCTGCTGCACCAGACCGCACTACACCGCAAGATCCCGTACAATACTGTAGCATAATGTACTGCACCGTACTGTACAGAACTGCACGACGATGCCATATTGTTGAACTGTAAGTGTACTACTGTACAAAACATGATACGGCATGATATTGCATAACAACCGAGTATATTGTAATACAAACCGGTATAAATCACAAAACAGTATACAATGTCGCACAGAACACAATCCAATTTCATGCCGTGTGCTATGAAATGAAGTATGCTCTATGACAGTCTAACTGTAGTACTGTAACGTGACAGTAAACACCGGCGACTGAGCCTGCAAGCAGGAGAACTGCCCAAGAATCGCACAATGTTGTCACCGTTCAGGATATAGGGGATGGCTTCCTGCTGGACCTGAGACTTAAGCACAGGACTTACTCCTGTGAAGTGGTATAGATATATACATACATACATACATACATGCATACATACATACATCCATACATACATACATACCTACCTACATACATACATACATACTATAGATATATAATATATAACAGATGGCAGGGAACATGGAAAATCGTCCCGACACCACATGCTGCTAAGGTGTCGCTCAGGTTAAGAGGACTATAGCTCCCTTACACACGCTTCAAGGGGCAAGTCGCATGTTCTCTCTGTCAACATAAGCCAAAACTAGGATAGGGATATCCCATATAAACTACCTTACAAGGAAGCCCAACAAGATAGGGATATCCGGGTAAAATGCTTATGCTTATGTGCTGTTTTGGGTCCCTATGTCAGTTTCCTCGGTGCTGCCCCGGTGGCAGGCGCTGGATTCAGCAGCGCTGGAGCATCCGGGTTCTCACGCGGGTCAAGGCCTCGCCGGCGGAAGAGGATTTACTATACATTAGAGATTATGGTGTATTGTACTAAGCTCTAGTAAGTTATCTGGTACGACATTATGCTATGTGATAGATTTGTGATCTCAAAACCTGGATTTATCTGGCACCTATGAGGCAATGCATCTGAACTCGAGTTAGGATCAAGTTTTGCCCGAGAGCCAGCAGTTGCTGAGGCTATGCCTGACTGCGGGGTCTGATTTTTTAAGGGAATCTCAGGATCTCGCTTAAACTTTACAAGTAAAAGCTCTTGAGGGTCTTGGGCTTCGGGATCAGGGGTTGGGATTCTTCGCTAGGGTTTCAGGGCATGCGAGCGGGTTTAAGGCTTTGGGTTTTGTGGGGTTGGTTTGGGCACCTAGGACGCGCTTTGGGGTGCCCAGGGTACAGGTTCCAGGGCTTGGAGGCATGGATTTCTTGGGGTTTCAAGGGGGGTCCTTTAAAGGGGACTCTAAGCTCTACTACAAGGTCTCTATAAGGGTAGTATAAAAAAATAGGGCTTAAGGTTTAGCGGCTCAAGCGGTTCAGGGTCTTCGGGATCTTGAGCTTCCAGGTTCCAGGCGTTGACGCTATTTAAAGCTGAAGGGTTGGCGCTTGGCTTCGGAGACCGACGTTGGCCACCGGCTGAGCTGGCGACCGAGAGAGTTCGCAGCTCCTTCGATAACCTTCCAAGAGCAGTGATAACACAATACCAAGAGCCAACTTGGTCCCGGGGCAGGGTGACGGAAAGCTCTTGAAGCAGTGGGAAGTCACAGCGGTGCAAAGACTCCCAAGAAGCCGCTAAGTTGAAACCTGACTTTCTGACCCACGAGCAGCAGCTAGCAGCAGCTAGCAGCAGGATCCCTATGCTTCGAGTCTTGGAAGAGCTCAGAACAGGAACCGAAGAACCGGGGCGAACCGGGGCCCTGGGGCCCTGCCTCGGGCTTCAGCCCAAGCTCTGTGAAGTTCCTGAGTCGCTGGGACCCAACGAGGCGACAGAAGAGGGCTTAACATGGTTTGCAGGCTTTCGGGCCCTGGGTGCGGCTTCCGAGGGGGCACTGAAGTGGCCGAAGTTCAGGAAACCCTGGGGGCTGTCACCAAGATCGCGGCCCGGCCATGGGAAAGACCAGGTCTTTTGCTCGCTTCCTTCCCCTGTAGGTAGGCTTCTTTTGCTACAGGCACAGTTCCGGCTGTCTCAACGATCGAATTCGAAGCGCAAGATTGAGCCGCATAAAACTCTTAAGACTGGCCGTACTACTACGACGATACCGGCGATGACAACGACGGCGATGACGACGACGATGACGACGGCGACGACGACGACGACTACTACTGCTACGACGCTGGCATTGATACTTTACTTCCTAGGTCATTTCTAGTGATTCTAGTGATTGTTAAAGTTAACTGTATTTGGAGTTCTCTTGCTGATGTTGTCGCAGTTCTCATGCGCAGCACGAGGACTCTGGTTCCGGATCTTGCATTCCTCTTCGCAGCCGCACTACACATTGGCAGAACCTATGCCTATAGAACATGCATCCCTGGGATGATGCTCTACATTGCTACTAGTACGACTGTATGATTCGATATGAGCAGGAAGAGGAGGAGGAGGAGGAGGAGTCCTGCTACTGTCGCAGGAACAGGCATGACACCACGCAGAAAAGCAGTACAAGAATAATTGCGATGACAGCTGCTTCATCATACTCTGATCTTGCGATCGCAGGCAAGGGCAAAATGGAAGAGGCCTCCAGGTGCCGGCGAGATTGAACTCGACATCTGCCTCCATAGGCACCTTTGTCGCATGCTTGCTTTACTTCTGCAGAAGAGCAGAGCCTGAATGCACCTTGCCACCCTTCGACGCGAGGTAGTCTTGCGGCACGTCGCTCGCCCGGAAAATGATTTTCTGGCACAGCAAACAAGCAAATTGATGAAGGCAGGGCCGTGCGTGATCCATCCTGCCATCGCCTCGGGTGGCGAGCCACAGAGCAAGTATCCGAAGCCCCGGTGAGGTAGCCAGTCGCACACCTAGGGGCTTACAGATGCTCAAAACTTCCGGCGTGCAAGGCTCCGGTCCGGTCTCCGGCCTTTCCGATGCCCCGCTTCTCGTCGAAGTAAGGTCTACCAAAGCGCCTTCGAAGAGGCAGATCACTTCGGCACGACCGAAGGCACGGCCGAAGGAACTGCAAGGAATCCCAAAGTCTAAGATATTACTATTTGTTTTAATGATAACGATATACTGAACATAATTAAAAACTAGTAATACTAGTTCTAACAATCCAGCCAAGCGCCTTTCCATCTCCAGGCCCTGTTGAAGGACTGTTGCCTGGAAAAGGCTTGGTCCAGGCTTGGGAACCCCGACGCCCCGTATTGGCTGCAGGCCTCCATCGGCCGGTTCTTCCATTCCTCGACCTCCTCCATGACCTAACATGCCGGCGTTCTTCCGGGAGCATCTTCGACAAGATCCAAGAATTAGACATGCAACTGCAACGTTGCTAATTCGGTGTGTGTGTGTGTGTGTGTGAGCATGCGATCAAACAATCCTGAATTCAAACCCTCAGGACGGCACGGTTAACGCGCGACTACCCTTCGCACGACAGAGAGTGCGAGAGCCTTGCAAGGCAAGCATGCACTTACGACTTCAGATCGAAGGTCTTCCATTTACCCCTGCTGGTGCGATATCAGGAAGTCCGGCCTCGTGCCGGGCCCGTTCGATGACCTGAAGAGCATGAACAACGGAAGACGTGCCCGCATCGTCTTCACCGCGCGTCGCCTCTCACAGCCCTGCATGCGAAAGCCACGGCCTTAGAAAGCCAGACTGTCGCAGGAACCCATGCACAGCACTGCATAACCTCGAGGGCCACACCAAAATCACGGTCGCACATGGTGCAGCCGTCCTTGCCTTTACAGAGATGCCATGACCTGCATTGCCCCTTGAGCCCTGGGCTCCCAACCTGCGCCTGATCACCAAGCGGAGGCTCGAGATTCCTCGCAGGCAGGCTGAAGCTTTAGGGCAGGGTTGTTTCGTTCTTTGCGAACGTCTAGAACGCAAATACGTTGAAATCCGCTTTTCGAGCGTAGCATGAGAAACATCATGTCAAAAGGAATTACAGGCATCTAAGCGAGGAAGCTCAGAACCGCGTGAAGCCTTGCCGGAACATGGTATGCAGCCCGCGCAGACACACTGGCTGCAGAAGGGGCCAGCAGGATGGTCGCCATCCCTACGCAAAGGATGTGTTCTGCTGAAACGTGGCTGAACTTTGGGCATCTTCATGTTGTATTCGATTCAGCAACCATAGAGCACGAACAGTCCTTCAAGTCGCTACTTTTATCTTCCGCATTATCTTAGTCCTCTTTTTGTTGTCGTTGTTGTCTCGTGGCTGCTGTGGCTTCTTGTTCCGGGGTAAGGGCTTGTTCCACTTATTGTCGCTATAGTGACTGGTCTGCTCACACATCATCAGGCTACAATTAATTAATCGGGGTAAAAAATTGACGGTGCTGCTCCACCTCAGCTCTCATGCCGCAAGCTGCAGGCCCAACCAACTGCGAATTGATGGGAGCTGCAAGCTGAAACAGAACAGCTTACAAGGCTTCGCTGCTTCGTTTTGATTCATCACATGGACATGTCAAGCTACATGTTGGCGTCAGAACTTGCATGTCTATGCCAAGCATTTGTCCGGCATGTCTCAGCGCGAGTTTCGCTCCGAGATGGCAGCACAGCAGCAAGCCGGTGTGAAACGCTTCAGCAGACATAGGGATTCCCCCGTTGAGACTTCGAGAAACAACACACTGCACAACGAGATCCCGAAACTTGGACTAAGTCTCGAACATCGAACTCTCGAACTCCAAGTCTGAAGTCTGAAGGTCACTCAAGGTTCAGAGTTTAGACATGGGGTCAAGTCAGGTCTTGGCAGCTCTTGGTTCGAGTCGGCTCGAGTCCCGCAGACCACGTGCAGTGACATGTCCAACATGCGGTAGAAAATCTTCAATCCATTGTCCGTCGCCATTCATGGTGACTTAAAAGTCACCCGGGGTATCCTCGGGTGGACAAGCACACGACTAGCCAGCATGCAGGCGCACGTCAGGTGACTCAAGCGGCAGGGTCGTGGGATGCGGGAGCTACATGAAGGATTCACTTATTCTTTTCGGCTTCCAGTACCCGCCAGACGCTCGAGGTCAAGTACCAATTTCTCGGAGTCAGGCCGACCATCGCGGTGTGTACCAGAAGGCCACGCAGTTGGCCAGGATTCCGTGGTCATAGGGGTTCCTGCGCATGCCCATCACAGCCGATCCCGCGAATAACACGCTCAAGCAAGACCTTCAACCACAAGAACAATCAAAAGCCAGCCCATGGACAGCACTATGACAGTGACGAAGACTACCATGCAAAACGCAGCCAAGCACGTGCCCTGAGCGGCATGATCTATGTCGACTCCAAACACTGTCTCTTCCACTTCTACACCACGATGAAAACGACAGCACCAGCATGAGGAAGATATTGCTGCTACTTCCAGCCGCTATGCCACTGCAGGTACTTACAACTCGCACCCCTTCTCCTCAAATCGCCATAATGCAACATTGAGCTGTGTATAAAATGTGGTGCTGATGTTTTTCTTATGGCAATAGTTTGACGGTTTCATTGTCGCCGCTGCTGCTGCGGCTGGTGCTGCTGGTACGGCTGTTGTTGGCACGGCTGTTGCTAGTGCTGCTGTTGCTGGAGCGGCTGTTCTTGCTGATGCTGCACTGTCCTCATGGCTATGGCTGTGGTGGCTGTGGGGGTGGCGACTGCTCTGCAAGGATAATAATTAAAGCACTGGCATGCAACATTTGACTTGGGGGACCAGTCTTGCGTCTATCGTCACATCACACACTCAGGCAGCGTTTGTGTTGAGCATGCCTGACTCAGGCATGCTCAACACAAACATGAGGATCGGCCCACCTCGAAGGATCATAAACAAATGCCCCCGCGTCAAAGAGTTCGTTGTACCTGGCCACATCCCATGCTCCGAATCACACCCCATGCGACCTCTGTGTTCAACTCATTGCATGGTTTTGCAGGAAGGCAAGGCGCTCCGAGGCATCGTCGATATCGCCGACCGGTATCGAGTCCCCCAAACTGCAGTCGGCCTCAGCAAAAGAAACCAAGCTCGCACCACGACACACAGATCCTGCCAACGCACGAGAGCAGAACGAGGCTGCTGCCACCCAGTATATGCGGGTTTTCCAACCGTGGCCAAGTTCATTCCTCCAAGCATTCAGCTTGACATGGCGCGCACGCACTGGCGCTGGCACAAGTCCTTGCGATGAGACCGCGATGGATATCGGATGGGCCTCACCAGCTGCTTCACTCGAGAAAAGGAGCCCTTATGCTATTCACTCGCCAGGATCCGGGCAAGACAATGTAAAGGAGGATGGCGGAATATGCCGCATGCAGCCTTCTTACAGTTACGGGCAACATTGGGTGTGGCCTGAGGGCATGCGCGCAGATGCGCTGACACAATCGCAACAGGCACACCTCGATCACAATGTGTTCCTCGTCAGCAGGAACGGGCGACACAGTCGAGCAAAGCAAAAGTATGCAAGAGCCTGCTGGAAGAAGGCTACCATCAAGTAGCCGTCCAAAAGCAGCCCCAACCTAGGCGTGAGTTGAGCGGGACTGTGTCGCGGCTTCCGTCGTGGTCTCCCAGTGCTTAGACACGATCCATCAGGCATCCGAAATCACAACCCCGAGCTACCTGCAACTTCCAGGCTGCTTTTGTTAAGATATTTGGCTCTGCTTCTTGAGGTCACCGCATGCCCATGGTCGCGAGGCCTGGAGCGGGACGTTACAGATGCTCAAAAACAGCAAACGCCGGAAACTCGCTACGGATCGTACCAGAAGGCGTGCGCTGCCCGACATGCACCGAGGCCCCCGGCCAAAGATCATGAGGATGAACGCGCGGTGGTTGAAAAGGCCTGAGTCATTCAACTGGTGCTTCTTGCCAGCTCCTGAAATCCTGGCATGCTCTTAGAGGGCATGCACGTCTCGCACGAAGTCTCAGGCACCCTGCCTATCGCGTTGTTAATCCACTTACCTGGTGCGAACAGGGGTGACAAGACTGCGACGGCACACAAAGAAGAAGGACTAACCACCACACGGAGAACAGAGAAGAGAGAGGGGATGAGCGTCTGCGGCACCGCCAGTTCTATACAAATAAACACAGAGAAGTGGGAGGAAGAGAGGAGGAAGGGATAGGAAGGCAAGACATTGGCCGACGATTCCTGCATTTTGCGCTGTCCACAAATGCCTCTTCTTGCAATCCCAGCTTCAGTAGTGGTCGTGCCTCCGGATTGGCCTGGCATACATCCACGACCTCAGCCAAAGCTAACGTTTGCGAATTGCGATCCTCGGGCTGATGCAATGAAAACTCGAGAAAGAGAGCCTCGGGCTTGTGGGACCGTGCTGGTCCCGTGGAACCCTTCAAGCAGGTAGAGTTTGAAGGCTCTCAAGTGGACAGCATGCAACAGGCGCTTCCTCTTTGACGAGAGTGCGCGAAAAAGCGCATCGTGGAAGACAAGGCCGCCCCCGCCCCCCCCTCCAAATTTACACGACCCCCCCCCCCCCCCCCCCAAATTACACGACCCCCTCCCCCCCCCACCCCCCCAAACCCTAGGGTCCTATAGTAGAAGCCAAAAGTTGGAACATCATTATCCTCATGTCCTTAACTTAAGGTTAAAAGGGATCCCAGCACTAATCACCCTAAATCCATGTTCCAACTTTCTGGGATGCACTATAGACACTGTTATGGGTGGATACTTCCCTATATCATAATACTAGCTCCCAACAAAGAGACCTTACATTCTACCCTAAACCCTAAACCCCAAACTGTACAGGTACTTTGGACCCTTTGGGGGGATTTGGGGGGTATTTAAGGGTCTGGAGACCCAGAGACACAAGCAATCCAGGGTTGAGAGACCCCAAAGATTAGGGTTTAGGGGTTAGAGGTTAGGGGTTAGGGGTAAGGGTTTTTGGTTTAACGCTTAGGGGTTAGGGTTTAGGGTTTAGGGGCTTGACGAAGGTCCTCTTGGAGGTTCATGGGTAATCATAGTAAATGAAATTATAAATAGGGTAACTGTAGATATAACCTTCTTGGAGGTTCATGATGAGTCAGAAGTGGGGTTATACATAAGAGACTTGTAATCCAACTTATAACTATACGTGAGCCTCCAAGTTTCAACATCATTGACTGAAGGCAATTCTCGAATCATAGTCGGGCACTAGGCTGATTTCAGTTCGAGTACTCCCGCCAAGTAGTAATGTTGAATAATACATGCAATATAGATGTACAAGGCTCTTAATAGCACAAGTATCATAGACTGTTACTTAGGGCAGGGGGGGTTGGAAGCGGGGGGAGGGGGGCGGAGGGGGAGGGGAGGGGGGGAGGTGGGGGAGGGGGAAGGCCTGGCAGAACGCACTATCTCTGACCTGCCCCGGCTGCGTACCTAGCACGCATAGCTTCCTTTACTTCCTTGATGCCTTTGCTGCAGGGCCCGCACTACTTAGGAAGGGACGTCACAAAGGGCCATCACGGGCCACCGAAACAATAAATGAAACCCAAACCCTGAGCAAGCTCCTGGCCTCAGATTAAAAGTGTTTTGGATCACGTTGCTGGTGACAGGTCTACGTGTCGGCCACGTGCAATTTTCCAGAAGTTCGTGAGGCTTGCTCACGGACATCTTGGACAGCCCGCTTTGCCAAGCATGCTCACCTGATGCCTCAGATTCGTTTGCGCCAACCCCCCTGGTGCGCCAGGCACAAACAATTAAACGTCCCCCAGACCTACTTGCTTCTCTCTGGATTGGGGCACCACATGGAGAAGAAGGTGGAGGCCGCAACTCCGAAAGCCGGAACCTGGCACAGCGTGGACCGCGACATGCGGCGATGTAGACTTGTGACACGCAAGAATATGGTGCCCAGGACCTGCGGGAGCTGCAGAAGGCGCAGCCTTGAAGAGAGATTTCCCTGCAAAGTACCATGGCTCCGCAGGCTCCGCAGTCGAGGCCGGAGCTGGAAGGCGAAGACGCACAGAGCTCCGAGTAGCTCGGAGCAAGGAAGGACAGCCAGGGCTTCTGCCAAATTTCCCTTTGCAAGGCCCCTGTCGTGGACACCGTGAAGACCTGGAAGCCACGGACGGGACATGACGAGAGGCGGCACGCTGTACAGATGCAATCCCAAGTGCAGTGCACGGGCCTGCGGCAAGTAAGGTTTGAAGTCCACGTTGAAGAAGACGTACTCTAGCTTTCGGAGAGCCGGACACCTCTGAACCCTTCAGCCCTTCGGGCTTCCTGCTTTTGCGAGCTCTCCGCTAGGGCCCCAGCTTCGCCACGTCTGACGCTGACTCCGACTCGGAAGCTACATCAGCCTTGCCCTTTGCCGCTTCCAAGTCAAGAATGGGAGCCCGCGAGGTAAGAAGCGTCCTGGTGAAAACGCAGGTGCTCACAGATGCTCGCAGATTACACTTCCCCACTCGTGTGTGTGTGTGTGCTCAATCTGCTCACTTAGCTGCGGGCCCTGGCAGCGAAACAGACTTCTGAGTGCCACCCAGCACCGTGGAGAAGAACTTCAGGAGGCCCTTCACTGTCGCCGGTCCTGCCGGGCCATGTCTCACTCGCATCACTCGCTCATGCTCTCATTCGCTCCGGCCTTCGCCAGGAGCAGGCATGTGCTTGGACAGTGTGGCGTACACCGTCCGGCCGAAGGCGGCACCAGTTTCTGACAGACACGTGCCGAGGAACGAAGAACAGAAGCAGCGAAACATTACTCGTTACACTACCCGGCCTTTGAAGTGGCTTTTCAAGAAAGTCACTGTTCGATCACAAACCTCCTGCCACTTCACCATGCCCTGCTCTGGCACTTCGACGAAGCCGTCGGCATTAGCGATCTCCAGGCCGATCTCATGGAAAGCACGCTTCAAGCCATCCATAAAAAGAGGAACCTTGGTGCGCAGGTTGATTCGTGGGGTCAGGGTGTTTTTTTTTTGTTGTGGCCCCTTTTTGCTCGGGCCCCGTGTCAATGGTTTCTAAAATTTGTTTTGTGGCGGTCCCAGGGCGTGCAAGGTGTTTTTTTTTTGGCTCCGGCCCCGCCGAAAGGCAGGGGAAAGAGCGGGGCCAGAGAAAAAAAAAAACACCACCCAGACCCTGCCCCGGAAGGGTCGCCCCGGCCCACAGTGAGTGAGTGAGCTTCCGGGCGGGGCCGCAGCAAAAACAAAAACACCCCGAAGGCGAGCGGGGCCGCAGCAAAAATAAAAACACCACTCCGGCGAGGAGAAAGCATCGCTGCCCAGGCCCGCGCCCCGAAAGGTCGCCCCGGGCCACAGTGAGTGAGTGAGCGTCCGGGCGGGGCCGCAGCAAAAAAAAAAAACACCAGACCCTGCCCCGGAAGGGTCGCCCCGGCCCACAGTGAGTGACTGAGCTTCCGGGCGGGGCCGCAGCAAAAAAAAAAACACCACCCAGACCCTGCCCCGGAAGGGTCGCCCCGGCCCACACCACCCAGACCCTGCCCCGGAAGGGTCGCCCCGGCCCACAGTGAGTGACTGAGCTGGCCGCAGCAAAAAAAAAAAAAAAACACCACTTCCGTTTCATGGCTTCGCGACATTCTGCTGAAGATTCGAAGCCCGTTCCCTGGGCTGTGGTTTCACGAGATGGCAGCTAGGGACACTGGGAATTTCGTGAATCCATGCATGAATGCTGCCGCAGATGGCGCCCTCCGAGGCAAATGCTGGATCACCAATCAGAAAGCAGGCCGTCCCTCGCACTCTCTCCCTGAGTTTCTCTCCCTCTCGAGACCTCAATGCTCTCCCTGGGTGTTTCTGTGTCTTCAGCCCGGCCCCCCGTTTCTAGGATAGTTGTGTTTTTTTCTGGTTCAAGTATGTCGCACACCTGGACCGAATGAGAAACGACGGCAAGCATGCAACCGCCTCGGAATGTGCGATTTCGGAATGGCTTTCATTTTCTCATTAGTGATGCTACGCCCGACAAATGTTGAGCTCCAGAAATGTCGAGTTTTGAGAACATACAACCGAGCCAGAGCCTACCCACCCCCCCCTCCCCTCCCCCTGCTCCCCCCCACTCCACCCCCCCCCCTCACCCCCTCCCTCTCTTCTGACACCCAACCGTTTAAAGGTTGGGGTTGAGAGGCCCCACTAGCATGGTGTATGCGACATCCACTGCCCCCTCGCCCTGCCGCTAAAGAGCCGAGGCGGGTGGCGTAGCGTTAAAATTACGATAACAATAGCAATAATTTATCGTAGTAGTAACTCTAACAATCCAGCCAAGCGCCTTTCCATCTCCAGGCCCTGTTGAAGGACTGTTGCCTGGAAAAGGCTTGGTCCAGGTGTGGGAACCCCGACGACCAGTATTGGCTGCAGGCCTCCATCGGACGGTTTTTCCATTCCTCGACCTCCTCCATGACCTAAGGGAGCATCAGGGTCCGTTGAAACATG
This sequence comes from Symbiodinium sp. CCMP2592, assembly GCA_905221615.1. Classification (NCBI taxonomy): domain Eukaryota; class Dinophyceae; order Suessiales; family Symbiodiniaceae; genus Symbiodinium; species Symbiodinium sp. CCMP2592. Next base: position 947,194 of record CAJNDT010000990.1, read on the forward strand.
TAACTGCAATGTTAGTAATTTGGTGTGTGGCCATGTGATCAAAGCAATACTAAATTAAAAGCCTCAGGACGGCACGGTTAAAGCCCGACTACCCTTCGCACGACAGAGTGCGCGAGAGCCTTGCGAGGCAAGCATGTTGCGACTTCAGATGTCTATCGTGTCGTGAGCCGCTGGCGACGGTAAAACTTGGGAGATCAGAAATCCTGGTTCCGCTCTTGACAATTGAAAGCATGGCCGCCACCTTGAATCCAAGGTCTTCCTTTTACCCCTGCTGGTGCGCCTCGTGCCGGGCCCGTTCGATGACCTGAAGAGCGTGAACAAACAACGGAAGACGTGCCCATATCGTCTTCACCCAGAGTGGCCTCTCACGGCCCTGCATGCGAAAGCCACGGCCTTAGAAAGCCAGACTGTCTCGCAGGAACCCACACACAGCACTGCATAACCTCGAGGGACCCACCAAAATCACGGTCGCACATGGTGCAGCCGTCCTTGCAGCCTTTGCAGAGCAGATGCCATGACCTGCATTGATTGCCCCTGGGCCCTGGGCTCCCAACCTGCGCCTGCTGATCACACAGCGGAGGCTCGAGATTCCTCACAGGCAGGCTGAAGCTTTAGGGCAGGCTTGTTTCGTTCCCTGCGAGTGTCTAGAATGAAAGCCGCTTGTCGAGCATAACATGAGAAACATCATATCAATGAAGCCTTGCCGGAACATGGTATGCAGCCCGCGCAGACGCACTGGCTGTAGAAGGGGTCAGCAGGATGGTCGCCATCCCTATGCAAACGATGTGTCTCTGCTGAAACGTGGCTGAACTTTGGGCATCTTCATGTTGTGTTCGATTCAGCAACCATAGAGCACGAACAGTCTTTCAAGTCGCTACTTTTATCTTCCTCATTATCTTAGTCCTCTTTTTGTTGTCGTTGTTGTCTCGTGGCTGCTGTGGTTGTTTCTTCCCGGGTACGGGCTTGTTCCACTTATAGTCGCTGTAGTGACTAGTCTGCTCAAACATGATCATATCTAACAATTTATCGGGTTGAAACTTCACAGTGCTGCTCCACCTCAGCTCTCATGCCGCACGCCGCAGGCCCAACCAACTGCGAATTGATGGGAGCTGCAGGCTGAACCAGAACAGCTTCCAAGGCTTCGTTGCTTCGTTTTGATTCATCAAATCGACATGTCAAGCTACAGGTTGGCGCCAGAACTTGCGGATAACTTGCGGATAGCACTATGGACTATGACTCATCCACAGGCTTGCCCTTCGATCGAACCACAGGCTGCATAGGCCAGATTTCTAGTAGAGGGCAACGTGGCTACAGTCCACCACGCTGAATTTTCTATTGGTGGATTCGTCTATGCGAGTGTACGAACCATCCCGATCCACAGAATTGTATAACTCCAGCTATCGCAGCTATCACATCTCTAGCGTCCAGTGAGGCAAGACATTTCTCTCGATGACAAACACTTTATGCTGCTATGCTGCTTCAACCAACTGCGAGAAGCACAAAAGCAGGCATGCTTTCCCGTGGCGCATTTCGACTGTGATGTTCCAGCTTTTCAGCTGCCGCCGCAGCTTCAAAAGATCATCATCAGGCCACGACTTCTTCTTCACTTTATGATACTTTATGCTCGCATCTCGCTCTCATCGGGTGGCTTCGGAGCTGGACACAAGCAACTACTAACTACTAGTACCCCAAGTTCCTTTGCGTCTGTTGCCTGAACCGCTTTCGCATGCCGCCCTGAGACACAAAAACTGGAAGGACCTAGGCGTCTGCACGGCGGTGTGGCGAAACACAGGACTCTGGGAAAGCAAAGCCAAGCAGTGAGCTGACACATGCTGTATCGTCTCCCTGCGAAGGCGCCAGGACCAGGAATGACCTGGCATGTTCCACCTTCCGGGTGTCTTTCCTTGCGCACTGAACTCGGTGGCCAACGCAGCTCAAGACGGAGCCAAGCTCTGGCAGCATGGCATGGGTTCCACGGGGCCAGGCGTAGCGGAGCTCCCGACACTCTTCGCAATCCACCCCGGCCATTGAGCTCGAGGTTCTCCGCTGGCCCACGCGGCATCGTGAACCGCACTTTTGAGCAGTATTCTCACAAGGGTCAAGGACCTGCTCGAGCGAGGGAAGATGCCCTGAGACTCCGAGCAAGAATTGCAAACACACCTGACTCCAAGCATGCCAAAAGCAAGACAATGCAACCCCTGCAGTCTTTGTACATGCGTCGTGGCTTTGAGAAGCTCCGGTGAGCTGGAAGAGCCGGAACCAGCCAGAGCTAGCTTCAGGACTTTAGCACTGGCTTGTCAGGAGCGAGGTTTCCCATCCTTCCACACTCAGCACGCACCACCGATCACTGCGGGGTTTGAGGGACTTGCCGGGACCAAGAGAGGCCCGTCGGTGGCATATGCACCTCATTGTCGCGGGACAGACGTGCTCCGTCCAACGATGAACAAGAGGGTTGGAAGCATGCCAATTTGCCAAGGCGAGCGTCGCCGTCTCAAGAGCCTCGCAGCTTCGAACCGCCATTTCCGAAGGAACCCTGCAAGCCCAGGCTCGCGTCACTTGCAGTCTTCAGCTCAGGTAGTCTCCAGGCTGCTAGGCACTGTGAGGAACAGGCCATCTCACGACACTTTGCACTCTGGAGAACGTGCTAGATGTGAGCAGCAGCTGAAGCTGCAAGAGGAGCGTCCAAAACGATCCTGAACTCGTAGAGCCCCAAGGCCTAGGCCTAAGCCGCCGAGACCCCAGAATGCCCGCCAACAAGCGACCTCATGTGAGATCATGTCTGACAAGCACGGCCTCTTCCTCCAAGCCATTCATCTAAGCAACGCAATGAAGGGAGAGTGAGCGGTCGCCATGGCTGCCCGAGGGGGGCCGTAAATTGAACGTGTGCTTCTGGGAATGGTCGAGCGCAATTCCTGCCTCAGTTCCATCAAGCGGAAACCAGCGGTGCAATAACGACGGGCAATAAGCGACTCAAACGACCAGCTGGAATTAAGGACAAGGCATGCAAGCCCTGACAGTAACCTTCAAACTGGTGCGCCCTCTCCAGATGACTTGACCTTCCCTTCAACATTTGGGCATGGGAACTCAAGCCCACAGTTGCAGGAATCAACCAGCTTTGACTTGCCTCTGTCATCTCGTTGTTGAACTGGTTGGATGGCGATCGAGGCGACCTTGGCCGTGAGGCGTAAAGCCGGCATAGCAGCTGTGGTCGGGCGAGCTGCGACTCGTGCGCTTCCGAAACAGGCCGATTCGAGCTCAGCAGCGGCACGTCTTCGTCGGGGCTATTCCTGGCGCATTTCTCAAGGCACAGGATGGTAGAGCCGGAACTCCCAGAAGTTCGTCTGCACGAGAAACCAAGTGCTGCTTCAACGGTCAGGTCATGCCATGTCATGCCTTCATCCCCGAAGGAAAGATGCTGCACATGGCAGGCAAAAGCCCACTGTCAGTTTTCCACATCGCAAGTGGAGTCCAAGAGATGTGAGCTGTTGCATGCGCTCCTCTGCCCATCAGCCGATTCAGCGACGGAAGCTAGATTGCAAAGGCGCTGAAGGACGACGGACGAAGGCAGGCAGTGAAGCCAGCACCCTTCGGCAGCCCACAGCCGCACAGCAGCTGTGCCCTTGCAGTCGTTCGTTTGTGGCGAGCTCCAAGATGTCCTTCAGCCCTTGGCCGCAGTCTCAGCCTACCAGCCCTCCCGAAGAAACCCAAAGGCCCCAAACAAATCCTGGAGAAAGCAACACTCAGCTCATCTTCGATCGTACCGCGGCGCCTGGACTCGCCTTGACTTTCCGGATGACGGGTCCCGAAATTAACGTGAAGGTTCTACAGACCACTTGCAGCGACAACAGAGAAACTCCGTCAAACAAAGTATCGGCTAATCTAAGGGGAGCAAGCAAACCTGAAGGCACAGGCCGAAACTTGTCTGCCAGTGGGGCGGCACCGATGCAGACAGCTACCAAAGCAATACACAGCGCACAGGACCCGTCGTCCCACGATGGCCACGACCCGGGCCTGCCCTCACCCTGACGCAACCTGCTCTGCCAGGCTTCAGACTTCAGCACACCCATCGAAAGCTGCGCTTTGTGCCTGGAAACCTCGCGGAGGCCCTCACCGGAGCCGGAGACGCGTCGATTGGCGCAGGAAGAACGTGGCCAAACGCCATTGACCGATGTGGCCTCAAACATGCAGAAGATCCGAGCACTGCTGAATTCAAAAGAAATCACCCATAAGGTCGCAAAGTTGAGCCGGGTACCACGAGGCTTCCCTCAAGCGTTGCTGAGCCCTCCGCTGACCAGATGGGGATGGGGGGAAGGGAAGGGAGTGTGAACAGTGCTAGATGACGGGGCTGAGGAGCGAAGTCCTTCAGCATCTCCTCTCTGGGACTTGGAGCTTCAGGGGCATGCGGCATGATGTACCGCTTTTCATGCGAGATGGTTTCGGTTTGGGAATACAGATGAGTTGCGGAGCAAGCTTCTGCTTGGCATCAGCTTTGCTTCTTGGCTGCACATCCACTTGAAACGCAGGCTCAGCTGACGGGTCAAGGCACAGCACGCGGAGAAAGGCTCGGAGCTGAGGAGCTCGCAGATCGACTGCAAGATGTGCCGGGCTGCCCGGCTGGCCTCGTTTTGGCACTCGACTTCATCGTGGAGGCAGGTCATCCAAGTAAGGGATCGACGCAGCTTGCGGCTTCGCTCGACGAAGGAGGCCCACAGCACGCCCCACCCGAGCACCGACTGCTCAAGCCCGATGCGGCCCCGGCCGCCTCTGAGGCCAGAGATCAAGCTAAACGGGGGGTGCACACAGAGGAGGGGCTTCGCCTCTGCAGTCTGCAGGAAGCTGCATGTTTTCGTTCCATCGTCGTCACAGCGCGAAGAAACCCTACAGACTTACAAACCAGATTGCCCACAAACCACTTGGCTCTTCGGCGTGCCATGCAGCTGCAGCTTTGCCTTCACGGTGCACTTGCTTGCGTCCTTTTGGATGGAGATCCTGCAACCGGCCACAACCGTATATGGTTCGCCTAAACCCACCCTGAGACTCCTAAGACTTGATCCCGCACCACCTGAAACGCATGACCTTGAATTAGCAGCCTCTTTCTCCTGCATGACCAAGACTAACCCGAAATCAACCTAGAGGAACACGAACGGTTCCACATCACCTGATAAAGATTAGACCCAAGGCGATTCTGTGCTCCTCCCTGCATTGCGGGCAGCTCTATGGGCGCAAGGCTCTGCAGGACAACATTCAGCTGCGACTTTGACTTTCAGGAACGTGGAGCTGTCGTCAACGACAAGACGGGGCAGGAGATTCTGCACGTGGTGAGCTGTACGCTGACGACTGCTGATGGCAACCACGCAGCCACTACGCGCAAGACCCGTGCTGATCTTGCCGGATCTGCGTCCGCAAGAACTCCCATTATATACAATTTCCTCAACATGCACCTTCTACGGCGGTGGATCTCCCCGCAACTTTGTTTACCTACGCCACGAGGCGCTTCGTGGTTATATGTGGTGTGCTGCCAGCTGAGACCGTCTTGGCTGTCAATGCCACGATGCCAGACACAAGACACAGCGTGTATGCAGCAGCCTCCGACAACGACAAAACACAATCTTCGGTGCTCCCTCTTTAGCTGACCTACTAGCAATTCTAACTAGCATGATCCTAGAACCAAACTGCAGGCACGTTCGGCACACGCAAGCACTGCAAGCACTGTGGAAGCATCATGCACAAAACAATCGAACCCCATCTGCCTCTCTGCCCTTCAGATTTGATCAGACGTGGCTATGGCCTTCAGAGAATGTGTCCCTATTCCATCTTGCTGGGGAGGGATTGAAACCACAACCGAGGTCACGCAAACCATCTTACACTTTCAAACTCGTAGCTGGACTTTTGCAAAACGGCTGTTCCTCGTAACTTTGGGTCTGATTCTGCTGGTCAATCATCACGTGAGACACCTGCGAATACTACGAAGTGCCGAAGACGCACGGTGCACAGTGCCCTGTGCGGGGCAACAACGTCACAAGGCAGACCGGGACTCTGCAGGCTCCTGACTGCACTTCTGCGCAATCACATGCATGCACCCACATTGCGAGCTCAATTTTGAGCGTAGGCCTGCACCAGTGGCACTAGCCAAAGAGATCAGAACCTACATGGACCTCCACAACCTGAGCAGGCAGGTCCAAATGCTCAGCACACGCTTCGACACATCCGCTCTTCAAGAGACGGCATTTCTGGCAGCTCATCGAACCTGGCCCACTGTGCCCAAGCTTTTCTCACATGTTCCGGGGCGAGCGAAGCAAAGTGAACTGAAGCACCTGTGTCAATCGAAACGCATCCTTCCTCGGCCAGAAAATTCTGAAGCCGCTACTGCGGGCCCTCTTCGACTTGGTACTCCAGCGAACCGATAAGCAACTCAGCAACCTCGGCAAGGATTCAGATGCGCCCTGCCCAGGAGTCCTGCTTTGATTACTCAACACTTCTGACAGCCCTTCTGCTTCCCATCAGCTTTCTCCGGCGATTCAATCTGCTGCAGACCAGGCACCGCAGCATGCTGTGAAAGCACAAGACAGCGTGAGCAAGTGGTGTATGGCCCGGTGCCATCAGGCTCGACAGTCCTCAAACCACTTGGGACGCGGTGACTGGCACTGCTTCTGCCCAGTACGTTTCCTGCCGTGGCGTGCCACGGTCGACCTCGCCGACATCAAGCCTGGGCAGAAGGAGTAAGACGTTGGCCTCCGTGCAGTGCGCAGCATCTGGTTAATGCCGTCCATCAGGGAGACCGGAAGAACTGGCACAAAAGAAGCTAAAAAACGGAACTGCCAGCAGACCAATTGCACCGATTCAACCGCAAAGACCCGGCGACAAGTGCCTCGAGCATGTTTGAAGAAATCCAAATACTTTCAACCCGAACGTGCCAAAACTGCACCAGAATTGGTTCCCAAAAGGAAGAAATTCAACAAGCGGAAACATGAAGGCTACCTCCAAACGGCAGGAGCACTCGGGTTTTCTGGCAATCTCGCTTTCTGGAGGTCCCATCCTTGACCAAAGCTTCCTGCTCTTCAACAACAGCGGCATCTGCATTCCCTGATGCTCTGTTTCACGAACGCAAGACACCAGTGCTGCAGAAGGTCGGCAGGTCAGCCACTAGATTTGGTGGGGTAGTCAAGCACGACGTCGCAAGGCTAAACCCGAGCTGGAACACCAGCATCTTGGAAGGCTAGCAGGTAACTTTGGTGACAGAGCTTTACTATGCATCGCAGGAGTGCGCAGCGCTGGGACGATGTCGGAGCAGCATGTGACCTGTTCCCCTCCTTTGCCATCTACATAGTGGCATCCAGGATGACTCCAGGTGGACAAGCCAAGCGTGCCTGCGCAGACACAGAAGTTCACCCCTTGCCAACAAGAGTCGGAGAAGTTGAATGGCAGCAACCTCCGGCTCATCTGCATAAGCCAGCCAGAGTTTCTGAGCTTCAAGCTTCTATGAAGCATTCGCAGAATCACAGCACTTTGTGGGGAGCACCGAAGATGCGCAGTCTTGGGAGAGCCAGTGGAGAAATAGCGTCGGCCCACCGCTGTCGCTTGGTGGACGCTCCTCTCGCAAGGCAGAAGCGGGAAAGGCGCGCGAGCGCGACGACCGGTTGGCGCCGTGGCTGCAAGGCACGCGAACCGAAAAGGGCTGAAGGAGGGTCTCCCTTGCAAGCTGGAGCCTAAAGCCGAAGGGCCGAATGCCTCCCCGCAGCTCACTGCCTTCGAACCCTGCAAGTCACTCCGAGTGATCGCCCGTTGCCAGTCTTCAGCCCCGTTGCCATCGGCTGACATCGGCTGAGCAATGAGGCTTTGGCAAAGACCTTTGGCGAGTGGGCCGCGGCCCATTGGCCGTGGCACGCCGACTTCTTCCTTGCTGGAAAAAGTAGTGTTGGCAGTGGGCTGAGCCGCGATGCCGGATATGCCCCATCCCCTACATATAACACCCTGGGCCGACAACCCGAAACCCTAAACCGGATGTGCAACAGCCGCGAGGGCAGTGAGGTTGGTGTCATCGCCTCCTTGTGCAGTCGCAGCTCTACTACGAGCTGGCATTGTGCTTGCTTGTACTCCGTGCCATTTCGCCACATCTCAGAGTCTAGCATGGCCCGCACAGCGGATCAGCTGAAAGGCGATGTAGATGTTTTCATTCTTGCATCGGATGCGGATGGCAATCTCCTCACAAGAATGCGACCAGCTGAAACGACCAACAAAGAAGAATCAAAACCTAGTCTGATGTATCTGATCGGGAGGATTGAACCTGGCTCAATCTACGAAGTGATGCCGTGAAGGTTGGCGAACTTGCAGCCCGGAATGTCGAATGACCACTTGCACCCACAGGTGCCATGGCTTTTACCTCGTTTCGCTGCCAACTCGTTGCTATTCAACAAGTCAGAAGCTGGCCTCCCAAGGAGGAATCTGCGACACGACCCGTGCTGACCTTCTGTACCTGCACTATGAAAACCGCGTTGTTGGTCAACGCTGCCGTGTCGCAGCAGCCTATGCCAACAACAAGCGCTTGGAAATCAGCGCAGCTGCAGTGCTCAAGCTACAGGTAGTTACATGCCAAACCAGGCTGGAAAAGCTGATGGAGGGGAACGCATCGCGAAACTCCGGCAAGAACTTGGCTGCTGAACCCAAGGACTTTATCCGAGCGCCTCCATACCGCCAACACCACACCGGCTAATGACTTGACACTCATGAAACTGCATCATCATGCTCAGTCTGCAGCTGGCTCAAGTTGATCCAGAAACTTGAGCCAATCGCAGAAGTGCTCGACATGAGGTCTCAGTTCGGCTTTGTGTTCACCGGGTTGGGTTGTTCTTGTCCTGCACCCGAGGCTCGCGATTGTCTGTAGGTTTGGTGTCCAGACGACAAACAGTTAGATCTCAGCTCAACAGACTCTCTGCGGTTCTTTTGCTGACTAGTCCAAAATCATGGAGAGGTTCACGGGCATAAGACCGAAAAGATTGTCCAGGCAACCAACCATATTTCTCGTAGCTAAATGACGTCAGGAAGCAGTCACATTGCCCCAGACACCTTTACTCTCCGCCACGAATCCTGCTCATGTGAAACTCAAATCTCGAAACGGGCTTTCGCACGACGGGACTCCTGCGTGAACAACTTGTGATATTGTGTGTGAAGCCGAGACCCTTGAATTTCACAACATTCAGGCGCACGTGCAAACCTGGAATCCATGTTGCTGTATCAGCGTAGCCTTTCATGTTGCTGTATCAGCGTAGCCTTCCCTTCAAAACACTTTCCTCAGGAATCCGATGCTTGCACCTGCGGGACTATTGCCCGAAGTTTCCGACACGGCTTCGCTGGGCTGAAAGCAAGACTTACTTGTAGTACCGTAATAGAGCATGCACATCTGACTTTTTCGGAAGTTCTTGCAGCCTACAGTGCGTCGCTGTCACATGAGGTAGAACCAAAGCTGCCCAGCTTGAATGCAGAATGTGATGAAGTCTTGAATAGTGTTATGAACGTGCTCTGCAGCCGCTGACAAGCCTACGAGAATCATTCCTAGACGCCAGTGATTGGATGAACTGCCAGCGGATGCTTGGAAATACGTCATAAAAAAATTTCAGCATGCATTGCATGCAGTAGCATGGTAATTTGGGGTGAGCCGCGCAGCTGAGACCTGCTTGTCTCAGGCTTGCAGCAAACATTCTCATTGTTGGTCTTCATATGGTGTCCAAGCAGATTTCCCAATGAGTGAGAAAAGAATCTGCACCCAAGTACCGTGCTTCGTACAGTACAGTTTCCTCACTGCAGGCACAGAGCTTGTGTCCAGCGGGCATGCAAGTCGTGGGAGAATTGGAGCTTCTGCTAATGATGCTAATGGCTAAAGCTCCACATCCTCTCGACGTTCCGATCCTTCAGTTCGTCATTTGCGCTGAATAAGCTTTTTTTTGGCGTGATCGGGCCTCGTCGACTACGGCTGTAGCACTCGGTCCCTACAAACGAGACAAACCAACAAACCAAATCCAAAACAAACAGCGGTGAAACAGGCGGCCCTAGAAGTAAGGCAAAAAAGCTAGCTGCGGCGCACAGGCTTTGCCGGTGTTGGCCGTTCAGCACGAACTACAGGGCCTCAGCGACCGATCCACGACAGCAGAGGGCCGTCGCCCAAAGCTGTCCAAGACTACCGGTGGAGCCCAAAGTCAAAGCTCCGGCCGCCGTTCTAGTTCCGTCGAACAACGGTCAGCCCCGGAGTCCTGTTGTGTCACGATCGTGCACACGAAGTCCACAAATCCAGACCTATTGCTCGTGGCGAAGCAATTGACCCAACGACGTATGTCGGCGGTCGCAATGCGCTGGCATGTGGGCAGACGCCTCTTGTTACTGATTGCGGTCCAGTGTCGACTGCGGCGGCCAAGCATCCAGCAAGCGCTGCATGTCGTTGCCGCCAAGCGGAAATTGGGACTCGTGCAGAAGGTACAACATTTGGAAATTGCGCTGCACATACATCTCACGCAAACGGTGGAAGCTGTACCTGTGCATATCCAGATCGGGCTCATGGAGATGCGGCATGAGTTACGAGGATATGAAGGGATTTGAATGCCAGGGCCGAGTCCACCCTGCGCCAAGAAGGCTTCAGGTTCTGCTTTCCAGCGATCTTGGCTCCAGGGGTCGGCGACACCAAGCGCGGCTCCCATCAGGCATTGTCTTATCACCCGACTCCTGGGCCACGAGGTGATGAATGAGAACCTTGGCTTTGATGTCCCACGCTTCAAGATGGGCATAGCGCCACAAGCGCACCGGGAAGTAAAAGTCCTTCTTCTTGGGGGCCCCCGCAGCCAAAACACCACGACTGCATTGAGATCCCAGCCAGGGGTGGTAGCAGCCGCCCGGAGGCGCATCAGGGCCGCATGCAAAAGGCCAGCGGATTGGATGGGGAGTGTGGGCGGTGCTTGCAGCCCCAAGGGGATTTCGTCAAGCGGAAGCAAAAGCCGAAAGGTACCCTTGCAAACGCCCGGGTTCGAGAACATCTGTGGGGAACTCCCCCCCGGCTGGCAGGCAAGCGTCCACGCTGGAAGCCCTCCAGCATTCCCGCAGCAATGGCAATTTGGAGCCGCCCTACAATCTAGGCCTAGGCCGATACTTCCACTAACACGAATCTCCATGAACCGATGGCCATTCTGACAGACTGGAGAGATGCGCAGGAGTTGTAGCAGGCTGGCGGCCGGCTCATCCACCAAAGCCCGTGCCAGATAGAACATCAGTTGCTGATTCGGGTCAATGCTCGAGCCTCCCACCTCCGTTGTCCGCCGGATGCCGGTACCAGTGCCACGGCGTCTGGTCGTGGGTAGGGGGCCTCTTGGGTGCAAGAGACATTTGAATAAGGCTCCCGTCCCGCACGGGTGACTTGTGTCCTTCCTTAGCACTGGGGAGCGAGAGGTTGAGGCCATCTAGCTCATCCAACAGGAACCACCACTAGATCTCGGGGCGCGAACTCATACCATTTTTGGCGTGGGCGGGCCTTGTCGACTACGGCTGCAGCACTCGGTCCCAGTAAGAAGTGAATGTAAACAAAAAGATAATGAAGAACTGTACAAAAAGATCCTAATGGGTGAAACAGCAGAAGCATGAGCATCCTTGATCGTACCAGGGCAGAAAGGAGGAGAGCCACGCGTACCTGCTCCAATCCAGGGTGCCATACTGGAGAATCCCAGTTCTCCGACATGTGGGTTTTGAGAAGAAACCAGCGGCTGCAATGTGACAGAAAGGCCGCGCACAGGTAAACCATCCTCAGTAGAACGCAACAGGCCAACCAGACCCAGCTTCCCATGGATGGGCATCGCAAGGGCCAATCGAGGATAGCACAACGTTCCAGCCCAGCTTTCCACATGGGTATCGCAAGGACAGCACAAGAGCGCATCGCATCGAGTGCGTTGAATCGAGGTCCAGCTGTCCGCCGGACAGTGCAAACATCGCAGAAGTTGATCGGACGGGTCACCACGGTGCAGACTGATAGGCCCAGCTTTCCAGGAGTGGGTATTGCAAGGACCTATCGTAAGACAGGAGTTGCGAAGCACCGCCCGGCAACCTACCAAGACAAGTCTTGCACGGAGAAAGATTAGCCTGAAACCTGGCGGTTAAACCGAAATCGACCAGGACAGAGAAGCAGTGCGGAGCCAACCAGCTCTTTCAAGCCAGGTTTAGCTTCCCGGAGGGCACGCCGGGTCAAGCGGAAATAAGAGAACGGCACTGCCAGCTTCTCTCCACGTGGGTATCGCAAGGGCCACAGACGGGTAGTATTGCAACCAAGTCCGGGGTTATGGGCTCGATGTCGATATGCCATGGCTACACACTTCGAAATTGGCTCCAAGATTGCGAAATTGTCCACATCCGAGGGTTCGTAAGACGCACTGACGCATCCCGGCAACCTGCAGGTCGTGTCAGACACGTCGCCAACCTCGGGTTGTTCGACGGAACTAGAACGGCGGCCGGAGCTTTGACTTGGGCTCCACTGATGGTCTTGGACAGCTCTGGGCGACGGCCCACGGTTGTAGATTGGTCGCTGAGGCATCGTAGTTTGTGCTGAACGGCCAACACCGGCAAAGCCTGTGCGCCGCAGCTAGTTCTCGACCTCTTATAATTGGCCGCCTTGTTTCAACGCCGTTTTCTTTTGTTTGTTGGTTTTCGGTTTGTCTGTTTGTACGTACCGAGTGCTACAGCTGTAGTCGACGAGGCCAGCTCACGCCCAAAAAGTCAGACACGTCGCCAAAGTAAGGGAACCGCAATGCCCACTTCCCACCATGTGGGTATCGCAAGGGCACCACACGAGGAAGCATTGCTACAGAGTCCAAGGGTATGGACCCGCGGTCGACTAGTACTGGCCATGCACTCCCAAAGAAACGGCTCTGAGATTGCAAAATCGCCCACGCCCAATGGTTGGTGTGGATGCATATTCCCCTGCTACCGCTTGTGCTGGGTTACTCGTCGAGGAATGTTGACATTTCCGCCTATCAGGATGAACTTGGAAGCGCAATACTTGCGCTGATCCAGCCTATATTAGCTACCAAGTGCGCTCCTGATCCCAAGAAAGGCTATGGCCTCACGCTGCAAGTGGCCACCTGGAACGTGTCCAGCTTTAAAAATTGGGCGAGTGACGCCGCACAATGCAAAACAAAAACTATCTGTAGCCTTCTCCGAAAGGGGCCCGTGTGCCTTCAGGAGACAAACTGGGATGCTAGCGGACCAGTTACGGCTGCGCATACCTTTCCACGCGCAGCTATCGTGTCGTCACCCGCTATTTCCGGCACATGTAGTTCGGGAGTTGCTGTCTTAGTCCCTGCCCCGTTTGCATTAACGTCGCAAACTGAGACGATGCCTGTGGGGCTGTGTAATCACCCCGCGCCTCTTCGTTCTGTGTTCGCTGGGCGCCTGTTGGAAGGATAGTGTTTTGGCTGGAAAAACGATAAGAAGAAAAAACGATAACGTCAGTTTATGATGCCAGTCGTCTTGTACATTATTTGCTGCTGATGGCTTGTATGTTGTGCATTCGCCGCGCCTGAAGAGTTCCACAACTCAAATCAAGCAGCTTCATCACAACCCTCACGAATGCATTTCGCCAGGGATTCTAAATGCATTCGGGCCCGTGCACTCGGGGTTGGGAGGAGCATGGACCACGTTGGGCTTTTGCACGGCGATTTGAACACGCACTAACCACTTCGTCACCAACCTCGCGCATGCATTTTGGCACGGATTCTAAACGCATTTGCTCCCTGCACTCGGGTTTGGGAGCGCGGGGTATCTTGGGCTTTTACACGGCGATTTGGGCACGCACGAACCGCTTCGTCACCAACATCACGAATGCATTTCGGCACGGATTCTAAATGCATTCGGGCAAGCGCACTCGGGGTTGGGAGGAGCTTGGGGCCAAGTTGGACTTTTTCACGGCGATTTGAGCACGCGCAAACCGCTTCGTCACCAACCTCGCGAATGCATTTTGGCACGGATTCTAAACGCATTTGCTCCCTGCACTCGGGTTCCCTGCCCCTGAACCTCAAACCTTAAACCTTAACCCTAAACCCCAAACCCGAATCCCTAGCCCTTAACCTTAAACCATCTTAAACCTTAACCCTAAACCCCAAACCTGAATCCCTACCCCTTAACCTTAAACCTTAACCTTAAGCCCCAAACCCGAATCCTTACCCCTTGACCTTAAACCTTGAACCTTGACCCTAAACCCCAAACCCGAATCCCCACCCCTTAACCTTCAACCTTAAACCTTAACCCCAAACCCTCATGCCAAACCACTTCGTCACCAACCTAACGAATGCATTTCGGCACGGATTCTAAATGCATTTGCGCCCACGCACTCGGGCGTGGGAGCATGCATGTCGGCTGTTCACACGGCGATTTGGGCAACCGCTTCGCCACCAACCTCGCGAATTTGCTCCCTGCACTCGGGTTTGGGAGTGTGGGGTATGTTGGGCTGTTACACGGCGATTTGGGCACGCACGAACCGCTTCGTCACCAACATCACGAATGCATTTCGGCACGGATTCTAAATGCATTCGGGCAAGCGCACTCGGGGTTGGGAGGAGCTTGGGGCCAAGTTGGACTTTTTCACGGCGATTTGAGCACGCGCAAACCGCTTCGTCACCAACCTCGCGAATGCATTTGGCACGGATTCTAAACGCATTTGCTCCCTGCACTCGGGTTCCCTGCCCCTGAACCTCAAACCTAAAATCTTAACTCTAAACCCCAAACCCGAATCCCTAGCCCTTAACCGTAAACCATCTTAAACCTTAAACCTTAAACCTGAACCTGAATTCCTAGCCCTTAACCTTAAACCTTAACCTTAAGCCCCAAACCCGAATCCTTACCCCTTGACCTGAAACCTTGAACCTCTCTCTGGGGAGGGTGTTCCAGCACTCCACTCTGTAGTAGCTACGAGGCTAGTTTCGAGACATAGGGTAGAATTCGATACTCGGAGGGTCTGTCGATTTTAAGGGCTGAAGGCCGTACGGCTCGCAATCTTAGGGGCTCTAAAGTGCTTGCAAAACGGGCGCGCGCGGCATCGGAAGCACTTTGGGGGCACGCGGAGGGTTCGCGAGCTGCTCGGAGGTGGACTGTCGCGCACCGGAGCTGTTTGGGGAGCGACGCGCGCTTACGCGCGCTTGTTCGGCGCGGAGGGCGTGCGAGTAGCTGCCAAGTTGCTCGTAGGCGGTTTGGCGAGTGCTCGTGAGTTGCAAGCAAGGAGCTCGTGAGTTGCTCGTAGGCAGCGGGCGAGTGCTCGTGAGTTGCGAGCAGGCAGCTCGTGAGTTGCGAGCCAGGAGCTCGTGAGTTGCGAGCAAGGAGCTCGTGAGTTGCGAGCAAGGAGCTCGTGAGTTGCGAGCCAGGAGTCCGTGAGTTGCGAGTAAGGAGCTCGTGAGTTGCGAGCCAGGAGTTCGTGAGTTGCGAGTAAGGAGCTCGTGAGTTGCGAGCCAGGAGTTCGTGAGTTGCGAGTAAGGAGCTCGTGAGTTGCGAGCAGGCAGTTCGTGAGTTGCGAGCCAGGAGTTCGTGAGTTGCGAGCAAGGAGCTCGTGAGTTGCCGGCAAAGCTGCTGGCGAGTGCTCGTAAGTTGCCAGTAAGCAGTTCGCAAGCTGCCGGTGAGCACTCGTCGGCTGCTGGCAAGAGGCGCGCTCTTAAAGTTCCTCTAAAGCCCGTTTTGCAAAGACTTTAGAGCCCCTAAGATCGTCAGAGCTGCGGGCCGTACGCCCGCGAATCGATAGTGCTTCAAAGTATCGAATTCTGACCTATGTCTCGAACTAAGGCTTGTAGCTATCACAGAGTGGAGTGCTGGAACACCCTCCCCAGAGAGAGCGGTCGCTTGCGACGAAAACCGTCGGCTCACACTCAAAGGTATTTGGCCGAGTATTTGGCCGAATCCAAATATATGTAATATAAATGAAGATATGTGTTTCTCCAATCAAATATGTTTGCGAAGTTAAGAGGTCAACACAGACGGTCACTCGCGCGTAAGCTTCCCTCGGACTGATGTTTTGACTGCTGGGGCGATCGACGTGCGGATGATGTCGACGGATGGGCTAGGCACCCAGTTGGCCTAGGTGAAAAAGCTCGTGCTACCAGGGCACGGGTCATAGCCAGGTTATGACGACAGGACCGAGGGCTGTGGTGGGCGGGTGTACAAAATTTTCGGCTGACCTTGGGCCCGAAGCTTCGTCATGCTGAGGATGTCAACGAACAAGACACGTTGAAAGCAAGACGAGCACAAGTGCCGAAAATTGAATGGTAAAGTTTAAAAAGGAAGAAAGTGTATGAGCCTAAGGTTTCGCTCGCGTCAAAACGCATGTCGCTCGCTGTCGCCGCACACGACAACGCCATCGCATGCGCGAACGCACACGTCGCTTGCGACGAAAACCGTCGGCTCACACTCAAAGGTATTTGGCCGAGTATTTGGCCGAATCCAAATATATGTAATATAAATGAAGATATGTGTTTCTCCAATCAAATATGTTTGCGAAGTTAAGAGGTCAACACAGCCGGTCACTCGCGCGTAAGCTTCCCTCGGACTGATGTTTTGACTGCTGGGGCGATCGACGTGCGGATGATGTCCCCTGTTTGGAAGCACGTCTGCCCTCGCCCTTACACCACCAGGTTGGCGTAGGGATCTCTCACAGCAAGGAGGATCGCATCCCTGACGGGTCCATCCGAGCCGAGGTCAACGACTCTGCCGCCAAAGAGGCGGGCTGCAGCCTCTGCATCCCCCCTGGACGGCATGTCCGCAGGGTTGCTGAAGGAGCAGACTCTCTCGTACCACAGCACTGAAGGATGAGAGATCTCGATGGACTGCATGACCCTGGCCATGGCTCTCAGAGACTCGGAGTCCGCGGTCCCCTTGGAGAGAGCTACCCTCGCTGGTTCGTTGTCGATCCACATGACCGCAAGGCGATCTCGGATGACGTGCCGGAGGAGGTATCTAGCAGATATTGCAGCGTAAGCTTCAATCTGGCAGATGAGCTGAGTGCCAACCTGCTGTTGCCATGCCGCAAGAAGCTCACCCGGAACTTCCAGTTCGAAGACTTGGGTGGCTTCTGTGGCTGGGTCGAAGACGACTCCGCCGGCGCCCGCTCTGCCTCCTTCCCAGGACCCGTCAGTGAAAATGACGACGGGCTGCCCAGTGACGGCCAAGTCAAACTCGCGCTCGGGGGTCCCCCGAAGAAGAGCTATGGCAAGCCTGCACAGGGCTCTGATCTCAGATGTGGAGCGACGCCCCTCCAACAACTTGGCAAATTCCTTGGAAAGGAAGCGTAGTCCCTTGGCCATGTAGAACCCGGCAGCGAAGTTCAAATGACCTTGCAGAATCGAAAGCCGCCCAGAGTCGACGCGCCCCTCGTCGCTGAACTGCTGGATCATCTCGACTAGCTTGTCGATTCTGCCTGGCTTGTTCGATAGGCGGAATTTGGCGGACCGAATCCCTCTCAGATCCACCAAGACCCCGAGAGCGACGAACGAGCCGGCGAATTGCAGGGCTTTGTCGCCGTCTTTGGAATGGGCCCATCCCAAGCAGTCGAGGACGGCCGATACCGCAGATTTCAGGACCGGAGCTCCCATGGCCGGTTCTACGATGGGGAAGTCGTCGTAGAATACTGTGGTAAGTGCAGCAAGGAACTTGACCAGCACATGGTGCAACGCACGCGAGATCCTCAGGAACGCGTACACCGAGGCGTTGGAGCCAAATGGAAGCACGTCCGACCTGTAGTACTGCCACCCATCTGAGGTCGGGAAGCCAACGACACAGAAGGGCCTCGAGGCTGGGTCAATCGGTACCTGCTTGTATGCTCGGGCCAAGTCAAGCGTGCCCCCTTCCCACTCTGACGAGGCCACGAGATGGTGTACTGGGTTCCCGTCACAATGCCCCAGGTGCAGACTTGAGGCCACGTGGGCCACTAGGCAGGCCAAGACGTCAATGTCCATCAGCTTGACTTTGTACGACGGGGAGAAGGCAGAGTTTAAACCCGATGCCTTGGCGTCGTCTATAACCCTAAGCTTAAGACTAACTCCCTGGTAAATCGGGAACCTGGGGTTGAGTAGCCAATGCTCGGAGCCGAAGTGCTGGTGTGCATCGTCCTCCGTAAGGGGGCCTTTCAGATCGCCTCTGCTGACCTCTTCCATGGAGGCTGAGACAAGGTCGTTCTGATGCTGGTCGCTGGGGATCTTACGAGACTGAATCATGGCCTCACGCCTGAGAGGAGCCGACGCAAGAAGGTTGTCCGGCGAGTCCGAGGCAGGCTCTCCTCCGGGTTCTAGATTGGGGACGGGCCCATGCGTCCCAACAAGAGGAATGCCTCTAGCCATCAAGTCGACGATCCCGCAATCATCGAAGTCGGAAGCCCTGAGGAGGGCCTTCCAGAGGCAAAGTTTCTTGGGACTAAGGATACTTGCCACGTCCGGGTCCAGGGACGATTTGAACTCGTCTTCTTTCCCTTCAAGCTCTTTGGCCAGCTGCTTGATGGTTATCACGGCCTGCAGACGCCGTTTTGCCGTGTCGACCGGGTCGGTTGTCAACACCGTGTCCACGGCATCTTTCAGCACCGGTGGGAGAACTTGGCCAGGGTTCCTCGGATGTTCAGTCTGCTTGGCTAAATTCAAGTAGTCTTGAGGGTTCCACTGTCGGCCGATGTTTACGCATGCAGTGGAAGAAGACTCAGGAATGCTGTCTTGGGAGATTGGTACCCCCGATGGCAAAGAAGACAGCACGCGCTCGTGGGGCTGCAGAGTGGATGCTGCAGGCACCCGGGCACACTCGTAGAACTCGGGGATGAGCGGGCGAGGGCCGCGGCGGACGCTCTGAGATAGACTGGCGGAAGCAGTAGGCACAGGCTCGGGGAGCTGGTGACGCGCGGCCAAAGCCTGCGCCATGCGCAAGCAAAGCAAACGAGGGTACTGTGCCTCCTCGGCAGTGGCGAAGCGCGGACCGCGGCTCGTCGGGTCAATGGTCCACGGCGCATGGGTGTGTGAAGAGTCGCAAGAGGCCCGGAGACTGCTGAAGAGGCCGGGGGATCCTAAGATCTGGGTGCTCTTCTTGCGGCGGCCGCCGTGCATGCAAGAGTCAAAGATGCATTCTTCGAGCTGGGCAAGGAGATGCACACGCTGGGATTCCTCGGCCATGACACGTAGCGCTGACCAGAGCCAGGATCGAGAAGGGTTCTCGATGCTGACGGTGGCACCCATGCTGGCGGCAAGGTCCAAGACGTCCAAGGCGAACCAGTAGACGGCATTGGCTTGGCCGACGCGGCGGTGTTCGGCAGGGGTGAGGTTAGGGAGGCCTAGGGGGTGGAGTTTATTACGCAAAGGCCGCGGGGCGGGCCCAGGCACACTGTGAGGCAGAGCACGTTCGCGGGCTCGCGAACAGGTGCCACAGGGGAGGCCGAGGTGCACATGTGCAAGCGGCTGCGATCGCATCCATCGGAGCAGGAGAGCTTGTTGCTGGGGGCAGCTGAGATCCAGCTGGCAGATGGAGTGCTGCGGAGTATGCGTATTCCAGTGGTGGTCGACGGCCAGGGTGGCGAAGCCCGCAGCGCGAAGAGCGGCCGACAGGGAGGCCGAGCCGGCACAAAGTTCGACCGCCATTGGTCGCAGGCTAGTGTGCGGGATAGGGGGCACAGCGGTTGGTGTGCCAGGGGCGTCACAAGAGAAGCCGGCGCGGCTCAGAGTGTCGAGATCGGCGGGGCACAGGGTGTGCGCGTCGAGGGAAGTGAAGGCAACGAGGACGCAGCGAGTACCCTCCCAAGGGAGTGTCTGGTGACGCGCCTCGGCAGCAGGAAGGAAGACGGGCCCGGAGGCCACGTCAAGCACACAACCAGGCGTCACAACACCGTCCAAGAGGCGATGAGAAGTGCCGGAGGGGGACTCATACCACACGCCTCCACCTGAAAAGGTCGTGAGAGGGATGAGCAGGTTGGGTTGGGACGGCTGGTTGAGGGCATCCAAATGCAGGGGAGCAGTCAAATCGCGGAAGATAGCGATGCTGGAGAAAGAGTGCGTGGCACAGGTAGCTCGCACAAAATCGGCAAGGGCCTTAGTCGCCAAAGGGAAAACACGGGTGTGGCGACGCAGGCCGGGTCCGCTGGAGTATGCAAAGGCTCCAGTGGTAAAAGATTTTGACTGAGGCAGCAGAGATGCAGCACGAGCCGGAGCCTCAGCGGGTAAAAGCTCAAAAAGCTGATAGGCTTGCTCGGCAGTCATAACAGAGTCGGTAAAGCGGGCCGCAAATTGTTCAGCAGGGTGACCGGCGTGGGGCGGCGAGACAAAATCGCCGGTCTGCAAAGGCTCGTGTAGTCACGAGTGGCTGCACTCGCAGGCCGGCTTATGGCGGTGGCATCCTATCTTCCAGCACACGTGGTAGCCGTTGCTGCAACGAGCACCAGGCTTCACGTGAGAAGCGCGGCAGGTCCCCAGGTTGAACTTCATGCAGATGGGACCTTTGGAAAAGCGAATGGTGCAGCCATCAGGCACCTGGATGCGAGAACCGGCGCCGGAGCCTTTGCCTGGGCCCTTTGCAGGTGTTCGACCCGGTGTCGCAGTAGGCACAGGTGGAGCAGAGGAGGCACGCCTCTGGCTTCGCTTGCGCTTGCGGGCAGGATGTGCAGCATGAGGCTTGGGAGGCGGGGCGTGAGAAGCATTCGCCAGTGGGAGGAAATGCCAGACGACCTCGGGGTGGTTGCTCAAATCCAGAATCAAATTGTCAACCAGCAAGGCGCCTGTGGCGGCGTCACTGCGGCCCAGAAGTCCACGACTGAGCTGAGACAGGCGAACCCAAAGGGCCTTGTCGGCAGCCAAAATCTGCTCGAGGCCGATGGGAGAGTAACGACTGGACGGCACAGGAGTCGCAAGGCGATCAAAGAGATTTTGGGCCCAGGCATCCAGAGCTTCGTAGGTGGCAACACCCGCGATATCGTAAGCCATAGCTCGCCGCTGAAAAGCGGCACGAAGGAGGTGGGCAGTGGAGATGTCACACTCGCCACCCGCGGACTCCCGCGACACCTTGATGGCACCATCCGAGCCGAAGCGCAGAGAGGCAGAAGAGCGTTCAGCAAGGGCCTCTTGGTAACGGCTGATGCATTTGTTGAGCTGCAGGTATTGAAGGACGCCCTCATCGAACTGCTGAGATGCCTTATCCACCAGGGCATGCGCAGGCTGATTGTGATCAGTGAAGGTGACCCCGACGAGCCGATTCTGTAGGCGAGAGCTGCGCTCGAGTTTTTCCTGTAAGGGAAGAACTTTCGGCTCGGAATCGGAGGTACGTTCAAGCTTGCTGCGCAGATCTTGAAGAGCCAGAGCCTGCGCCTCAAACGCAAGGCGTCGCAATGCAGTGGTCTGGTGAGCCGAGAGAGCCGTAGAGACGAGCGAGCCCACGTGACGCATAAGAGCAACATCATCGATTCCACTGTTAGCCTGGTGTGGCTGACAGAAGGCAAGAGAGGCATACGTGTCAATGCCCCCAGTATGCAGCTCTTGCACAAAGCTCGCGGCCAATCCAAGCTCGAGGCAGCGAGCCTCGAACGTAGCTGAAGAATCCAAGGCCATGGCGCAGTCTGAATTGCCGCGGTGAGCCGTAACTGGCGAGGGCACAGACCACAAGTTGAGGCAGAGGCAAAATGCGAAGGCTAGGCAAGGCAAGCACAAAGCGATTTTCTCGGCAAGGCACTGTCATGCAGCGGCGGACAGCACACGTGAGGCGCTGCACTGGCCACAAAATGCAGTCTGCTCAACATCAAGGTCAGCTGGCGAAACAGGCTCAAAATTGCATGAAATGGAGCGACCGCACATCAGACGCTCAGGTGAGTGAGGAGACTGCACATGGACAATACCGCTCACAGAATGCACAAGCCAGGCGTACTCGTAGGCGGCAGCTGGCAGGGGAACTCGATCTCGATGTAGCGGTGCAGGAAGACCGGCAGGTTCATCATCGGAAGAAGAGCTAGATGCAGGTTCCGCGGAGGTCTGAGCAGAAGCTGGACGGGGTGCATGCACCTGCACCATGGAACGCAGTCGGCCAAGAGCGTCAGCATCAGGACTTAACTCTCCGGAGTCGATGGAAATCAGCAAGTGCCAGACCTTGGCCTGAAGACGAATGATGGCCTGGCGGTCGTATGTAGTTGCCGACCGAGTTGAAGCCTCAATGTGATGTCCAAGCAATGTGCGTTCCTCACGAGTGAAGAGAGGGCTCATGCCAGCCCAGGCCAATAAGGTAGTTTTGCAGGAGTGGGCACGAAGTGCCCGCACATCGGTGGGGTCAAGCTCATGAGAGAGGATCTCTCGCAACCATCCAGTGGCCTCGGAAGTGGTCATGGGATCACCGAGAGCCCACTTCTGCTCGCGCTCGTTCCAGGAAGGCAGGCCTTGCGAGAGGTCAGACTCGGCTCGAAGAGTCGCAAGACACGCAGCCCAGGACTCATAGCCCGGCCATTGACCTAAGCCGATGAATGGAAGGAGCTCGACCTGGGCCTCCTTGGAGTGTGCGGTTTTGTGCTGGGAAGTCGCAGACTCGAAGATGCTGAACTCGTTGTCAGAGAGCACCCGGAAGAAGGCAAGGAAGCGCAAGTCAGACCAGCGTGCGACTGCAAAGATGCACGCAAGAAGGTGGCCAGAGATAATGCGTGTATGTAGAGGCCGGGACGGGTCGCAGCACCATGCCATCAGGAAGCGGATGGCACGAACAGTCAAGGCAGGGGCTTGCTGGCGCTTTTGTTTGCGAACATACATGGCGTGCGCCACACCACGAATGCGGGCGCTGTCCACTTCACGCAGAGAGATGCGCTGGAAGCGAAACAAACCGTCAGCGAAGCGTAAGGCCTCCAAAGCGGACGCGCCAGAAGTAGCACCACTGTCAGCTTCACGAAGTGAGCAGAGATACTCGTAGAGCAGGGGCTCCGAAACCATGAAGGGGCTGCGGCCGTCCACGGAGGCCAGGTAGTGAGCCAAGCGCCAGAGAGAGCCCGTGCGTTTGCTGATGGTGCCGGTGGCCTTGGGCCGCAACGTGTCCTGAAGAACCAAGAGGGCTCGGTCAGGTTCCAAAATTTTGCCGAAGCACGTAGTCATCTGAATACCGGTCTTGGTGGCCGACGGGTCAAGAAGCAACAGAGTCTTAAGCTGCACCAAACAACGGTCCCGAAGAGCTGCATCAGTGACACGAAAAGTGGCGGCTTTGATCCGGGCCAGGCTGATGTCTGGGGGAGCTGCAGCAGATAGCTCGAGGGAATTCGTGGATGGGTCGGGGAGGGCGGGGATTGGTTGAGGCCGGGGACCAACGGGTGCAGGGAAACGGGCGGTGGGCAGGGATGCGGGAGATCCAAACACAAGGCCCCAAATGCCATGTTCGTAGGGAAGCTTCGGCAGAGACACATCACGTTGAAAAACCACGGCTCGCTGAACTTCGGAACTCAGGACTGGGCCAGGGTCCTGAGGCAGTGCAGAACCCACACGCTCCCATCCATCGGATCCCGAGCTTCGTTCGGGGGCCGGATCCAGGCCGTGGTCGCTGTCGGCCAGATCTCCAAGGGGAGAACCGGCCCCCAATGCAGCATTGAGAAAGGAAGGACTCCAGGATCTAGCATCTTCCGAAAGAAGAGGTGAATGTTCCTCGATGAGAGAATCAGCCCCCTCTGCTGCTTCAGCAATGCGAACGGAAGGACTCCGGGATCGAGCATCCTCAGAGGCTCGAGATGCCTGCAAACTCCATCGGCGACGAAAGTTCACCATTGGCCCGATCTCGAGAAGAAAACAGGCCATAAGGCAACGAGGCAAAGGCAGCATGCATGTTACCGGCACTTAGACATTACACAGGTGTGAGAGGCACGTTTTGTCACACAGAGCTAATCGGCACCAGGCGATCCAGTCACGTGCGAGCCTGAACCAGTTCCTCAAGACGGTCAAGGCGGCTGCTAAGAAGCATGCACTGCTCTGCAGAATTAGCGCGAAGATCCTCGATCGAAGCCTTGATGTCCTGAACGGTGGCCTTCATGGTGTCAACAAACTCGGCGATGGCCCCGAATGGAACCCCAAAGTCTGGGTGGTGTCCAAGCACCATGAGCAGCTGCGTTTGACCAATGTTGAGGTTTGTCAGGCGACGCTCAATAATCTCAATGCTGCTTTGCAAGAGCCGCACCTGTTCAGCAAGAGCAGGCGGTCCGTGGACCAGCAGCGGGCTCGGTGCACGCCAAGGGCGAGAGCGCTCATCTGTCGAAGAAGCGATTGCACGGCGGTCACGGCTGCGAGAGCGGCTGGCATTGCGCAGCCTGGCCGGGCCACGACGATTCAATGTGGCCAGGTACTCCCTTTGCTCATCAGTCAAGGAGTCCATGTCGCTAGGGTGAGCACCGTTGACTACACTTGGTAATTAAGCTCTGGAACCTGTGCACAACAAGACGATGCTGGCAACTCCGCTGTCGAATGGAAGCGGTGTTGCAAACAATGCAATCCGGGCATCGGAAAGGCACACACATTTTGGTACTGAACCGAGTTATGGTTGGAGCTAACAAGTCCCGGTGCTCACGGCAGACATCCAGCACGAGGCAGATCACGAGCCGAAGCATGGATCACCGACCTGAAAGGCTACAACGAAAGTCGCACAAGACATGATAAGAAACTTGAGTCGGCCACTACAAGCCGAAGCATGTCGTGGTTGGTGTCACAGCCATCAAGCGGCCCAGAGGACCAGAGCCCCAGACCTGCGAGACCGCCAGTCCACGTGACTCACTCAACCCAGTTGCTGAGGAGCCCACGACGCGGCAGTCTGGAGGACTAGGGTCTCAGACCTGCGAGACCGCCACGCCAGGTGACTCACTCAACCCAGTTGCTGAGGAGCTCACGGCTGGGGAGGAGAACGCCAACAGCCACGGGGTGACGAAGATTCCCAGCCCCGGTTTGCTGAGATTCAGAACGTCGAACCAGATACTCGCTCAGACCAGTTGCTGAGGAGATCGCGGTTTCCACAGAAGAGTTGTCTCCTGCCACAAAGCAGTCATGCCGATTCCCAGCCCAGTTTGCTGGGAGCGGAACCGCTGAGAGTCAGACTGCGAGAGCCGCCGGAGCCAGGGGGACCCGACCTTTTTTAGACTGGTCTCGTCACATCCCAGCACCAGTTTGCCAGGAGAAAGGCAGCCTGAAGTACACGACGTCGATCACCGGACGGATCGACCTCCCGAAAGATTTGCCACACTCTGGCACCGGCTTGCCAGGATGAGTTTGGCCTGAAGCTCACGATGTCGACAGCAACCTGCAACAAGAGCTTACCAGGAGCACATTTCAACAGCCCGGGTTGCTGAGAAATGGGCCACCTCATTACATCAAGAGATCTGACCTGCCCAAGCAAAGCTAGAAGAAGACTTATGGCAGACATCCGGAGCAAAGCTAGAAGAAGACTTAAGCAGACATCCGGACCTCGAAAGGGAGCGGCGACCGAGCAAAGCCAATGGGACTTGAATCCCCCGCTAAGAATATTGGCGAAAGCAAGGCGCGCAGATCAGCATGTGTGGAAGTGCATGCAGGTACATGCACTGAAACCGAAGAGCAGAGGCGCACAGTCGGATTTTTCAGGGTTGGACCAGGGGTCCGGTGCACATGTGATATGATCCGAACACACTACGGCCCAGGGTTGTTCAGCAGGCGCTCCACTCGAAGTAAGCGAGCATGAAGACTACGAGAGAACCGGGAGTCAATGATTGACCCGCAAAAACTCTCAACGTCATCAAGACGGCCACTGAGGCCGCGCAACCAATCACCGTGGCCCTGATCTGAACCTGTAGCCGGCGGCTCAGAGGGAGCGCGATGCACGATTCGGGTCGGTGCCTCCCAGCTGGAGCCAGCAGCCAGGGCTTCCTTCTGTTCATCTGATAAACCAGCGAAGACGGTTAGAGGGTCTCGCTCGTCACCGATATCGCCAGATTCCGAAGGCGTCAAGGAAGCAGCATCAGGGTGGTCGATGTCATGGTGAGCCCAGGCTTGTCTGACCAATTGCTCGGCGAGCGGCTCCTGCTGTGTCTGCATGTCCTCACAAAATCTGGCGAAAGCGATGCCATGAGCGAACTCGGCAGCACGAGAAGAGATTTGCGGCCGGTGCACTGCAAAACTGTCGTGGACCCAGACCGCACGCCGGGTTAGGGCCCGATCCATTGCCCCGGTTGAAGCGTGAGAGGACATGGTTCTCAGTCCAGCAGCAGGCGCAAAAGCTGAAGTGCACCAATGCAAGTAAATGCAATCCACAGGTAGAGGCTTCGGAGCAGCAGGCGAAACCGGAGAAGCTCGGAGCGTTGACGCTCCTGTGTATCCTCCAGTCCTGCTTCAAGATCGAGAAACCGTCTTTCAAAGTTCAAGTGGAGGTTGTGGCTCTCGGCTTGAGAAGTTTCAAGCCGGTGCAGCTGCACTCTCAAAGAAGAAATTTCAAGAAATGCAACGTCCAACCTACCACGTGCTTCGTGGATCCACAAGCGAAAGATGGCAAGTAACCGCTGAATACGATCGATCAGGCCAAAAGCTTCGGAGAGGCCTGGCTGCATATGCCCATAGGCACCACCACTAGCTCGGCAGACCTACGACTGTAGACCAAAGGCGTGTGCAAAGGGCATGCGCAGAAGTTGACTGGCGGAATGCAAAGCACAGCATCGGCACAATGCAGACACCCGCAGGCTCGAAATAAGAGATCGCGCTGCAAGAATGCTGTTTTGCACACAGTCTGAGTGATGCACGATCAGGGCTGGGCATCGCCAGCTGGCATGTCAGGAGATCTGCAAAGAAGGCGCTGATGCAAAATGCAACGCGACTGCAGAGCTCGCAAAAGTCTAAGTGCCACTGCGTCGGTCATCGACAGCCCATGGAGACAAGTCTCCCTGGTAGATGTCACCAAAGCGACGGCCCTGAAAGAAAGCAGGGCCTAGCGGCTGCTGTCAGAGTGAGGCACAGGCAGCGCACTTGTGACAGCAAGACGGGCAATGGCAGTGGCTACTTCGGCCATCGCCTCCTCGAGCTCAGTCATTCTCTCAGCCAGGCTATCAAAGCGAGACAGAACATCAGTCTTCAAAGTACGCACCTGTGCTTGAAGCTCACTGACCTGGAAGATAAGGCCAGTCACATCATCTGCCACTGGCGCCACTTGGGCACTTACCTGGACCTGCAAGTCCTGAAGATCGCGAAGAGTGGCAACTGCAACAGGCTCCGGCGCTGGTGGCAACGGTTCGAGGAGAACCTCGACCATGTCATCATCATCGCCTGGAAGGGAGGCATCGTCACTCTCAGGGCAAGAAGCATTCACGCGGTCAGCAGCAGCCATTGAGCCGACAGCCCGAGAGCGACCCAGCCCCCTATGTACAAAATTTTCGGCTGACCTTGGGCCCGAAGCTTCGTCATGCTGAGGATGTCAACGAACAAGACACGTTGAAAGCAAGACGAGCACAAGTGCCGAAAATTGAATGGTAAAGTTTAAAAAGGAAGAAAGTGTATGAGCCTAAGGTTTCGCTCGCGTCAAAACGCATGTCGCTCGCTGTCGCCGCACACGACAACGCCATCGCATGCGCGAACGCACACAAAAGCGCTTTTCCTTGCTTCCTCCGGGTACAAGCCAAAGGAATGACAAAAATGACAAGAATGACAAGCTCCAGCCGGCCGGCCGAAAAAAAAATAAATAATTAAATAATTAATTATGGCCTCGATGCCTGGAAGGTGGAAGTGAAGGTGAACTACTTCGAAAATTTTCACTTCGAAGTAGAAAAAAGTGACTCGGAAGTAATTCACTTCCAGAACTAATTAATTATTTAATTATTTTTTTTCTCGGCCGGCTGGAGCTTGTCATTCTTGTCATTCCTGTCATTTCGAGAAGTTATACGGTAAGGCCGCAACTGGACCGCGATGTTACGGAGGCAGCGGAAAGCCCGCTTCTCTCAGCGCTTGCCGGTGCTGCTCCGTTGCCCGAGCATAGGCTTGCGGAACATAGGCTGCGAGTGCCCACATGCTGCCCTCGTGCGGCTCCACCATGTGATACCGGCGGGCGTCGAAGCTCACCGGCTTGTCGTGCATGTCCAGCCACCGCCCCCGCAGCTCCCGCTCCCCTTTCTTGTCGGCCAGCCATGCCGTGGAGTCCCCCTCGTCATCTTCGATCCACACCCGCCCTCCCGTGTATTCACCCAGAGCAAGTGCGTGATTCAAGTGCCCGGCCATGTTCTGAATGTCGCGGTGCAAGCCCATGCGCGGGTTGAAGAGCACAGCTATGGACGTCCAGGTGCCGTTCGGAAAGCGGCTCTTGAGAAAGCAATTCACAGCTGCGCAGGCCTCCCGCAGGCCCGTGGCATTGGAGACCCCGACCACCCCGCCGTGCCCGAACAGCCCCAGCGTGGCATATCTCTCATAGGCCCCTGGCCCCACGGCCCGAGTGCGGCCCCGGTGCTTCCAGTCCGCCGACCACAGATCCAGCAGTCGCACGATATTGGCTTCGCTGGGCTCCTCCACGGCGTGCCGGCACGCCAAATCCATGCTTATTTATTAACGCCGCGCAGTTTTTTCAACGTCGGGCTCAGCGTCGGTCCCACCCTACGCTGAAGGAACTCTTAGCAACACCCACTTCTTCAACACAGGGTTCAACGCAGGTCCCACCTGCGTTCACGGATTTGATGCTCAGACGCAGCGATTTCGACATTGCCGGCATTTATCACCAAAAACACCCATGCCCCTAAAACACCATGCCGCACCCCAATTTTTCTGGATTTTGAAGCCGCCCGGCGAGGGTGCGCCCCGACGCCCCCCCAGCGCCGCCCGTTTTGCGAGTCGACCACGCACGGACGCGAGCCCGATTTTCAATGCAACCCCCGTTTGCGTTGAAGCTCGATTCTGGGCGAATCGCAGCTTCCCTGTCAAATCGGTGCCGGCAAGCCTCGGAACGTGGTCGGGGAGGGTTTAGGATGGGTCGAACACAGCCACACGGAATCGCCGAACATCACGGGCCTGTCGCGGCCCCGATTTTCAACATAACCCCCGCTCATGTTGAGCGCATGTTCCGGGCCCGCCGGCCAAAAGCGACACAGCCAGCCCCGAGAAGGCCCGCGCATGGGCCAAAAGGGTTTGCCGGGCCGTTTCACACCAAATTGTGGCGAGAGCGCGATTTCGATGGACACGTCCCCTAGGTTTGGCTCAAGTTTTCGTGGCCTCGAGTGCTCAGTGTCGATTCGCGGCGAACCTGTGGCCGCCGTCGACCTGATCCGTGGGGGTTTAGGATGCTCACCGATGCTCGCCAGCCCGCCATCGCCACCTTGGCTTTGGCTGGCACGCGCTGCAGGCCCACAACAGTCACCATGGGGTGAGTACCGTATTCGTGGCTCCTGCTATTAGCTCGCCCCCCGGAAGCCCATCCCGACGTGGCTTGTGAAGCAGGAGTGTCGGCACATAACAGCACCCAGGGGGGGGAGCGCCGGGGCTCGTGGCCGCGCCCTATGCGCCACCACGGCGTCCCTTAGAGAGCGACTCCTTTTCGCTCAGCTGGTCGCGGGCGCTGTGGGGAGACCATTGATTTTTTTCCATTTCGTAACAGTATTCTAGCTAGGCCCGCCGACTTTTGCAGTAACATTTTGCTAGAGTGCTTTTGCCGGGGTTGCTTTTGGTTTGGTTCAGGGCACCCGAACCCCTTCGGCCCCAGCAGTAGGTTTGCCCCCGTCTGCCTTGCAAGTGCCCTGCGTCCCTAACCCGTAGGCTCCCCCGCCCAAGCGTCTCTGCATTGAGCTTCGGGTGCCGCGCTCGCTCTTTCAAGGTCTGGGCGGGCATGTGTTGTCGTATGCAACAGCCAAGCAATAGTTAGGCAGTATCTAGGTAGCAGCTACACCAGAGGTAGGTAACAGTTATGCAACAGCTCCGTAGGTAGCCCCTGTGACCAGACAGCCAAGGCGGCCGAAGCCTCAGATTTCTCTCGCTTGGAGTTTCCCTTTGCCTTTTCCATGCAGCTCGATTGAGTCAATCCAGCAAAGACATCCTTCAAGAGATTTTTTCTGCTCGAGCGAACAGGGAGTTTTGCTTCTGCCGGGTATGGCTTCCCAGTCCTCCATAGCATTTGGCGAGGGTTTGTTGACGGCCGCTGAGAAAGCCTCTTTGATGCGGTTGCTTTTTGGCCTCTGCAAGCGAGCCGTACGAGGCGCGGGAGAGAGATTGACCTTCGACCCGGATGAGGAGGATGTGTGCGCCAGCTGCAAGCAGGAGATCATCCAGTATATCGAGACGCTCAGTGCTGGCGACGTCGAGGGGCTGCAAGAGGCTTCGGATCGCGGCAAGGCTGCAGCGAAGGAGTGGCTCCAGGCGCGCGCGGCAGGCCAGCCACCGGCCAAACGGGCGCGAAGCGGATGATGCGACCGAGCTCTGCTTCTGACGGCGCGCTCCGAGGAGGACAAGTGAGGGGGGCAGTTCCGAGAGAGTTTTTGAGCTTCCTGTGGTATTCGCCTAAAAATGGAGTCCTGGCAAGCGTTCGTTCGGGATTAGCGCGCCTTGCCCCCTTCGCTTCGCCCAGGCCTGAACCTCATCACAGCCGCCCGGTCGTCAGAGTGCTTGCAAAGGGTTGTTGTGTTGGAAGGGTTTCGTGTTGCGCGTGAGTGCAGGAGTGCCCTTGCCGCTGCCCCTACCCCTCGCCCGCAACTAGACTGCCTGCGGCCTCGCCCGTCCGGGGCCCCCGGCCCCCCTTCGCCCCGCCCAGGTCTCGACTTCTTCATCGACCTGCTGCGCCTGGTCCTCGGCCTTTGCAGTTCAGGGTCTTTTCGGATGTTTGTGGGGTTGGGGTTTGTTTGTGCGCGCGCAGGAGTGCCCTTGCCGCTGCCCCTACCCCTCGCCCGTAACTAGAGTGCCCTGCAGCCCGCCTCGTCCCGGGAACCCCGGGCCCCGCCTTCGCTCCCAGGTCCGGACCTTCTTCGCTTGGGCGCTCCGCTTCGCTTGGGCGCTCAACTCAGAGTGTTCTTCTTAGGGGTTTGTTCGGGTTTCCTGGGGGTTGGCCGAGTGAGCCGTGCCTGTGTTGCGAGCCCGGTTTTTTTTTTCTGAAGCTTTCAGCTCGAGGAAGGGCCTTCCCTAACTTCCCGCTCCGCCCAGGTCCTCGTCTTCATCAATCCGCGGAGCTTCTCACTCAGAGTGATTTGCCGGGGCTTTGGTGTTGGAAGGGTTTAGGGTTTTTGGGGTGTCGTACAAGTGTGCGCAGGAGTGCCCGTTGCTGCCTGCTCCCCCGCCTGTAAGACTAGAGTGCCCTGTGCCTCCCGAGCCCTTCCCGGGAGCCCCGGGCCCCCTTCGCCCCCGCCCAGGTCTGAAGCCGTCGGCGTGGCGCCACATCGCCCCGGAGCCCGATGCACTCCGCACGCGTTGTCGTTAGCATGTGGGGGGCTAGGCTTCTGAAGCCGTGGCATGCATTCCGGAAACCTCGCAGCACGGTTTGTGCACAAGCTTTTAGCTTTCTTGCGTCGCGGACATGGAGGAGGCTCTTGCCGATGTGCGTGGCCAGGCCGTGGCTCTGGTGTGTGACTCCACCTACACCGCGCACTCGATCTGTGGCTTCCGCATCTTCGAGGACCGCGGGCGCCGAGGCTGCTGGAGGCAGATGAAGCGGCTCTGCTCAGAGTCGGGCTTGGCCAAGATGTGGCTGAATATGAGCGAAGCTTTATTGGGCACCGGCCCGCTGGACTTCTTCCGCAGTCAGCCTCGCGGTGTGAAGGAGAGGCGTCTCGTTGAGGCGGTGCAGCGCGTCAAGAACCTGCAGGCAACCACTCCGCCGCCTCGCGGGAGCTCTCCGATCGAAGAAGCCGGACTACTGGCTGTGGAGCTGGTGCTGGATCCGTTGGCTTCCGAAGAAGCTCGCATCGGCTTGCATGTATGGCCAGGCTCGTCCCCGGCCCAAGCATATCGGAAAATGATGAGGCTTTGTCATCCCGATAAGCTGGGCGCTTCAAAAGCCACCAGCGCCGCCATCGAGCTGTCCAGCCTGCAGGAGGCCATCCAGGCCGAACGCGACGACTTCCCAGATGCGCCTCTCACGCTGGCCGAGACTCGCCTCATTGCAGCCCTTGGGCGAGTGGACTCGGAGCGCACTGCGCCTCCTGCTCAGGCTCGCCGAAAAAAGCAAAACAAAAAGACGCGCCGCAGCATCTTGAGTCTCGGACAGGCCGACTCTCGTCAAGGCCGTCGTGGCGCCGATCCTCCAGCTCAGGCTCGGCAAACGTCGTTGATGCGGCTCTGAAACCCTTGTCCCGGACAGGCTTCATCTTCGGCAGGTTCTTCGACGAACGAGCCCGCGGGTTTCGAGGCCGGCTGGGGTTCTCTTTCGGACTTTGGGTTGCTAGTGCTTCCTGTCAGGCCGCCGCTCCATCGACTCCAGCCCCACCGAGTTCGGACGGTCCTTCTGCTGACCAGGCCGGATACCGGAGCCATCAAAGGCATCGCGTGCATGGAGTCCTGTTAGGCTGATCCTGGCGCCCCGTCGCCAGCTGCGACTTCAGCTCCGAAAGCAGCAGCTGCGCCGCCACCTAAGGCAGCTCCGAAGGCCAAGCGAGGACCGGGTCGGCCGAGGAAGACCGCGCCTCCGGCTCAGGAGGCTCCTCCGGCTCAGGAGGCGTCCAGTTCGGCGCCCAGCACAGGCAAGCGCAAGGCGGAGGACTTGCTCATCGTGGAGGAGCCGGTGAACAAGGCGAGCATCGAGGCCTTCATGAAGCTCCGCGGCGCGCGGAAGGTGATCCTCGCCACCGGGTACAGCCTCTTCGAAACGCTCGGCTTCTTCTTGGTCCGGCGGGGCGGCAATGGCTGCGTCACGACAAGCTGGCGCGAGAGCAAGTTGCCCGGCGACATCCTCGGCCGCCGCTTCTCGGGTGTGGACTTTGACGTGGAGCCGCCTGTGGTCTTCTGCGATGTGCCGCACAGCCACGCCTGCACCTCGGCCTTCGCGCACTGCCGACTCGTCAAGGAGATCTGCCGCCAGGGCATCGACGGCTGGGTGGACGTGGACGTGGTCAACAGCGTCTTCTCGCAGTTCGAGGCCAACTTCAAGGAGTGCCCCGAGGCGGTGAAGCGCTACAACAAGGACCGCGACGGCATGGTCGCGGCGGTGCGCGAGGCCTACGGCTGCTCCAGGGACGTGGCGAAGCGGCTCTTCATCCGCTTGGGCTTCATGGGCAAGCTGGAGTCGTGGCTCCAAGACTTCGGGCTGGAGAAAAACAACAGCCCTCTGGAGGCGGAGCTGGTGTCCTTCGGCGAGGACATGCGGAGCTTCGGGGAGGCCCTGGCGGTGGAGCATGCTCACTGGTTCGAGCTCTTCAAGGGCAAGAAGTACCCCCTGGGAAGCTTCATGTCCGCGATCTACTTCAAGCTCGAGCGGCAGTTCCTCGACCGCATGATCGCGGCGGTCCCTGTGCCGGCGAAGGTCCTGAGCTACGAGCACGACGGCCTCGGCATCCAGCTGAACGGCTTGAGCGAGGCTGCTCTCCTGGCGGCCCTGAACGACCTCGACCCGCTCCTGCAGGTGACGATCAAGGCGCCTCAGGACCCGGTCAAGCTGGCCAAGGAGCAGTTTCCGGAGGAGGAGTGGGACGGGCCAGCGGCGGTGTCGAGTCTCCCGTTCGATGCGGCTGAACTGCATCGAGCGCTCTTGGTGACCCGGCGCTGCATGGGTCAAGGCGAGACGGAGGATCATCCCAGACCCAACGCCACCGACAACACGGTCGACTTCGGACGAGTCCTGGCTGCTCGCTTGGAAAGCGATGTGCTCGTGCCAGAGAATGATTCCGTGTTCCTTCAGTTCCAGCCTCAGAAAGGGCGGTGGGAAGTGCACAAGGTGTGTGAGAAAGGCCTCCACGCCTTCGCCCGCCAGCATCGCGAGATCTTCGAACCGGTTCACTGCCATTGGGTTGATGGCACTCTCAAGCAAGGCCGTCGAGGCGACAGACTGCGACCGCACGTCGAGCCCACTGTTCCCTTGGGGCGACCGGCCTTCCTGAATGCCCTGGCGCAGGAGGCCCTGATCTACCTGCGGTGCCCTGCTCCCAAGCTGGACGACCCGCTGCGCACCAACCACCGGGTTCTCTTCGAGGACGGCTGGGTCTACGACTTCCGCGACGGCAGCTTCTCCCGCGCCAAGAGGAGCGACTTCTTCAAGCGCAGCATGCCCTGGAAGCACAGGCATCCCGAGTGGTGGGGCAACAAGGAGATGCGCAAGGCCGCGAAGGAGCTGATGGAGCTCTTGAAGAAGAACCCGAGGGCCTCGGTCGTGGAGGACTCCCTGCGCACGGAGGAGACGTTCGGCATGCGCCGAAGGGACGCCCGGCGGGTCATCCAGCTCCTGGAGAAGCTCTCCGCCTACGACCCCTTCCTGAAGTGGCTGCTCGCCTCCAACGAGGACGTGGACGAGGCCGTCTACGTGGGCAAGAACCTCGCCCGGGCGATCGCGGGCCATCCGGCCTTCTGCGAGCTGATGTGGAACTGCGGGCCCGCGCAGAGTGGCAAGGACCTCGGCGTCTCCATCATGCAGAAGCTTGCGGGCACGGGCCCCACGGGCGGCTACTGCGCGGCTTTGAAATGGGGGTATTGCATGAAGGGCGCCAACAGCTCCATCGAAGGATGTTCGCCCTTCCTCTCGGCCATTGAGGGGGCGAGGTTCGTCTTCATCTCGGAAGTCCCCAACCGGCGCATCTCCATGGCCCTCCTCAAGCCTCTCTGCGAACAGCGCGGTGCTGAGATCGCTTCCCGAGGCCTCTACCGCGGCGGCAACGAGTCCTTTACTCCTACTGCTCTGATCGTGCTGACCTCGAACTTTCAGCCCCGCCTCGCCCACGACGAGCGCCAGGACACCGGCAGTTCCACCAGAGTGAATGTCATCGCCGCCTCCAGCATCTTCACGGAGAACGTGCACCTGGCCACCCATCAGCAGAGCGACTCCCGGCTGGCGGACGATGTGCTCGAGGGCAAGCTCACGGCCTGCGCTTTTTACTGGCTCTCGGAGTTCTACCACCTGCTGGACCTGGTGGAGCACACGAGGAACGTGGCGCCCCGCCCCGACAGGATCAAGCAGGTCTCGGAGATGTGCTTCTACGTGG
This sequence comes from Symbiodinium sp. CCMP2592, assembly GCA_905221615.1. Lineage (NCBI taxonomy): Eukaryota > Dinophyceae > Suessiales > Symbiodiniaceae > Symbiodinium > Symbiodinium sp. CCMP2592. The sequence continues at coordinate 982,262 of CAJNDT010000990.1, forward strand.
CGCCCGAGGAATCCCGCTGGCTCCAGTGGCTCGCGAAGGTCACCTACACGGATGACATCAACGAGGCCTCGACCATCGCCGAGGTTCACGAGAGCGGGCGGAGCGCCTTGCAAGGCTCCGAGGAGGAGGGGCAGCTGATGCCGAATCTGACCAATGCCGGCTTCACGGACAAGCCACGCGATGCGACCAAACGGGTCTACAAGCGGCTGGTTCCGGGCCCAGATGGCAGGCAGATTCTGAGGATGGTGATCGCCCCGCCACCGCAGCCCTACCGATTCTCGGGCTACGAGGCGGCCTAGATCTTCTTTACAAGTTTCTGAAGTGCATGGGTTCCCGGCCTTCCGTTAGCGGCGCTTGAGAGGCCTTAAGGCTCGATGTCGCATGGAGGTCGCAGAGTTTTTCAGCTATGGCCGCGCTCCCTCCGCTTGGGAGGCTTGCAAGGCATGTGCACAGATGCCGTATGGCCGACAATGCTCCTCTGTGGATGCCGTCAGGGCTGTGAAACAAACGAAGCAGTCCCAAGTGAGTGCCCTGCGAGTGCCCTGCGAGTGCCCTGCGAGTGCCCTGCGAGTGCCCTGTGAGTGCCCTGCGAGTGTTTTTTTTGCTGCACGCCCAGGTCCTTCCGAGAACTTCCAGGCTCGCGCTTCGCAAGCTCCCCGGGTTGTCCCTAACTCCCGAACCCCCGGCACCCGAACCCCTAGAACCCTAAATCCCTACTAGGCTGCCCTGTGAGTGCCTTGCGAGTGCCCTGTGAGTGCCCTGTGAGCGCCTTGCAAGTGCCCTGTGAGTGTTGTGCGAGTGACTGTGAGCAATCCCTGCCCTCCGAGAACTTCCAGGCTCGCGTCTCGCAAGCTGCCTCCCGGTTGTCCCTAACTCCCGAACCCCGCTCGACCCGAAGCCCCTAGAGCCCTAAATCCCTGCTAGGCTGCCCTGTGAGTGCCTTGCGGGTGTCGTGCGAGTGCCCTGCGACTTCCCGGGGATAGAGGCCATAATTAATTATTTAATTATTTATTTTTTTTTCGGGCGAGCTGGGGGGCTTGTCATTCTTGTCATTCCTGTCATTTGGAGAAGCTTGTCGGCAAGGCTAAAAAAGCCGCGAATCTTGTTCGTTTCTGGACCTTACCGACAAGCTTCTCCAAATGACAGGAATGACAAGAATGACAAGCCTCAGCCCGCCGCCAAAAAAAAAATAAATAATTAAATAATTAATTAATTGGCTCCTCGGGGTGGAGTCCAAAGCTGTCACGGCGGCGCCGTGGGCCCGGGATTGAAATCTCTCAGCTGCCGCACCGCTAAAGGTACCGGCCTCCGAGTCAGCCGCGCCTTAGGCTCCGCGGAGCCGCGAGGCACCGGGAGCGCATGCTTCAGCAGAGTCTCCGAGCCGTCGGTGGCCCGCACCGTCATCGAGTCGTAATTCGCAACCTCCCGCACCGCCCCGTACTGGGGCTGGAAGCTCCTAGCCGCATTGGTGGGGGCCCGGAACGCCCCCGCCTCCTCGAGCCGCCGCTGACGGCTCCTCGTCAACTCATCGTTGTGCTTGAACTTCGCTGCGTTGTCTTGATAGACCCGGAAGCTCGCGGCCGGCATCGTCTCCACATCCTCGGGGGCCACCGTCACCGCCGCATGCGGCCTGGCATTGTAGGCTTCCGCCGCCTCTTCCACATGGTCGCCCCAGCCCCCACCGTCCCGGGCGACCTTGCCCGCCAGATCCTTCTTCAGTGTTTGAATCGCCCGGTCCACCACCGCGGTCGCATTGCGGTCCGTCGGGTCCTTCTGCCGGCGCACCGCGCCTCCGGGCAGCGCCGCCTCCAAACCCCGAAATTCGTTTCCCATGTCCGTCGTGACCACGACGTTGGTTTCGTCCTGGACCAGCTCGGGGATGATCTCCGCGGCCGCTCGGGTGACGGTCTCCGCCCGCTTGTCGGGCAGGGCCTTCGTGGCCACCTCCCGGGTGAACACATCCGTCACCACAAGCCCGTACTTGTTCGCCCCCCTCGTGTTCTGGGAGAAATCCACCAGGTCCGCTTGCAAGCGGTCGTTCGGCCCCTCCGCCGCACTCTTCCCCAGACTCCGCGGCTTCGGTGCGAGCACCTGCCGCGCCACGTCGCTGCGCAATGCCGCCTGGGCCCGCGCACTCGTGAGGTCCCGCCGCTCCGGGAACTCCCGCCGGGCGATCTGAAAGAGCTTGCGGGGATCCCGCACGTTGTAGTCTCTAGCAAGCCTCCCTAAGAGCTCCATTGCCCCGTCCTCTGCCATTTTATACTGAGGTGCATGCGCTGCTTTCGTGCAAAGGGCTGCAAACGGCAAGGCGCGGCAGGGGCTGGGCGGGGTTCCTGCTTGATGCGCTCGCCCTGCCGCCAGGAGACTTTTCTGTGGTCCATTGGCTGACGCGCACCTGCGCTCGCTACCGGGCACCGCAAGGCTGGCTGTGGGCGATTCGGACGCTGTGATCAGCTTCTCAGGCGACGCCTATGACCGCACCGCCTTCTCTACGAGCGGAAGGTGCCTCGGCTGCGCTTTTGTCGTCTCAGTCCGAGTCGCCTTTGCGCCCCTTCTTCTTCTCGAGCTTTTCGACCCGCTTCTGCAGCTTCTTGACCACGCCCCACAGCACCACGCTGAGCTTCTGATAATCGAGGGCCATCAGCTCCCGGCCGTCCAGGTTCTTCGTCTTGCACATCGTCGCTCCCAGCTTCCCGCTGGCTTGCACGTCTTGGGCCACGAAGCCGATCTGCTCCCTGCCGCCGTCGATGCGGTCGTAAAGCAACGGCTGCACTTTGTCGAAGGTCTCTTGCAGCTCCTCCTCCGGGATGGCCCGGACGTTCTCCTTGAGTGCCCGGTCCGAGAGATTGACAAAGCCATACCCGAAGATCACCTCCCCGTCGTTGCTGCCCCCGATGTTGGGCTCGATCGCCAGGTTGGCCAGGCCGTTGGTGGTGTTTAAACTTATGAACTGGAACTGCGCGTTGAGCTCGCAATTGCCGCCGGCCAGCACCTTGAGCTCCGCCACGCCCGCCTGGTTGTTGGCGTCGAGGAGCAGCTTGGCATCTCCCGTGGGCGCGGCGTTGCGCACCACGACTCCCACAGTGCCGTCCGTGGGCCCCACCGCGATCTGCTCCAGCAGTGGGCTGAGCACCTGCACGCCGCTGGTCCCCCCCGACAAGCTCAGGAAGGGCAGGCTGGCCTCGGGGCCCAGCACCCCGTTGATCCGCACGGTGTCGTCCATCAGAATGCCATTGGTGCCGCCCTGGACGGTGAGCCAGGGCGCCGCCGGATCAGAGCGCACCAGGGGCGCTTCGAGCCTGAGGTCGCTCGTGATCTCCTGCGTGGCCGTCACCGAGCTGCTGCTCGCAAAACTCCCCGTGGCTGCGGTGCTGCCGACGAAAAACTGGGCGACGTCCGCCGTGGTTGCATTCAAAGTGCGGTCCGAGCGCACGGTGATGTCTTGCTCCAAGCCGATGCTTCCGGCAGCGAAGGAGGCCACCAATGTGCCGTCTTCGGCGCGGATGGTGGTGGTGCCGTTCCGGATTTGGAGATCGGCTGCAGCGCTCTGCAGCAATGGTGTCTGCACGAAGCTTGTGGCCGTGAGGCTGTTGACGGTGAGGTCCGCCGTGGGGTCCACTCCTGGGCTGTTCTCCAGGTCGGTGACGCGCTGGCCCAACGAATTGAAGTTGGCTATCAATGGGTAGCGGGTGTCTCCAGCAGTCGCAGCTGATTTGGAGGGTCGACGAATTCCCCAGGATGGGCTGGGCGGAGAGGGGCGATTGGCACAGGAGGTTTCTGATGATGCGAGGGGTGAACTGGGTCTGGACCAAATTGAAGATCCCACCGCCCTCTGCACCGGGGCTGTTGACGAAGTAGCGGGCATCCAAAGGTCCGAGGTCGTTGGTCCTCAGGAAGCGGCCGTCCGCCTCGGCCTTGGTCCAGGAGTCGCAGCGGAGCCGCAGCGTACTTTGATTGCCCAGAATTGCGTCGCCCACCAGGGGCGCCTCCGAAAGCAAATTGCGGACGATCCTGGGGACGAATTGCTCTTGGACGAGATTGAAGATCTGTCCGGACTCCGCGCCGGGAGCGCGCACAAAGTAGCGGAGATCTGCGTCCGCCTGGGTTTGGAAGCCCGCGCCGGCGATGGCATCGTCGATCTCCGTTTGGGCGCGCCCGCTGGTCCAGTACTGGGTGAGCGTGGCCGTGAGCAGGGAGTCCAGCTCGGTTCGGGGGTAATATGCCAGCAGCTCGTTCGCCACGTAGCTCTGCGTCTGGGCCTGGTCGTAGTAGCCCGAGAGATCCACGTTGCCCAGGGCGTTGGCTATCTCCTGGTCTACCTCCGCCCGCGTGTAGAAGTCCAGCAGAGCAGTTATTATCTTGCTGTCGACGACCCCGCTGGGGTCATAGCTCGACAGGGCCGAGGAAATGCTTGAGCTGACGGGGGCAGACGTCGCGTAGTTGGCCAGCTCTCCCGCCACGAAGCTCGAGACCTCGGCTTGGGTCCAATAAGCCAACAGGGCCTGGTCGATCAGGAACTGCACCCCCGCAGCGTCCTGGTACTGCCCGACGTTCAGGGCAGCGATGGCATCGGAGATGGCGGTGTTCATCTCCGAAGTGCTGCTGTAAGCTCCCAGGGCATCGGCGATGGCCGTGCCCACCTGCAGCGTCGTGCTGTAGGCGGCCAGGGCGGCCAACATCTCGTTGCTCACCCAGGCCTCGCTGGCCAGGGGAGCCAGCAGGGCGTCCGTTTCCCCTTTCGAGTAGCTGTCCACGGAGAAGCTGAGGGTCCAGTTGTCGTTGGCCAGCTGGATGCTCAGCGGCCCCGTGGCGTGCAAGTTGCGGATCTGATTGGTCCCGGCCAGCAGGTCCCAGGTCACATTCCCGGGCCAGGCCGGAGCGTTCACGAGATTGGTGGCTCCGCCGAGCGTGGCGATCTCCGCGAAGATGGCATCGATGGATGCCTGCAGCGCTGTGATCTCGCTGGGCAGGGCGAAGGGCCCCGCGCTCTGCAGCGCCAAGATGTCGGCGTCGTGGCCGTCCAGCCTGCCGTCTCTGAGCGCCAGGGCGGCGTCCAGAGCCGCCTGCTGGACGTAGGCCAGCAAAGCCGTGGCGACCCGCTGGTCCACGTCGGCGGCTGTTTGCCGGGCCGCCAGATCGATCGCCAGCTGATCGACCACCGACTTGAGGGCGTAGTTTGCCGCAACAGTCGCCAAGGTTGCGTTGTTTGTGGAGGCGATGCTGCTGTTCATCGCAGCCGTCGTGGGATGGTTGGCCAGCTTGAGGTCCACCGAAGCGGGCGTGCTCTTGGCATTGACCTCCACGTGAAGAGCATCCAGGGCCGACTGGTTGGCCTTGCCCGCCAGGCCCTGGGTCAGGCTCGTGTTCACGGCCACCAACCGGAAGCGTTGGCCACGATGGAACCCTCTGCCGCGGCGAGGTCCGCGGCCAGAGCATAAGGGGTTAGGTCCGGAGCTGCGGGCAGGGCGGCCACCTGGCCCTGCAGAGCTGCGATGGCGGCGGCGTTGACTCCGATGGCCGCGGTGTGTGCCGTGTGCTCTGTTTGCGGGGTGTAGGCTGTGAGGACTGTGGCGAGCTGCCCGGCGGAGATGCCCTGGAGCTCGATGACCGGTGGTGCCGTGACGCCGTCGTCGAGGATCCGCCCGGTCAGGGTGGAGGGAAAGAGTGACATTTATCTAGTGCCCCCGGGCTCTGCGCCGCCGGTCCAGGCTAGCGGTGTTCGAAGAGGGCAAAAAAGGTGAAACAAATCGCTCAAAACGCCAATATCATCAGTCAAGGACTGAGACGCCGGAGCCTGAAAGAGTGCAAATTTGGAGCGATACGAGGCCAACGAAGCACTGATCCACGCGGTCCGCGAGCATTTGCTTGAAGGTGAAGCGGCACAGGTCGCCGCTCCTCGTCGACAAACCGCTGGTGGGGTGCTTGGGTACACGCTCCGTGGGGAACGCGGCAATGAAGTGCGTGTTATCATAGTTCGGGAGGCGCATATTTCGTAGCTTTGAATCGTAGGTGCCGGCCATGATGGCGAGGAAGCGGTGGTATTCGGCGATGCTTTTGACACTGTTTCTGGGGAATTGCATGGCCCCGAGCTGCAGCTGGCCCTCCATGACCGTGGCCGCCGAGACGTTCGGGAAGGCCTCCCCTGGATATTCGAAGTTGGAAACGTGGTTCTCCCCGGTCTTGTTGAAGTGCACGAAGGCTCCCAAAAGCTTGGTAAAGGCTCGCGCGACGGTGATATTGTAGCTCGTGGAGCCCGCCGGGACCGAGGACTGCTGCACGTGGAGGCTCGGAAAGCTGAAAAGGAGACTGCGATTGGACAGTAATATGCGCTCGAAGCTCTCCCGGAGGGCACTATCAAGGGTCACCTGATCGGCCAAAAGGTGCACATTTTCGATCTGATACGACAGACTCGAGCCCACGCCGGCGCGCATGGCCTGCTGGGGTTCGGCGAACTCTACCTCCAAGACGAGATTTAGCTGCGGCGGGAGCATCTTGCCGCAGTTGAACACGCCAAGAAGATGCGGGTGCATGAGCACATCGCGCTTTTGCCCTGGCTGCACCGGCTGCGCCCAGCCGCCGGCGTCCACCGGGAGGCCCTCCCAGTGCAGCTCCGTCCACCAGTCGGACGGCTTCAGTAGCGAATACATGAAGCAACTGCGCCCGTAGTAGCTGATGTCTTCCACCCGTTGCCCGTTGGCGAAGAGCTGGACCCTTTCGATGAAACACGAGGGGTCCGGCGAGCCGCAGAGCATGTCGCTGGAGCCGTCCGTGTTCCGGAAGGTGAAGGCCAGCTTAATCGATTCAGGATCAACGAAATCGGTCCCGCTTGTGATCGGTATACGACACACCCGCGACGTGCTTGGCGTAAAAGTGCTCAAGGACGACGGAAAGTACTGCACGCTCTTGCGACTCTGAATGTAGTTGGTGTTCCCCGTCTGGAGCTTGTAGTCGAGACTGGCCACGAGCTCGTCATTGACGGCTTGCGTAACCTGCTCCATCACTCTTTACATACCTATGCAGCTTCCGGTTCGCTCGCCTGTCGAAGGGCGTCGAAGGACGGCTGGGTTCCCAAAGGCCCGCGGTCGCCGCGGGACTGGCGGCTGACGCGGGAGCGGTCCGAGCCGGACGACACTGGGATCGGGATGTTGTTCAATCCGAAAGGGGTTTGGGCCTGGGCCCTGGGGCGGCGCGCCGGTCGTGCGACGATGCGTTGCTGCGGCTGGGGCCGCGGCTCCTCGTCGGTGTCGCTGAGCGGGAAGACCTGGGGTCGCCGCGCGGGCTGCTGCCGGCGCTGCTCCTGGATGAAGTAGTGGTCGACGGCGCCCGACTCCTGCATGCCGTTCAGGGTCGCAAGGTCCGTGGTTTGGCTCGGCCGCGAGGCGTCTGAGTCCGTGCCGCCGCCCGTGGCTGCTCCCCAGCCCATCATGTGCGAAGCCGCGTTGAGCCCGCCCTCGATGGCCCAGGCCGTTCCCACGAGCGCTGCGCCTGCGCCCGCAACGGCCAGGCCTCCCGCCGCAGCGCCCACCGTGCCCGCGGCTGCGAGGGCTCCCTCGCCCAGGAGCGCGAGAGCTCCTCCGCCCGCTTCCGCCGCAGTTGCTGCTTCGGCAGCGCTCGCCGCAGCCTCCTCCGCCGTGGCAAAGCCTTCCGCCGCTTCTGCCTCCGCCACCTGCTGCGAAGCAAAAGCCTCGATGTCTTGAGCCGCCGTGCGCTCCACCTCTGCGGCTCTCTGGCCCGCTCGCTCGAGCAAGGGCTCCACCTCGCTGGGCCTCCCGATGATGTTGGGCGGGGGGACCTCGTCCGGGGGAGGCGCAAGCCCGGGCGGCCTCCTGGGGATCCTGAGGGTTCTGTCGAGCCAGTCGCCTCCTCCCCGCAGGATGTTGAAGGTCTGGTTCTCGGCCACGCTTCGGGTCGCCGCCGCGGCGCCCGCAGCCCCTCCGGCGATGATCGCTTCCGCGGCTTGAATGCCTGATTCCCTCATGCGGCCTCCGAGGCTCGGCGGCCTCGGTGCATCGAGCCCGTTGCGCAGGGCCTGCCCTGGATCCATGCCTCCGTCGTCGGAGTCTGGCAGGAAGCTGGGCCGAGTGAACTCTCTTGGCGGGCGGGGGAAGGGGACTCCGTCGTAGCCCTCGTCGGCCGTTTCAAAAGCGGCTGCGGGATTCAACTGGGTGTGGGGTATCGGTGCATCGCTGATGGGCTCCGGAGCATTGGGGTAATCGTCTAGATACCAGTGCGAGGCGGTGTAGATGCTGGCCTTGCGGTTGGGCAGGGGAATGTCGAGGGGCTCTTAGGATGCGGTTGCCAAGTCCGTGATGCATCTTTTGGTGGATCGTCTCAAGCCATATGTTCAGGACTGGGCGAACTCTTTTCCGCTATACGCCTATATGCCTGGAAGATCAACTCGACAGGCGCTGCAAGTTGTTTTCTCACACTGTGATGCTGTTAGGCATCTTTGTCAGCAAGAAGCTGATACGATACATCGTCGTTTTGAAGGATGGCGGCCATCGGAACTATGTGGCGGACTACAGGTATGCTTAGATCTCAGTTCCGCTTTTGATCGAGTGCCGTGGCATCACATCCGGGATGCCTTTACACAAGCGCAGGTGCCCCCAGATTTGGCTGCCATTCTATTAGGCTGGCTCAGTTGCTCCGAATACCAAATACACAATGGTGCACATACCTCATGCCTACAGGTGGGACGCGGAGTAAAACAGGGATGCCGAGGATCGCCTACAATCTTTTTGGCGTTCATGACGCTTATATGTCAACGACTGAACGAAAAACTCGGCCCTCGATTCTGCCAGGAGCACTTGACACAATACGCGGATGACACGCATTCCGCGTGGACCTTTCACAGCTACGAGGAACTTCGCAAGTGTGTTTGGCAACTTTCTGTCATTATGGAAACCCTTGAGGAGTTTGGTATGTCCCTAAATGACGACAAGGCGCAAATTCTATTCACCGTGAGGGGTACTCTGAAGCAAAAGGCACGCAGCGCTTTCACCACCAAGGTTCGCAACAACCTGGTGTTTGTGATTGAGGGTGAGAAAGGCACTCGACATGTCCCTTTGGTGCGATCTACTGTGTATTTGGGAGCCAAGATTTCATACGACCAGTTCGAAGCGCAGACGATTGCACACAGGATGCAGAAGGCCAATGTTCGATTCTGGCAGTTGCAGAAGTTCTTTACGAGCAAACGAGGTCTTGGTATTCATCAAAGGATTCGGATGTGGATGGCTACCATTAGGCCGACGCTCATGTATGCAGTTGATTGTTGCTTGGTTGGTCCCACTCTCCAACGCAAATTACAGACTCTCATCATGAAGCATTTCAGAGCCATTTGTTCGTGTCCGTCACACATCTCTCACGTTAGCGATGCAGATCTGCTGGCTAAGTATCGTGTCGATGGTATATCTGACTGGCTGAAGACTGCATGTGACCGTGATGTAAATATCAACGACACGATTGGCATTTCCACGGCTACACTCGCTGGATGGCATGCCAAAATGAGTGAGACCTTGAAGGCTTCCCAACACCGCCTCACGCACGTGGCCAAAGAGATTCAACCACATGCCTGTCCCGTGTGTGGTGTGTATTTTGACTCTCCCAAATCGGTGAAACTGCACATGCATCAGAGCCACAAGCCTCCTAAATCCAACGATGATTTGCAGCCTCCGAACACTGCTTCTGTTGAACCTTCGGATGGTGTGACTCCGACAGTTCCAAATGTCACAGTGACCACGTCAGGGCAGTCCAGTCGACTGTTGAGCGGTGCCCAGACTGCCATGGATGCTGCTGCTGATGCTGATGCTGATGTTGCAGATAGTGTACGAATGTCTACAGTACAGATTGTCCCGGCAAACGAGTGTGTCGTGACTCCTTCTACACAATCTCCGGATCTGCCCATGGTTCCTGCGCAACAGGGCGGCGCTGGTATGATCTTTGATCGATCAGTGCACTCCCGAGATGGTCTTCCTACATGTTCTGGCTGTGGGGCTAAGTTCCGCAGGTGGGATATTCTTCGCAAGCACATCAACAAAGGCTGGTGTCCCGTCTTTGCCAAACATGATGCACCTGCTGTATCCGCACTTAGTGATGTGAAGGCGCTTGCAGTACAGGATCATGTCCCGATCACGCAGCGTTCTGAGGTGATCCAGGCTATTACTGATCGCGGGCTTGAGGGGTTGCGTCTTATACCCGGCCTATTCCAGGAGATGCAAAACAGGTGCGTCATTTGCCACACATGGATTGCTCATACCTTTATGATGAAGAATCACTATCGCAATACACATGGGGATCGATGGGATGAACTTAGCTCTTACTCCGATGAATTTCGGCGTCATCATGCACAGATTTTGTCACCGTGTCGCTATTGTGGTGTGGTTCGAGTCGGTGGGCAGGGTGCAGCTACTGCGCATTCCAAACAGTGTACGCCACTTTTTCAGTGTGCGGTCTTGTGTCATGACCATGGACGTGGATCGGGCGGGACAGCTCGAGGAGTTCTTCGGAGGACTGGCGAACTCGGACATTCCCATGCTAGGGGAGTCGATCAATCAAAAGCGCCAGGCAGATCGTCAGAGCCTACCCAACAAGGCACCGAGGACACCGGCAACGCCACAGCACAAGGGCAAAGGAAAAGGAAAAGATCAATCCAGAGGATCAAAACAAGGACAACAATCACAGATGGAGCTGCCGATCGAACAGTTGATGGAGATTGTTCGATTATTGGTTCGCACATCGGTGCGGCACGAAGATGCTATTCAGACTCTCCGCCTCGACACAGGCCTGGTATGGTTTGTGAAAACAGGGGACGGGACTCCGGACACTACTTCGATCATTCCGTACTTGCAGGCCGTGGCTGCGAAATGGCATGGAAGGGAAAACCCCGAGATGTCGGATCGACCACTTCGGGAGGTTATGTTCATGGCCATTCTGCAGAAGCTGTTGACAAAGCTGGACGAGGTCGCCAAGTGCCAGCAGGCGGGTTGGCTCACCACGGAGCAAAAGTGGGTTTATCAGAAGTGGTGCAAGGAAACTCGTACCCTGGTACAAGACAAGACCAAGGTCCCGGTACTGCATCAAACATTGGTTACATCGATCAGGAACATGCTTCGTATGGTGGACGAGGGCCCGGTGCTACATCGATTCTGCTCCACACGCAAGCTGGATCAGTACGAGACCGGAGTGGCAGTGTTTGTTCAGGACCTGTCGATTCGAGATCCCAACGGCACCCAGGTATTTCAGGGATTGTTGGACTACCAAGGCAATACGGCGTGGCAACTTATAGGAGCGCAGTACAGGAAGGAGAATTTGCAGCGAGCCCCGGCAGTTCAAGAACTCCTTCGCAAACTGGCAAACGTCTAATCCAGGCGATGCAGTTGTGCAATTCCTCCAACCACTGCTACATTAATTCCTGGTTCAGGTCGATGTATTGGACTACGGTGGCAGGCTCATCCGATCACACTGGCCCGCATCCTCAGGCTAATCTGCGCTCTTTACAACATGGCTTCATGGAAGCTTGCGCGGAGGTCGAAAGGGGACATCAGGTGCGACTTTTGGCTCAAAATGCTTGTCGCGATCTGTTGCGAGCTTGGGATTCGCCTGATGATCAACATGACGTTGTTGAGTTCGGGACCTATATTTTGACTCAGGTCGGGGCTATACACCTGTTGGGGTCATGGCAGGTCAGAACTCAGGAGGCCAATCGCATCGTTGTGCATGACACTGGACATGTGATGACGCTACACCCGACAAGGAACCGATCCTCCATCCATATGATGATCTCGCATTGGGAGGTGGCTACACATGCAACTGTCTGCGCTTTTCATCGGCCTCCAAATCTTATCCTGATGCAGGTTATGCGATTCCGGAATGATTCATCGGGCCGTCTGAGAAGGTTGCAAGTGGCTGTAAAACACATGATTGACAACTTCAACATTCCTGTTTTCTCTGATGTACATGGGTCGGACGTGCATTATGTACTTTACAAGCCAGTTGCAGTGATTTGTCATCGCGGTTGTTCTCCGGCGAGAGGCCATTACACCACCATGCTTATTGATGACTTCTGTATGTGGCACTGCGATGACAACAAAGCTCCGGAATGCATTGTGCACCCGTCATCGCAACATTACTCTGAAGTGTATGCTGTGCTGTGTATTCGAGCTGAGAGTTGAGTGGAGGTGCACTGTAGTTAGTTGTACCTACTTTCGAGTGTGATCGATCGCATCATGCTCACTAGGACCTTACGAGGTAGCTGTTCCCTGGGCATGGGGGGTGGAATTGCCACCTTCGCATCTTTAAGGTGCCGGGCTGAAGCCTGCCGTACGAGCCCTGTCGCAAGGCATTGACATGCTGCGTGCAAAGTACCTGGCCGAAGGAGGGCTTGACGCGGAAGCCGTTGCTTCTACGCTCCTCCATTTACATGGATCTTGAGTCCTCGCTTGCCCAAGTATGATCGGTCGCTGGCCCGCTGGACGATTTCGCACAGGTAGCTCAGGACCGTCTTGGTCTCGGGGTCGAAGCGCACAAGCACCCTCTGGGGGCGGGTCCACCGCCGGCCCAGGAGCCGCAGGATCTCCTGGCCGTCGTCGTCGGCCAGGTCCTCTTCGTAGGCCAGGGGAATCTCGGCATCCGGACTGGAGAGCAGCCACATGCCCTCGCGCTTCGCGAGCCTTAAGTTGAGCTTCATCTCACATAAGACCGCCATACACTCCCGACTCGCTGGTGTTTCTACCTGCCGCCACGTCCCGAGCCATCCTGTGAACGCCCTGGCGCTCGGCCGGGGCATAGCGCAGTTGCGGGATGCGGCGGTTGACCGCCTCAGTCATGCGGCCCAATTCGTCCGCGTAGGTCTCGCCCTCCTGCCGGAGGCGCCGGTTGGAGAGCCACTGATTGAAGGCTTGCGCCGGAACAGGAGCACAGGGATCTCAAAACAAGAATCCCAGACCCCCTGCGACACCCTTGACAGGGCAGGCACATATGGGACCGAAGGACAACAAGAAGCCAGAGAGACCAGCAAAGTTCCAGAAAGGCCAGGGCAAAGGCAAGAACAAATCAAAAAGGCAGCGCGAGACATCAGAGGCTTCTTCGGAGCGAGCACCAGAACAATCGCTGATCCCGTTGATAGCCAAGCTATGCTTGAGGCACGAGGACTCAATCAACATTCTTCAGGCAGATCGAGCATACACGATGATCTTCAAGACCACAGGCGGGGAGACCATGCTATCGACAGTCAACGATCTTTCAGTGCGATGGAAGGAACTTCAGGCTGCAGGGAAGACCGATTGTCCCAAGCGCATGGCTCTCTTCAAGGGCATCCTCCTAGAACTCCTCACGCGGGCCAAAGCGGTGCTGAGCGTGGAGGAAAAGGTGCAGCTGCTCATTCAATACAATTGGATTGTCAAGAAGGACGGACGGGAGCCAGCTTGGATGCCATTGGTCTGGAGTGTGGCTCAGCAGAAGGAGATCGTGTGTCCAGATGTGGGACCGCTCCCACACTCCGATGCGGTGAAGGCGCTCGAGACGCTGCTGGCATTGGCCAGCGGGCAGATCGTGCAGCGCTTTCATCCAACGCGGCAGCTCGCGGAGGAATACACCGGCGAGGTGCTCGAGTTCAAGCTGGAGACCTCGATCAAAGGTTCCGAGGCGATGAAGGTCCACGAGGCTCTGGAGACTCTGTGCAGCTCCGCGATTTGGATGCTGGTGGGCGCCAGACTCCGACCACAGGGGCTGAAGAGAGATCCACTTGCGCGGAAACTTCAGGAGCTGCTCTCCGGCGGGTGCTGGCCCTAAAACTGCACAATCATGGCAACCTTTGTTACCAGAATGCCTTCGTGATGACTTGGCTATGGGCCACCTTGCATGCTTACACGCGTGAGGTCGGGGAACACATCGATGCACGACTAGGTCGATGCTCAGGCCTTGTTCAGGCATTGCTTTCGGGCTCATATGATCGCTTGTCGAGGGTCTTTGCTTGGAGCGCCGTCTTGCAACAGTGGTCACGACCCCAGCAACAACATGATATAGGCGAGTTTGCCATGCATGCATTGCCTAAGCTGCGGACTGGCATGATGCAAGGCCTTTGGTTTGCCAGAGTTAGAGCTGGGACCCCAGCAGTCCCAGAGGGCCGTGAAGTGGATCGCGGCCCTTTGCATCTCCCAATCACAATGCCAATTCCAGAGGATGCATGCACCATACAACAGTGCGTTGAGGCTTGGTGCCAGCAGGATGATGTTCATGCTTTGGGGTTTGCCTCGCCCTTAATCCTTGTGCAGCTCGGTCGCTTCCGACAGCGGTCACACCGCCATGTGCGCAAATTCAAAGGGATTGTTGAGCTTGATGGGATCATTAGCATACCGGTTTTTGCCAATGACAATAATCTGGACTTGAATCACTGTCAATATCGTGTCATTGCGGGGGCTTTCCACATTGGAAACACCCCAGCCTCAGGTCATTATCGAGGTCTCCTTTGTGAGGCTTGTGATGTGCCGGGTCCGGTAAACCCAGGGGTGCCTCTGCGCGCACTCGAGAATGCTTTTGAGACCGATGATGGTCGTATCCCACGCAAGCTTGATAGCTCCGAACATTCGCTTATCCTCAAAAACACGTATCTTGTCTGGTTGCTCAAACAACGTTGAGCACACTCCCTGAGCGATGATTCCGATGCATCCACGCCCTCAAATGTAGTGCTGCCGCTAAACTACATTTGATTCCGATGCTGCGTAGAGGCTTGGTTTCCACAACTGTTTAAACAACGTTTTCACTGGTCGACATGCAGCTGTGCGCAGCGATGTCGGGGTCGCCTGCTGCCATACGTGGCGAGGCAATGTTAGTACCGAGAGTGTGATTTTCATGTGATCGTGGACGGAGCTGTTGTTCGGGTTGTTCCGGGCGGTTGGTTGTTGTCGTGCTGTCTTCGTTCTCGTCGTCGTCGTTCGTTCGCTGTTGCCTGTCTGTTCGTTCGTGTTCCTTTCGTTTTGTTTGTTGTGTTGTGTTGCTTTTGTTCTTGTTTTGTTGTGGGTTCCTTCGTCGTTCGTTGCTTTTGTGGTTGTGTTGTGGTGTGTCGTTGTCGGGGCTGGGCTTCGTTTGCCCGTTGGCTTTGGCTTTGGGTCTTTTGTTTGCTCGCATCCTGATTTCATGAAATCACATTGCCGCCAACCGAGCGGCCGGGATCACTCCTGCTCACCTTAGCGCCAGCCGTCCTACTTGAGCGGTGCGTGTGGAAAGGAAAGGAAAAGGCTTGCGCCTCAACCTCCTGTTTGTCTGTGGCGACTGCAATGTGCAACTGCCGGCTCAGGACAGGCATGTGGGCACAGGAGTCGTATTGCGAGATTCTGAACGCCAGCAGGCCACTGACTCTTCAGCACTACTTAAGGTCGTCATGACTCATGATCTCTGTGCATTAAACACATGGCGGGGACCCAAGAAACAGGCTCACACCTACAGCATGGGGGATGCTCGGACCTTGATTGACTTTGTCTTTGTGCGTGTGTCGGATGCTGATAAGATCGCTAAAGGCTGCCTTCCATTACAGGAATTTCCTATTGCAGACTGGCGCTTAGATGGCAAGCATCGGGCTATCATTGGCAGCCTCTCCCCCCGCTGGCAGGTCAGGGCCTGTCGAAGACGTGGGCCAAGCTACAATCAGGAGGCCCTCCTGTCGGCCTATCAGCAGGATCCCACTCTGTCGGAGGTGTTTAGTCGATTCGAGACATTGATGACGGGGACGCCGGGGGATGCTGAATCGCTTTCAAACTGTCTGCTGCAGGCGTGTCAACAGGTGTATCCGATGAAGTCCCAGGCCGAGGCAGGACAACCAGAGGACCGCATGCAGCTTGTAAGGGGGCCCATTGCTACTATGTGGCAAACCTGGCGAGAAATGCCTGCTGTTCGAGCTGTCACGCTACGCTCCATTGTGAATGCCTGGAGACTCAGAGTCCAATTTCGGGCACAAAAGAAGGTAGTGGAGAAAGCCAGCCGGGCGCAGCGCAATCAGCGTGTGCACGGCCTGCTTGCACAGGCTGAGGAGGATGATCGGAATCACAACGCACGGGGCCTTTACTCAATTGTTCGAAAGCTTGCTCCGAAGCAGAGATACCGACCACTGCAGGTCAAAACTGAAAAAGGCATATGCTTGTCCGGACGTGAGGAGGTTGCAGAGCTCAAGAATTTCTTTGATGGGGTTTTCTGTGGCACTCCGGAGGTCTCTGTTAGCCCATGGAACAAGCCCTACTGCCCTGATGTGGAGGCCATTGCTACCGCTCTCCGAAAACTGCCTGCACACAAAGCTGTGCCACAATGCTGTGCGCCGTCCCTTGTGTGGAAGGCATGTGCTACTGCCCTGGCGCCATACATCCACGCTACGTTTGAGGACATGAGTGAAATGCACACACCCATGGTGCCCAACCGGTGGAAGGACGGATGGATGGTGCTGGCTCCGAAGGCTGGCAAGCTGCTTTGCCGAGCATGTGATGTCAGGCCCCTAGCACTGCAGGATCCGGGTGGCAAAGCAGCTATCCGTACTGTAAAGGATGCCATTCAGCCCTACGTCGATGAGTACATGAAGTTCATACCCCAGTATGCATATTTGCGGAATCGGGATGGACAACTTGCCATACTTCGTGCATGCGCGCATCTACGTCAGGTTCGTGACATGGTTGCGGGGCAGAAATACACAGTACACAACTATCGTGATGGGCATCGACGGCTGGCCCTTTGTGGTGGTTTGGCCCTAAGCCTGGATCTGCGCATGGCGTTTGATGTGTTACCGCGTAGGTTGGTGGAGCGATCATTGAGAGACGCGAAAATACCGGAAGGCCTCATTTCACTGATCATGGCTTGGCTGGTTGGTTCATCGTATCATATCACACATGCAGGGGATGCCTTCACACTCACCCCAACGAGGGGTATCAGGCAGGGGTGTGTCCTTTCACCGTTGATCTGGACATGTGTCACGGGAACCATGGTGAGGGACCTACTCTCGCGGGGTATTTCCATTGCAGACTTGGACCTTTACGCGGACGATTTCCTGCACCTGGAAACCCTTCATGACTACGAGGCCTTTGAGCATGCGCTTAGGCGGATGGGTGTTATCATCCAATACTTGCAGGACCAGGGCTTACAAGTCAGTATGGACAAAACCGTCGTACTCATGAGGATTGCGGGAACTCGATCATCCATGGCTATGGCGAAGCATACCTACAAGCGCAAGGATCGTGAGGGCAATGAACAATTGTACATCAAAATCCCGACTGAGCATGCCACCCTCCATTTGCCGGTTGTTAAGGAGCACAAATACATGGGTATCATGGCGACTTACTACGGATTCGAGGACTGCACTCTCTCGCATCGTATTTCTGCTGCTAAGAATGCGTACACGCGCCTCAAGCCGTTTCTACGCAGTCGGAAACGATTGTCGCTACCAGGGAGACTTCGGATGTGGTGGACATGTGTGTGGTCGGCGCTGCGCTATGCGCTTCCCAGTATCGGGGTCACGTCCTCGGGCGCCACTACGCTGCGGGGGCTCATTGCTACACACATGCGTGCGCTTGCGGTGTCACCCAGGCACATCACTGGTGAGAATACGGACACTCTGTTTGCCAGGCTAGGAGTTGATGATCCAGTTCACATGATTACAGCTCTTGCGCGCACGCAATGTGCCAGACTTCAGAAGCTTTATGGGCAGGTGGACCAAGGTGCAGTTAGCAAGGACATGGTCGCGCAGGCGGAGTGGTCTCTTGAGCAGTGGGTGCAACATGCGAACAGCGACACCAGGTCGCACATGCGATTGAAGCGATTGAGTGATGTTGGTGAGGGCGTGCCGTGCCCTCATTGTGGCCTCTACTTCATCTCAGAGCTTGCTGTCACCACTCATATTGGACACCAGCATGCGGATCTGCATCGACAGGTTCGGGAGGAAGTGAGTGAGATGCAGGCTTCGGACATGGGCGTTGATGGCATGCCTACATGTAGATTTTGTCTGAAAAAGTTCCATGGATGGCAGAATCTTAAAAGACATGTCAAACTTGGGCATGGTCGGACTGCAGCGGGTGCCTCAGCTGTAGCAGTGGTGGACACAGTGGAGGATGCCAAGCCGTTGCTCAAACAGCATACGCTGCTGCAGCGCCTTGTGGATCAGCAGCTGCAACACGAACTGGTAACAACAGAAGTGCGACCGCAGATATTGCAAAACTGTGGGCTGTGCGGCCAGTGGATTGCTGATACTAGACAGGTCAAGCAACACATCAGACAGAGTCACCGGGACATATGGAATCAGTTTCATGCGGAGATTGATGTACTTTGTGCTGCATTTGGTCGTTCCATCACTGTACCGTGTGGTTACTGTGGTACGGACAAGATCAATTCCTCTAACCGGCCTAGACATGCTAAGCTTTGTGGTGTGCTCTTTCAAACCTTGCTAGTGCTTCGCGTTGCGCAGAACGAGGGCCATGTCAGCACAGGAGATGGATTTCTTTCGACACCTCCTCCCCAACGGGGGCGGCGGGGGCACTCTGCAAACGGAAGCCAGCGAGCCTGTGGGAACGGAAGGAGTCCCCAAACGGACAACACCATTGGCGCGTCCGCAGAGACAAGCGAAGTGGCAGAAACAGGGAGCGGGCAAAGGTCAGGGGTTCGGTCGAGGCAACGGGCGACAGCAGGGGCGAAGAGCACAACAAGCACAACGGTCGGCTCCTTCTTCCGAGCAGTCCACCGAGGACCAGGAGGACTACCCCCCCCATGTAATGGAGTTGCTACGGGCTACAGCCAGGTTGGCCCTCCGATTGGAGGATCAACAATGCTTGGATCGCCTGGACAAAGCCTTTCTGATCCACATGCGCACGCAGGTGCCGGAGTGCATGCTGGCCGACATGTTCAAGATCAGCGAAACATGGAAGAAGGCCAGGGCTGCGGTACCGCCCAAGGTGGAATCATCCTTGCGGGTGATCCTGTTCAAGAGCTTCATGGAGGAGTTCATGTCACGACTACAGAAAATTGAACATACGGAGGTGATGAAAGGACTGATTGCACAGGGATGGTTCATCCAGGAGGGGTCGGAGTACAAATGGAAATACCTGATGTGGGACACAACGCAACAGAAAGATGTGCCTCATCCCACGCTGGAGCCCATGCCACATGCTCAGGTCGTGCAGGCGGTACAGACGCTACTCGATCATGCGGCGGATCTGACGTTGCACCGCTACCATGCGACAAGGCCGCTCGTGGAAACCTTCAAGGGGCCATCGGTGTGCTTCATGTGGGAGATCAGTCTGCGAGGAGCGCACGCACAAAAGATGTACCAGGCGCTGTCGAGCATGGCGCAGTGCGCGGCAATGAAGCTCATGGGAGCCAATCTCGTGCGGGAGCGCATCAAGCGGAGCCCATTGGCGGTCCTGATTCAGAAACTGCTTCAACAGTGATTGCAGGCCTTCAGCTGGTGAACAATGGCAATTATTGCTACAGAGGGGGGCCACTCAAGCGAAGCTAAAATTGCTCAGACTATTCGACCCCACATTTGGAGCCGCCTGCGCTGACCACTTTCACAAAGGCCTTCGAGGCTTCACTTGCGGGCGCTTGAGGCCTGCTGAGGCCATAGAGGTGGATTTTTGACAGCAACATGCACCTCGAGTCTGCAAGTTCCAAAAGAGACAAGCAACCATGAAGCAATCCCAGACTCCGATTACATGATGGAACTGACTTAAAGAGCAACAGATTTGACGGAGATGAAGATGCAACCCCGTTTTGCAATGGGGGGGTCCCGCAGTTAAGTGCATTTCTCAAAATCCGTAGCATCCGCCGACCTTCTCGATACAGAGGGGGAACCACCATGTGTCCCCAGAAACTACGCATTGGGAGGGTAGCTGGAACAAGACCAGATTTTAAGCCACTGACCTCCGAACGGACAAGAACCTGACCATCAGAAACGGTTGTACTGCTGTGACACCGGCACGCCGACAAGGCCACCGCGGCACATCCCCCTCCCCCAAATCTCAATGTTTGGAGCAGCACGGCCACAAAGCCCTGCGCAAGCAGACGACACGCACCTCCGAGCAGACGACATCATTGAAATGGAGGGGGGGGGGGTCCGTACATGCAACACAACAGTCTATGACGTCGCGTCTGTGAACCCTGCCAACCCCTACCGTCTGGAGGAAGCTCTCGCATCCCCAGCAAGCCTACTGTCCGACTGGAAACATGCGGAGTTGGAAACTCATCTTGTCACTCACACGGAGCAGAAGAGGCTGCGAGCATCGCGACGTCATGGCCTAACAGATTCCTCTGGCAGAAAGTGTCCGGAACCTCGTTTTTCCATATGGCCTAATGGATTCCCTCTGGCAGAAAGTGTCCGGAACCTCGTTTTTCCATATGGCCTAATGGATTCCCTCTGGCAGAAAGTGTCCGGAACCTCGTTTTTCCATATGGCCCAATGGGTTCCTGTGGCAGAAAGTGTCCGGAACCTCGTTTTTTCATATGGCCTAATGGATTCCTTATGACCTATCCTATGGCCTAACCTATGGCCTAATACACCTTCCCTATGACCTAATCATTTCCGTGTGGGAAAAGAAAAGATTGTATTCCTAAAACGCGAAAATGATTAGGTCATAGGGAAGGTGTATTAGGCCATAGGTTAGGCCATAGGATAGGTCATAAGGAATCCATTAGGCCATATAAAAAAACGAGGTTCCGGGCACTTTCTGCCACAGGAATCAATTAGGCCATATGGAAAAACGAGGTTCCTGACACTTTCTGCCAGAGGGAATCCATTAGGCCATATGGAAAAACGAAGTTCCGGACACTTTCTGCGATAGGGAATCCATTAGGCCATATGGAAAAACAAGGTTCGGGACACTTTCTGCCGGAGGGAACCCATTAGGCCATATGGAAAAACGAGGTTCCTGATTTTTTCTGCCACAGGGAATCGATTAGGCCATATAAGGAACAACGAGGTTCCGGACACTTTCTGCCAGAGAGAATCCATTAGGCCAGAAAGTTCCGGACAGGTCCTGCTACGCAGAGGACATCCAGTAGGCAGATAGAGAAACGACACTCCAGGCTCCTTCGGCCTGGGAACCCATAGGCCATCAGCAAACCCAAGCAGGCAGCCTTTAAAGGCGTTTTGAAAGACAGAAAGAAGATGAATATGGCTGGTGGCCTCCTTTTTGGCAGCATTCAAAGCTTTTCGTTCCTGCTTATGAGTCGCTCCACGCGATCCACCAAGGAGTTCTCCATATGATCAGAGGAGGGCGAAAGCACAACAACGTCGAGCCACGAACAGAAAGAAGATGAACATGGCCCATCCGCAAGGACACAATGCTAGAACTCCAGAAGACTACTGTGGCGATGGTTTGGAAACCTAGACCAGGCTCCAGCAGACTTTGCGAAGACACATCACAGTTCCTGTGCAGTACAGAGAGTCTGCATGGCTTGATCTGCTGTATTCAGAAACGCTGGAGTCACCTCTGGAAAAATTTCCCTGTCTTTGTACGATCTCTGTTTTGGTTACCTCCATAAAGCTGCATAGTCTGGCCGACGAGTTTGCAAAACCAAAAGGGAAACGTTGAAGCCACGTCGGTCAACTTCCCAGAGCTTGAACTACGACTCCCATCCACAGAAAGAACACCAAAAATCCGCGCGGGTCAACTGGCGAGCCCGCTGCACTGCCAGGACGAAGCCCACGTTATGGGGCTGTCGGGCGACCCCATTTCCAGGCCCGCAAAACACAAGCAATTCTGGCTTCGCCAGGTCGGCCCTCCACAGTTGCATTCCGCTGGCTGCAGCAGCAGCAGCAGCAACAAGGGCAAGCACACAGCTGCTTTGGACAAGCCCCGACCTTCCAAACGGTCCTCCACCAGACGTTCCCCAAACTTACCTCATGACATGCGCAGCCGACGAGATTCAGCCGCTGTGGGTGCAGGGAGGGGGTCCGTTCTTGCAACACAACAGTCTATGACGTCGCGTCTGTGAACCCTGCCAACCCCTACCGTCTGGAGGAAGCTCTCGCATCCCCAGCAAGCCTACTGTCCGACTGGAAACATGCGGAGTTGGAAACTCATCTTGTCACTCGCACGGAGCAGAAGAGGCTGCGAGCATCGCGACGTCATGGCCTAACAGATTCCTCTGGCAGAAAGTGTCCGGAACCTCGTTTTTCCATATAGCCTAATGGATTCCCTCTGGCAGAAAGTGTCCGGAACCTCGTTTTTCCATATGGCCTAATGGATTCCCTCTGGCAGAAAATGTCCGGAACCTCGTTTTTCCATATGGCCCAATGGGTTCCTGTGGCAGAAAGTGTCCGGAACCTCGTTTTTTCATATGGCCTAATGGATTCCTTATGACCTATCCTATGGCCTAACCTATGGCCTAATACACCTTCCCTATGACCTAATCATTTCCGTGTGGGAAAAGAAAAGATTGTATTCCTAAAACGCGAAAATGATTAGGTCATAGGGAAGGTGTATTAGGCCATAGGTTAGGCCATAGGATAGGTCATAAGGAATCCATTAGGCCATATAAAAAAACGAGGTTCCGGGCACTTTCTGCCACAGGAATCAATTAGGCCATATGGAAAAACGAGGTTCCTGACACTTTCTGCCAGAGGGAATCCATTAGGCCATATGGAAAAACGAAGTTCCGGACACTTTCTGCCATAGGGAATCCATTAGGCCATATGGAAAAACAAGGTTCGGGACACTTTCTGCCGGAGGGAACCCATTAGGCCATATGGAAAAACGAGGTTCCTGATTTTTTCTGCCACAGGGAATCGATTAGGCCATATAAGGAACAACGAGGTTCCGGACACTTTCTGCCAGAGAGAATCCATTAGGCCAGAAAGTTCCGGACAGGTCCTGCTACGCAGAGGACATCCAGTAGGCAGATAGAGAAACGACACTCCAGGCTCCTTCGGCCTGGGAACCCATAGGCCATCAGCAAACCCAAGCAGGCAGCCTTTAAAGGCGTTTTGAAAGACAGAAAGAAGATGAATATGGCTGGTGGCCTCCTTTTTGGCAGCATTCAAAGCTTTTCGTTCCTGCTTATGAGTCGCTCCACGCGATCCACCAAGGAGTTCTCCATATGATCAGAGGAGGGCGAAAGCACAACAACGTCGAGCCACGAACAGAAAGAAGATGAACATGGCCCATCCGCAAGGACACAATGCTAGAACTCCAGAAGACTACTGTGGCGATGGTTTGGAAACCTAGACCAGGCTCCAGCAGACTTTGCGAAGACACATCACAGTTCCTGTGCAGTACAGAGAGTCTGCATGGCTTGATCTGCTGTATTCAGAAACGCTGGAGTCACCTCTGGAAAAATTTCCCTGTCTTTGTACGATCTCTGTTTTGGTTACCTCCATAAAGCTGCATAGTCTGGCCGACGAGTTTGCAAAACCAAAAGGGAAACGTTGAAGCCACGTCGGTCAACTTCCCAGAGCTTGAACTACGACTCCCATCCACAGAAAGAACACCAAAAATCCGCGCGGGTCAACTGGCGAGCCCGCTGCACTGCCAGGACGAAGCCCACGTTATGGGGCTGTCGGGCGACCCCATTTCCAGGCCCGCAAAACACAAGCAATTCTGGCTTCGCCAGGTCGGCCCTCCACAGTTGCATTCCGCTGGCTGCAGCAGCAGCAGCAGCAACAAGGGCAAGCACACAGCTGCTTTGGACAAGCCCCGACCTTCCAAACGGTCCTCCACCAGACGTTCCCCAAACTTACCTCATGACATGCGCAGCCGACGAGATGCAGGGATCAAACTTGCGACCCCAAAAATGGGGCCGTCTCGCGGCCCCAGAAAAGGAGCCGCGAAATGCAGCCAACCTCCTCTAATATATTTGACTGGGAACTATAGAGGACCCAAAATTGGGGCCGCGTGGCGGCCCCCATTTTGGGGTCGCGAATTCCTTCATTCTGGGGCCCAAGCCCAAGCCCAAGCCCCTGCATTCCAGACTGCTACACACCGAGGCGACCCGCTCACGGCAGGCATCCAGTGTGAAAAAGACTCTCCAAGAACCAGAAATTTCCACAGACACGTGCTTGTGGAAGTGATTAACATGAGAGAAGCGCGCACAGAGGGGGGCCACTCAAGCGAAGCTAAAATTGCTCAGACTATTCGACCCCACATTTGGAGCCGCCTGCGCTGACCACTTTCACAAAGGCCTTCGAGGCTTCACTTGCGGGCGCTTGAGGCCTGCTGAGGCCATAGAGGTGGATTTTTGACAGCAACATGCACCTCGAGTCTGCAAGTTCCAAAAGAGACAAGCAACCATGAAGCAATCCCAGACTCCGATTACATGATGGAACTGACTTAAAGAGCAACAGATTTGACGGAGATGAAGATGCAACCCCGTTTTGCAATGGGGGGGTCCCGCAGTTAAGTGCATTTCTCAAAATCCGTAGCATCCGCCGACCTTCTCGATACAGAGGGGGAACCACCATGTGTCCCCAGAAACTACGCATTGGGAGGGTAGCTGGAACAAGACCAGATTTTAAGCCACTGACCTCCGAACGGACAAGAACCTGACCATCAGAAACGGTTGTACTGCTGTGACACCGGCACGCCGACAAGGCCACCGCGGCACATCCCCCTCCCCCAAATCTCAATGTTTGGAGCAGCACGGCCACAAAGCCCTGCGCAAGCAGACGACACGCACCTCCGAGCAGACGACATCATTGAAATGGAGGGGGGGGGGTCCGTACATGCAACACAACAGTCTATGACGTCGCGTCTGTGAACCCTGCCAACCCCTACCGTCTGGAGGAAGCTCTCGCATCCCAAGCAAGCCTACTGTCCGACTGGAAACATGCGGAGTTGGAAACTCATCTTGTCACTCACACGGAGCAGAAGAGGCTGCGAGCATCGCGACGTCATGGCCTAACAGATTCCTCTGGCAGAAAGTGTCCGGAACCTCGTTTTTCCATATGGCCTAATGGATTCCCTCTGGCAGAAAGTGTCCGGAACCTCGTCTTTCCATATGACCTAATGGATTCCCTCTGGCAGAAAGTGTCCGGAACCTCCTTTTTCCATATGGCCCAATGGGTTCCTGTGGCAGAAAGTGTCCGGAACCTCGTTTTTTCATATGGCCTAATGGATTCCTTATGACCTATCCTATGGCCTAACCTATGGCCTAATACACCTTCCCTATGACCTAATCATTTCCGTGTGGGAAAGAAAAGATTGTATTCCTAAAACGCGAAAATGATTAGGTCATAGGGAAGGTGTATTAGGCCATAGGTTAGGCCATAGGATAGGTCATAAGGAATCCATTAGGCCATATAAAAAAACGAGGTTCCGGGCACTTTCTGCCACAGGAATCAATTAGGCCATATGGAAAAACGAGGTTCCTGACACTTTCTGCCAGAGGGAATCCATTAGGCCATATGGAAAAACGAAGTTCCGGACACTTTCTGCCATAGGGAATCCATTAGGCCATATGGAAAAACAAGGTTCGGGACACTTTCTGCCGGAGGGAACCCATTAGGCCATATGGAAAAACGAGGTTCCTGATTTTTTCTGCCACAGGGAATCGATTAGGCCATATAAGGAACAACGAGGTTCCGGACACTTTCTGCCAGAGAGAATCCATTAGGCCAGAAAGTTCCGGACAGGTCCTGCTACGCAGAGGACATCCAGTAGGCAGATAGAGAAACGACACTCCAGGCTCCTTCGGCCTGGGAACCATAGGCCATCA
This sequence comes from Symbiodinium sp. CCMP2592, assembly GCA_905221615.1. NCBI lineage: Eukaryota > Dinophyceae > Suessiales > Symbiodiniaceae > Symbiodinium > Symbiodinium sp. CCMP2592. The sequence goes on from CAJNDT010000990.1 coordinate 1,007,936, forward strand.
GCAAACCCAAGCAGGCAGCCTTTAAAGGCGTTTTGAAAGACAGAAAGAAGATGAATATGGCTGGTGGCCTCCTTTTTGGCAGCATTCAAAGCTTTTCGTTCCTGCTTATGAGTCGCTCCACGCGATCCACCAAGGAGTTCTCCATATGATCAGAGGAGGGCGAAAGCACAACAACGTCGAGCCACGAACAGAAAGAAGATGAACATGGCCCATCCGCAAGGACACAATGCTAGAACTCCAGAAGACTACTGTGGCGATGGTTTGGAAACCTAGACCAGGCTCCAGCAGACTTTGCGAAGACACATCACAGTTCCTGTGCAGTACAGAGAGTCTGCATGGCTTGATCTGCTGTATTCAGAAACGCTGGAGTCACCTCTGGAAAAATTTCCCTGTCTTTGTACGATCTCTGTTTTGGTTACCTCCATAAAGCTGCATAGTCTGGCCGACGAGTTTGCAAAACCAAAAGGGAAACGTTGAAGCCCCGTCGGTCAACTTCCCAGAGCTTGAACTACGACTCCCATCCACAGAAAGAACACCAAAAATCCGCGCGGGTCAACTGGCGAGCCCGCTGCACTGCCAGGACGAAGCCCACGTTATGGGGCTGTCGGGCAACCCCATTTCCAGGCCCGCAAAACACAAGCAATTCTGGCTTCGCCAGGTCGGCCCTCCACAGTATCCCAACTCTGCCGGCCCGGTGGACGTCACCGCCGCACGTGCCTTCCTCTCTTTGCGTAGCCTGGAGAAAGAACTGGAGTGGACCTTCCCACTCTCTTCACTCTACCTGAGTCGGAGTCTTGGAGATAGTGAGGTTGGAAGGGTTATGGCTGCTCTCTTCCCCCACTGCGTCACTGAGGAGTCGCTCAAGCGGCTTGTCTCCACGGACTCATGGACTTTCTACCGCTATGGACTTTCTACCGCTCGAGGCCGTCCGCACTGTCACGGCAGCCGCCCTGCCACATTGTGTTGCGGAGCTGCGCTTCTGCATTATCCAGGAAGTCAGACTTAGATGCTGTGAAGAAGAAGTCGGTCAGCCTGCTGTTGCCACTCCTGTGTAGACTTCCCTCGGCGAGCTGTCACTTGAGCGTGTGGTGGATTTTGTCCTGCATTACGGTAGGGGGAGCAGCACTGAAGATGCCTGCGGCGCGTGTCCCTCTGGCCATTGGCATGCCCATCCGGCCATGTACCCAGCCTGCGCCGAGACCCCGGTGCCATTTCGCCGCTGAGGGGCACCTTGTGCTGACTTTCTTGCAAGCCGTGGTGGCGGCCGCCCGCGTTGCTCACTCCCAGCAGCCCAAACTTGACGCCGGCCGAGTTTGTCGCACTCAAGAAGCGCATCCTTGCCCTACATCCAGTGGCTGAGCGCAACAATCACCGGGATCTCTTCAGCAAAAACTGGCGTTTGCCGGCGACATTGATCCCACCTGAGTTGCACACCTTGGCTGCCATTATGGGGACAGACCTTTTGTCGACACATCGATGAGTTGCTCAACAGTCCAGATGGACTCCTGAGTGGACACATATCGGCCATCCTGGCTGCCCGGACACAAAGGTGCAGCTCGCTTAGCATCTTCGGTGCGCACTCTTCCAAAAGCTTTTCCCTGTGGTGTGCTCTGGTCTGCATGGATTCTGTGTTGGAGCAAACGGTGTTTTGGACTGCTCTGCAGCATCTGCGCTCATCGCAGTCGTGCGTACCGCCTCCAACCTCTTGGCCGATGCCCCAGAATGGCTGCGTCCGCTCGTTGTTGTGCGGAGGGTGTCCGGCGATGCTGAAATGATCGACCCGTGCTTTGACCATGTGCCTTTCACCGAGGCAGCTGAGCACCAAGCGGCAGGGCTGGGGGACATCACCACGGTTCAGCCCGGGGTCACGGGGCGCGGCGTGCGTCTTGCCCCTTCGGTCAGTAGCGCTCACATGCTCCTTGTAACTGCGATATGCCTCCTACAGTGAGGTTAAGACCTTCCTCAACAATGCGCATGTTATCGTGATAGATGAGGGGCAACAGGAGGGACAGCCTTCCTCGGCTTCCATCCTCGCCAATGCGGAAGGCCAGCTTGTCATTCGTACAGGTGACCCACGACAATTCGCTGGAGGTGGCAAAGGTGAGGTTCAATTGCAAACGTTGGTCCGCCTCATCGCCAAACCTGTTGGCATCCGTGGAGTTGCTCAGCTGGCTCCTCAGCCTGTTTCTCCGGGGCGGCTCGCCGCTGCACTGGTGCAGTCTACTCCGCAGGGGCCTCTTCTCGGACATCGCCACAATGGCCATCAGGGCGCCGAGCCACCTCCGGGCACTAGTCTCACTGTATGCCGGGAGTTGTCGGAATGCCTCTTTGGAGTGGAGGACGAAGTCGAAGTCGGCCTAGACGAGGATCTCCGCGACCTCCGCGGCTGCCGGGTAACCCGACAAGGGCTGAAATACTTCATCCCTTATTCCGGTATCACAAGGGTGGGAGATCGGGTGTGTCCACCGGTCGCCTTACGCCAGCTACTATTGCGGTGGACTTCCTCCACCAGTCGGCATCCCATAGCGAAGCGATCCTGTGCTACCTCAATCGTTTGTCGGCAGTCGGCGCAATACTTGCGCCGGCCAATACAGCTATGCAAGCTGAAGGACTAGCCCCCATTAACGGGGTTTGCTTGAATTTAGCCCTGGTTGCCTCTACTCGATTGCTGGCCGATCTTTATCTGCTTATCACTGCCGTCAGGTACCCGCAATCCATTGTCCTGTACAAGGCCACGGACGCCTCTCCGTGCCCGATTACCATTGGAGAACTTACGGCGGATACTCCCGCACGGCGACTGCAGCGAGTCGCGGCTGATGGCTCCCATCAGCCGGGAGTGTACTTCATCCGATTACCGAAGCAGACATCCTCGGCCATGCACCAGGGGAACTTAGTGGAATTGCTCTGTGTTTACTGGTCCTTGCCTACAATGTCTACGGACATCGATTTGCTGTTCAGGCAGGACGGAAAATCACGGTCGTCACACCGACCACTAGGGTTTTCGACTCGCTCAAGCATGGTCTTGGCCTCAGCAATGCGCGCCCCGCCAACACCGACATGTGGGAAAAGAAAAGATTGTGTTCCTAAAACGCGAAAATGATTAGGTCATAGGGAAGGTGTATTAGGCCATAGGTTAGGCCATAGGATAGGTCATAAGGAATCCATTAGGCCATATGAAAAAACGAGGTTCCGGACACTTTCTGCCACAGGAACCCATTGGGCCATATGGAAAAACGAGGTTCCGGACACTTTCTGCCAGAGGGAATCCATTAGGTCATATGGAAAGACGAGGTTCCGGACACTTTCTGCCAGAGGGAATCCATTAGGCCATATGGAAAAACGAGGTTCCGGACACTTTCTGCCGGAGGGAACCCATTAGGCCATATGGAAAAACGAGGTTCCTGATTTTTCTGCCACAGGGAATCGATTAGGCCATATAAGGAACAACGAGGTTCCGGACACTTTCTGCCAGAGAGAATCCATTAGGCCAGAAAGTTCCGGACAGGTCCTGCTACGCAGAGGACATCCAGTAGGCAGATAGAGAAACGACACTCCAGGCTCCTTCGGCCTGGGAACCCATAGGCCATCAGCAAACCCAAGCAGGCAGCCTTTAAAGGCGTTTTGAAAGACAGAAAGAAGATGAATATGGCTGGTGGCCTCCTTTTTGGCAGCATTCAAAGCTTTTCGTTCCTGCTTATGAGTCGCTCCACGCGATCCACCAAGGAGTTCTCCATATGATCAGAGGAGGGCGAAAGCACAACAACGTCGAGCCACGAACAGAAAGAAGATGAACATGGCCCATCCGCAAGGACACAATGCTAGAACTCCAGAAGACTACTGTGGCGATGGTTTGGAAACCTAGACCAGGCTCCAGCAGACTTTGCGAAGACACATCACAGTTCCTGTGCAGTACAGAGAGTCTGCATGGCTTGATCTGCTGTATTCAGAAACGCTGGAGTCACCTCTGGAAAAATTTCCCTGTCTTTGTACGATCTCTGTTTTGGTTACCTCCATAAAGCTGCATAGTCTGGCCGACGAGTTTGCAAAACCAAAAGGGAAACGTTGAAGCCACGTCGGTCAACTTCCCAGAGCTTGAACTACGACTCCCATCCACAGAAAGAACACCAAAAATCCGCGCGGGTCAACTGGCGAGCCCGCTGCACTGCCAGGACGAAGCCCACGTTATGGGGCTGTCGGGCGACCCCATTTCCAGGCCCGCAAAACACAAGCAATTCTGGCTTCGCCAGGTCGGCCCTCCACAGTTGCATTCCGCTGGCTGCAGCAGCAGCAGCAGCAACAAGGGCAAGCACACAGCTGCTTTGGACAAGCCCCGACCTTCCAAACGGTCCTCCACCAGACGTTCCCCAAACTTACCTCATGACATGCGCAGCCGACGAGATTCAGCCGCTGTGGGTGCAGGGATCAAACTTGCGACCCCAAAAATGGGGCCGTCTCGCGGCCCCAGAAAAGGAGCCGCGAAATGCAGCCAACCTCCTCTAATATATTTGACTGGGAACTATAGAGGACCCAAAATTGGGGCCGCGTGGCGGCCCCCATTTTGGGGTCGCGAATTCCTTCATTCTGGGGCCCAAGCCCAAGCCCAAGCCCCTGCATTCCAGACTGCTACACACCGAGGCGACCCGCTCACGGCAGGCATCCAGTGTGAAAAAGACTCTCCAAGAACCAGAAATTTCCACAGACACGTGCTTGTGGAAGTGATTAACATGAGAGAAGCGCGCACAGAGGGGGGCCACTCAAGCGAAGCTAAAATTGCTCAGACTATTCGACCCCACATTTGGAGCCGCCTGCGCTGACCACTTTCACAAAGGCCTTCGAGGCTTCACTTGCGGGCGCTTGAGGCCTGCTGAGGCCATAGAGGTGGATTTTTGACAGCAACATGCACCTCGAGTCTGCAAGTTCCAAAAGAGACAAGCAACCATGAAGCAATCCCAGACTCCGATTACATGATGGAACTGACTTAAAGAGCAACAGATTTGACGGAGATGAAGATGCAACCCCGTTTTGCAATGGGGGGGTCCCGCAGTTAAGTGCATTTCTCAAAATCCGTAGCATCCGCCGACCTTCTCGATACAGAGGGGGAACCACCATGTGTCCCCAGAAACTACGCATTGGGAGGGTAGCTGGAACAAGACCAGATTTTAAGCCACTGACCTCCGAACGGACAAGAACCTGACCATCAGAAACGGTTGTACTGCTGTGACACCGGCACGCCGACAAGGCCACCGCGGCACATCCCCCTCCCCCAAATCTCAATGTTTGGAGCAGCACGGCCACAAAGCCCTGCGCAAGCAGACGACACGCACCTCCGAGCAGACGACATCATTGAAATGGAGGGGGGGGGGGTCCGTACATGCAACACAACAGTCTATGACGTCGCGTCTGTGAACCCTGCCAACCCCTACCGTCTGGAGGAAGCTCTCGCATCCCCAGCAAGCCTACTGTCCGACTGGAAACATGCGGAGTTGGAAACTCATCTTGTCACTCACACGGAGCAGAAGAGGCTGCGAGCATCGCGACGTCATGGCCTAACAGATTCCTCTGGCAGAAAGTGTCCGGAACCTCGTTTTTCCATATGGCCTAATGGATTCCCTCTGGCAGAAAGTGTCCGGAACCTCGTTTTTCCATATGGCCTAATGGATTCCCTCTGGCAGAAAGTGTCCGGAACCTCGTTTTTCCATATGGCCCAATGGGTTCCTGTGGCAGAAAGTGTCCGGAACCTCGTTTTTTCATATGGCCTAATGGATTCCTTATGACCTATCCTATGGCCTAACCTATGGCCTAATACACCTTCCCTATGACCTAATCATTTCCGTGTGGGAAAAGAAAAGATTGTATTCCTAAAACGCGAAAATGATTAGGTCATAGGGAAGGTGTATTAGGCCATAGGTTAGGCCATAGGATAGGTCATAAGGAATCCATTAGGCCATATAAAAAAACGAGGTTCCGGGCACTTTCTGCCACAGGAATCAATTAGGCCATATGGAAAAACGAGGTTCCTGACACTTTCTGCCAGAGGGAATCCATTAGGCCATATGGAAAAACGAAGTTCCGGACACTTTCTGCCATAGGGAATCCATTAGGCCATATGGAAAAACAAGGTTCGGGACACTTTCTGCCGGAGGGAACCCATTAGGCCATATGGAAAAACGAGGTTCCTGATTTTTTCTGCCACAGGGAATCGATTAGGCCATATAAGGAACAACGAGGTTCCGGACACTTTCTGCCAGAGAGAATCCATTAGGCCAGAAAGTTCCGGACAGGTCCTGCTACGCAGAGGACATCCAGTAGGCAGATAGAGAAACGACACTCCAGGCTCCTTCGGCCTGGGAACCCATAGGCCATCAGCAAACCCAAGCAGGCAGCCTTTAAAGGCGTTTTGAAAGACAGAAAGAAGATGAATATGGCTGGTGGCCTCCTTTTTGGCAGCATTCAAAGCTTTTCGTTCCTGCTTATGAGTCGCTCCACGCGATCCACCAAGGAGTTCTCCATATGATCAGAGGAGGGCGAAAGCACAACAACGTCGAGCCACGAACAGAAAGAAGATGAACATGGCCCATCCGCAAGGACACAATGCTAGAACTCCAGAAGACTACTGTGGCGATGGTTTGGAAACCTAGACCAGGCTCCAGCAGACTTTGCGAAGACACATCACAGTTCCTGTGCAGTACAGAGAGTCTGCATGGCTTGATCTGCTGTATTCAGAAACGCTGGAGTCACCTCTGGAAAAATTTCCCTGTCTTTGTACGATCTCTGTTTTGGTTACCTCCATAAAGCTGCATAGTCTGGCCGACGAGTTTGCAAAACCAAAAGGGAAACGTTGAAGCCACGTCGGTCAACTTCCCAGAGCTTGAACTACGACTCCCATCCACAGAAAGAACACCAAAAATCCGCGCGGGTCAACTGGCGAGCCCGCTGCACTGCCAGGACGAAGCCCACGTTATGGGGCTGTCGGGCGACCCCATTTCCAGGCCCGCAAAACACAAGCAATTCTGGCTTCGCCAGGTCGGCCCTCCACAGTTGCATTCCGCTGGCTGCAGCAGCAGCAGCAGCACAAGGGCAAGCACACAGCTGCTTTGGACAAGCCCCGACCTTCCAAACGGTCCTCCACCAGACGTTCCCCAAACTTACCTCATGACATGCGCAGCCGACGAGATTCAGCCGCTGTGGGTGCAGGGAGGGGGTCCGTTCTTGCAACACAACAGTCTATGACGTCGCGTCTGTGAACCCTGCCAACCCCTACCGTCTGGAGGAAGCTCTCGCATCCCCAGCAAGCCTACTGTCCGACTGGAAACATGCGGAGTTGGAAACTCATCTTGTCACTCACACGGAGCAGAAGAGGCTGCGAGCATCGCGACGTCATGGCCTAACAGATTCCTCTGGCAGAAAGTGTCCGGAACCTCGTTTTTCCATATGGCCTAATGGATTCCCTCTGGCAGAAAGTGTCCGGAACCTCGTTTTTCCATATGGCCTAATGGATTCCCTCTGGCAGAAAGTGTCCGGAACCTCGTTTTTCCATATGGCCCAATGGGTTCCTGTGGCAGAAAGTGTCCGGAACCTCGTTTTTTCATATGGCCTAATGGATTCCTTATGACCTATCCTATGGCCTAACCTATGGCCTAATACACCTTCCCTATGACCTAATCATTTCCGTGTGGGAAAAGAAAAGATTGTATTCCTAAAACGCGAAAATGATTAGGTCATAGGGAAGGTGTATTAGGCCATAGGTTAGGCCATAGGATAGGTCATAAGGAATCCATTAGGCCATATAAAAAAACGAGGTTCCGGGCACTTTCTGCCACAGGAATCAATTAGGCCATATGGAAAAACGAGGTTCCTGACACTTTCTGCCAGAGGGAATCCATTAGGCCATATGGAAAAACGAAGTTCCGGACACTTTCTGCCATAGGGAATCCATTAGGCCATATGGAAAAACAAGGTTCGGGACACTTTCTGCCGGAGGGAACCCATTAGGCCATATGGAAAAACGAGGTTCCTGATTTTTTCTGCCACAGGGAATCGATTAGGCCATATAAGGAACAACGAGGTTCCGGACACTTTCTGCCAGAGAGAATCCATTAGGCCAGAAAGTTCCGGACAGGTCCTGCTACGCAGAGGACATCCAGTAGGCAGATAGAGAAACGACACTCCAGGCTCCTTCGGCCTGGGAACCCATAGGCCATCAGCAAACCCAAGCAGGCAGCCTTTAAAGGCGTTTTGAAAGACAGAAAGAAGATGAATATGGCTGGTGGCCTCCTTTTTGGCAGCATTCAAAGCTTTTCGTTCCTGCTTATGAGTCGCTCCACGCGATCCACCAAGGAGTTCTCCATATGATCAGAGGAGGGCGAAAGCACAACAACGTCGAGCCACGAACAGAAAGAAGATGAACATGGCCCATCCGCAAGGACACAATGCTAGAACTCCAGAAGACTACTGTGGCGATGGTTTGGAAACCTAGACCAGGCTCCAGCAGACTTTGCGAAGACACATCACAGTTCCTGTGCAGTACAGAGAGTCTGCATGGCTTGATCTGCTGTATTCAGAAACGCTGGAGTCACCTCTGGAAAAATTTCCCTGTCTTTGTACGATCTCTGTTTTGGTTACCTCCATAAAGCTGCATAGTCTGGCCGACGAGTTTGCAAAACCAAAAGGGAAACGTTGAAGCCACGTCGGTCAACTTCCCAGAGCTTGAACTACGACTCCCATCCACAGAAAGAACACCAAAAATCCGCGCGGGTCAACTGGCGAGCCCGCTGCACTGCCAGGACGAAGCCCACGTTATGGGGCTGTCGGGCGACCCCATTTCCAGGCCCGCAAAACACAAGCAATTCTGGCTTCGCCAGGTCGGCCCTCCACAGTTGCATTCCGCTGGCTGCAGCAGCAGCAGCAGCAACAAGGGCAAGCACACAGCTGCTTTGGACAAGCCCCGACCTTCCAAACGGTCCTCCACCAGACGTTCCCCAAACTTACCTCATGACATGCGCAGCCGACGAGATTCAGCCGCTGTGGGTGCAGGGATCAAACTTGCGACCCCAAAAATGGGGCCGTCTCGCGGCCCCAGAAAAGGAGCCGCGAAATGCAGCCAACCTCCTCTAATATATTTGACTGGGAACTATAGAGGACCCAAAATTGGGGCCGCGTGGCGGCCCCCATTTTGGGGTCGCGAATTCCTTCATTCTGGGGCCCAAGCCCAAGCCCAAGCCCCTGCATTCCAGACTGCTACACACCGAGGCGACCCGCTCACGGCAGGCATCCAGTGTGAAAAAGACTCTCCAAGAACCAGAAATTTCCACAGACACGTGCTTGTGGAAGTGATTAACATGAGAGAAGCGCGCACAGAGGGGGGCCACTCAAGCGAAGCTAAAATTGCTCAGACTATTCGACCCCACATTTGGAGCCGCCTGCGCTGACCACTTTCACAAAGGCCTTCGAGGCTTCACTTGCGGGCGCTTGAGGCCTGCTGAGGCCATAGAGGTGGATTTTTGACAGCAACATGCACCTCGAGTCTGCAAGTTCCAAAAGAGACAAGCAACCATGAAGCAATCCCAGACTCCGATTACATGATGGAACTGACTTAAAGAGCAACAGATTTGACGGAGATGAAGATGCAACCCCGTTTTGCAATGGGGGGGTCCCGCAGTTAAGTGCATTTCTCAAAATCCGTAGCATCCGCCGACCTTCTCGATACAGAGGGGGAACCACCATGTGTCCCCAGAAACTACGCATTGGGAGGGTAGCTGGAACAAGACCAGATTTTAAGCCACTGACCTCCGAACGGACAAGAACCTGACCATCAGAAACGGTTGTACTGCTGTGACACCGGCACGCCGACAAGGCCACCGCGGCACATCCCCCTCCCCCAAATCTCAATGTTTGGAGCAGCACGGCCACAAAGCCCTGCGCAAGCAGACGACACGCACCTCCGAGCAGACGACATCATTGAAATGGAGGGGGGGGGGGTCCGTACATGCAACACAACAGTCTATGACGTCGCGTCTGTGAACCCTGCCAACCCCTACCGTCTGGAGGAAGCTCTCGCATCCCCAGCAAGCCTACTGTCCGACTGGAAACATGCGGAGTTGGAAACTCATCTTGTCACTCACACGGAGCAGAAGAGGCTGCGAGCATCGCGACGTCATGGCCTAACAGATTCCTCTGGCAGAAAGTGTCCGGAACCTCGTTTTTCCATATGGCCTAATGGATTCCCTCTGGCAGAAAGTGTCCGGAACCTCGTTTTTCCATATGGCCTAATGGATTCCCTCTGGCAGAAAGTGTCCGGAACCTCGTTTTTCCATATGGCCCAATGGGTTCCTGTGGCAGAAAGTGTCCGGAACCTCGTTTTTTCATATGGCCTAATGGATTCCTTATGACCTATCCTATGGCCTAACCTATGGCCTAATACACCTTCCCTATGACCTAATCATTTCCGTGTGGGAAAAGAAAAGATTGTATTCCTAAAACGCGAAAATGATTAGGTCATAGGGAAGGTGTATTAGGCCATAGGTTAGGCCATAGGATAGGTCATAAGGAATCCATTAGGCCATATAAAAAAACGAGGTTCCGGGCACTTTCTGCCACAGGAATCAATTAGGCCATATGGAAAAACGAGGTTCCTGACACTTTCTGCCAGAGGGAATCCATTAGGCCATATGGAAAAACGAAGTTCCGGACACTTTCTGCCATAGGGAATCCATTAGGCCATATGGAAAAACAAGGTTCGGGACACTTTCTGCCGGAGGGAACCCATTAGGCCATATGGAAAAACGAGGTTCCTGATTTTTTCTGCCACAGGGAATCGATTAGGCCATATAAGGAACAACGAGGTTCCGGACACTTTCTGCCAGAGAGAATCCATTAGGCCAGAAAGTTCCGGACAGGTCCTGCTACGCAGAGGACATCCAGTAGGCAGATAGAGAAACGACACTCCAGGCTCCTTCGGCCTGGGAACCCATAGGCCATCAGCAAACCCAAGCAGGCAGCCTTTAAAGGCGTTTTGAAAGACAGAAAGAAGATGAATATGGCTGGTGGCCTCCTTTTTGGCAGCATTCAAAGCTTTTCGTTCCTGCTTATGAGTCGCTCCACGCGATCCACCAAGGAGTTCTCCATATGATCAGAGGAGGGCGAAAGCACAACAACGTCGAGCCACGAACAGAAAGAAGATGAACATGGCCCATCCGCAAGGACACAATGCTAGAACTCCAGAAGACTACTGTGGCGATGGTTTGGAAACCTAGACCAGGCTCCAGCAGACTTTGCGAAGACACATCACAGTTCCTGTGCAGTACAGAGAGTCTGCATGGCTTGATCTGCTGTATTCAGAAACGCTGGAGTCACCTCTGGAAAAATTTCCCTGTCTTTGTACGATCTCTGTTTTGGTTACCTCCATAAAGCTGCATAGTCTGGCCGACGAGTTTGCAAAACCAAAAGGGAAACGTTGAAGCCACGTCGGTCAACTTCCCAGAGCTTGAACTACGACTCCCATCCACAGAAAGAACACCAAAAATCCGCGCGGGTCAACTGGCGAGCCCGCTGCACTGCCAGGACGAAGCCCACGTTATGGGGCTGTCGGGCAACCCCATTTCCAGGCCCGCAAAACACAAGCAATTCTGGCTTCGCCAGGTCGGCCCTCCACAGTATCCCAACTCTGCCGGCCCGGTGGACGTCACCGCCGCACGTGCCTTCCTCTCTTTGCGTAGCCTGGAGAAAGAACTGGAGTGGACCTTCCCACTCTCTTCACTCTACCTGAGTCGGAGTCTTGGAGATAGTGAGGTTGGAAGGGTTATGGCTGCTCTCTTCCCCCACTGCGTCACTGAGGAGTCGCTCAAGCGGCTTGTCTCCACGGACTCATGGACTTTCTACCGCTATGGACTTTCTACCGCTCGAGGCCGTCCGCACTGTCACGGCAGCCGCCCTGCCACATTGTGTTGCGGAGCTGCGCTTCTGCATTATCCAGGAAGTCAGACTTAGATGCTATGAAGAAGAAGTCGGTCAGCCTGCTGTTGCCACTCCTGTGTAGACTTCCCTCGGCGAGCTGTCACTTGAGCGTGTGGTGGATTTTGTCCTGCATTACGGTAGGGGGAGCGCTCGATGTCTTTTGCAAGCACTGAAGATGCCTGCGGCGCGTGTCCCTCTGGCCATTGGCATGCCCATCCGGCCATGTACCCAGCCTGCGCCGAGACCCCGGTGCCATTTCGCCGCTGAGGGGCACCTTGTGCTGACTTTCTTGCAAGCCGTGGTGGCGGCCGCCCGCGTTGCTCACTCCCAGCAGCCCAAACTTGACGCCGGCCGAGTTTGTCGCACTCAAGAAGCGCATCCTTGCCCTACATCCAGTGGCTGAGCGCAACAATCACCGGGATCTCTTCAGCAAAAACTGGCGTTTGCCGGCGACATTGATCCCACCTGAGTTGCACACCTTGGCTGCCATTATGGGGACAGACCTTTTGTCGACACATCGATGAGTTGCTCAACAGTCCAGATGGACTCCTGAGTGGACACATATCGGCCATCCTGGCTGCCCGGACACAAAGGCGCAGCTCGCTTAGCATCTTCGGTGCGCGCTCTTCCAAAAGCTTTTCCCTGTGGTGTGCTCTGGTCTGCATGGATTCTGTGTTGGAGCAAACGGTGTTTTGGACTGCTCTGCAGCATCTGCGCTCATCGCAGTCGTGCGTACCGCCTCCAACCTCTTGGCCGATGCCCCAGAATGGCTGCGTCCGCTCGTTGTTGTGCGGAGGGTGTCCGGCGATGCTGAAATGATCGACCCGTGCTTTGACCATGTGCCTTTCACCGAGGCAGCTGAGCACCAAGCGGCAGGGCTGGGGGACATCGCCACGGTTCAGCCCGGGGTCACGGGGCGCGGCGCGCGTCTTGCCCCTTCGGTCAGTAGCGCTCACATGCTCCTTGCAACTGCGATATGCCTCCTACAGTGAGGTTAAGACCTTCCTCAACAATGCGCATGTTATCGTGATAGATGAGGGGCAACAGGAGGGACAGCCTTCCTCGGCTTCCATCCTCGCCAATGCGGAAGGCCAGCTTGTCATTCGTACAGGTGACCCACGACAATTCGCTGGAGGTGGCAAAGGTGAGGTTCAATTGCAAACGTTGGCCCGCCTCATCGCCAAACCTGTTGGCATCCGTGGAGTTGCTCAGCTGGCTCCTCAGCCTGTTTCTCCGGGGCGGCTCGCCGCTGCACTGGTGCAGTCTACTCCGCAGGGGCCTCTTCACACAGTCAGGTGGTCCAGCCTCGGACATCGCCACAATGGCCATCAGGGCGCCGAGCCACCTCCGGGCACTAGTCTCACTGTATGCCGGGAGTTGTCGGAATGCCTCTTTGGAGTGGAGGACGAAGTCGAAGTCGGCCTAGACGAGGATCTCCGCGACCTCCGCGGCTGCCGGGTAACCCGACAAGGGCTGAAATACTTCATCCCTTATTCCGGCATCACAAGGGTGGGAGATCGGGTGTGTCCACCGGTCGCCTTACGCCAGCTGCTATTGCGGTGGACTTCCTCCACCAGTCGGCATCCCATAGCGAAGCGATCCTGTGCTACCTCAATCGTTTGTCGGCAGTCGGCGCAATACTTGCGCCGGCCAATACAGCTATGCAAGCTGAAGGACTAGCCCCCATTAACGGGGTTTGCTTGAATTTAGCCCTGGTTGCCTCTACTCGATTGCTGGCCGATCTTTATCTGCTTATCACTGCCGTCAGGTACCCGCAATCCATTGTCCTGCACAAGGCCACGGACGCCTCTCCGTGCCCGATTACCATTGGAGAACTTGCGGCGGATACTCCCGCACGGCGACTGCAGCGAGTCGCGGCTGATGGCTCCCATCAGCCGGGAGTGTACTTCATCCGATTACCGAAGCAGACATCCTCGGCCATGCACCAGGGGAACTTAGTGGAATTGCTCTGTGTTTACTGGTCCTTGCCTACAATGTCTGCGGACATCGATTTGCTGTTCAGGCAGGACGGAAAATCACGGTCGTCACACCGACCACTAGGGTTTTCGACTCGCTCAAGCATGGTCTTGGCCTCAGCAATGCGCGCCCCGCCAACGCCGACACAGGTAACGCGCACAGGGTCGTGGCTGAAGGCACCTCTTTTGCGGAGTTCATTTCGGAATGGTTGCCAGAGCTCCCTCCTCCCGGGCAACTAGCCACTGAGGAGCAGGCTGCCTCCCTTTTTTCCTTCTTTTATGACCATCACAACGAACTGGGCACCTTTATCGACCTTTTCACCACCACAGTATGTGCTGGCACCACGGGGGCCGTTGACATTTGCCTTGTCGACAGGGCGGGGCGTTTTACCATGTCGGGGGAAGACGCCCACCAACGGCTCACGGCGGGCAGTACGCGACCCACGGGCCCATTGATCATTGCCTCCCCCTCCCATTGGTGGGGCATTATTGCTGCATTAGAGCTCCATGCTTCCCTCCATCACACCCATGTCCGATGGGAGGAACTCTACCAAACATACGGACTCGCCAGGCTTGGACTTCAAAGCCCACAGCGCGCGGATAGGGAGACTGCCCGGGAATTCTATGAACGGTCGTCCGTGAACTGCGTTCCTCCGCTCTGCGATGCTACAGCCGTCGCTGCACACAGTGGCATGGACGGCTACCCGGTCCAGCTCCTCCTCCGGGGTATGGATTTTGCCCACAGTGGCCAATCCATCACGGCACGCCCGTTTTATCCTGTGATTGACACTGAGTGCCCAGTCTTCGGACTGCTTGAGTTTACTACACCGCTGCGGTTTGGTCTTTATCGTCTTAGAGAGCACAAGGGCGTGGGCGTGCTTCCCCCCAAAAGGCTATACAGTGCGCTCCGCTCCACTCACCACAGGTCTCTCATTGGAACGCACATGTCCTTCGACCCGCCAGCGAAAGCGTGTCGGGGCCAAGCCAGCTCATCGGAGTCGCTGGTCACCGCTGTGCCGGGGGCATTCTACCTTTATGCTATTGCCTCGGATACGATCCACAAAACGTTGCTTGGGAGGTTGCAGCGCTTTGTGTCGTCACAGGTACGTCACTCTAGCCCTGAAACGGTTATGTTGCCGCCGATTGCTACTACAGGCCTGCCACGCGCCCTCTATGATCCGACGGGAAAGGTTCGCCCGGACCCGGACACAGGAGTGCCTGCCAAAGAGGATCCCGCGCTGACAGCGGAGCTGCGCAGTCAAAGTTGCGCTGCCTCCCTCCCCGCCGCTCCTAGTTCTACATGGAGCCAACGTGTGGCGGCCCTGTTGGACGCAGTGGAAACTCCACCTTGCCGCCTTGTGCCGGGAGTTACATCCATTGCCAGCCGGTGTGTACCGGCAGAAGACGAAGACGAATTCGAAGAGCAGCATGATACCCTTCGGCGCTACCAAGCTCGGGGCCGGCAACAGCGGCCTGTCGAAGGAATGGACTGTGCGGGTGCACTACAACAACTGTTGCCCAACCCCACCGACTGCCTGACCTTGCTTTCCCTCCCCTTGTCCCTGCCCGCCTGTGAAGTCAAACTCAGCCCTCAGAATTTTGGGGTGAAGGTTGTCGACTTCGCTGACCGGGCGCTCATGCTACGGCGCTGTACGGATGATGAAGCATTCCGCGTCTGCCTGACACCCATGCTGGCAGTGTCGGTCGCATTGGCTCAGTTTTGCGACCCAGTTCTGCGCCTGCCTGAAGGACGGGTTTTTGACCTTTCCTGGTACGAGCTTGCTCGGCCCGAGATTTGGTGGTGGCTGCTTCTCGATGAGCTTGCAGGAATCAAGGGGTCGCTCCCCCGTGCCCTGGCAGGACGGAAGTCTCCAGTCCGGGACGGCAGCTTGGTGCAAATGTCCTTGGCCACCAAGCGGGACCCCACCGCCACGCGAGACCCTGTGCAAACAGGCAGCCGACGCGGCGCCGGTTCCAGCCAGCGGCGCACTACTGGGGGAGGCGGCACGAGTGTTGACGCGACACAGGGAACCCCACTGCTGCACTGTGGTGTGTTGCTGCCAGTACAGCTGCTGCTCTATCTTACACGGGCATTAGCTGACGACCCTACGGCCGCTCCACTTCTACAGCTCACCAACGTTACTCCAACTCGTGACGGTCAGCACATTGAGGTGCGAGTCACGTGCAAGGTTCCGGCTGCCCTGGTGGGCCGACCTCAGATTACCAGACCGACTGATGGCGGGCTTCGAGAGTGGAATCCTTCCGGCCAGACGCGGTGAGTTTGATCCGCGAATGTTCACGTATCCGGGCACATATAGGGGCACTTTTCGCCTGCTCTTCCCGCTTGCGGACATCTCACTGGGTTTACAGGCACAGCCCTCTCTCTCGATCCAGGCTGCGGGCCTGCTGAATAGCGCCCTGTGGCGTCTTCGAGCTGCGGCCACTTCCGAGGGCTGGGATCTCCGAGCGGTCGTGGCCTATTGGATACGCGGGCCGCAAAAGAAGCAGTTTTACTTTCCCACCCGCTTGTGGCGCTTTGCGCATTTCGACGCAGTTGAAGCCAAAGCGATGGTCCTCCTTCATCGGTTGGTCGCCCGAGAGGAGAACCAGGCGCAGGAGCTGCCGGGTGGTGAGCGCCCCTGGTTCAGGCTGGGGCATCCCGGGGCGCAGGAACGCTGGAAGGCTGCGGCGGAGGAGTTCCTCCGGAACGGGGGCCTCGGACCTGGCCTCCAATTTCCTTGTATCTCCACCGACTTGATGCCACATCTTCATGGCGACGACCATGACAATCATCAGTATACATATACTAGGGTGAAGGAAATCTACAATGAGAAAAACTACCAGTTGCTCTATCTCTTGAAGGAGAGTCACTTTCCTTCGAGTGGGCGCGACATGCAACGCCTGCTCGACAGCTGGCCGCGCGGTGCGGCGGCTGGCTCCTCTCGGTGACCTCCACTTTCACTTGCCGACCGTGGGACTGACGACATACGTCGTTGTGTCGTTACTTCCCTTGAGCTCTCCGCACGGGCCACATGGCCTTCGGTGAGGCCGGGCTCGACTGAGTGGGCGGGCGGGTCCTTGCCGCCATGCCGATTCAGGCCCCGATAGTGCAGGCTCGATTGCCTGTGCACCAGGCAATTGGACTTGGGTGGCCTGGTTGTGACGGACCTCTCGAGGCAAGTCGCTTCTTCTTGGCTGGGGTCACTCCCTCATGGAAGTCTTGTAACCGACGACATACGTCGTTGAGGTGCTTTCCACCCTCCATGCCACCCCTGCTCTGGTGGTTTTCACCACCACTTGAGTCTCGTCTGGGTCCGATGTGCCCGCTCCAAATGGATGATCATGGTCACAGGTTTGCCTCCGGGGAGGGAGGAGGCCCTGGCTTGTGCTGCTCTGAGGTTGCGTCGCACCATTACTCGCTCCATCGACACCGCAAGTACAGGCTTGGTTGTGCACTTTGCAATTGGATTGGGTGGCCGGGTTTAACGGACCTTTTGAGGCAAGTCGGCTCATATCTGGCTGAAGTCGCTTTTCCCCGTGGAAGCCACTGCAACCGACGACATACGTCGCTTGGGATCACCCTCCACGCCACTCCTACTCTGTGCATTACCCACCACTTGAGTCTCTCCAGCTCCGGTGTGCACTCTCGACAAGGGTGACCTTGGTCTCTGTTTGCCTCGTGGCTTAGCCCTGGCTTGCGCTGCTCTGGGTTCGACGCACAACATTTTGCTCCCCACGGCCTGCATCACTCGCCCGGCCACCTGCGTGCTGTGACGGGCGACTTGTTGTCGCTGGACGCCGGCGTCCGCGACGCCCTTGCGCTTTGCACGCCGAGGAACGTTTGGTTCTGTCCTTGGATGTGTGAAGATTCGCCGGCTGGCAATGAGTTGCTCTTCTGCGACTCTGGCCATCGCGCTCCTGTCTGGAAGCCGCCCACGCATGCAGTGGGCTTTGGACTTTTGGATTTTGGTGTGCACGATCGCGACGGAACAAAACACAGGGGCTGTCCGTTGTCTGGCGAGACTAGAACGGCTGCCGGAGCCTGGTTTTGGCTCCACCTGTTGTTTTGGGCAGCTCAGAGCGACGGCTCTTTGTTGCTCCGGACCGGTCGCTGAGGCTCCGTAGTTAGCGCTGAACGGCCAACACAGGTAAAGCCCGTGCGCCGCAGCCCATTTGTAGAGCTTCGCTTTCTGTTTCACCGCTTTGTTGTAGTTTTGTTAGTTTGTTGCTTTGCTTGTTTGTAGGGACCGAGTGCTACAGCCGTAGTCGACGAGGCCCAGTCAAGCCAAAAAAAAAAAATCCAAATCTGGGTTGGAATCTGGGTTTCAAACCTGGGTTTGGAATCTGGATTCAAGCTGTTGAACCTGAGTTCATTAAAACCCGGGTTCCAACGTGGGTTCAAACCTGACTGATAACCTGGGTTCGGGAACTCCACGTTTGGGGACTGCGTCCCCGCAGTTTTTAGAAGCTTACCGATAACAAAGAAAAAAGACTGCCAATGACCAGCCTACCAGAAAAGAAGAAGCCACAGGAAACCGCTTTATGGAAGGTTTTTGCGAAATAAAAACCAAACAAAGAAAAAAATTGTCAATGAGAAGGAGTCTTTCTTCTCAAGGGGGCTTTAGAAGGGGCATGAAGTCTCCTACGAGAATGCTAAAGCTGCGAACAAATGAACCGTCCAACCCGTTCTAGACTCCCTTCCAGTTCGAACGGGGTTCGAACACCAACAACCAAACAAAAGGAAAGAAACACACAGAATCGCTTTGTGGGGGGTTTTACGAAGAAAATGAACTGAGAGCACACTACAACGACAGAAACCACAAACTCAAACAACCAAGGTTGGAACCTGGGTTGGAACTGACCTAGGTTGGAACCTGGGTTGAAACTTGGGTTTTGAACCTGAGTTAAACTGCGTTTGAACTCTGAGTTGGCAGATTTTCAAATCGCGCAGAGAGTGCATTTTTTAAACACAAGCAGGTTATTCTTGCGTTTAAGCTTCCCAAAGCGATTTTGTGAACAGGTATTTCTTTGTTTTTCAGCCTCTCAGGCGATTTCGTGTGGAATGTCCTCTTGAGCTTTTAAGAGCCAGTCCCGAACGATTTCATACAGTCTTTGTGTGTCTTCCATTTTCATGTCTTCGATTCTGTTTATTCGCGGTTAAGCCCCCATAGCCATTTCGTGGGTATTTACATCCTTGCTTTTTGAACTCTCTTCTTTTTGTCAATTTTTCGCTTTGTATGGGTTTGGAGTTGAAGGTTTTACGGTTTAGGTGGCTTCAAAGGCGGGAGTTGCATTTACAAAAAGCGGAGGGGTTGGAGGGGACGCAGCCCCCCCCATTGAGCTTTTAAGAGCGGGTCCCACTGAACGATTTTATGCGGCCTTGGTGTGAATTTTCATGTTTCTGCATTTTTTTTATTCGTTTTTAACACCCTTATGGATTTCGTGTGGGCGTCTCCTTTCGTGTCGAAGAAGGTCCTCCTTCAAGTCTCTTTCTCAGACCTCCTTTAAGCTTTTCTTCAAACCAATTCTAGGTCTGCCTTGAAGCCTGGGTTTAACCTGGGTTGAAGCTGCTTTAAACTTGGATTCCAGGGAGGGAACCAGCCTCACCGCAGTCTGGTTTGATGCACCAACCTCTGACTCATTTTTTGTTTCGATGTGGTTGAATCGAAAAATGAATGTGCATTCTGGGTTTTGTTCTTGGACACGGACAGTTGTTCCGTTAACGTGACTGAAAGCTCGTATCCGAGCATCCTTGGAAATTTCACCAAGTGCAACATTTTGTTATGCTTGATTGGCATTGAACGCTTGCATACCTTGTGCCATGGATGGTAATTTAGTGTCCTGCATTGCCTGAGCACGTTCATTGGGCGTGGAACGCATTTCTCATCATCTTGTGCCGTTGTTTGGTTCGGATCGGACAGGTTTGTAATATGTGGTGCCGTGACTTCGCACTGAGACGAATGATTAAAGTCTGAGCCAGAACTGCTACAGCACCCAGTATGGAAACTCACCAGAATCCTAGGGATACAACAGTGCTTATTTGCGAATTGACACATTCAGCGAAGAACTTCATCGCATTGCCACCTCCAGAGTATAAAGGTTTGTTTTAACATGGAAGACGACAGCACAGACAACTACCGGGTGAAGGTGTTCAGTTTGGACTTCAATGAAGTGGTGACGAGTTTTCACTGCAGGATATCATCTTCTTTGGAGCCGAGCGCCGAATTCTTTTGCAGAGCAAGCCTGTGCCTCGGATTTGTTGCCTTTTGTGAGGCACAATGAACTGCAGAGCATGTCGCAGGAACGGTCCTTGTCCCCTCCTTGCTATTTGCAATGCCGCTAGCTTTGGTTTTGTTGCTTGAGTCCTGTTCACAGTAATCGCATCTTGCTGCAAGAGATTGAGCTCTGAGGTTCTGTTGTTGCGTAACGTGTTGAAGATCAACCCAGACCTCAGGCAATGGACTGATGTATCATGAGCACGTGAGCAACGAGTTCGGCTAGCGTGATAAAGCAAATAGTTGTTAGGTACGTCACCTTCATGGAGTTGGTCCAGATGGTGTCGGATTGGCTTTTCGAAGCAAATTCCAAAGACAGTCACGCAACTGAGAACTTGCACAAATGACTGACAATGCCGACGTGCTTGTGTGTGATGTGCATTCTTGGCAATGTCAGGTGGTGGCGACAGTTTTTGCCCCAGCATGCTAGTTCACTGCAATTTGGGTCAAAAAGCTTGAGATGGAACATGCTCAGACCAAAGACATGTTTGTGCAACAGAGCCAAGGTTCGCGAGCTGCGAATCTTCGAGAAAGTCTGAATTCTTGTTTGGAAGTATTGACAACGCCTCGGAGTTGGAGACGTTCTGAGCCGCCGTGTTTTTCCGCCAAGCCGCGTCATGTTGGCCCAGGCCAAAGCTCAATGTCGGTTTGGACGTGAACTGCCGCTTTGGAGGCTCACCATCTCTCGCTCTTGCCTTGCACTGCCTTAGTTGCGAAATGGCACATCCGGGGCGACACTTGACCTGCAACTAATGACAATTTGAACGGGAAGGAGAGCACAGGTCCTTTTTCACGTGACCCATTTGCCGACATGCAAACTTAAAGCATCTTCGCAAGCAGCAAGTAATTCTTGTGCAATTGGACGCTTCTTTGGCGAGTGTTCAGCTTGGTAGTCGCAGTTCGTCGTCATGTTCTTCAAAAGGCACATTCGTGTCCTCCGTTCGGTTCTGATGGTCACAAAACGGGAGCGGATAGTTTCTGGCATTTTGTCGTGCAGATGGACCCGAAGATGAGCATCGATCGGTCTGCCAAACTCCAAAGCAGAATGCCCTTTTGAATTGTTGCTGCCTGGAAGGTGTGGCCGACTTTGAGTACACACAGGAAACCACAGTTTTCGACATGTTGGCACCTCAGATTCCGGTCAGTCTTCGCCACTCGCAGGTCCACTCGTGGTGTGCGAATTCATTGAAGTCCCCGCACCGGGTTTAGGGCTAGTGTTTGAGTGAAGGGTTTTGCCGTTCTTGTAATTAGCTTCAGGCCGCAAAACCCGAAGCTGTGAAAGCTCGTGTAGCAAGTTGCCAGAAAGGCTGGACATCGCTTTGTTTCATGGCTGGATCATTGCAAAGGAGGATTGCTGTCGTGCTTTTTCATGCATTAAATAGATGTGATGCGTGAAGAAGTGGTTGAATAGCTGCACATTTGTGTTTACGTCGGCCTTGGCATGCATGTGTGTGTGTGTGTCTGTGCGTGTGTTCGCGCGTTCGTGCGTGCATTGCTCTTGAAAGATCGGCCAGGACACCCAGTCACACGAAGTGTTGGGCAACCTCTCGTACAATCAAGTGGTGGAAAGACTCATAGCCTACGAGGACGGGTTGAAGAACCATTCTTTCGTGACTTGACACCCATGGCATCGTGAGACCTTCAAGACATTGCCTGGCATGGAGAATGCTGCATGCCAAGTAAGCACCGCAAAAGCGGTGCAGCGGTTTGCAACATCAAGTTAGCTTTAGCGACGGAGTTCCGAACCCGGAAGACTGTCTGCTCTCCTGTTTGACCACCTGCCGCTCATACGCAGCACATATTCGCGAGTTACAGCATCAGCAACAGTGCGATGACCCCTATCACCAAAAGCTGAGACACAGCTCGAAGCAAGGGAATCGTACAAACTCGAACCTGCTCCTAGAGTCAGGCCAATGCGAAGTTGCAGATTCCACATGCAGGTTGATGACTGCTATGTGTTCTATGTGCTCAATAAGCAAGATCTGTTCACGCGTGCCAAGAAGTGAGGGATCACGGTGTCGGGGCTGGCCACAGTGGCCACAGCGTAGTGGCCACAATGCTCGAACAAACATCAGCCTCTCTACAAATGGGCACTCAGAAAAAACAAGGTGTTGAATGAGCTCAGCACCCATATTGTCTACATCGAAAAGGAGCATTCTTAAACGCTCGGATTGGCTCTGTTGGATTTAGCCTCCTGCTGTCTCCCCGATGCACAGTCTTGTCTCGCTGGGCACTGTGCAACAGAAGCGGGCTCCGGCTTTGCAGCTGACCCGCCGCTTGACTGTGGTGCCATTGGCTGTGCTGCCGCAATTGACCGCCTGTACGCCTGCAGCTCGAAGGAGTTGCAGCAAAAGCTTCGTGATGACGGAGGCGGAGGCTCCAGGGAGTGCTGAATGCTTTGTCCTCTTGCTCCAAGACTGAGTTCAAGATCTCTTTTTAGATAGGTGCATATGCATGGAAGTTATCCATGTAGTGGCTTTGCTTGTTGCGGGAGTTTCTTCTCTCATTTGCCACACAACTTCTGTGCATAGCTTCATCGTGCTTTCAGCTTGGGCGAGGCGAAACAAGCCCTGGCACGGCGAGGCTTCTTGAGGATGGCTTGCTGATCAAGGACCGATTCTGGCAAGATCATCTTTGCGGATACACCATTTTGCTGCACATGCTGCGCCGCCCGCGCTCAGGAGTTTTTGGATCGTGCCGTCCTGAGAGTCTGCACTGGGCCACAGGGTCGTGGTTTGCACTGAAGTCATTGAAGTCACGTTCGGAGGTACTCAGACCCAGATTTCGCAGGAAGGGCTTGTGGCGCTGCCCTGAGGGCGAGCTCTGTTGCATGCACGTGTTTTTTCAAGCGAGGAGGAGTCGCAGCGAAATTGTTGGTGCTTTTGCTCAAGCTTCGCATTCGTATTTGACTTCCAGTCTTGTCTGTGGCACTGCCCTATGACGTGTTGCGTCATGCCCGCTGTGGCAGTCATGTTGCCCGGCTTGATGCCTCATGACTGCTTCAGCCCCACAGGAAGAGGGTTGAAAGAACGGTGTAGTGTGTGTGTGCGCGCCTATGGACAGCTGTGCTGTAGAGGGTACTCCCTGGAAGGATCGCCTACTGATTCCGAAGACTCAGACCGCATTCAGATCGCGAGCTCTTGTCAGTCGACCACCGCAGCATGCTCACACGGAGACAACTTGTACTGGAACATGGAAACTGGGGCTGTTAATGTTTGGATTTGCACAGATTCTCAGGCAAAGCGCGAGTGGAGGTTGGAGGGGAGCCCTACTTTTGGAACCGCTGAAACTGTCCCAGGCCTTTCCAGCAGCTTGTCGTGCGAGCCAGAGAGCCTGGGACGTGGAGTGCGAAGCAACGTGAAGCCGAGGTCTTCTCAGCAGCGTTGGCCTTTCAAGCTACGAAACAGCAGCGGAAGCATGGTGCCACCAGATGGGCGCAGCACACCTGACGGAGTTGGCAGAGGAGGACAATCTGAAATCCTTCGGCGAAGCCTTGGGAAGCAAAGGTCCGGGAAGCAAAACTGGGATAACAGCTGTCTGCCGCCTGTGTCCGCTTATCGAAAATCAAGCGCTCTTGAGGCTTGATCTTGGCATGTCTGTCCCGCTGAAGAGGCGGATTTTCGGACTCTGCCCAGAAGCGTCTTAGCAATGCCCTCAAGAGAGTGGCAGCAACCTCACCGCAGAGAGCCTGTGCTGCAATTACTGTGGTTGGTCTGTGGTTGGGGGCAGTCAGGCGGTCACAGCTGCCAATCAAAATAGGCATGCTTCGACAGAACCGGGCTCGAGAAAGGTTCCATGTCCATGCCCACGAATCCCCGCTTGCACTTCAGTGCAGCCACAACTGGGTCAAACTTTCTTCCTACAGCAGCAGAACAGCAGAACTTTTTTAACCAGCAGAACAGCAAAACGGTTTCAACCATTGTAACTTATCACCGTTATTGCTATGCAAAGTCTTGTCAGAAAACCGCTGCTTCTGCTACTGCTACATCTGCCCCTACTCCTAATTCTACTCCTACTCCTACGGCTACTGCTACTGCTGCTCCTACTCTTACTCGTACTGCTACTCCTACTCCTACTACTAGTACTACTACTGCTACTACTACTGCTACTGCTACTACTACTACTACTACTACTACTGCTGCTACTACTACTACTACCACTACTACTATTACTATTACTACTACTACTACTACTGCTACTACTCTTACTAGTAAGATCTTGTAATCTTGCTTCATCGAGAACCCCAAGCCCACCTAAGTCCCAAACCGTAGACCCCAAGCCCTAAGCCCCAGACCCTAAAACTTAAACCCTGTGCTAGACTATCACAACATTACCATGCGCTTCCCCCCTGAGCGGAAACTCACTTTTCAACTTTGGCAGCATTGACGAGCAATCTTGCAGCCGCCGGCGCAGACGGAAGCTCTGGGTACAGCTGCAAACCCTCCTCCTGGGATTATCCCGACAAGGGCTCCTTCGCCAGAACTTTTGGTCCTCTTCCCCCCGCTCCTGGTATCAGTCGCATCATTTCATTGACGGAAGATTCACAGTGGTCAGATTTATCAATGGTATTATTCACCCTAGAGCTCGCGGAAAAAGTCCGGAAACCATATCACCAGATATGTTTGATGCTCTGGTTCGCAATTATGCAAGCGCAGGCCCAGCCTGCAGCTCCTTGTGCTTGGTATGCATGGTCCGCAGCCGGCATCCTCGTGCAGGTTTCGAGCGTGCGTTGAGCAGCACTGAAGCCTGCAGTTCCAAGACACTGGTCACCGCCACTGCTGCAAGGACTGTAGGCTCGGCGCAGGTCTCGCCGGTGCCATCGTCAACAAAGGTTTGGGGTACCTGGATTGGGGCACCTTCTTGCTGCTTTGCATGCAGACGGCTGCAGCATACATATCGATGTCATCGGATACGTTCCGCTCATCATCATGCGAACACAGCTGCCTCCACAACGTCTGCTCGCGCGCTACCGGTGCTATCTTCTACCATGAGTCCTCCTGGGTACATTTCTGGTAGCTCTAATGATGTTGTGGGCAACGAGGGCTCGGCTGCTGGACTGAATCTCATCTTGGTCGTGGATGCCAGTGACACAAGCTGGACTGGCTCACAGCCTGCTGCCGCGCAGCGCTGCGAACAGTTTAGCGCACCGGTGGATTCGGATTGGAGACCCAGCTCATCTTCGAAACGTGTACATAGCCCTTGGAACATTGGAGTTCCAGGCGAAGGCAAGTCGTCCGTGTCGTCAATTACTGAGGTGATCGTGGAACTAGATAGCTAGATTAGTCAATGTTCTTTGTGATCATATGAACCATTTCCTGGTAGGTGCTGCAATCGCCGGTGCGATTCCAAGTCGCCGGGCACATGTGCTTGTCCTCGCATCGTGCTGACACGTGCCAGCATGCATGGCGACTGCGTGAATGAGTGAATGAATACTACTGCTACGACTACTGTTGCTACTACTGCTGCTGCGACGACGAAACTCTATTACTTGTTGACAGCCTCCAGCGAGAACATATCCGGGATTGGGCCGGGTGTTGTGTTTTGCTGCCGGGTTTGGGGGGTTTACACTGTCTCTTTGCACCAGCATCATGCAATCTTGAAAAATGCTTTTGTGATTTCAAACTTGCACCCATGACCAGCCTCGTTCATCCGTGATGGCAATTGCAGGTCAGGTCGAGGCCCGTCGGTGTGGCCAGATCCAGACTTGGTGAATGGTCGATGGCTGCAAGGACTGCCTCAACAAGGCCTGGGACGCGATCCGCATAAATTGATTGCACTAGCTATACTTACGCGTAGCTCGAGTCGTAAAGTTGTTCAGCGAGAAAGTGCCGGTTGGCTTGAGCTGATTGCGTCGTAAGCATTTGCATGCATCGATCATGAGTCGCATCACGAGTGTCCTGTGCTTACTGCTGGAGTTTGGAGCCCTGCCGCGAAACCCATGGTAGTATGGAGCTCAATAGAGGGTTGGTTGAATTTTGCAGAGTTCGAGAACATCGGGTCGACTGATCAGTACCGCTCGAGGCTTGCAGTCAGATGTCCTGGATCGAGTTTCGTGGCTGCATTGTAGGGAATTTCTAAGGCAAAACAGGCGTGCCTCTGTTTTGCTTTTGGTCCAAGGTTTTGGAACAATCTATAGTGTTTCACCATTCGGAAAGGCAACACATGACAAAGATGCCACCTCAGGCCAGCAGGAAAGGATCACCATTTGTGTTTTTCCCGCAT
Source organism: Symbiodinium sp. CCMP2592 (assembly GCA_905221615.1). Taxonomy (NCBI): domain Eukaryota; class Dinophyceae; order Suessiales; family Symbiodiniaceae; genus Symbiodinium; species Symbiodinium sp. CCMP2592. The sequence goes on from CAJNDT010000990.1 coordinate 1,034,361, forward strand.
GTGCGGCGCGGTGTGACTGCCGCCGCTGCTGGTGGCAGGGGTGATCGAATTCACTGAGCGGCATTTCGGGACAGAGCAGCTCCCTGAGTTGTACAGGGACAGGTGTACAGATGTGTACAGGGCCTCGGCTGCATCGGAGGCAGTGAGACGGTCAGAAAAGCATGCGATGTTTGGGACTGCAGATGTCCTTGCTGCATCGAGGTGGCAACCTTCTGCATGCTGTTCGATCCGGGCTCAACTTTGCTCAGGCTCTGCAGCAAGCTGTTCGGGAACGACAGCTGGCCGTGGCCTGCTTACGCTGTAGCCAGGGTGTCAATACTAAGTGCAGAGCTATTCCTTCTTTGAGTTCGTGAAATGGCCCTGTCGCTGGAGTGTCTGTGCTTTTGCCTCCAAATGTGGTTGCCTGCGACGACTTGCAGAGACAGACGGACAGCCGACACGGGACGACTTCGCTGACACTGGGGCCCACAGGTTCTACCGGATGTGTCGCGCTGGGAATCACGCAAAAAGCACCGGCCATGCCTGATTGGTCTCTCAATTCTGCAGCTGCTAGCTGGCAACGTGCTGCTGAAGCGCATGTCGGGCTTGGGTCGTTGGAGCCAAGCATCATTGAGATTTTGTATTCATGAGCCGCTGGGTCGACCTGCAAAACCCTTCCACGGCTCCCCAAAGGTCTCTTTGGGTCCCACGGGCTGGCCTGTTGCAACTGTTCCACATTCTGCTTAGCACGAAGCAATCAGACGTGGCCCATGAAAAGCGGTCTCAACAGCATGTCGAAGCGGTGCAGACCGGTGTAAGCGAGAAGTGCTTTCGCTGCCAACCTGGGAAACGGCGATGGATGTACTCAGGGCTGTCATACCCTGTCAGTTTAAACAGTTTGGCTGCTACTTGTCCAGTTGCTGCAACGCATCTCCTTGTACACGTGGTGATCCGGAAATTGCTAGCTCCTGAATTTGTCGAGGCAGACTCAGGCTCCACACAAGTAGGAGGGATGCTGTAAAGCAGAAGGTTGACTTGACTGTTTGCAAGGTGTTTTTCCGCAACTCTCATTTCAACACGATGCTCAAGTTCGATGGCCCCCTGCCTAGACGGACCGGACCTGTGACAAGCTTGTGCTGTTGCTTGTTTCTTGAACTTGGCCTGATCTATGAATCTATGTTGCTTCAGGTCAGCTTTACTTGCTTTGTGCGAGTCTCGGCAGGGCCGATTGGCATAGGAGCAAGTGTAGTGAAGTGCCACCGACGTGACTTGAGGTACAGACATTGCATTTTCCAGTTCCGAAGTCGTTTGGGAGAGGTTTGACAAGGCATGCTGAGCTGATGAGCATGCAATGATGCAGTATGGAGCTACATGGCATGGACAATGGCTGACAGGTTGATGGAGATACTGATTATGTTGATGCAGAGTTTCGCTCTGGACAGCAGGCTTCTGGGCGTAGCGTGGGAGCATGTGTCTTCAAGGCAGTCAGCTCCACAAGTGACTAAGTACAACATGTGTGCAATTGCGTGTACCAGATCGGGGGGCAGTAGACAGCTCTTTTATCGGAGACTTAGTTCATTTCCAACCGTTCGGCGAAACTGTTCTTGCACGGGGTTGTGTTGCTGTTCTGGCAAAGGAGTCTTGAGACCCAAGGCCGAACAGCTTACGACGTTACAGTGCTTCTTGGCGACCGCGAAAATTGAGCAAGCCCACGCATTATCAAGCTGGCAGTGGTACAGTAGCCCCAAGACTGACCGGCCATGCAACCCTGCAAGCATTCGTCACTTGTGAGTATCTTTAATGAGTTGTTCATTACTAATTACTGTTAGTGTTACAACTGGGAATGGGTCTCGGACTGCCGGAGCTGATCATCGACTTACGTGGAAACGATGGTTTCGTCAACGGACCGTTCCATTCCAAGCTTGAATAAGCATTGCTTGAACATGGTGGGTGAATCAGGGCTGACATCATGTTAGCAGTCGTTGTCTTCTTCGTTTAGATTCACCACAAGTGTTCTGGCATTCTGGCATTCCCGGGCATGTGAAACGGTAACAGTTTCAGGCAGCCGGCGCTGTCGGAGAGGCTGGGACACATTGTTGCAGCGTCTAAAGGCTTGCAAGGCTCCCCATAGGAAGTGGACGAGTCTGTCAGCAGCTGAAGCCTGATCGCACTTTGCTCATCATTCTTGCAAGGCCTATGTTCCTGGATCGATGGAGTTCAAGCCTGAGCGATCTATGTGTTGGTCTGATGACAGTCTCACCAGCGGATTGGGCAGGGACGCGGATGCTCAACTCGCATGGCAAATGATGCAAGAGGAGTTGAACATCCATTTGTGTGATCTCTTCTTATTGCCTATGGCTGACGAGGAGCTTCGTGCACAGCAGGACGAGGAAGCCTTTGTGATCGAATCTCAGTACATGCCGGTTCCCGATCTGCTTTGAGAACTTTCCTTTGGCACTCAGGCAAGCGCAAGAGGCAGCTTGGCAGGAAGCACAGGCCGCTGCCAAAGCGCAGCCAAAAGCGAAGCCGAAGGCGAGGGGATGCGCTATTCGTCTGCTCAAACGGCATGTTTGCTCAGTGGAATCTTGCATGGCGAAGCCCCTCACAAATGCTGCTTGCAAAGCTTCACAAGCACGCCTGAGAGCAAGGGCCTAGGCCTGCGGCCTCAATATTCAGACCTTTTACGAGCTCGTCTTCTAGTGGAGTGCTTCAAACTGCCGGAACTCAAGCATGCATGTTGTGCTCACACCTTTGTTGCAGTGACGCAGAGTGGAAGGCTAAGATAAGGGCCGAAGGGTTCCAGCCAAGCTGTGGTAAGCCTTCTAAAATTCCCATCTGTCGGTCTTCCGGCCCGATCTCGTAGTTGCCTGGGCTCGCGTAGGTTTGATCTCTTGAAAATCGTTTGCATAAAGGTGACGGGACTTGTATGTACAGGGCCTTCAGAGGTCTTCGTCATTGGCTTGCCCGTGGCAGGTGCAGCCTGCACCCGTCTTCAGCTTAGACCATTGTGGGCGCTTGCGTGTGGCTTGCGGAAACGTGGGAACTCACACAGGCGGCGAGCTTTTCGTTTGCTTGTGACTTTCCGAAGTCGGCTGGGTCCGAGGTTGCCGAAACTTCGACAGGTGCAACTGCTTCTACTGAAGGCCCGGCCAAGTCGGAGCAGGTTGAAAGTCGAGCTTCATTTGCATGCTTTCCGGGTTTGTGACGGCTCAGTCGTGTTCCGATTCTTGGCGTAGTGCTGTTGAACTCTTGCGACAGGTGGAAAGCAGAAAAAGAAAACTGGAAAGCCGGTGTCGCAGTGCTGCCATCGCCTACATGTACCGGAAACGAGACTGCAATTGTCGCCGAGGTCATGCACAGTACAGTGAGATCTGATGTTCTCTTTTGCCTGCCCGTTTGTTTCACCGTCATCCGAGCCGATGCTTTTGGCTAACATGAGTTTGTCCGCAGAAGCCTGTCGTGTGCTTCTGTTTGCAGCTTGACTGGCACAGCTTGTGATGAATGTGTGCTGCAATAGTCTTTCCAGCAACTCTTGGATATCTCGCGACGGAAACGCTATGCATGCAATGATATGACGGACATAAACAGAAACTTCATGAGTACTTGGCTTGGTACTGAGAAGTGAGTCGTGGCTTCATTCCTCGTCGGGGATGGCCCTAGAAGCTGCACCTTCGCCCACAAGAGGGCTGATCTCCTGCCGAGTGAAGCCATGGAGGTGCGAAAGAAACAATGCGACCTTCTGGCTTGGATGGACTTCCGTCGCAGGACGTCAACGCCGAGCGTGACCGCTAGAGTTGCTAGCTCTTCAGATTGCGTTCTCGAATGCAATGCATACTTCTACACACCACTGCACCCTTTTCCTGCCAGCCTGCGAGACAGGGAGTCTTTATAGTCTAACCAAGGCAAAGAACAACTCAGCTTCGTTTCTCGGTTTGGTGCAGTGTTCTGCCGGGTGACCAGGCTGAAAGCTGCGACTGCCACATGTTGAGTTGTCAGAACAGATTTTGCGTTTTGGGCATGGGGAAATGGATGATGGGCGAGTCAGGTTGCTTTTGTTTCCTGTTCGCCGCGCTCACCGACAATCCCGTCGAACAAGAAGCCTCCAAGCTGCTACGGACACGCTGCCGCTCGCAGGCGGTACAGATTTTCAGTAGTTTCTTAGAGCTGGACCTCCAGGACACCACAACATTGTCACCTCTTCAGATGCCAGGCGGCAAGTTTGATTCCGGTAGACCGGTCAGTTGCGTGTGTACCTGTAGCAGTCGTGGAAGACGATGTGTGTGTGTGTCGTCCCTGTGACAAATGGCTGGTAATACATACCGGTCTTGTGAGTAGTAGACATGAAGAAGCAGTGGACCTAAGGGATACTGGTTGGCAGGCTCATGCAATATGCTGTGTAAACGTACGTGCTAGAATGACGCACGTGGGGAAAGATGTTTCAGCTGGTGGTCTCTCAGCATGTCGTTCTGAGAGTGCTCCGTGATGCTTCTTGGTCAGAGTCATGTCAATCATGTTAACTAGGTAGTGAAAGCGAGCCTCGAGACCTGTACACTGTAGACTGTCTTTGTGCAGCAAATCAGAATAGCGATGCCAACAAAAGAGCCACATCACTGACGACATTTAAGATTAAGAAGTTTATGAACATTTGTGTAAACGCTTGGACAAGCCGACATTCTGCTGTGAGCTTGCAATCCACTTTGTAATTTCATAGGCAAGCGGCAGGGAGCCTTTCATCATCCACTGCCCAACGAAGACGGTGATGGAAGAGCTGTGAGGAAACCTGACATGCCGGATTGTGTACCTGCTGAAGTGGCCGGCCCAAAGCACCCTTAAAGCTGTTGTTTCATTGTGGCCATGAGAAATGAACTGTATGCAGGGCTGCTGCATTCTGTCGTGGTCGCGTCCTGTTCGTGGCTCGTCGCATCCACTCGAGTCACTGGAGTACTCGGCATAGGGCCAGATCACAGTGGCATGTGCCCAGGCAGTGAACATCATACAAGTTCAAAACATTCACACTGCGGCCTTTTCATCAGGGGGCATGAGACTGCGAAGTCCCTGAGTCCTTGAGCTGCGCAGGGTGCATCGTCGCTGTTGCTGACAAGTAGCAGGTCAGGGGTGAACCTCGGATATCGAGCCGATGCTGCATTGCTTGCAGTTGCAGTTCATTTACAGATGTCGACAATTGCAAGCAATAACCAATGACCAAGCTTGCATGCACGTTTTCAATTTCAGACAGCCAGTCACACTAGCTTCTGACAGCAAAATTCACATCCAGCAGCTCGCAAGTAGCCAAAAATATCCAACCATGAGCGCGACCAAGCTTTGAGAGAGTGTGTGGGTGTGTATGCGGGCTGTGCCCGCTTTGTGGATCACAGCCACAAAGAAAACTGTGAAGAAGAGGCACGCACCGGTTGAATGCAGCACAGTTCGATTTGTATGGTCCTGCAGCTGCAGCCGCGTCTCCAAGGGGTATGTTGGGTTGGGCAGTGCTCAACTTTACCTGGAGGCAGGTAGAGTTCAAACTGCATAAGTCGAAACAGATGTTTCGTCCAACAGGGGTGGACTTGAAGTTGTGCGGGATTTCAGACAGAGAGCGAAAGAACTTGTCTACAACAACTGGCGACACCAAGAAACAGCACAGAGTAGGTGGAAGCAGCAGGGAATCAGCATGACCAGTGATGAAATTACCCAGATGTGTCTGTGTTTGGTTCCCGAGAATGACGAACCAAGGCGCCAGCAGTTTGGGACGAAAAGTGACCTGTAAGGACCGGTCCCGAGAAGGGCTGGCACAGGAATCATTCCAACAGAGACAGTTTTGTGATGTTGTGTGTACTGCTGGCTCGTCGCTTGAGGCCTTTCGGATGGCACCGCGTTAACGGCATCAACCATCGTCAAAGCTTTGATGCGGCACCAACAACAACAAGAGAGGCACCGTAAATTGAAAAATCCTGCAAATCAAACAGAGACATCGGGTGCAACATCCTGGCCAAGATATCGCTGAAGGATGCTGGAGGCATGTTGCGGCAGCTCGGGACAGCATCCAAAAGCGTTTACAACAATGCTAAACCTAAGGAGCTTACGAGCAACTGGTTTTGTCAACTTTGCTTGGAAACAGTGGATGTTGGAGGATGTTGGAGGACTTCGGAAACCAACGCAATTTTGCAGATGCTTGACATATACAACATTCGGAACCAAGGAGACTCTCCAGGTCGTTGAGGCTGATGTGCCCGAGCGTGTTTGTTGTATGCGGTATACGTAGATGTCTTGTGCCTTCGATGTCCTGACAGGTTTTATTCAACGATCCTTCCAGTGTTGCACCTGAGTTATGTGCCGATGAAGTGGTTGGCGTGTTTGCCCTGGTAGTGGGCAAAGGTTGGGCCAGTACGTCGTCCGTCCATGGTTGCACAGCATAGGCAAGTGTGCACCATGGATAATGCATCTGAGCTGCCGTTGTTCTCTGCAAGGCTTGGAGGAGAAAACTGGCGAAGAACTGATCCAGGAAATGGATGATTGGGGTTCCAAGAAGACGCACCCTCGGCTTCCAGTGCTTGAAACTTGCAGATGCAGCAGTTTGGTTTGGTTTGGCTTTGAAATGTTGAGGCTTCAAGAGACACTGCTGGGTCTTGGTGGCTTCTACGTGAAGACCGGGCAGGCCTGATCTTGCGGCTTTGCTGCTGTTTGCAACTCATGCGCGTTGGTCATGGACGGCACGGAACTGTCACTGAAACTAAACAGACCTCGTGATATGACTCTTGACAAGCCGACAGCAATAAGGCTTGGACATGTGGGCGTTGTGCGCCTTGTTTTGTGATACAGTCTGGTTCAGGATGGCAGACGCAAGACCTCCATGCGTTGACGATGCAATTTCAATAGCCCGAAGCGAGGAAGCACACTACTCATTGTCTGGACTGCATTCGGGGTCGCAAGAGGAGCAGGCTTTGGTCAAAGATTTATCGATATAGCCAGCCTCACTGGCTCCAACATCCGCCCAGCACCCAGCACAAATCGCTCATCGCCCATCACCCATCGCCATCGCCAGCATCACCACCGCTACGGTCAGGGGTTGGCTTCACATACTGCTGCCGAAGTGTTAGGTGAAGGGTTGTACTCTATTGCACAGGCGAGTGGATCCCCCGTGTGGATGTAGTGCCTGTGCCGGCAGTGGCAGTGGGGTGTCAGACATTTCGGCCTCGATTTGGGAACAGCAGCTTGGATCTCCTAGCTCAGGCAGTCCAGAGAGTGGTCTGCATGTTGGAAGAAGTTGCAGTCGCAGGGCCCCACCAGTGGCTTCGCCTCCCGGTCACTGCTTGCCTTTGCCATTTGTTGTTACGTCTCGGTGTCTCCTGCTGTGAATGAACAGGCCGAATAGGCTTTGCAAAGTGACCCGCCTTTGAGGCTTTTCCAGGGCTGCCCACCTTGCCGGGTCGAGCATCCCGACTTTAGCCCGTCGTATTGTCACCACAGCACACGAGGCGGAAAAGTACGAGCTTGTTAAGGACTGGAAACACTCTGAGCCGAAGGACGTACGCTCTAAACGCGGCGGTCTGATGCTGGAAGACATGTCTCAGGTGTGTAATGTGATTGTCCGCCGAACCATATGCTGCTGCCGGTTAGTTTTAGTTGGTCGCAGGTGCTCTGGTCAGGCACGGATTCGATGGCATTCAAACCCGGTAAGTGTTCTGTGTCCTGTGTGGCATGGTGTTCCCCTGCAGCACATGGGCTGAAACTCATCGGCACAAAGGGAGTTTCAAGAGAACGCCCGAGCATGTCGCTTGTTTCTTCCGCCCGATGGAATGTCTGACGGACTTTTCCGCAGTCGTTTTTCGAAGTTCCTCTTCATTCGCTTTTTGGTGGACGGGGCGTATCCGGACTTCGGGTTGCGTTCAGATATAACCTGCTTTCTTTGACATTGTGAACACGCTTTTGTTGCTGGCATCATGGCGGGCGAAATGGCGACTGAGACTGCCGATTGGCCGTAAACCAAGAAATTGCGAACACGACGAGGATTCAACAAGATTTCCACAGCCTGCGCACACTTCCGTGTGAAACAGTACGGCGACCCTGATCCCCAAGTGATCCGAGACAAAGGTTGCGGGCAGCTTGGGCCTGGGAATGCGTTCCGATCGCAGGCTCTCGTCCTCCGCCCCGACTCGTGCAATGCTCTTCGTCGATTCCTTGCGGCCAAGTCCTCGTATTGCCAATGACTGGGAAACCATATCAAGGAAGACTGCACAAACCAGATGTATCCAAATGTTTCGGTCTGTGTTTGCAGATGTTTGCGCTTATCACGACAATTCCTGTAATTTCCTTAGACGAATCAGCTGACAGGTTCTCTCCACTCGCGTCGATCTTTTCTCCAAACCGTCACCTGGAAGAAGGGGGTCATCACGGGGTGCTCGCGCTGAAGACTGTTGTTGATGCTGTCAGGTACACGGATCGTTTGCGAGTTCTGCAGGACTCAGCTATTGATTGGATCAACTGATTGGTGTGCTGGCAGCCTAGGCCGCTGACACATGCCAGCACTTGATTCAGGACAGTTTGCCTCCTGTCGATGCGACAGAGATACGCGACATTGTTTCCAAGGTGCGCTCAGGGAGGGCCCTGAATTTGCTGGCTGCGCTTTCTGCTGCTTGCCGCCAGGAGCTCTGCGGAGGAGGTGGTCACGTGACTGAAATCAGCTTAGAGTGCGTAGCTTGGCTGACAAGCCGGTGCTTTGCAACAGAGGACTCTCTGAGCTCTTGAGAGAGTTTGACGATGAGCCCTTGGGCACGGCTTCGATCGCCCAGGACGCCTAACAAGCCAGCTGGAGTGTTTTGTCTTGCGGCTGACATCACTCCCAAGTCTCACTAAGCATGCCTTCGCGACTCTGTCCATACCTTGCAGGTTTTACGCCTTATATCAGTTTCGCACAACATGGCTACAGAGACACACGAGACGCGGAGAGATACATAGAGAAGTGCAAAGGCCGTTCCAAGACGTTCCAGATAGCCTGGGGCAAGTGGAAGGGTGAACGTTGCCACCCGAACGAAGTACCCCAACAGGGGAGGACGGACTTTGCGCGAGTAGCGGAGAATGCGCAGCAAGGGACCTCCGGTGCTTATACCTAGACCCCTAGCAAACACGCAAGGATTGCAGGTTGTTGAGTTGGCTCCTATGCCAGAGGAGCAAATAAAAACGGAGAGAGAGAGAGAGAGAGAGAGATCCGTTGACTGGTAATAGGGGACCCGAGCAGCTAGGTAATAGGGCATGGTACTGTGTATGTAGCAGGCTCGAGCAGCAGCGCTCTGCGCAAGCAGATTTTGATGCGTCACACACTTTACAGCCCTAGGGGTCACACAGCACCATGCCATCGAGGCACAGACTTTTAGCGGTGCTATGCGCTTAGTGTTTTTGATGATTTCACAGCCCTCGGGGTTACACAGTCTTTTGCTTAGGCGGCACCAGTTGTTGTATTGAAGTTAGGAAGCACTTACGTTAGCACGCCCGAGCAAGCCATGGCTCCTGCGTTGCCCACAGACACACCAGGCGCTCCTCCCGGCATATCGCAACCACCGGCGGCAACTGAGAGTTCCCAAGGACTTATTCTCACTCAAGAAACCCTAATTGGTCCCGGTCTTGACCTACGTGCTTTTGAGAATGAAATTTTCATGTTGTGCTCCCCTGACAATCAGCAGCATGTAGCTAAGATGATGTATGACAGCCTCCTCTCTAGCCAGCAGCAAAGGCAGCAATCTCAAGTTTCACTTTTCGGAAGATGATGAGCCGCCCTCTTGGGGAGATATGGATCCAGAGCTTGTCAAGGAACTTACGGAGACTCCAGGTCTTTGTGGCCACTAGGCGCCCAAGAAAAGAAGCTCGCCTCGATCCCAATCTAGGACAATTTGCGATGGCCAGTGATGTTCCCCTACCTCCCGCAGCCTCAAGCTCCACACAAGCCTCCGACATTACCAAAGATAGTATGAAAGAAGCTTTTGAGGAATATCATGCTACTTTCGTTGCTCCTGCAATTGCCCAGCTCCAGGACCACGTGGTAGGCACCCTAGCGCCACAGATCAAGGCCCTGGAAACCAAGAACACCCTCTTTAGAACCAGCTTGTCCTCAGTAGAGTCGGAGATGCACAAGCGCACGGTACTGATACACCAAGTCCCTCCTTTCTGCACTAAGAAGATCATTGACGATAACATGTATTATCTTCGCAACATGGCGCAGCTAGACCGAACAGACGTACCGTCGATTACCAACCACTTGTTGGCTAGCTCCACTAGTTTGATTAGGATAGTACTTGCGCATAGATTACAATTCATTTCAGTTATACCGTCCAGACTCGGAGGAATTGGTCGCCATGGTGTGCTATATTCCTAGCCAGGACACACAGGTTTGCAACATTGCCATTCAGCCTCAGCATAGAACCCACGTTCTCAATGTATTCCCCAGAATGTTTCATGAGCGTATGACTTGTACCCCCAAGTTCCTGCAAGCCTACCAGACCGCTGCTAGACACCACGCCCCTCCGCTTTCACTGCTCACAGACCCAAGACCTCTCCAATGTTTCCCCCCAACAAGCTGTTCGGTATTGTCCATATGAGATTTACTCCCTAGAGCTTACGCCCGAACACCTTAGAACACTGGCTCAGAATCCGGCCCACCTACGTACCACAATGAGTGGACTACAGCCCATAATCCACAAAGCTATGCAGGATCAGGGAATGGAATACTCCTCTTATGGTAAAACAGGAACGGGCAAATCCTCAGAGAAAGGCTCCGGCAAAACTACGCACAACAAAGGAAAAGGAAAGCAGCAGGAAAAAGGCTCCCAAGAAGGCTACCGTAATCAACAAAGCTTCTGGAGGCAATCTTCCGATCAACAGCAAACAGGTAACTGGAACACCGACCCTTCCCAGGCTCCTGTCGACCCTTGGTTTCAATCTCCCGATTCTTGGCAACAGCCAGCACGAGGAGGCTTGGATTACTCCAGCGGCTCGGCCACCCTAACCCCCTGCCCAGGATGTATGTGTCTTCTAGGAACCAACCTACAATGTGCTCATTGCACTGGAGCTGAAGGCCTCAACCACTTGCAGCTACTGAAGGATACCACTAGGTATGCAGACCTCCAACCATTTTCCCAGCCTATCACTCCAGGTTTTAAGTGCCCCCTTACGGTAGGACAGAAAACTAGGGAGTGTCGAGCCGGTAAAACCATTATAGCATGGACCCAATGGGCTGCTAGGCATAATGGCCCCGGCGTTGATGCTCTTAATCCGGTAAGGCATATCCTTTACATTGGCTACGAAAGAATTATGCTACATGCTATGGTCGAACATCCGGATTACTTTATTGATTCCTTAGCACACTTCCTTACGATTACCCAGTATCGTTTCACGTTGCCAGACGCGTTTATCGAGGTAATATGCCCGGATCCTCAGGACCCCCTACGCTCACTCCCTTGGCCCAGAGTACAGACAGAATTCTCCAGGCTCCCCGATGAATTTTTCCTGAGGCCGGATCCTGTTTCCACAACTTAGGCTATAAGATCCAAACTTGCAAGATCCAGCAAATCAGCTACCTCCTGCTAGCAGTATACAGTGCCTAAGAAGCCCTCCCTGCAGAAATCATATCCAACACTGACCTCCCGGACCCCAACTTGCAGCCGGAGCTAGAAATCACCTATGATTCCCTGATCACCCTAGACTTCATCCCGTGGCCCTCGGTGGTACGCCGCACTTACGGTAAAGCCCTCAACACATACAACCTTGAACTTTCGTGGTCCCAGAACTCGGTGGAGCAACTAGCGTACAGTCTTCCTTCCAGATCCTGATGAATAAATACCTCACTGATCAGTTTGCGGACTTATACCTCCAAGCCCTAGAAGAGGATAGCAACTTGGAAGCAGTATTCACTGGAACAGCGCCATACACCACCGAACTTCTCAAAAAGCTAGCAGGGGCAGGCAGTTGCTTCTTTGATACCTTGTATTTCCAGATTGGAGCACTCTAAGAGCTACAGACCACCAAAAAGCATGACATACGGCACCCAACGACCCTCTCGGTACCCTATACGACCTCATTGTCACTAGGGTGCCGGACATGTCGGAAATCGGTTCCAACAAATCTCACCTGCTTAGTAGACACTGGAATAATAAAGGTACCAGTATGGAGGCATTGTCTCTTTTGTTAGTAGAGCGAGGCGATCACGCCTTTATCGTAACCCAAGCATGGTTGGTCATGCAACTCCAATATGCTAAGGGACCCTATCCTTGGAAGCCCAGTGGCTACTACCCTGACTACTTCTGCCGCCCAGGTGCATTCCGCTGACTTCTCTCACCATCCCGCAAACCTCTCCAATACGGCTGCCAGTAGCTCAGCTTTCCCGGTTAAGTTACCCGGCCCCAAGAGATGGGCACTCTCCGGGCTCTAACCTGGAGCCGGCGGAGACGACGACCACTTACGTTACAACCACTTACGTTACAAAGACGCTTCAACGGCGCCCCGGTAGCCGTAGCAGCTTAGGACATTGTGAGGGGGTCCTTAAGGCAGTGAGCGCAGTGAGGGCAGCACCGCAGTTCTCACTCTTAGCTTCCTCGTTTCACCTTTTTCCAGAGCGCACGCCCCCTGTTTAGGGTTTCTTGGGGTTTTTTAGTGCACAGGAGACCTCTGCACTCGTCTCACCCCAGGTTTCACACCGAGACAGCCCACTTCAGCGTCGAACGAATGAGTTTTTCGGGTTTTACTGGTGGCTTAGATAAAGTAATGCACGCCCTTAGTGGCAACATCAGCAGGGGCGAAGCCCAAGCTCTTTCTACCTGCCCAACGGAATGACGGTTTTCCGATATGCCTTTTACGGCAAGGAATCTTTCTGGCTCCATGCCGCCAGAAGAGGCAGTTATCTTGAGTTAGAGACGACTCGCAGCTTCTCCAAAACCTTATATGGGCACGTCCTGAGAGCGGTCTCCCAAGCTCTCGGACCTCTCGAGGCCCAGAGACGCCGACCGACGACCACTTACGTTATCCACACTTACGTTATCATTCTGAGCCAGGTCAAGAGACGGCTTCCAGAGCGCTGTTGAAGCGAGGCGGCTACCAACACCGCGGAGCTCACGGGGGACCTCGAAGAGGTAATCGGTCGGTAGAGGCGATCACTCGGAGATATGATCTCTGGCAAGCGCGCAGACGCGCTAGGCGCCAGGACTTTAGACAGTGGAAAGCACATCAACAGGACGTCGCCCTGAAGGTGCACGGCAACAATAGTCCACCCCCGATCCACCTGAAGCCGACTACTCAGAATCGACTTCATAGACGGCTAGTTTCGGCCCAAAAATCATCGGCAGGACCAGTCTTTCAACAAACCCGGTCCACAAATTCGAAAATATCCCTACCACTCCCTACAGGAACCCCTCTAGGCATTGCCACTTGGAATGTAGAAGGCTTGAAGGAAGTAGCTAAATATGATTTGCTTTTGAACCTCTGCAAGGCATCTAAAGTTTCACTCCTCTGTGTTCAGGAAACCAAGGCGAACTCTTCTTACACTTTTCTGAAACTAGGATGGGAGATATTACTCTCAGGAACGCCGAAAGACGTACCTCACAGTGTTGGCTTCTTCGTTTCGCCCTCCCTCCGTTCCCATGTTCGAAGTTTTCAGCCTCACTCCTCTCGTATATGCAAAATCACGCTTGATACTCTCGCTCACCCTATCACAGTCTTGAGTGTATACGCTCCATGCACCGTCGATACCTCAGAACTTGACCGCGAACGCAAAGCCCAATTTTGGGAGGACCTTGAAGACATCCTCCTTAACCATCCTAATTCCTCCCATTTGTTACTCCTTGGCGACTGCAACGCCAGACTCGATCCAAATATTGACCCTACGCAAACCCGGGTTGGCCCCCATGTTGTGGTTCGCCGCCAAACCATACCCGACATTGATCGGGATGCCCCCCCTCTATCTTATGGATCTACTGGAAAGCCATGGTCTGGAGCTACTCCAAACTTTCCAAGATCTCCCATTTCGCAAGCGGGTCTCATACAAAGAGATGACATGCAGAGACCCTCTTACAGAAGGAGAGGATATGGCCGACTGGACCACTTTAGATTATGCGATTGCCCCTCCCCATTTTCGTAATGTTCTTACCTTTTCCGGTTCCAAATTTCAGCAACTTATCAATTCACCACACCTTCCCCTTCTTTTTTCCCTTAAAAACGCAGTTTCAATCTTCCCCCCCTAAAACGGCTACAATTAAAAAGGATTATACCCAACTCTCTTCTTTTTACAACCAGCTCGAAACCACTCTCCTCGACAAAACCGACAACGCCTTTGCGTTTACCCACCCGCCTTCTACAGATATTGTTGCCTACACGGATGGCTCCTGCCCTGATAATCGTACGGCCTCTTTTGATAATCCGGCGGGATGGGGCTTTGCCCTTACCTCGGGCCCAGAATTGCCTACGCATCCTCCTGTTGATCATACTTGGCTCCAGTCTTGGGGCAAAGTTCGTGCCGCTCCTTCTCAGTACCTTCCGGAGCTACCCGGATCCAACAATACCGGTGAACTTAAGGCTCTCATAGAGCTAGTTGACTATTTGTTATATCACTCCACGTGTCCCGCTGGAGACGCACTCACAATATATACGGACTCCCAGTATGCTCTTTCCCTACTGCTCGGATCGGCCATCCCCACTACTCACCATCAACTGGTTACCCTGGCTCAGCAATATTATACGGCGCGCAGATGCCACTGTCGGGTCCATCTCCTGAAGGTTCCTTCTCATGAAGGTATCCCAGGAATTGCCTTACATTGAGAATGAGAATCAGTTGACTGAGGGTGTGATCATCTATCTTGAACTGCCACTTGAAGACATTCTTGAACTGGCGCCCTGTTTCGCCATTTTGCTCGCGCGCAATCCTGCCCTGACGTGCTATGTAGATACTGTGCCCAACGTGGGTGCTTTGGATGACACGGCATTGCCAGGCGGGTCCTCATGCTATGAGTATGCTCAGGCCAACCCGTTCGCTGTGGTGGCTGGTGCGGAAGCTACGCTTGATGTTTCGCAATTCAGATTCGAGCAACGCATCACTGTGAAGTTCTTGAACACCAGGAGAAGCCTCCCTGTCCCCTTGAATCTACCATTGGGAGAGGTGGATCTGGTCGCCACCAATGCAGGCGTCGCTGGCAATGCGCCAGGGCAGCGGTACACGCCTACTGTGCGTGGGCCAGGGTCAAATATCAATCCTGGCAACATGCGGCGCGCCATGGTCGCGCTCGCTCAGGCGATCCCTGACGTGACTGGCTGCGCCGCGGCGCTGCACTTCGCGCTCATGCGTGGAACACACATCATTGCCGAGGCAGCGAATTTGGGAGGCTTGGACAGCACCGGAGCCGGCACGGGCGACGCAGCCTGTTGCCTCCCGAATGGGCAATTTGGCCGGATCTACGTGCCTCAAGGTTCTACGAACTGCAGCACTTTTCAATCTTTCTGGCAGTTAGGCGCACAGCGTACGGAGACTGCACGTGTGCTGCAGCTTGGATTTGAGCTCATCCCAGAGGAGGATGCGCTGCATGTCATGCTCGCCGGCAGTTCAGCTGTCACGCGCATGGCTGGAGCTGCTTACTGCCAGTCACTGAGGAGTCTCGGTCTTCATCCGAGCCAAACTATGGTGGAAGGAGCCACAGATGCCACCGTAGAGGACGTTCGAGAATTGATCACTCCACAGCTCAGGCCTCTTCCAGGGGCGTCTGCTCGCTTCGGGGAACTACAATCTGCGATGTCTGCCAGACTGTTTGGTCTTGAATACGACTCGCGCCTCCCCATACTGCTTGCATGTCACGCACGCGAGAACAGACAGTCGCCTGTTGAGCCAAGAGATGAGTACTTCTAAGGGCGGTGGGTTAATAAGAAGATACATAAGTTAGTAATCGATTGTACAGTTTAGTGGGGATGGCTAGTCTAACATAGCAATTGACCTAAGTGCAGTTAGCAAGGTACAATTACAGAAGTTAGCCAAACACAGTTAACGAAGTTAGCATTTTACTAACAGCACCTTAAAACCATGATGATGCCCATGAGGATGATGAAAAATCCAATGTCGCAATGCAGGGCGATTCGCTCGCAGGCAGGATCAGAACATGAAAACTGTGACAATTCATGTGTCGCCATGCAGGGCGATTCGCTCGCAGGCATATATGCACAACAATCTTTTTTATGGCACGACCAGCATGCTGTCTGCACTCATGCGTTTGAAGAGGCAGGTTCGACTGATCTCGGCCACTCGCATGAACTGGGCTCCGTCCTGCTTGACCCGGAAGAGATTCTTCCCTTGTGGCTCAAGCACACTCAACAGAGCCAGGAGCTCGCCATGCTGCAACCGGCAAAACAACCACACCTCTGCAACGGACCCCGTCTTAAGCAGCACCAGGTCACCCCTCTCGCAAGTCTGTCCTGGGCAGACCTCGGCCTGCATGGCCGACTGCACATGCTCAAGAGTCTGAAACCCGAATGTCTGCCCCAGGTGCCACAGCAAAGTGCCATCAGTGACAGACTTGGGGGACTTCAAATGGGGCCGCATGAAGCCAGCATGCTCAGACAGATCCAGAAGAGCCCTGCCCAAAACATCTTTAAAGAGTGAAGCTTCGAACCAGTCGGTCACTTTCTTCGTGTTGTCAGCAAACTGCTTCACTTGCCGATGCTTTCGTTCGTGTGTAAAACAGGAAATCAGAGGCCTGTCTCGAGCCATCAGGGGAAGATGGAGGCTGTAGTGGAACTTCGGTATACAGTGCTGCTCTCCATATGCTTTAAGGAAAGCTTGGCTATGGGCCCGAATCGCATTCTCGAGCTCGTCCGGCGACAGGTTCCCAGTCCGATTGCATTCAAGCAGGAGGTCGAGAACCATACAAATCTTCATAAAGGATCTGATGCATCGCCGAAGTTCGTCGTCCATTGTGTCAAAGTGATGAGTCAGCAAGAAAAGCCGCAGCAAGGGATAGACAGTGATGCACTGCGAAGCCCCGGCCTTGAACTCAGAAGGTTTGCTCCTTTTGTCGAACAAATGCAAGATTTCTCTTCTCCGGTTCTTCAGGTTGTGAGGCCATTCGTACTCTGAGATAAAGCTCTGGATCACCTGAAATGTTGCACCCTGCACATGCAAGAGTGGCAAGAGTAAGCTCAATTCCACGTGCAGGAGGCCGCTTACCACATAACAATGCATCCAATCCCACATCAAGCATTTCACAAGCGGCATGCTTTTGTGAGCAAGCACTCCAGATGGGTTAAAGTTCAACCCCATGCTGGACTCCAGCAAGGCAAAATCCTTTTTGCTCAGCATGGGTTGCCTTCTCGCCAGCAGTGCCTGTGCAGTGAAGATCTGATTGTCGGTTCTGCGGACAAACAGATTGCTGTCGATGCATGATATGTCATGCAATTCTCCCGAGTGGTCATTTGCTGGCAGATCACCGTGGGTCTTGCTTGTTATGTTGGCACATAGCGGGCAAACCAAAGTCCCACTGGAGCCCTTGAAGTCGTACATAGACTTCAAAGCTGCCTCGTCTGCAACTACAGTATGCAGTTTCGCGAAGAACATGACCCGTTCCCCGGTTGGCATGTTCAGCAAACAGCCCGACTGGAGGTTCAGGAACGATTCCGAGGAGACCAGAATGTGGGTGAGTGCAGACAGCCCGCCTTGGATCTTGTTCACCACCGAAGACCGAGTCAAGTTCAAAGGAAACCAAAGGTTTTCTTGGCATCGGCCTTCAGCATCAAACTCGAGAAAACTGAGGTAGTACCCTTGGATCTTCCTGGTGTTGCTGGCTTTTAGCTGGTTGCCAGGACTAATCTCATCATTGTATAAAGCCATGCGCCATGGGCTGGTTGCTGTGCACGGGTACTTCGATAGCTGCCTTTGGAAAAAGGCAGCTACACCAGGCATGGACTGGCAAACATGCCATATCCATGCCATCAGGTTGAGGATCGGCAGCTCTGTCGGCACGATCTTCACCTCCTCGTCTCCAGCTGCCTTTCGGCTCTTCACCTCCACAGGTACTGTAATCTTGGCCACCAAAGGGCCATGAGGAGTCTCTGCCTCCAGCTCGGAATCCCGTGCCCTTTTGATGCCTCGCCGGGAGGCTGAGTCAAGGACTTCAGGGCATGCAGCCACTTCCTTCAGTACTGCCTCCAGAGCACTCTGGCTCACATAGTGCTTTCTGCCGATGGTAGCGAGCGACATAGATTATAAAGATGGCTGCCCGCGAGCAAAATGCCCTGCAGGCACCGGATATTAGAAGTAACAATTCTTACAATAAATATGTTTGTACATACAACATGTGTCAACCTGTCTATAAATCCTTGTCCCCACGAAACCTTCTTCAACACAACAAAAACCTCTGGATGCACGTATGATACAATGTATGCACACGATCTAATACAACTAATTTCTTATAATGGCTGGACTATATCTACCAATATATAATATCACGTATATATATATATATATGTATATATATATATATATGTGTGTGTAAGTATGTAATATACATACATATATATATATATACATATATATATATATATATACAGGAGATATTTATACTTGCAATGCAGCATCAGACCAATCTGCAAGCCGATCCGATCACTCAGGTTTACATGCTGCCTGGCAAGACACACACACATGCAGCAGAAGAGGCAACATGATGTGCATAAGTGCATGCCTGCATGATGATCTTTTCCTCCCTCTGTGCTGCAGTCGACGAGTTCCCCACTCATCGAGCCGGTCATTTGAATCGGGCAAGCAGCTATTACTTACAGAAGCAGCTGGGCCTGCAGCCTGGTGCGAATCTGCATTTGCTGCAACCATTCGGGCGAAGGCTCACCCTTTTCTTCATGGAAAGATTGGCATAGTATTCTCTGCTACCGGCCGGGGCGGCTTTGGCCTTTGCACTGGCCTTTGCACTGGCCTTTGCACTGGCCTTTGCAACGGCCTTTGCACTGGCCTTGGCACTGGCCTTAGCACTGGCCTTACTGGCTGCCTTTGCTTTGGCATGGGCTTTGCCCTTTGCCTTTGCCTTGGGCAAGCCTGCAGGCTTCTTAAGAATCCCCTTCTTCTTGTTGACTGCATCTGCAACGAGCCCAGCCTGCCTCAACACTTCTGCCTCGTCGGCCTCGTCGTTTTCAGGATCACTCATCTCCAACTGCACTGCCGGCGAGACACCAGCTGATGCATTCGTTGCCGCCACAAGTGCTGTTTGCTGGACCGATGCAGATGCCCCTGCGGGTGCCTGCTGGGTTGCTGCTGCAGGTGCCTGGGTTCCTGCTGCAGGCCCCTGGCCCATGGTGGTTGCCCCCGCTTGACCTCCACCGGGTGCGAAGTACTGCATGTTCGGGATCGGGTCCTGCTGCTGCCTATTCTGGTCCTGCATGAGCCTCTGCATCATGTTGTTCATGGTGTTCATCATACCCATCATCGTCATCCCGGGCTGCATTCCTTGCAGGCCCATGTTGAATTGCATGTTCATGGGGTTGTTGTTGCCACTTGCAGGCCAGCTCTGCATGCCACCGGCACCCATCATGTTTCCACCACGAAGCTTCTTCGAGCTCCCTCTCAACACGATTGCAGATGATGCTGCCTGCACCCTGTCGGGAGATTGCATCTGCACAGTGCATGCAGGATCCTCTTGAGAGTATGCATCGGCGAGCTCAGGGGGCAGATTGTCTGGCGATGCTGGATAATGCTCGAGGTGAAAGCCATTCTTGGGCAAGCCTTTGGCTTTGCTTTTCAGCATTTTCTTGAACAACTGCTTGTTGGCATAGCTGTCAACCGCCCCCACATCACCGCCTGCCCTGGCCAAGCCAGCTGCCAAGATCGCTTTGCAGCAAGCCTCAGATGGGCAGGTGAGCCTCAGCTTGATGCACCGGCATGCCAAGACATCCAACTTCACGTGGATGTTGTCACCAGCTTCCAAAGCCTGGATATCTTTGACGGACAGTAAGGTTCGAAAGCATCAACTTTCTGAGTAGCTCTCTTGCCACCCTGACCTGTCCCGGTGTTGGTTCTAGCTACTGCTCCAGCCAAGAGATCACTGAACTCCTTTGTTTGTGGAGAAGTCCATTGCTTTCCTGCAGTCCATGCAGCCAGCAGGGCTGAGGCTCCATTTGCATCCACGGAGGCAAGGTTCTTCACTCGCTGGCAAAGGGCTTTTGCTTGCACCTCTCTAACACTGTCGTAGTTCGGGAGTGCAGTCATGGACTGGAGAAAATTGGCTGTAGCAGCCAAATCCCCCTTCAACTGATCCATGGCTGTGGCAGCAGACATGTCGATCTGTTTGCGAGCTTGAAGCCCTGCAACCGATCTTTGCAATCAATCCTTTTGAGCCTTGCTTGGACATATCGGCGGGCCAGGTTCGCGAAATTTTGGATTCTTCCTCTCTCTCTCTCTCTCTCTCTCTCTCTCTCTCTCTCTCTCTCTCTCTCTCTCTCTCTCTCTCTCTCTCTCTCTCTCTCTCTCTCTCTCTCTCTCTCTCTCTGTCTCTGGCTTTTGCTTCTCCTTCTCCAAAGTATATATATATATATATATATATATACATATACATATATATATATATATACATATGTATACATATATATATATATACATATATATATATACATATATACATATATATATATATATATGATAGTTCCGTATACAGACTAGATACACCCGGACATGATTTGAAGTTGTTCGCTCTCATGTCTTATGTGTGGTGTGCCGGCATCCTCACTTCGTTTCCTTTGTCTTTTGCAGCCGAAGCTAAACTCCCTGTTCCTTCCATCGTCCTTTTCTCCAGTCACCATCCCCTCCGGCCCCTTATATAAGCTGCCTCAGCCATGCCCACCTCCTATATATCCATGGCTCTCTGGCTGCTTCCCTCCTCCTCCTGCCTCGATCCCTCCCATGCCTGCTTGGTTTATCTGAATGCATGTCTGTTGTGCATGTCTCTGTACTTCCTGTTTTGGGCACATGTGTCAATACATGACGGTCATGCATGCCTCTGTCTCTTTGTCTGTGTCGTCTCGATCGCAAGACACCAAGAGAACATGAAAACACAAAGCCAAGACACATGACACTCACAGAGAGAGACACAGAAGCAGTCCCACAGTGCACAAAGACAGCCACATGCATGCAGGCACAGCGAGACACCGACGTGCACAGCAATGGCGACACACAAAGACAGCAGCAGTATATAGATACACACGAAAGCACAGCAACAGAAGCACAACAAGAACACACATGCACATCATGTAGGACCGCACATGCAGTCCTGGTGACCACTTGTACCGAGAAATATGCCACATCCGGAAACAAGGGCTGACGACGATGTCATTGTTGTGTCTTCGTGTCTTGGTTGGCTGTGTGCCGAATGTCATTGCTTGTTTTGCACACCAGAGAAGCAACAATGAAACAAGCGAGCAACCAAGCAACTCGTAGATATGTGTATATATATATATACACATACATATATCTATCTATCCATCTATCTATCTATATATATATATATCTATCTATATATATATATATATATTCATCCTATATACATGTATATACAGTATTTAGCATATGTTTATTGTGGCAACCATACAACTCACATCTATAGTGCATACATATATATATATATATGCATGTGTACATGTATACATATATATATATATGTGTGTGTATATATGTATATATGTATATGTATAATATGTGTGTATACATATATTATAGAGCTTATGTCTACAATGTATATATATGTATCTGTATAAACTATAACAATGTATGTGTATATACATATATATATATATATGTATATGTGTATATATATATATATATATGTCTGTATCTGTATATGTATGTATGTATATATATATATGCATATACATATAGCTCTATAGTGTTAGTATATATATGTATAAGAACATAAAGGATATAATGAAGAGTGATATAGAGTGTAAGAGAATGAGAGAGAGAGGGGGAGGCGACTGCACAGTTGCAGGTTACCTTGCAAGCTAATGTTTATAGTTCTGTGCCCTGTGCTGTTTTCTCTCGTTTGTCTCTTCTGCCCTCACTGCAATGCACAGCATGCAACACAAGGAAATCGCCAGGGCAGGGCAGTGCATGCTCGCCGGCAGACATCCCGAATCTTTTGCAGTCGGACTCGCGACACTACTGCATGCTCGTATACAGGGCTGGACCCGGGGCCAATTTCGGCTAGTCCACAGCAAGAAGAGCCCACCCAGACCAAGACACGGGCTGGCACATGTATATGTGTCTAGTTTAAATGCCAGTGCTTCCATAGCCTCGGCTGCAGCCACAAGCAGGGAACATGTACCGTGCCCATTTATTTAGGTTTTGAGTGTATGTGTGTATGTGCATATGTATACTAAATATATTGAAGCTAGAGCCAGGATGACATGTTCCTGGCAGCAGCCACAAGCCGAGGCCTGAAGGTCCCTAAAGTATCAGGCCACCTACATTGCAGGTCTACATAGAAGCCCACAGCACAGTCTCGGTCCAGGCTCCAGCCCGGCAGAGCTCAGTAGGAAGATCGCGGAAGAAGCCACAGGGCCAGGACCTGCGAGAGCATGCAGGCTTCATCAATGCCCGTGGTGCCCAAGTTTTGGTGTCTGAGAACCAAGCATATAAGGATGCAAAACTTGGAGACGGCATCCATGTCCCAGGCACCTGCAATCTGGAATGAAGCCGGTCTAAGGAAACACGGGAAGGCTCGAGACGAACACAGGCACAAGCGAGGCAGCCGTGATGTTGTTGAGTCATGGATCACCCACTCCAGGGGCCCGGCCCGATAGCCCAACCCGACCATTGTACAGCCAGGCTTGCTGAGTTTGGGGGGCACAAGGGCCCGGAACCTTGAAACCCAGTTTTTTATAGATCGATATTCCCGGTTTGGTCTCGGCGGCCACATTTTTATAGATCGATATCCGGTGGGTTTCCCCGGCCAAGCCAGAATTATAGATCGATATTGGCCGGGCCATTCCCACCACCCCGCCTTTATAGATCGATATTCCCGCGGTGACCCCGGCCACCACACCCATATAGATCGATAAAAGTGCTGGTTGTCCCATTTACACAGTGTTGCTGCATGTCGGCACCAGGGATGTGGTGGGTGGTGGCTCCGGTGGGGCACATGTCATCATTTGCAAAGCCATGAAAGCCTGCCTCAGTGGGGCTTGTGCTGCATCGCGAAGGCGAGCAGATCCCTCTGGAACTGGGTCTGCAGCACGGAAACACTTATGTTCGGAGCCACAACCCACTGCTGATTTCAGAAGCCCGCCTGCTCGCGAACTGCCGAAACACTGTCCGATGCCAGGGCAATGGCAGCAGGAGCGGCTCGGGCCATTTGAACCTGCTGCCCAGCCCGAGTCCGGCTGCGGGTCCTGCAACATGAACAATACGGGTTCGCTGTGCACTAACCTCGACTGGACCCCACCTGCCGGCCCCCGGCGGCCACCAATTGCCCTCCGAGTCGACGAACCCGGAGAGCTGGTGCCCTGCGGCCTTGGCGCCTGTGGCTGCCCACGGTGCCTTCACCTGCAAGCTTCATGGTTGCTTCCCTCTGCTCGCGAGCCAATGGCCCTGCGAGACGAGCTTGGCACCACAAACTCACCGGCCTTGACCATCTGCTGCCCCTTGTATCCGGAGCCCTCGTGCATCCAAGTCGGTGACCAACGGAAAAAAAACCTCAAACCAAAGTAGCTGGGGCCCTGTCCTTGCCCCACTGCTGGATCCCGCCAGCATTGGGCACAGCCACCTTTCAGCTGACCGGAACCAGGACAAATCCTAAATCCTAAGCCCAAACACCAAACCCTATTATTTATGTGTATATCTACACACACAGACTGCCTTGTATATGTGACTATATACTACTTCGCCTGCAGGGCTATCAGCTCGCAGGCAGGATTGCATGTTGAATGTTCACTATCGGGAAAGTATATGTGCATATATTAGAATGTCTATCTATTATGTATGTATAATATGTATGTATGCATGTATGCATGTATGTATATGTGTATGTATATGTATGTATGTATGTATGTAAATGTAGATGTAGACACACACACACATATATTTCATATTAGATGTGTGCATGCACATGTGCCCTCGTGAGCCCAAGTGAGCATGGCCTGCCAGTTGGCTTCCCAAGCCATCATCGGCAACCCCTGTCACATCTCAGAAGCACCGAAACAACTCGGCCGCAATAGCAGACCGACCTCCCAAGAGCTGCTCGATGCTCCCGCCTCAGCAGCAGCAGCGAGGAGAAGCAGCAAACAATCCAATTTGCATGCATGCAATGGGGTCCCCACGGGCCACCTTCGGCACTTTCTCGGAGGTGGTCCCTCCGGCTCCTTGACCTCAGCACGGCGAGCATTCGTTGAAGAAGGAAGCCATGCAACTCAAGAACACGGCCAAAGTGGTTCCATCCACGGCCTTGGCATCCGGACAAGGATTCAATTAAATGTGCTGGAAGTGGAATTGAGGTCTGTGCTCGCTTCTTCGGCTTCGGAGGCACTGGCACCTAAGATGTTCATTATACCGACCCAGCGAAAACCTAAGACACAAGCACCCGGCGAACACGGGCTCTTCCAAAGCGACTTCTTCTGTCTCCTGCAACACAAGTGCACGGGATGTGTGCATGTGGGCATGACCTCCATCCAGCCTCCTGGGCTTCTTGCAAGCCATCCACAAGAGGATCCTGCCCAAAGGACATTCCAATTCTACACGGTTTAAGGGTTTAGGCTCTAATAGGGTTCAGGGTTTAGGGTTTATGTTTAGGGTATATTGTATATAGTGTCGCTGAAATCATGCATGCAGGCACCAGTCAATGCCTCCTCCAAGTCGCCACTGGACTCAATGTCCTGAACAATGTATCGGGTGGTGCATGCAAGAGGCAGCATCCAGGAAGCAAAGCAGTGCTAACTCGGCCTCGGCATACTCCTCCTGATCCTCCGGGCATATCTTAAATCTATACAGCAGTATATATGATGCATGCAAGCATGCCAAGGGCCCGACCCAGGGGTCAAAGTGGTCCTGGGCTCACAAGAAATGACAACCAACATCTCAATGGTAAGCTTGGGCCCTGCACCGGAGCTTGCTCGTCCTCGGGGATCTCGGCCTTTTGGCGCTTTTAGAAGCTATAACCCATGAAAGCATGGTGCCGATCGCAATTTGGGCCCGAACATGGATCGGCTCCCCGCCTTCTGCCTGCAAACAATTGGGATTCAACATCACATGGGCTTATAAGTATAGCTGAGGTGCACACATCCTGGACTTCATCGGTGGCTTTTCCCTCCAGCATGCAACCGAACGAGCCAAGCAAAAGTTCCGGAGCAAAGACCCCGGCTGCCTGCATGGGTCCTGGTGATGCATCCTGCCAAGGAACAAGCACACCTATATAGTTGCAGCAAAACTCAAGTCAAGTATAACCCGCCTCCAAGTTCCCTTCAGAGGCGGTCAGCTCCTACACGAAGCGACTTCATATAATATGTGTGCAAAAAGACACAACAGGATCCGAACAAAGGAAGCCTCTATCACGATCATGCTCTCTCTGTACTTGGAGGCCTTGTTGTCCCAGAACATCCATCCTGACGGGGATGCATGTTGATGTAAATCCGAAAAGAAGCACTCAAAGTCTCGCCTTTCACTGGAACCGATTCACTGTCGGAATCGTTCCACCACACCGACAGCTGTGGAGGGTCACTCATGATGTCGATGTGGAAGCCCCCTTTGGTCCAGCGAAGCCGACCCCCACCGGGGACATCGACCTGCCACCGGAACTTCTTCTGTCCTGGCCAGAGTGTTTGGGAACGATCCGGGCGAAGTAAACTTATCTGAGGGGTCCTCGTACCGGCAGCAGGTCGTGAAACTCCATGCCGGCGATCTGCACCATCTTGTGCTCGTCGTCCTAGGCAAGACAGATATACGATCCATTTATGCAAAGTCTCCAAAAACCCCGACCTGAGGCATGCCACACCATCGCATGGCAAAGCAAGCCATGGCTGCACCGGAAAGCCCACAAGGCCCTCAACCCTTCAAAAAGTGCATGCAGTGCATGCCAGCCTGCACATGTGGCCCATGACCTGATATGTGCATTGCATTGTGGCCCACGACCTGATGTTTGCATGCCACATGCATCAAAGGATGTTTGAAGTTTGCATGCGGCATGCATGCATGCATGCATCGACCCAGAAAAGAGCCTGAATCGGTCCACGATCGAGTGTTTCAACTGCAAATCAGCAACGACATGAAGAGCTGCACACCATGGAACACAGCATGCAAACAGTTTGGCACCTGAGGCATCGACTCACTGACTCGGTCTGCCTCTCTTTTTCTCTTTCTTTCTCTCTCATACATATATGTTTATGTCTCCATATAATACATTATATATATATATGTATATAATCTCTGTCTGTCTCTCTCTCTCTCTCTCTCTCCATCTCTCTCTCTTTGCTTCTGTTCAATTTTTTATACCCAATCAAGCCGGCCATCGAACTGGGCACCACAAAAACTCACTCATCCTCTTCCTCGCCCTCGCCGTCCTCGTCATCATTATCAGCGGCTTCCTGGTTGTCATCGTTCTTCTTACCCTTCTTGGCAACCTTTCTCTTCTTCTTGGGAGTGGACTCGCTGGAGCTGCACTTTTCCCGCAGGAACTTAATGTTGTCCTCCGTGAATTCCACCCAAACTGAAGACGACCCCAACCCCTCCAACAGCATGGTAATGGACTTGCCATGGAATTCCACCTCCATCGACAAAGGGAGCATGACGGCATGCTTGGACTGTGCTCGAACAGGCTTCTCCTTCTTGGGCTTGGGATTTTCCGACTCCTCCTTCAGGGCATCCTGCAGCAGCATGTTGGCACGTTCTTGTCGTAGTTGCACGAGCTCGTCCCATGCTGAGCATGCCAAGGATCCTGCACTGTCCTTCTTCTGCTTTCTCAGATCTAATGCTTTTCCGGAAAGCAATCTGACACTGGTTCGGTCCCACTTCTGCAGGCAAATGAAAGGAACGTCTTGCACGAGCTTCTGAGTCGGGACGAAGGGAGCAGACTTGCCAAGCTGAACCACATACTTCTGTGTGATGCGAATCTCGTCCATGCGATTCTCGTCCATGCTGAGCTCGACAATGGGACGGGTGAAAGGATGCGAGACTTCTAGAAACACTTGAGAGCGAGCTGGGCACAACAGCATGCCTTCACATCTCCTGCATGCACATGCATGCAGAGCTGCCTGCGAGCTGAAAGCCCTGCAAGCGACACGTACAAAGATTGCAAAGCACTGAAGGCACATTTCATGCTGCACACCACTCAAACCTCTGTGCAGGGAAGTCTTCCCTGAGATCGAAATCGCATGGATCCATGTCTGCTGGGCAAAATGCAGACATGTAACGAAAGCCACACCTCAAGGCAGCCGAGCACTTTTTCATGTATACTTCACATCTACATGCATCTTTAAATATACATATGTACATTTAAGTATATACCGATCTACATCTATGATAAACATATAGATTTAGCTTTAGGTGGCTCGGGCATGATGCCGAGATCGGATGCATCTGCTCTGTGCGCCTACTGCTTGGTTCTCAATCTCTTGGGTGCAGCTGGCATCTCAAGATCATCCCGAGTGGCCTTCTTCGGCATGAACTGGGACAAATGATCGCCTGGCGATAGGAGGATGTTGTTTCGGAGTAGTGGCACCCGGATGTTGCTAGTCTTCGTGCCAGACCAGCTCAGCTCCATGTTGGTGGATCCTGCATCGTCCGTCATGTTGACGAGGAAAAACGGGGAGATGCAGCACTTGCCCGACCCCATATCCTCGTCGCCCTTTGGCAGCTGCACACATGACGAGAGCCAGAATTGGCGATCGTCGAGCTTCCATGGGGTCTGCACTTCCACGGCATTCGCCACAGAGCCTTGGGATTTCAGCCTGTGAATGATCTTCCAGCTCACTGGCACAAGCACCAGTTGGCCTTTGGTGAACTTTTGCTTGACTGTCAAAGCCTTGTGAGGCTTCATTTGCAAGCTGAGCTTGCCGAGCACCCCATCAACATCATGCTTCTGTGCCAATATGTCCAACTCTTTTTGGATGTCTGCGACCATGAGAGCAGCCTGATACTCCAGAGATTGGGAGAAGCCCAGCATGGACAAATCCTCGAGAACCTCTGCTTCCTTCTTTGGGGTGAACAAGATCCACCCACCAGCAAGGAACTGATCGCTGGCAACCTTCATGAAGCCTTTCTTCTGCAGATCCTGCAGTTGAAGTTGGGAGCCCTTGATGTGCTTGATCCGGCACTCCAACTTGTCCGCTTTGCGACGAACAAAGGCATCGACCACGAAGCCTGCATCAGTCAGCAAGTCCTCCGCATTGCGGAGTGACCCATCCGGGTTCAGCTCCCTCATCCTCTCAGCTGCTCCCTGGGCCGATGACTTGCCATCGGCATTTGCTTCAGCAAATGCCGCCCACGGACTCTCCAATCCCAAGAGCAGGCAAGCATCGTGTGCGATGCCTTGGACGGCCCTATAGCTTTTCTCCTGCTCGGCACGAGGAAGCCCAAGGCAGAGCCTCACGACATTCATGTCCACCACTCCCAAGATGTTCACGAAGCTGACATCCCTGAAGACGTCAACACCCTTCTTGACCATGAGCTCCCGAAGTTCGCACAACACTTGGTTCCCCTCCAGAACCTTCTTCTCGCAGTCTCGGGCGAACATCTTCCGAGCTGTGCTTGCGGTGATCCCACCCCCTGACAAAGCCAGCTTCAGCAATGCATGCCGGAAATGAGGGATCTGCTCCTGGCCTTTCTTGAAGTCTTGGGAGAGCACCTCCCAGAACTGCAATCCCAAAGCTCTTGTTTGGCCTGAGCTCCTGACGAAGATCTCGCTTTCTCGTAGAAAGCCGCCGTCCGCCCCCCCGCAGAAGCGGAGGGCGAAACTGTAGAGAGCCGGAAAGCAATCGCCACACGGTGGCTTCGAGCTCAGGGCCACCTTCTTGATGTTCTGGAAGTCCGGGGAGCTTTCACGGCTTGCCAAAGAGAAGATGCGGCGAAGAAGCTGGAGTTCACTCTCACTCTTCTGCAATGTCGCATTCTGTGATGCTTGAACGAGCTGGACAATGCTGGGAAAAGCCTCGCCGACTTCTTTGGAAATGACTCGCCAAGTAAGCCCAAGCTCCACGTGTTCTGCCAGGGCTGCATCTCGAGCCCTGACTTGCTGAAGGCTTAGCATCCCATTCACAGAAAGCTCTGTCGACTCGTGGCGAGCCGAACATGCCACCAGTCTGAGGGCAAAGTTAGTATGAGATGCTGACAGGCTGAGTACTTTGAGGAGTTTGCTGTCCATGGTACCAAGCGAGCCACCGGCACCATCAACCATTCGTTGGTTGTAGATGCGGTGGTCGTCCGAGCCTATCTCGATGCCGATGGCATCCACACGGGCAGGCACAAAGCCCACCTGAGCGATGCTGTCGAGGAGCTGGTGTACGTCGCCCGCATTCAACATCAACCCGTCCCGGTTCTGCGGGTGAACCCCCACTGAAAGTGGGGGTATACGCATCTCTGTCAACAAACCAGAGCGGCGAAGAACGACGAAGAGGTCGGCGACCGACTTCACAAGGAACTCGCCTCCCTCTGTCTTCCGCAGTAGGGCTGCGATTTCCCCGTAAACTTCAGGCGACAGCGCCATTGCACTTTGTTCCACCTAGAAGTACACTGAGTTCTCGAGCAGAGAAACTTCGTCGGTATATACACATGGTCACATGATGGTTTTCTTGCCCTTCTTGCCCTGCAGGCGAACTAAGTATATACTGCCTGCGAGCATGCATGCATCTTATGAAAAAAAATATAGTGTTTGCTGGCATGGCTGCCTGTGGAATTAAAGCTTTATTGCCCTGCAGGCGAAAATATACTGCCCGCGAGCATCGATACATATACCAAAAAGAACAGCACCTAAGCACACTTGGCCTGTTTACTTAATTGTGCTAAATGGCACGACCTCAGTTAGCATTAAGTATGCTAACTTGGCTAAGTAAAATATCCATATCTTGTCTATCCTGTCTAATCACTTACAAGCAACAACATCTGATTGTTAAATGACCCCGTCCATTTACTAAACAAGCCATCTGCACTGCTGCAACATAGCCTACTTATAAGTATACTAACAACAACTTAGCCATGATAATAACCATGGTTGCACAAGATACTTAACCATGCTAAGCACTGTAATCATTTATAACCACCCCGCCCTTAGAAGTATGGTGCCACGCATGGCCAGTATCTCCCGATCTGGCGCGCACTTCAAGGAATCATGGCATTTGAGGTGCCAATGTCATTCTGTCTTGAGGGAAGCGAACTTGGTTTCTGCCCTGATGAGTCAGGGTTGGCACTGGCAGCAATCAACTCGGCACAGGTCAAAGCGAACAAGATGATCGTGTTTGAAGGGGAGTCAGGTTCAGAGTACACGTCCAGGGGCCCTAGGCTCGTGAATAGGCGTGGAATAGGAGCCGGTGTGGGCATGGTTATTGGCACAACCATGCCAGCGGCGACTTTACTTGCCAACACAATCGCTTATCACTATGTGGAAGTACGCCCTGACTCAGGCTCGAACGCAAGCATAAGTCAACTCATGGGGCCAGCAAATTACATCGCTGTGCCGTTGTTGGCAGGTGCTGTTGACCTGACAGACCCAACAGAGCCGCCCAGTAATGCTGAGCTCGCACTTCTTGTGCGCAAGAGAGCAGTTTTCGCGAACATGAAATTGAGAGCGCCAATGGAGTTGGTGTGGAGCCTGACAGTGTCAGAAGCAGTCGGCATGACTTTGGTGCGCTCCGTGAAGTCTTCGAGTCCATTATTCAATGTGTCTTTTGTAGTCCCGATAGGGCGACCATCCGTGGCGGTGATGCCATCGTTCCTCGAAGCTTCTCCTGTCATCGACATAGCATCAAGAAGCATTGCTGTTGATCAACAGGGATCCAAGCGCAAGCGTGAGGCTCAGGAGGCAAATGCCAAGATGACGGCGCCCAAGATTTTGGGAGCACCGGGTGCTCCACAGGCAGGGGCCAACATGCCAGCGCTTCCGCCAGACCCACTTACGGGTATCCCGACGAGTGGCCCAGTCAATGATGTGGCTGAGCGCCGACCGGGCGCGCCTGCAACTGATGATTTGGACGGAGAAGACTTGAAGCCAGATGGTGACGAGCTTCAGGACGTGCAGGCTGAGGAGGAAGAGAACATGTGAGGCGACTGGGTGCAGCGCATAAATCAGGCATCTTCGTGCAAGCAAATGTGTGAAAAAGTAGTTGCTGCACCGCAAGTAGATGCTTAATACATTGGTAAGAGATCAAACTCGCGCGCCAGGTACATTAGTTGATTTGGAGACATGGTTGCCGCGAGCTCAATGGATGTGTGTGTGTTCTGTGGTTGGGTGATGCCCGAGTATTCGGTGCATGCATTAGCCATGACGGCTCACATAGTAGATGCCTGGGTACATGCACAACAGTGCAACCGCACTGGGCTGCTTGTGCCGAATGTTCAGAGCGATGGAGATTCGCAGCTGTTTAGGCGAACGACGGAACATGTCGGTCCGCGCGTTTCTGATGCACTACTTCAAAAAGTTCTTGCGTGCACCAAGCTGGATGTGTTGGCCATGCAGGGGTTAGCAGACGCAAGTGATGTGCTGCACGAGACCCTTGAGAAATTGGCAGAATTGCCACACGTGTATACTGCTATGCAGGGCCCGTATGCAATGGTGAATTATGAAAAGTGGCTTAACAAGTTGAGGCTGTTGGTTGCTGATCGCAACAAGCCTGAAGAGCCGCATTACAGCTACAGTAAAGTGAGGTCAATGATGCCATTCATACGATTACGGCCGGAGCACCTAGAGCGCGAACTCAATGCTTTTGTCAAGCACAACACACATTCGCCATCTCATGGTGCCGCTATGCGCATGCTGGGAATGCTGCACAGAGCCAAACATTGGGGCTGGGGCATTGGTCGAGCTGTGGGGTCAGCGCTGTACATGAGCTGCGCGCCGCAGCGGTGCCGCGCATATCTGGAGCGCCTGCTATCTGAAGGTGTTGAGCGCCTGACTGACGATGAATATATTGACGTGATGAAGGAGCGCCATGATGGTGATAGGCAAACATGCTCCATTGGCGGAGAGGCAGTTGATGCAGGCTTGTTGCCCAGGGGACTTTATTTGCAGTCGTTGGCTGGTAGAGGTGCTTGGCAACCAAAGTACACTCTCGAGGAGGAATTGGAAAATCGCAGATCATTGCCACGCGATCATAAGCTGTATAATGGAGTGGAGTGGTCCTCAAAAGGCTACTACAGTGCCAGGCAGTCAATGGCTCCGCACAGAGTGAGCCTGCGGGGTTTCAAACCGCAGACAGCAGCTGAATTCTGCGCTGTGCGTTTGCAACGCACGTCTGCTGGACATTCAGGCGGATCACGCGAGGCGCAGGATCTGAACTTGTCCGGCATACTGGGTCTAGCCGACAAAGACAAGCTTGCGGGCAAGCGTAAGTTGAATGCGCTTTTGCTTCCGTATGAGGATGCTGCGGATCCGCCGCAGGACTTGGAGTATTGGTCATCTCCAATTCTCAAGTGTGAAGCTGGCATAAGAGCGCGGCGCTTATGGCCCTTGGATTTCGATGCTCAGTGCTTTGTTGAGCCATTTGAAGATGCGTCAAAGCGTATCTTTCGTGAGTCGCCATACTCACAGCTGCAGAAAGAGGCAGATCATTTGGTTGCTCAACGCATTTTCATGATTGAGCACGGGCGCAGAGGGGGATGCTTTGCCTGCGTAGACGCCTCAGCGTGGGATGAGCAACATGCCATCTCTGCCCTCGACAATTCTATAAATGGCATTGCTGCTGTGATGAAACAGGCTAGGCCGGAGAAAACAGATGAAATTGATCGTCACGCTGCCGCTTTGTGCCATGGCCAGCGGAATAAACGTGTCAGGCTGGATCAGCGAGGCAACTACGTTGCTTTGAATTCTACATTGTTCAGTGGAGATGGACTAACTGCTTTCATCAACACTGAACAAGCTGACATTGCCGTTGAAAATGCAACAACGAGCGCATCCAAAGAGGCTGGATGTGCAATGGATGTGCGGTCCACGGGGAAAGGAGATGACATCAATTCTATGGTTCAGACAATCAATGAAGCGTTGCTGCTGGTTGCCGCACTTGGCAAGGCTGGCGTGGAGTTCAACCAGAGCAAGACGCTAGTGGGCACAGACGTATTTGAGCTAGAAAAGGCTCTCGGCTCGTCTGAGCATGGACTTGTGCATTGTTGTGCCAGAAAGTGCGGGGCTATCACAGTGAGTGAACCGCAGGGATCAGACCGCTTGACGGCTCGCGAGGTGCTACATTTTGTCTCAGAAACGCAAGAGTCGCTGATGAGGTATGATGTGCCAGACGACATAATCCACGTGATTGCAGCAGCTATACTGGAAACAGCAGTGTTAGGGTGCCTGAAACCGGCGTTAACATCTGCGTGGGGCTGCCCTGCCGGCGTTGGAGGTTTAGGCACGAACTTACAGGACTATTTTACTAACAGCATGCGCGTGCGAGAAGACGGAACCACGCTGTTCAAGGTTCTGCTCGAGCCATTAGACGTCACGCAGTGGGGCATGAAGTGGCGGCCTATGTGGGCGAGACTTGAAAAGGTTGATGATGCCAATGCTAATCTGCGACGCCACGTAGCGCAGATATTCGAGCGGAATGCAAAACTCACCACGAAGCATGTTCGTATCGTGCAACAGCAGTTGGGAACCATGCTCGCTGATGTGATGAGCGCTGCGCTACCGGTGCAGAAGAAGCGAGAGCTGATGGACAGAGCACAGCGCAAGTTCATCAGCCAGTGCGCAGAATCACCTGTTACGACAGAACTGTCACTGGATGCAGACTTTACGCGAGCTATGACAGCCGACATAATGCTGCTGCTGCGAGATCTGATCACCAGCGGTATAAGTGGCAAGAAACCGCTTACTACTAGCCGCACAATGTCAGCAGCTTTCCACGGGGCAATGGAGGCTAGGCTTCTGACTGATTGGGATGGGGCATGTGCCGCTACTGGTGAGGATACTTGGAAGTCCTTCTCTGATGCTCGTCTTTCATGGCTTTATCTGATGTGCAAATCTTATCTTATCTGATGTGCAAATGCTGCTGTTGCAGGGCTTCTGGGTACTCTCCCACGCCAATGTAGGATATGAGTAGTGAGCATGAGCCTCACTGACCTCGTCTGTTGGTATGTAGCTGTCGATCAACATACACGAGCGAAGTCGCGCAGATGTGACACATCTGCTGTATATTTTGGACTTGGGTGCTTTGGTTTGATGCACTTTCCTCTGACTTCGCCCGTATCGTTGTGATGCGATGCTCGCGATTTGCAACGGCAGAGACTGTCACAGTCTGAAGCTTCATTCATTTATTCATGCTATGTTGGGTCAACTGCTTAATATTGTCTCTAGGGGATACTTCCACTCAGTCTGTGACATCTGGAGCTCTGCATCGTACTGTATGCCGATTTTCTGCAAACCTCACTCTTCATGAGCTATTTGCCACGAGATATCCTCGTACTAATAGTTGAATCTTTGTATCTAGTGTCTTTGTCTCTCTGTTCTCAGGCACCCGGCTCTGCGGAGAATCCTTACAATTTTTGCGCGATGGGAAGGCACTAACCACTTTATGTTGTTTGTTGGCTACTCGATTCGTATATCATGTTAGAAAAGGTTGAAGTGCAGAGTTGTTGTCCGACGTATATGTGCCTTCCAATCACCTGTGTAAGTCCTTGCTTGGGTCTGCGGACCGGAGGACGCTGTTGCTGGAGTGCGTGCTTGGTCCTACGGGGCGGCGCACGGCTCTATGCTCTCTTCTTTAACCTTCTGTATCGGATCACGAAGTGAGCGACAATGTCGCCGTGCACAATGCATGTCCTTACAGCTCGCTACGTTCGGTCACCGGACAGCGCTTCAAAGTCAAAAGTCAAAAGGAATTGAGTTAGCTGACACTTGAGCTAAGCGTGGTGTCCACTCCTTCGGCTCTCTAGGCCGTTTTGCCGCTACTCCATCCAAATCCCTTCAGCCTCCGGAGATTGGCTTCAACCAACATAGCTGGGTTTCTCTCACTCCCCTTGAACAAGATGATTTTTATCTTCCACAATTAAAGACAATACTACTCTTACTCCTACCCTTCCTCTCGCTGCCAAAAAACCATGGATTTCATCACACACGCTCCACCTCATCCAGGTATTTCAGAATACCACTTTTACTGATACTCCTGCCCTTAAGGCAGCCAGGAACGCCATTAAAGAATCAGCTCGTAGGGACAAAAGCTCTTCATAACTCGAAAACCTACAAGAAGATTTCCAAGGAAGCTCTGTCCAGCAATGGACCCACGCTCGACAAATACGCGCCGATTTCCGTCCCCGCTCAGCGGGATTATGCAACCTCCAAGATATATTGGTTTCCTCCTCTCAGCTTGCCACTACTTTTGCAGATTATCTCCCCAAAAATGTATGGCACTCCGACGGAGACCCTAGCATTGCAGTGCCGGACCCCCACCCACCGGTACCGGAAATTGATTCTTCTTTCACACTGCATGACATGGATTCTGCATTAAAGCGCCTTAAAACCAATAAAGCCTCGGGACCGAATGAAATCCCTGGAAAAATTACAAACACGCTCCTTACATGTACCTGCTCTCCCACTACAACCCATGTTACCAGAAGCCAAAGTTCCCCCCTCATGGCTTTTTTCGGAAGTTGTTATGACCCTCAAGAATACACAAAAGGACACTCGCCTCCTTTCAAATTACAGACCAATCTCTCTTACTAATCTGTTTTACAAGTCTTCGCCTCTATGCTCCAGCAAAAACTGGAAAGAGGACTCGACTCCAGAGTCCGTGATAGACAATTCGGATTCCGAAAGAACTGCTCTACCACTCAACCTACTCACATTATTCGTCGCCTCCTTGAAATCTACAAAAGACAGAACTCACCATTCCATGCTCTATTTAATGATTGGAGCAAGGCGTTTGATTCCGTTACCTTCACGGCGATAGACGCAGCTATGGCTCATGTAGGTGTCCCTGATCGTACCCGAAAAGTTATCATGGATCTATATGATAATCCCACCTTTCTGGTGCGAGACTCTTCTCACAAGTCTAGCATCAGAAGCCAAACAAAAAGGGTTTACGCCAAGGCTGCCCTCTTTCTCCTTACTTGTTTGGATTTGTTTTAATTCATCTCTTTTACGATGTGGAAACAGATTACCAATCTAGGTTATAGGAGAAATTTCAGAGGTATTCCACGTCCCCTCTCCCCTTTGGGACTTGGAGTATGCAGACGATACTGTCTTGCTTTCCTGCTCGGCAGAACAACTCAATCGACGCCTCACTCGGTGCAACATCATGGCCATAAAACAGGCAACTTTACTAAATGAGGACAAGTGTGAGCATTTACGCCTCCACTCACCCAACCGCAT
This sequence comes from Symbiodinium sp. CCMP2592, assembly GCA_905221615.1. NCBI lineage: Eukaryota > Dinophyceae > Suessiales > Symbiodiniaceae > Symbiodinium > Symbiodinium sp. CCMP2592. The sequence goes on from CAJNDT010000990.1 coordinate 1,070,840, forward strand.
TTACTATGCACGCCAAGCAGATACTCCCTGCCACTGCAAATTTTGTGGTGGCATCCACGCCCCTCTCACTCCATTCCCTCTATCGGACGACGGTCAAATATTTAGGTGTCTATCTTGACCCGACCAACAACAACCGTAAAAATACCTATTATAGAGTTTCTCAGGCAGTCTCAGCTTCCAAATTCCTTAAGCCTTTGCTCACTCACCCAAGCCGGAAACTTACGGTATATCGGAGCATTGTTCTCTCGATCCTCACTTACGCCGTGGAGTGTCCTCCTTACGTCACCCCAATTACGCAAGTTAGACTCCATACACTATAAATCATGGCGCCGTATTTTCAAAAAAGAAATCTTCCTTTTACCATAGGGTTTTGGACCCCTCGAACTCCCAATGTTCCAATCAATACTCGGCGTCTCTTTCTTATAGGTCACGAAAGGTTATTACCCCGTCCCAAATGTACTCCCAACAACGATTGCAGCTCTTTGGTCACATTCATAGGCATCCTGAATCCGTAGAAAGCCAATGTACCTACATGACTTCTCACGCATATAGACATATTCGGGCTCCTAATAAACCAGGAAGGCCCGCATTCATTGGGCCGAATCCTGCATGACGCAGGCAGCCAACCCGCATTGATCATTTACTCTCGGATGCTGCCCCTTCTCACGAGCAAATTACACATAGTTTCTACAATGTTTCAAACCAAACGATATTGAGGCAGCGCACAGTTCCTCAGGACTTGCATGGATGGATAATACTTCTCTTTTCCGCAGAGTGTACCCAAGTTGCCAGGACCGTCAGTTTTGGGCAAAGGTAGTAAACAAACCTCCCAAGGGCCGTGCCTAATTTAAGCCACCAGTAACTGAATTAGGATAGGTCGGTGCTGATGGGCTCGTTGAGAAGAGCCTTCCGCGTGCGAAAAGCTGTGTATGTAGCGTGTGTCTCGGAGACCAACCCAAAAAAGGCAGCATGCAGTAGAACCAACAACAACACCACCAGCACCACCAACGAATGGCTCGCGGGGACCCAAGTTTATGCCTCCCCCTACCGTTTGTTTGTGTAACCTCTACCCCCTTGCTTCCTCCTTCGGGGGGCCCCGCAGCCACCACAGCACACTCACACCTTGCAGTTGGGGACCCAGCACGTGTGAAAGTGTTTCGCCTATCGGTTACTGTTACCCCTGCCTCTTGCTTCCTACCTTTGGGGACCCACTGCCAGCACAGCAAACATCCACCAAACCAACCAGAGTAGCAGAGACAAGTAGCTGTACCATAGGTGCCGAGCTGGGCCCAAGTTTCTCTGTATGTATGCCGTTTCCTTGCAAGCCCACAGCTCAGACACAAGCTTGCTAACCCACAACAGAGTGGGCACCAGGCGAGCGAGTAGCTTCTCAAGAAAGGAATGGAGGTCGGAGCACGCGAGCTGGACCAGGCGGGATCCTTCTGCGCTAACTGAGGGCTTCTAGTATGGGGGACACGCCTCTGGATAATCAACCCGGCTTGCCGGTCCAGCTCAACCGCTCGCTCCCCAAGTTTCACCACCAAACCAGACAAGGACACTCAGCGTACCGCTAGCGCGCAGGGTTCGGGGGTTCTCAGCCTCTAACCCAAACGCTGTGCAAGCAAGCAAGCAAGCAAGCAAGAGAGAGGAAGAGAGAGAGAGAGAGTAGCCATTTTGGCTCAAGATGCCTACCACGTCTTCTCGTTCGACCGCGACCTCGAAGTCTCAAGCGGGGGGAGTGGCGAGAAGGAGCGCTCCCGTGCGTTGTGCTCCCGAATCCCTGCCCACTTGCGACGTAAACCTAGAATAGCGTAGGCACCTGAAGATGCACGCGATGGCATGATTGCTATAGCGCCAGTGTGGCGCCTGTTGCTCGCTCCTCTTCGTGGCCGTGGTTGGAGCGGGGTGGGACGGGATCCTTCAACGAAAAGCACGACTACTGAGCCATCTTGATGGCGTAACATATGTGCATAACCTAATTCACTTGTCTCTGTATGAGGTGATTCAAGAAAGATGCAAGAAATCATTCAAGAGCCATTGGCCATGCGCAGTATGACTGTGCGCAAAACCAAAACAAAAATGCAGGTATGCAATGAAGGGCCAGCTCGGTCCATGATAAATTCGCTAAGGTTACCACTCATTGTTTTGTTGGCTGTGTTGGCGAGTGACTTGGATGCATTAAACCACTGCCCTTCGGGCTTTTCCTTCGCTCTTTCCCCTTGCCCTGGTATGGTACTCTTGCGCTTCCATGTTAGTTATCCTGTTCGCCGTCCATTGATTCCAGTTGTTTGCACATTCAGAATTGGCTGTGACATTGACGTGAAAATTGCATTTTACGCATTGTCAAGGGACCGTGTTAGAGATCACTACGTCACAGATGGCATTGTAGAAACGCCATATGGATCGTTGTCATGATTGACATTGGCTCAAGTCTGCAAGGAAAAGATTGAGGTGGAGTGGATCTGGATTGCAAGGGATTTGTGCTTGTGCTGAAAATTGCTGTCATCCTGTCAAATGGTGTACAAAGTATTGTACGGTATTGGTACTGAATCTTTTTGTAGCAGGGGGGGAAGTGCCCACCCAACCCACCCTGGAGAGAAGCTAGCCGGAGGCTAGACGTTTTGTCCGGGCCAATTCGGGACTTTCGCCGCAACGCTAAAAAGAGTGAGTTTGTGTTGTCCGTGCATCTGCTGGTAGTCCGAGAGCCAAAGCTGGGCTTTGCTACGAACTCCCCGGAGGTGTTGTGGGAGGTGGCGGGAGGATACGCTAGCTAGTGTACAGAGAGTTTCCATGGTGCCGCAGCGGTATCGACCTTACCACGTAGTCGCACAGTAACCTCAAAGCCACCGCAATGGCAGGGGGGCGGAGGGCTTGACTCGCGCTTTACGCACTGCAAACGGAGAGGGGAGACGGAGCGCAAAGAAGGAAGGAAGCCAGGTTTTCCAGCATGCAAATTGCCGATGCCCAGTGGTCGACACATGCAGAAGTGTGCTGGCAACAGTTGACAGTGCTTGATGGCCTCGAAGACCCACTTTGCTAAACTCAGTTGAGCTCTTGTGCAGGACACGACTGTTGAAAGGGCACGCCCCGTTTGACTGAAGGAGCAACCCAGGGGAAACCCCTATTGACAAATGTTCCGGGGTAGCTCAGAAACTTCGGAACGAATCCAAGCTGCTACCCGTATAATGAGTCTAATGCTGGATGTATGCGGAGTCACGGCGCAACGAAGCGGCCAAGAACTCAAGCATGCGTTGGTGTTGATGCGTACTGTTAGCAGCATGGCTGTGCTGGGAGTGCTTATTGGTTTTTTGGAACAGTTAATTTGGCAGATCGACTGAGCACCTGGTGTTAATGAAGAGTTCGAAGGATGCTGTTGGGTGCAGGTTTACAATCCTAACCTCCGACGAAGAGAAAGACAAAGCTGTCCGACGATGGTGAGCATGGTAATGTCGAGCTAATGCTGCGCAGGTTCACCGAGCCGTTCTCAATGACGGAAGGGAGGCCTCACAGGCAAAAGGTCCCGAGATAAAGATCGTCCCGTCCTTAACCACCAAGGTGGCCGTCAAAGTCTTGAGACCAAACATGGAACCTGTCCTTCGAGGCTCGGCTTCGTCACCCTGGTAAGAGCTCAGCAGTCAAGCACGGATCGAGGCGACATCGCCAACCTCAAAGTCTTTGCGCTAGCTGCGCGCGGAAGGCTGTGACCGGTACAGGTTTCGGAGTTCCGAGTTCTGGAACCCATAGGCAGCCCTGACAAGAAGATTATGTCACCATCACGTCACACGAGATATCAGGCACGTTGGGCCCACCCTCGAGGGAGAATATTCAGTGCCGGGTTTTCGCAACCGTGCTTGAAAGCATTTGCATCGATGGTTCAAGGGTCCTAAAGAGTCTGCGCGAAAGGTTGGCTGGTGGCTTCGGGCTGTTGGAGCACAGACGGGCATCATCGTAATAAGTTGTCGATCTGGCAGACGCAGCGGCACGGACTTTACTGTGTCGCGACATCGGTTTCAGAATCCTGATCTGACTGCAAAATTCCTTGCACTTTGAACCATTCGCCACCAACTTCTGCAGGAATACCTGGTTTGTTTATCATGCTGGGTGATGATCTAGAGAATAAAGACAGGATAAAATAATTTAGGCTCAACATTTGCACTTCCATGCGAGGTCGACCTCCGTTGAACGCCTCTGATTTCGTGCGCGATGTTGTGTTTGCTGTAGGCTTCCGGTCGACTACTACCCGGTGTTCTGTGAGTCCGGAACTTCTTTGGAATGCTTGCGATCTCACCAGGCTCTGAGCTCCGAGAGATCTGAGGCTCGAGCGAGCCTTGGATGGCGAACTGGACTTCCTGAACGAAGCGCAGAGTGCGAGGAAGGCCAGGCGGGAAGCGCGAAGCGGAGCGGAAGCTGATGCGGAGCTGAAGCAAAGGGTAAAGGGCCTTCAACCGCCTAAGCTGCGCTGCTCAAGGAATGCTCAACCCCGTCTCATCGCCACTTCTAGTTTCTTCGTATTTCAGTGGCAGTGTCTCCCATTTCGCCTGCGGACCTGAACCCTTCGCCATGGGAGCCGCTTGCACGTTCTCCGCGGCCTCTTCGGAAGATGAGTTGGACATCGAAGAGGATTCACATCCCCGAGTCTTTGAGTCAAGTGAAGTGCAGAGACCTGCAAGAGCAGGACCCTTGGTCAGTCAGCGATTTATCGAACAGTCTCCCAATTGTCGACAGCCCAGATACATGCAGGCTGCATTTCATGAGCTGGGGAGCATGCAGGCACGGTTCTGTTGTGCAGTTCCGCAACCATTCCAAGATGCAAGGTGCAATCTCCGCAGTCGTCCACTCCTTCGATGAAGCCTCGTCCAAAGCAAAAGGTAGTCCGACCAGAGGCCGGCTCACAATGAGTTGTTCGGAAATCCAGGAGATCAGATATTCATGCCTTATGCCACTGCTCACGCGAGAGGCTTCGTTGCTACCCTTGCAGCCATTGCAAGACCAGGCTGATTCAGTCTCGGCACTGCGTCATCTCAGCTTGTGACCGGCCAGGCCTTTTGGTCTTCGAGAAGGCCAGTTGTTGTCTGCTCTCGTCGGGCGGTGCCGAGCAGGCGCGACATGACTTTCTGCCATCAGCACTTCAGCCTTGAATGTGAAAAGGACCGACTTCGCTGGGCTTTGGTTTTGCTTCGAGACCGAGGGCGACATGGACGCACTTCTGGTGTCGCTGGAGGTAAGTTGGGCAAAACGCTGCTTGGACTTGCCCAGCCCGTCTTCTTGATCGCTTAACCAGAGCCCAGACGACTTCAGGTTCTGATGACTGTGAAACGAGAGTTTAACCTATTTCGGCCAAAGGTTGGCGTGAATTTGTCCAGGTCGTTTTGCTTGCATTACTTTGCATGCCATCATCTCAGGTTGCGCAGCTTCCGCGATAAGCTACGGGGCAGGCTCGGCGAACTGTGCATGGAGTCCTTTTGTATGTGCTGTGGAGAGGCTATGTTAGCCGAAAAATAACCCAGAGCGGTGACGACATAGAAATGGAGGCCGTGTTGCACAGCCGTTCCACCAATTGCTGCAAACAGAAGATGGAAGATGAGTGAAAGGTCATTGGCACACCCAGCGATTTCACGCAGCGATTTCGTGTGACTTGTGCGGCAAAATCTCAGGCTTAGCCTCAAAAAGCGAGCAGCCGGGAGGATTGCTGAGACGAGGTCGGTGCCGGCTGGCAGCGAGCAGCCGGGCCAGATGGTGATTGCTGGGTGCATCCCATTTGGCAAGGCAAAGCCTTGCGTGTTGACCAGACTCTTGGCAAGCAAGCTTCTCTTTGGCGACGTTTGAAGCCACTCAGGGTGTTTTCTCTCTACGGATATGTGCGCAAGCGATCTGAGCATGCGTCATGACTTATTTGTGCAACTGTGAGCAGTCGCATTCGATCTCGCCATCACCTTGCTGCATCCTCTAACTGCATAAAAACATGCGTTGGTGAGCACAGCAAGAGACATGCGCCTTCATGGCCCTCGTTCTCGTGGTCAATGCCGGCAGTGCTTCTGCAGACCGGCAATGGTTTGCAAGAGTCGCAGTTGCGACCAATCCTGGCTTCAGCATCCTACACCCAAATCTGCCACATCGCATGCGTGAAAGAGCCAGTCTCTGAAGAGGCCGTGCCATTATGTTCAGTAAAGCGCCGTTCCAATTCTGTCCCGCTCTGGGGTTCCCGTTGCCGAAGACCGAACGATAGACGTCCTTTTCCGGAATGCCACACAGCTGCCGAACGCAAGCTCCGCAAAGGCTGGAGACAGGTTCAAGGCAAGGTACGGGCATGCGAAGTGTCGCATTCGGGGCCTTGGCGAATGATGCCTTGATTGCATCTAGCAAATCTGGCCAAACACCAGCGGGCAAGATCAACGCTTTTGCTTACCTGCTCCTCGTAGAGTCGTAGAGATTGCTGGTCGGCTGATCTCCGAAGATGCAAGTGCATGGAGAGATGGGTAGCTTCTCGTGAAAGTGTGTGCATCTCCCAGGGGGGATGCTTGATCGCGGGTTTCGTGCATCAAGATTCGCTGGAATCAGCAGAGACATTCCGAAAGAGTCTGGGCATGCAAAACTGCTTGCAACGGGCTGCCGATGATTCAAGCTTGAACGGCAAGACCTGCGCCATGTTTTCAGTACACCAAAGTCCGACATGTCTTCTTCGTTTCACATCCGATGTGGCACAGTGTAGCGCTCATGCCGGGTGAGTGAATGCTGTCGGATCCGGTTCATCGAGACTTGTCACGTCATGGTTGTCGTTGTGCCTGTGTCGTCGTATTCGGTAATGACTGTCGACCGGTTGCTTTTTTGACGGTTTCAGTTGGGGTGATTTAAGGGCCAATCGGAGAAAAAAAAGCTGGCTCTGAGGATGGATGAAGACGGCGGAGCAGTGACTTCGGCATAAGTGCTGTCCTTTTGTGATTTGGCGGATGTGTTTGTGCAAAGGTGGTCATCGGTCACCAGCTCTTGCCATGGGGTCTTCTCATAACGATGTCGGCGCATGGCGTGTCTGCGAGTTGGAGAACTGGCTGCAAAGATCTGCGACCACACTCAAGCACAATCTACGGGTGGTGTTCGGGCTGGTGCAACTGCAGTGTCATGGGGGACGAATGCCCTGCAGGAAGTTTCGCAAGGAATGATCCCGCTCCTATTGCCGACGACGCTCAGCAACATGCATCCTGGAGCAGGTGGCAACCTTTCATCCATGAGCCCATGAGTTAGGTTTCCACTATCTCACTATCTGCTTGCTTGGTCTGACTTTTCAGCACGTGGGCTTGCTGCAGCGCGTGATCTATGCTGCAGCTCGGATTTAGCACCTGAGCCAGTGAGTCGCTAAGTGCCAGGAAGCTTTGGGGCCTTGACCTGCTGAGCTGACGAACTGAAAGCTTGTAGTCCATCATTTTTTCGCGAAGCTGCCCAAGATGGGTAGACCCAGCATGTTGAACCTGCGGCAGAAAATGGCAAGGGATTGATCACTCTTGCTTATGCTTGTCTTGTCCTGCAAGCATTATGTGAGCACCTACTGGGCAGACGAGAGCTTCAGTTTGAGCCGCCGCAAACATGTCAGTATGTCCAAGTCTGCACGGGGCTCCTGCCAGCATGCCACGGAAGTGAGGCAGAGACAGTTCCACTACCGCTCACCACCAGGAGAGACTTCCCGAGAGAAAGCAAACCCTCCTGCAAGAAGCGTTTGCCTGGAGGTGGCTGCTTCCATCAGGCACGATCCTCTTGGGCGTGAGCTGGACTCGCCATTGGCCTCAAGCCCCAGAACCGGCATTACGTGTCAGAGCATGAGCATGGTTTGGGAGGATTGTTGAAACCCCGAACTACTGAAATTTCCTGCACGGTCTGCGGTACTAGTTGTGTTCTGGTTGCAGCAACTCCCGGGTTAGGCGGCCCTCTGCATTTCTCCACAAACCAGAAGTTGATGAGGTAGTGCCGCAGCCGATACCGGGCATGGCGACCAGGAGGGTGCTAGGCACGTCTTCCAACAGTTGTTAATACCAGTTTCTTCAAGTGGTCCCTGAGTTCTATTGCCGGACGTTCAGCGCCAGTCAGTACAGCTGATCGAATGCTGTTCACGTGGTGTTGTCTTCTGCATAGCTTCGTCCCCTAGGCCGTGCTTCGCTTGTTTGGCTTACAGTACTTGCTTCGACGCCACCGCACAAGTTGTCACGAAACTGCGCTCTTGACATGTGCTTCATGTTAGCCACGGCCGACCCCTCTGCGATGCTGTCTGGCATATTCCTAACACCGGGAAAATGCAGCAAAAAGGTGAGGTGTACGGTGTACTGGTGACACGCATCAGCCGAACTGCGGCAGTCATGGACTTCATCAAGGGCACGCCGCTGTCAAAGCTCGAAGAGAGGGCGAAGGTGTGCAGGGTTGCTTTCATGTTCTGACGAGGTCTGCACCAACGCTTTTGCTTGCAGGAGCTTGGGATTGATCTGGGCAGCAAAGCAGGGAAGGTGGGCTTCTTCCGATTGTCATTTTATGTCTTCGTTTCAGCTCCGCTGCCAATGCGGCTTTCATAGGCAATTTGCCTGCCTCGCGGATTTGCTTTGTGTTCAGCACTGCGGGGTGAAGTCTTTTCTGCATCCTTGCGTCGCCTTGCGTGCTGGCGGCCATGTCCTAGTGCTACGTCGCCACGCCGGAGGTGCTGGGTGGCCGAATCTTAGAGGCCCTGACGACAGCATACGGTAGCTTGCAAGCATGCGATCACTTGTGTAGATGTGTTGCAGCGGCACCAGAACCGCGCAAAGCAGTTAAGGTAACATGATTTTCTCTTCTGGGTTTATTCATGGAGATCCACATCCTGGGCCATGCTGGCCTTGTTAAGTGAGTTCGAAGATGTTCGAAGCTTGACAACACAAGGTGAGCAACTATCGGTGGCTTATCAGAGTGCTGGCAGGAACATCTTCGTGATGGAAGGTGGAAGGGTTGCGCTGATCGACTGTGGTCAGGTGCGCCGGGGTGCACTCCCAGCTGACAGACTGGGGAGAGCGTGTCCAAAACTGTGCAGGTGTGCCAGCTCTACCGGGAGCAGCGGCTTCTGGTAGCAGAGGCTCTGCGACCGTATCGTGCTCTATGGTTATCGGCAGAAGATGCTGTGCTATGCTGTGAACTAGGCGATTCTAGCTGCAGCTGCCTATGATGGCAGTCGAAGCATGATCCAGACCTTAGCCGAAGCCTCGGGCCTCGAGCCTCCGAGAGCAGAGCAACGCAGAGCAACGCGAGCAAAACGTTCGTCCGAGGCCAACTGCGTTCGCAACTTCGGAGTCACGTTTTTTCAAGGCCTTTCGAGAAATGCGCTACATGTGATTGCAGTGAAGCGAGACTGCTAATTAGCTGAGTTTGCGAGGCCAAGAGGACGAAGATGCTTGTGCAGTGCGCAGCTTCATCGTGTGTCTGTTGTCCGCTGAAGTGATTCGCCGTATTGAAGCAAATGCCAAGGCGAGCGTCGCCCTGTACTTGTTTGGCGACAAGGTGGGAAGACCGTGGAAATCGTTGCCGCTGCACGGGGCACACACGGACAGGATGTGGAGTTCCCGGGCGGATATTCCAAGGAGGACTTTTTGCTTGGATGCAGCTACATCTGCCCAGTTTCAGTGGCAAGAGAAGTTGTCAGTCCGGCAAGGAATTCAGCGACAAGAGTCCTCTGCGTCAGCCAGTCGCTCGTTATCTGCGCTAGCAGCGGACATCTGCCAGCGGCAGAGGCTGTGTTCTTTCCCAACGGAGCTGGTGCTTCTGGGAAGAGCGTTGCCCACTCAGATCTGTTTGATGTATGTACTCACAGGTATGTTGGTTGCTTCAGAGTTTTGTTGGGCAGTAGCGATGCAGAAGACGGTTTTCCATGATCGCGGGACCAATGCCCCTGCCCCACCCTCTCGCCTTTAAGGGCCGGTCGCAAGTGGCAAGCATCATGCAGTGCAGCGTTCAAGTCGTAGTCATGGTGATCATTGTGACCAGTCTTCGTTTTCTTATGCTGGTATCGTCACCGCTGCTCGCAGTCGCTGGGATTGGACCTGCTGGTGACGTTCCCTGCGACTTTCGTGCATGTTCATCGTACGGCGCAACTTCGCATCTCAAGATGGCATACAAACGGTCTTGAGAGGGCTTGTCGGACTGCTGTACAGGGGCCCGACAGCGCGGGAGTTTAAAGATCCATAGTATCGCGGTCCACACAAACCTTACAGGCCTTTCAGCAGCTGCCACCTGTTTGCACGTAGTGCGTCATTGCTGGGCTTGCGAGATTCTTTAACCTCTCCTCTCAGCTCTTTTCTGCTCTATGTGGGAGAAGGCCCTCGTGGCGTTGACCGTCTTGCTGACTCGTAGCCTTGAGCCATCTCGTCAGCCCTGGCCCTTATACACCTGCCCGCCCTGTGAGTGCGAGTGTGTTATCAACGTGCCGGGTGTGAGCGAGAAGGAGGATCTGCAGGCGGTTGAGCTTTCGCCAGTTCATTGGGGACTGGTCGGAGGCCTGCTTTTGGCAAGCCACGTAGTCTGTGGGTTTGCAGTTTACTGTTGTGCGAGACGGAGCCGTGCTGCCGCTGTGGTGTCTGTTAGCCCCGGCCGGGGATCTCCCAGACGCCGCGGCTTGGGAGTGCTAGAGTATGAATCTGGGGAGTCTGCATGGTTCGAGTCGGGTACTCCGATGATGATGTGTGGCATGAGCGAGTCGTGTTGCTACCCGGCAAGACCGAGAACTGCTATTGGATAGTCACTCCAGACCTAGATGTTTATGAAGAAGATCTGGGAGGAAATGCGACTGATGGCCCTGAGAAGGTGAGGGTCATTACCTACGGTACTCGCACCCGATACACAAGGCAAGTAAGTCTACAAGCTCAGGCAGGAAGTCACGAATGACTTCGTCGAGGAGAAGATCCTTGAGGCATGGCGGGAACACGAGGCCACACATGGCGAGGTTCCCGACGTTGAGGGGGAGATGATAGTGTTGCCCGACGGCAGCAGCAGGCTCCTCTCTGGATTGGTGCCTCGACGGCGGCTCCGACTGAAGAGCGGGGCAGGAAAGCTTCATGTGGGGGCCGCTTCTCATTCGACAGGCAGCCGGCCTGTGGATAAGAGTGTGATCGAAGAGGACTTTGAGACTTGGGTGGTAGTTTATCATGCCCAGGGAGACCGTCTTGGAGAGCAGATCAAGCCGCCGCTAGACACAGCGGTGGTGCCGGCCGGAGGGCAAGCTTTCAAGTTGTTCCCCCAGGATGGTGGCATCTTCTTTTTCCAGGGGTGTGCCGCCGCCGATGCTCCCGCAATCGGAGTGGTACGCCGCCCAGCGGCCGATGAACGGGCCGAGAGAGATATCAGAGTCCTTCCTGTTTTGTTTGATGCTGCCGAAGAGAGATGGCGATCCTTGGAGGAGGCACTGGCAGAGTTCGAGGAAGTTGACTTTGAAGATTTCCCGTGACAAGGACCTCGCACGATGTACCGTGATGCACGTCAGCTGCGCCGGCTTGGTTTGAGCTTCACGCAGCACCATGAAAGCTGGCTGAAGAAGAGTGGCGTTGGGGTCGCAGATCGCTCCGTGTACGAGCACGCGGTGCTATGCCGCGTCCTGGACTACATGGCATCGTACGACCAGCTCAACCTGCCCGCCTTGGCATCGGCAGAGTCTGTGAATCGCCGTCGGGCCCTTATCGAGGTAGCTCATCAAGGTCGCCCCGAGACGCCCAGCTATGAGTCTGCCGAGGACATTGTGGGCATTCGGGAATCGGGTGACGGTTGCGTCATCGATCCTGCCCTGACCCAGCATGCCGCAAGAAGGGCTGCGACAAAAGCCGAGGTGATGAAACAGACAAGGCTGGCTGCAGAGGAGCGAAAGCATCTTCGCCAGAGAGCCGACGATGACGAACGGCCGGGAAAGGGGGCCGGCAAGAACAAGGACAAGAAGCAGGGGCAGGAAGCCCCCTGAGCGGTAGGCCGGCTTCACCGCTTACAGTGCGGGCGGCGAGGCCGGAAGCAACTTTTGCACTGAGAAGGTTTTCCATGAACCCATGGCTAAGCATGGAGACGTTTTTCCTTTGCCTCTTCCTGCTGATCATGGTCTCGCTGGAGATTGTAGGGATCTGGGTTCACGACGTTCCAAGGAAAGGGTCCGCAAGAGGAGGATGCTTGTGGGCAATGCTAGGGGCACTGTCTGGGCTCTCAATCACTTGGCCGGTTTTGATGATGAGTCGCACTGGCCGAGTGCTGCAGTGAACGCGGCACAGATGTCAGTGCAAAAGCGGGTGTGGTGGCCCACTCTTTGAGGCCACCTCCGCCCGCAAAGATTTCTCCGCAGGCAGCGCTTAGGCAACTGCTGCACCAGAAGGCGGGTTCATCCTATGGGGAAGTCCTGTCGGGGCAAGTAGCAAGTTATGTGAGAGAGAGATTGTCCCTCCACGGGACCAAGCAGAACCGGTACTTCTGGAGGACCTCCTGCCGGAGCTGGAGCGACATCAGCTACGACAATTCCGTAAGGAGATGCTGCTCGGAGATGAGGAGATCGCTGGGGTGCTTGAGCGGGGTTTGGAGAATGATCGGTACATGGACCCACAGCTTGAAAGATGGGGTCGTGAGTATCATAGTTTTGTCGCCGAGCTTGTGAAGAGTTTCCTCGTCTACTTCACGGCCAGCCCGAAGGTGCAGGTGGGTGCTTTCGTGGTTACAAAGAAGCAGCAGAAACAGAGGTTGATAGTGGATGCACGACGCACAAATAAGATTTTCCGTGCTCCCCTATCCACAATGGACAGCTGGGCCAGGCTAGAATGCGAGGGCTCAGAGGTCTACATGGATCGAGAAGAGGTTGCAGGCACACAGAAGGCCATGCTCTCGGAGCTTCATCGGGTGGGGCTCGCCACACACGACCTGGTAGAGAGCACCACTTGTGTGAAAGCCTGGGGGTGAGAATCGATGGCATGTCGGGTTGAGTTCAGAGCACTCCTGCGCGTGATCATCGGCTTGATCAGGCCCTGCTGGCGTGCAGCTCGAGGGTGGCCATGTCAGGAGAAGAGCTTCAGGTGCTTGTGGGCCATGCGACAATGCGGGCGATGCTAAACCCATTTTGCGGCATGTGTACACTTTCACTCAAGAGTGCTACGACCAGAGGGTGAAGTTATGGCCATCGGTGGTTCGTGAGCTAGAGCTGTTCAGGTGCCTCATGGTTTTGTGCAGCGGTGACATGTGAGCAGGCTGGCGTCTACACGTGTATTGCACAGATGCTTGCCTTCAGCGGATATGCCATTATGACCCGAGACCTCCCCGTGGACACGGTCAGGACCATCGGGGGAGAAGATGAGGGATGGCGATTTTACCGCGGATCAGGTGCTCTTGTTGCGCCGAGAGAGTCTGCTTTGGCAGGAGCTGATGTGTTCTCCGATGTTCGTACAGTGAAGCAAGAAGTAGAGGGGGAAGTGCTTGGCGAAATCATGGAGGATGAGAATTTTGCGGAAGTGCCATGTGAGGTTTTCTGCAACCGGCCGATTGGCGGCTGCTTTGGCAGGCGCCTTTAGCGCACAAGGAGCCGGTGCATTTGCTGGAGTGCAGAACCATTTTGTCCACCCTGAAGCACCTCTCACGGGATGCCAGGCAGCGCGGGCAGAGAACTCTCATCCTGAATGACAACATGGGGGTTGTGCTAGCCGTCATGAAGGGGAGATGTTCGAGCTACAGCTTGTTGCGGTTGTTGCGCAGAACGTGGGCCCACAGCTTGGCATGCAACATCAAGTTGTGCCTGCGATGGGTAGTCTCGGAGCGCAATGTTGCCGACCATGACAGCCGAGCTTGGGAAGCAAAGGGCAACGGTTGGAAATCGGTTAAACAAGCGCAGGGTGGAGATCTTCACGATAAAGGAAGCGGAAGCTGCGAACAAAAGGTGTCGCAGCCCCTTGTCGCAGGATGTGGAGGAGAAGCCTGTAGCGAGCCGCGCGCGAGAGCGCGGAGCTATGTGCCATAATGAAACAGTGCCGAAAAAAGCGGAGAAAGGCCTGAGAGAGGGAAAGGAAACATGGAAAGAAGTTGCGGGCCTCCTAGGAATTCTGCACCATATTGGAGTTGGGGAGCGTGGAGGAGACGACTCGAAAGGACTACGAGGGCAAGCTGAGTCTGTGTTACCTTTCGGGCAATAGACATTGAAGGTGATAGCAGAAATGATTTGGGACGGTTTTCGTCCTGGAGTCAGCTCTGCAAAGCACTACCCTATTTCCACTTCGTGGGTATAGACATTCCGTGTAATACCTGGAGTAGCGCAAGAAGAGGTCCACCTGGGTCCAGGATGCCTCAACCCCCTCGAGGAAAGGATGAGAGCTCCATCATGGGACTTCCAGGGCTACGACCTCTGGATCATGAAAAAGTCGTCCGAGCAAACAACATGTTGTTCGGTGCAGACAAACTTATTCGCAAATGTCTTTCTCTGGGTTTTCCCGGCAAGGTTACGGGGCTTTTGATTTGGAATTGTCATCCCTTTCAGCTACAGAGCGAGCACAAGTATATCCACGACAATTCGCCGTAGCACTCCTCAACGGCTTCTGTGAAGCGTCTTTTGCTGGATCCACTTTATGCTGACGGGTTCTTCATGAGCCCTACCACTCACACCCTGAGCCATGCCAGTCATGGGGGTGGGGACGTGATTGGCCAAAGGCCATGTAAACATGTTCACGGGACCACACAAGATGTGCGCTTGCTTATCCTACGGCATGGGAGCTCCGAGATACAGATGGACACTCGAGTGGGTGCACAACAAGGAGTATCCCGCTATGCGTCTAGTCAGCAAGCTAAAGCATATTCATCCAGGTGCCGGTGTTCTTCCTGTCCTGTCGGGTGTCAGGATGCACTCAGTCTGCTCCAATACAGCGTGCAGCCTCGCAGGCCTGTCCCTGCCTGCGCAAAGTAGAGAACTCACACCCACACACCCACACACCCACACACCCACACCCCCACACCCACCTACACCCACCTACACCTACCTACCTAGTCCCACACCCGCACACCCACACACGCACACACCCACACACCGACACACCCACACACCCACGCACCCACACACCCACACACCCACACACCCACACACCCACACGCACACACACACACACACTGACTGATTCGGCCAAGAGTACGAGTGCAAGAGGAAAAAGAGAGGCATGTTGTGTTTGTTGCAAGCACATGTCAGATTGCGGCAAACGTACAATCATAAAATTGTTTGTCTAATCCGGACACCACAGGGGGCCTGTCTCTGAACTAATCTTGGCACCACAGGGGGCTGCCATGCAGGTACACAGGACTGATCAGGTCCCGCTTCCCACTTGCATCCACAGCTTCGTTGAGTGTGGTAGGACGCAAGTGCCACACTCCCCTGCAAAAATTATTGTGTTTGACAACATGTGTTTCATTGACAAATACTGTGAAAATACAGGCGGAAAGGAGTGACCCTCTGCTCCCATGTGCTAGGGAGGTTCACACACACACAGCCCCTGTTGGGGCGTGAATATTGCTGTTTGATGTAAACAACGTGATGCATTCGTAATGACTGAACGCTCTTTTCTTCACTGTCAGAAGCGGCCGGGTGCCTGTCGCAATTCCTGATCGGAAATTGTCCTAACGAAAAGCACGGGCTTCAAAGTAGCCAAAGTTGTAACTGAATCCCAATCATGTAATCGTCGGCGGTTTTGTTCGAAGAAAAATGCAGAGATTTCTGGTGTTCTGCCGGTGATCTCCTTGATGCGATAGGAGAATATCTTCCGTGCTTGAAGCACGTTGTCGCCAAGACAAAGCACCACATGTATGGACATATGCTTGTCCCTGGTGATGCGGTCAGGTGGTATGTCAACCGTCATCCGAAAGCATTGACCTCGCATGGAATACCATGGGAGGCCTGCTTCATCGGCCTTTCGCTTTGGCATGATATGGATTGGGTAGCTGCTACTACCTGAAATGTGCTTCGACGAATCGGGCAAACCAACATGAATGTCAATCAAGAGAGAGAGAGAGAGAGAGAGAGAGAGAGAGAGAGAGAGAGAGAGAGAGTGTCACAACGTTGTGTGCAAATGAATCTGTTTTTGCTGCACAGCTTCAGGCCTTGGTGCTCCAGGGTTACGCGGAAATTGTCACGGTCCTACGGCGAACCTGGATGGACATTCGCTCAGTACTTTGAAATGACAACGGCATCTGTATCCCGCTCGTACCAGCATCTTAGCACAGGCGGTCTTAGAACGTTTGTACATAATAGTTGGGTGCACCATATCATAAGGTGCAATGGAATCTGAAGACCAAGGCTCACGAGAAGGTGAGCGGCAGCGGTCATCGGCTCTGTTTGATGTTGCCGTAGGTGATGCTGATGATGTTGGGCGCGAAGAGGGTGTTCTCTTTCGCCTTGTTGTCTTCCGCTGCCTGTGACGTTGTTTCTGTGTAGGTGATGCTGAGGACGCAGTAGTACGCGGTTTCCTGCGTTTTTTGTCCTTCTTCTTCTTCTTCTTCTTCTTGGTCTTTCGGTCAGCAAGCTTGTGTTTCTTGAACTTCTTGTGGCTGGATGAGCAATTGGCTGTCGGGCCAGTTGTTGTTGTTGTTGTTGTTGTTGTTGTTGTTGTTGTTGTGTCGATAATAGTCGGCGTTGTCGTACTGCCGCTTGCGTCGATTGCCAAGGTGTTGCTTGAAGTAGACTGATGTTGTGAGACGTCCTTTGTAAGGAAAGCCTCTAGTTCGTCAGCTCCCCAGGAGCTGATGTCCTCACCTTCATGTTGTGCTGCCATAGCAAATGTCTATGCATGAATGAGTAAATGGCTGCGGAAGGCAATCGAAAACATGTGTTGTGTGATTTGGTAGCAGTGTTAGTTGAATACCCACGCGGAACAATTGCAAGCAGATTGTTTGCTGATGCTCTTAATGAGGGTTCCCACATCTTCCCTTGAGTAGATGTGCATGTACAGCTTTGCTGTGTAAGATGACTGCTGTAAGCAGCAAATGTGCACTGAATTATCAACTCAGTCGTGGTACTCATGGAGTGCGAGATCTCTTTCTCTTGTTGGACGTAGGTGTGGTGGTGTCGGATTCCACCTCCTGCGTAATGGTGCCGGAGGATGTTGCACGTCGATCTTGTGCTTGTGAGTGGTTGCGAATCCGCTCCTGGGAAGCGATGAAATATTCTCGCCACCATGAAGAGCCGTTAGTGGCCCAATGCCATCTCCATTCCGCTGCGCGTGGAGATCTGGATCGAGTGCGTCGCTCCATGATGGTATCACAACGAGCTGTACTTAAATGGCTGCGGTCAACATTGTGTGGACGTTCGAGCTCAATGTGTAATGCAAGGAATGTGCAGCACTTCAACTTCATCGTGTGGCGCAAGCAACGTGTCATGATTTTGAATCGCACATGGTAGGTTCATCCTGCGCTGCATGTTGATCAACAGTCTTTACTGTTGAATCGAAGCTTCAAGTCTGTCGACTCGATCTTTCAACTCTGAAATTTGTTGATTTGTTTGTAGAATAAACTCGGCCAGCTGATCACGGAGTGTCCAGTCGCTGAACATAGAGCCTTCACTGCTATTCTCAGAGTCGTGCTCTCGATGTTCCGTCAAAATCTCGAACAGAGCTTGGCTGAGAGCTTCTCGACGTGGTTCCTGACTTTCCGTAGTTGTGGTCTGTGTCGGATTGGATGCATCGCTCATGGCTCCCAAGTGAAAGACTGATGGGTAGCTGGCTACAGTAGGAACCGTTGCTGGAGCACTTGTGGTTGCGAATGAGGCACTAACGTGAACCCTTGTACATCGGCTGCAACGACATGTGTGAAACGATGCATCTTTTGTTGATCTGGCGTACGCATCCAGACCTAGGACCAGTCTGGCGAGTTCTGCCTCAGCAGACTCTCAAGAATATCAAGTTGCTGTTTACACGAAGCCATGATTGCGGTAGTGGCTTCATGTTGAGTCGTCAAAACTGTCGTGGCTTGTTGTATCAAGCGTTCAAGCTTGTCATTCGACTCAAGCAACGAATTGTGAAACTGATGTAGTAAATTAATGATCTCGTTGGTGCCTGTTGTCACCGGTGGTGCTTCAGGAGGAGTAGCTGGTCCTGGAACATGAGGCTGACCAAGTTCTTCAGGATCTTCCATTGAATCGCGATGTTGCTGTTCATCTTGTTGTTCTTCCTCCTGTTGTTCTGCCACCCGCAGGATCTGAGAGCGGAGTGCAGCTGTGGGCGGATCTGTACTGCGTGTGGAAGGTTGGTGGCGTCCGCGTTTGCTTTGCTTGGAGAATGCCGACTGGGGTGGTCGGGTTCCCAGCGCTTTGTGCCGAGGCTGCAATCTGCAAGTCATGGCACTTTTATACATGTTGAGAGTGTAGAACACTGAAAACGGCTGCGGTATGGATCGACTGCAAGGTGCAAGGACGCAGTGCTTGATGCAACATGAATGCAGCTCCGAGCATCGGTGCCCGTTGTTTTTCTTACAGCTGTCGATCATTGTAGCCGGCCGCAATGTACAAATCGCGCATGGCTCGAATGGCGTGTTTAGCTTCACTGCTGGGTGTGGTCACCCGTCGGACCATACGGGTGCGTGCCTCATAGCTGCTTCGTAGTGTTGCGCTGGAGGTGGCCGATTGTGGATGTAGAATGTCGGCCTGATGTAGGTTGCACTGGTAAGTGAGGCTGCTGTGTTGTGGGTTGACAGCGAAGCCCAGGAAAACATCTGCCGGTTCAGTTTCAAGCTGGACCGGTGGTTTGTAAAAGGTTGCAGCTGTAAGCTGTACAAAAGGAGGTAGTCGTGTCAAGTGTTTTGGTAAAAGAAGGACACGGTTGTCAACGTATCTTGTTGCGAAGAATATCGCATGATCGTTGTGTGTGGTGCTGGGAAAGTGCTTGTGATTGGTGAAAAGTTGTTTGTAGGTGTGGTGCCAACACTGTTCTTCGACTGCTACAACTATGTTGCACAAGGCTGGGCTGCATGGTGAACCCATAGGTGCGCCGCGAAATTGTTCGATGAGCGTTGTGCCCACCGTAAAGTAGCTGAGCATCAAAACGGCGGTGATGAGCTGTGGAATGTGTTGGAGCTGAATGCATAGCTTGTTGCCCGATGATGCTTCTTGTTGTTTTTGTCTGCTTTTGCCGCGGTGAACACGATGTGTGGGATCTTTCTGTGAGTGATCGATGTAGAATTTGCCTCAGTGCAATGGATTTTTCTCCCGGTACCATCGGGAGAGTATGCTGTAGGCCGATAGAAACCGGCTTTTGTCGACTGATGTGAAAAACCCGGCCAGGTCCTGATTGTACAGGACGTAATCTGTTGTATCATGTAGTTTTTGTTTTTGCTGTAGAAGGCGTGCTGTTTGTTGTAATTGGGTGATGCCATCGCCCTGATGAAAAGAATCAGGACACGCCTGATGGGTCATCAGCTGTAGCACGTCTGCCAGGGCTTCCCAAAGTTTTCTGCCCATAGTGTCAATGAAGGCTACTATCGGGCGGCCTTTTGTGAACTGTTTTTTGCGTTTGGGTAGAATGTAAGCACGTGGGATGCGTCCCCACTGCGGGAAAGCCCATGTGTAGGCGGGTAAGAGAGCGCAGATGTCTGTGTAGACGTCAAAGTGATGCTGTAGTGGCAGGTGTGGTGAGATCTTGAAGATCTCTTTGTCGAGAAATGTTTTGTGGATGGCGCTGTGATACACTGCTGGGCAGTACCATGTAAGTCTGTTTGGAAAGTGATCTTCACAGTGGATAATGCCCTCCGGCAGTGTTTGTTGTACCTGCTTGACCGTTTTAACGTGAAGAATATTGTGTTGTAAGCAGTGGTCGTTGTGCTGTTGTATTTGCTCTGACACAAATTGTTTTGCTTGTTGCGTTTTGAGAGGAAGTCCGTAGTGTTTGTGCCAAGATTGGATGGCTCGGTAGAGCTGCGCTGCCAATTGCGATGGTTTGGGAAGGCAATTGCTTTTGCCTGAGTAAGCAAGAAATTGATGTTGTGGCTGTAGTTCTGCTAATTGAATGGCAATGTGGTCGTTATGGATATGGTCTTTGGACACGCTAGATTGTAGTTTGGAGCATGTGCAAGGTGGTGGTGCATCTGCTTGCCACTTGGTGTGGGCATCTCGCCAGTTGTGCAGGATTTGTTGCATGGGTGGATGTTTTTTGTAAACGGGTTTGGTGCTGGGTAGGTGAAGTGGTGGTATGTGTTGTTTGTGGTGGGTCAAGCATGACCGTAAAAATTGGCGTAGGTTGTTGGTGAATTGTGGATGTGAAAGTGCTTGTAAGTACATGGGTTTTGTAGCTGGAGGTGGTTTGAGCTTGCGCTTCTTGAACACAGTGTTCAAGGCTTTGTGTGCGTGTGTGCGGTCACGTCGTGGCAGATTGCCTGTGAGTTTGTGTAAGGCATAAACAGTGGATGTTGGAGTCTCTGACCGCAAAAGTTGTCGTACTGTGTCAAATCTGGTGCGTGTGTTTGAGCAAAGGTTGGACACGGTGGTCCATGCTTGTTTTCTTGTTTCAAAAAGTGGGGTTTTGTTGAAACCCCGAAAAGAATGATGTAGTTTGCCACGTCGTAGTTTGGCCCATAATGTTGCTGTGCCGTTGTACTTGTTGTTGGCGGCTTTTGTGAAGCCGGAGAAAGCACCTTTCATGTGCGAGGTGATGTATGGATAATTGAGCTTGGATTGGTGGTATTGTATGAGTGTGTTTTCTGTGGCTTCCAGCTGAGAGCTGGGTATGTCTGCTTGTAGAACAATGGGGAAGAATTGATGGTAGCATTTGTGCTTGTGCCACCATTTCAAAGATAGTTCTGCCTGAACAATCTTGTGTTGTTGTAGCTGCTTGAACTTACGGTTGCGTGAGCTTTCGCGTTGTGTCATGTTGTGGCTGGTGCTTCCGATGTAAATGTAACGTTGTAGATGTTGTTTTGTGCTGACGCGGCAGTAGACAACTTGTGGTTGTCTGAAAAATGAAAGTGTGTAGGAGTGAAACGAGATGTTGGAGTGTAGAAAAAGTCGTTGAAGGGCAGCGAAATGTCCGGCCTCTTGCTTGAGGTGAAAATACTGGACACGTAGTAATGTTGAAAAGCCTTGCAGCCATAGGATGATCTGGCAAAGTTGTCCGGAGATGGACTCATCTGTTGGTGCAAGAATTTGTAGAATGGCGCTGCCTTTGGTGATGATGCTGGTAATGGATTTGAATTGTTTGCGAGAGAAGGGTGATTTTGTGTGTTGGGTGGCTGTGGTGGTGGATTGCTTGTGCTGCAGGAGGTGTTGTCTTAGTCACTCTGTCATCTGACTGATGATGGCGACGAGTTTGACCAACGCTGGTGCCGCGAACTTGTCGATGGCTTTTGGTGGAATTCCCCACGCCACCGCAGCTGTTTGCAATGTTTGTTGCTGTGAATCACTGAGGTTGGGGAATTCTGCGGCCACAAGATCCAAGTATTGCTTAACTTGGGTCTTTTGTTTCTCTGTGATGCCTTTGATGGCGCCGAACCATCTCGTGATACCGGATTCTGTGTGGACTCCGGTGAAATGCTCTTGAAACCATACACTGGGTTTCGCGGGTTGCTGAAAGATGTTTTGTGGGTCCTGCTTGGGGTCTCTAGGAGACTGCTTCAGGGGCATCAATGTGGATTGCTTTTGGCGTTTTGATCCGCGGAGAGTGAGGGTGCGGGGGAAGTGGCGTTTTCCAGTGCAGGAGCTGAGTGAATCTCCTCATGTGACCGGGTGGGTCCCGTGTGCTCTGGGGTGCTGTTGTTGGTGCTTTTGTCTGTTAATGCTCGCTTTTGTCCTCGAGTCTCAGTGGTGGGTGAGATCTCGATGGTATGCTGTGGGCTGAAGACTGAACGAACCTGCGTAGTTGGTGTTCTGGGAGTGGGTGCAGGTTTTTCTGCCGTCTTTTTGGGTGTGCTGGGTGCTGCCCTTGCGCGTCCGGCTGCTTGCAGGTTTTCGACCTGCTCCAGGGCAGCTGCGAGCTGTCCCTCTAGATCGCTGATACGGTGTGCCGATAATGCGTCGCCGGCCTCGGACTGTGTTGGTTGAACCGGTAGTTGTGGGTGGGAGTGACTTGGCTGAGCGTGTTGGGTAGCTTCTGCCTTGGATTCAGTAGTGGGCTCTTCTTTGGTGTCTGTTTTCTGTGTAGTGTTTTGTTTGTCTGTTTTTTGTGCATCGTTGTATTGATCTTGAAGTTCTTGAAGATACAAAACCAATTCCTTAACTAACTGAGACATCGCAGGACGTTTTGCTAATGTCAGCTTTTCTTGCCAACAGAAAGCGGTGGATGATTGATCCAAATCGATCCTGCGTGCTCGTAGTTGTCCCATGAGCTCTGTGATAAACACAGCCTCGCTGACATGCTTGGTGCATGTGAGGTGAATGACGTAGCCGTGGGCCGCGTACCGCAGCCAGTACGACGACCAATTGTGTCGTAAAAATGCGACCAGAGGTGCAGTCGCAATCGGCAATCCTGCTGTTTTGTTGTGTATTGAATGTGGTGTGGGCTGAATGTGCTTGGGTAAATTCAGCCCGAACAGTTGTCGGTTGTCCCAATGTTCTGGGGTTTCCACAAATTCATGTGGAATCTGTGTGGGGTGGGGCAAAGTATTGCACCCATGCTTGGGCGATTGTGTGGAGTGTGTATGGGGAAGTGTTGATGGTGTCGATGGCGGTGGTTGTGTAGTGGGGGTGGGTATGGGTTGTGTGCTGCCGTATGTGTTGTGGTGAGTTGCTGGTGTGTGGCTAGGGTGTGGTGGTGGCTGCGGAATTGTTTGGTGCAATGGGTGGGGGAGGGAACGGGGGGAGGGAAGCATGGGGTGGGTGTGATGCATCGGCGCTCCGACTGTGCGTTCCTGGGGGAGTGGAGTGTGTTGGGATGTTGTGAATTCCCGGGGGTGCCGAGAGAGGTGGAGGTGGGGTGCTGTTTGTTGGTGTTGTGTGCCGGTACATGGTGTTGATGGATGTGCCCATCATGCCTGTCGGCGGAGTTGGCTGCCAGTATGGCTGTGTTGGTCTGTACATCCGTGTTGTGGTGATGTCTGACTACACTGGAGATAGCTGCAAAATGGCTGCGGTACTGAGGTGATTGAAAGAAAGGCTTGCCCCGTGCTGTTACCTCAAGCTTCAACTTACTTGCAAACTGACCGCTCTGTTTGGCTCAGAAGCGAATGCGGAGCATCTTTGTCGGGCAGTGATTGCCGGAGGCATCTTGAATCTTCTGAACGAGAATGGCAAAGTATAAAGCAATAAAAGTAAGAATCAAAGTAAGAATCAACAAAGGATGCAACAGGCAAGGTGTTGTCAGGACTTACTGAATAATGCCGAATCCAACAATGCTGACGTGTCCAGAATGGAACCCCCATTTTTCAGGGGTTCGAACGACGCCTTTGCGTCCCACAATGAACGATTCCCGCCACATATCTCTGTAAGAGATTTTGTAATGTTGAAATTTGCTGCGGATTCTGCCGAAAACCAAAACGCCTTGCTGTCCTTTGGGGCGGCGGGTGCACTGGTCCGCAACGATGTGGACGGTATGTTCGCTGATGTCCCCCGGTGTGGCATTGACATAAATCACACATGCTGGTATTTCAGTGTAATTGTTGCCATCAAAGGTATGGTTGATCGAGGTGGGGCGAACGAGGTCTTCTCTCATGATCTTCGCGGCGGTTGCTAAATCTGTACCGTGCCCCGCGGTATAGATGTAATAATCCCCCGGAGGGTCGTTTGCAGAAGTTCCGAAAGCCCTTCTTGTTTCCCCTTTCCAGGGGATAAATAACATAGTATGGACGCCGTCCGACACCGGCGTCACAACCGCGCTGAGCTCCTCGCAGACCGAGCGTGTACCGGATTGGTACACTGCATATGCGAACTCGACCAAGGTCTCGTGCTTTATGTTGGTATCGGCTGCAATCTCGGCCAGAGTTTTGGCCAATTTCTGTGCTTCTTCGATGTCGACAGCGTGAGGGGTCGGCTTTTCGTGATCGAAAAGCTCAGAGAAGGGGATGACATCGACCTGTGGTGGTCTGCTGTGTTTGCCCAGTTGTTCAAAGCTCTGGGGTGGCTGAGCAGAGACCCGTTGGGTCCCGGTGTGTGGTCGCGTGGTGGGGGATTGTGGAGTTGAAGTAGTTGAGTGGGTGGTAGTGGGGCGGCTGCGGATCTGTTGTGCCACACGTCTGAACTGTGCTGCTAGTTGGCGTGATGAATGTGACGGTGTGGACTGTTGCTGTTGGGGTACTGGTGGGGGAGGTGGAAGTGGCAGTGTTTTGGATGTTGGTGTGTTGTGCTGTGAGGTTCGGGGGCCACTTTCACGTCGGTAATGCCAACGGTCTTCCTGTACCATTGAGTGGCTGCGCAAGATCACTGTCGTGGGTCGGGGTTTCCGACTGCTCTTGCTTTTGCTTCTGCTGTCATGGTGATGACGATGGCTGCTGGTAGTGGCAACATTCTCTGGTCGATGACGGCGTTCTGAGGATTTGTGATTGCTTCGGCTCCGGCTTCGGCTGTTGCGCCGGGAGCGTCGCCTTCTTGGCTTGGAGGCGTCCTCATGCCGATGGTGGCTGCGTGCGCGGTGATGGTGTCTGTGGTGGGATTTTTGGCGTCGGCGAGGCAAGGGGGAAGTCGGCTTGTGTGAATCCCCGGCTGGGTTGACTGGTGTTGTGGTTGTTGTCGTGTCGGGTGGGTTGGTGTGGGCAGTGACAATCGGAGTCGATGTGGATGGTGGTTGGGACGGTGGGGGTGGCGGAGAGAGGTTTGTGGTGTTGTCCATGTGAGAAGGGGATGTGTGGGGTTGTGGTTGTGGGGGAATGTTGATGCTCTGTGTGGTGTTCTGTGCCGAAAATGTGGGGTGAGCATTTGGTGCTGTGGGAAGCTGTGCTGGGACTGGCTGCACGGCTGTGGGGCTGAATGTTTGTGCAGCGGGAAAATAGTGTTGTGGCATGTGTGGCTGCATGATTTGTTGGGGTGGCTGTTGTTGCAGCAGTGGTGTAAATGGCATTGTTTGAGGCTGTGGTTGTGATGTGGGTTGTTGTGTGAGGAACATGGCGGGATACTGCTGTGGGGGCATTGTTTGCCCACATGGGTTGTAGAAAGTGGCTGGATTGCCCGTAGGCTGGTCTGTAAGATGCCACTGTTGTTGAAATGTCTGTAGCGGCTGTGGTGTGGCCACCACGTTGGGCGGGAATGTCCCTGGGAAGGCGGTGCCTTGCTGCATCAATGTCGGAGGCTGCTGTTGCGAATACCACATGATGGTGAAACGTAGTTGGTCGCACAAGCAATGCAAATCTGTGGCTGCCGAGGCCTTGTTGTCTTGAGAGAAGTCGAAGAAACAAAGGAGAGGCCGATTACTTCCCGGAGGAAGCTGCAACCACTTGCATTAGACGAAAGTTACTGCATCTGCGCTCATGTCAGAAACTCATGCCCTTGCATTCCCTGAGGAATAAAGAAGCGATCGAACAGGGGACAGACTAGCGAGGTAGCACCTGCTCACTAGCCGCAATTACCGCATTAGCCGACCGTTACTGCAACTGCACTCATGTCAGACTCGCATGCGGGCATCAGAGAGAGAGAAAGTAATCATAAAGAGCATCGGGAGATCTGAACGGTCTGAACGAAAGTCTGAACATCCGGTTTATCACCGGTTTCCCATTCGGAGGGACACCACGGCGCCATGACGGAAAGCCGCTGCTCAGGGGTCTCGGGACCCACGATAGTCACACTGACTGATTCGGCCAAGAGTACGAGTGCAAGAGGAAAAAGAGAGGCATGTTGTGTTTGTTGCAAGCACATGTCAGATTGCGGCAAACGTACAATCATAAAACTGTTTGTCTAATCCGGACACCACAGGGGGCCTGTCTGTGAACTAATCTTGGCACCACAGGGGGCTGCCATGCAGGTACACAGGACTGATCAGGTCCCGCTTCCCACTTGCATCCACAGCTTCGTTGAGTGTGGTAGGACGCAAGTGCCACACTCCCCTGCAAAAATTATTGTGTTTGACAACATGTGTTTCATTGACAAATACTGTGAAAATACAGGCGGAAAGGAGTGACCCTCTGCTCCCATGTGCTAGGGAGGTTCACACACACCCACACACCCACACACCCACACACCCACACACCCACACACCCACACATGCTCCTCGAAGCCCACGCGCACACGACCACGCACATGCACACGCAGACGCTCACGCACCCGCACACCCTGCACACCCCGCACACCCCGCACACCCCGCACACCCCGCACACCCCGCACACCCCGCAACCCCGCACACCCCGCACACCCCGCACACCTCGCACACCCTGCGCACGCTCGCACATGTCCGCACGGGATCGCACGGGCACGCACATGCATACGCACCTTCACGCGCACGCACACGCACACACGCACACGCACACCCAAACGCGCATGCGCAGGCGCACCACGCACCGTGCACTGCGCACACCAACACCCACATGGACACGCAATCTTGCACCCACATGCACACGCACACGCAGCAATTGGGTCAGACAGCACCATAAGCACAAGCTCTCACAGGGGAGCGGGGCAGACAAAGAAGCAGATCCATGTGGCGAGGTCCTGGATCATATGTAACCGCGTAACTTAGAGCCGTGGCTGCCCAAAGATGTTTTCACTGCGCCAACTGATTCAGGTCAGTCTTGGTGAAGGCGGGCAATTTTGTTGGCAATTTGTCCAACTTCATGATTAGCTGTCGACTGACCGAAAGATAGGAGCCATCCGAGCTGCACCGCATGAGATGCTTTTTTGTCGCAGCAATTGTTTACGGCCGAACACCACACCAGAATCACGCATCTGCATGCATCTGCAAGAATGTATGTCAACGTTCTTTCGGTGGTATGTTGGTTGAGTACACTCATTCACGATCTGTGCCATATGGGAGTTTGCTGCTCGTTCGCCCTTTTTCTTGCTGTGAAGGTTCTCAGGTTTTTCTGCTGTCCAGTATCCGCAGTCCGGCCACATGAACAGGTTGCTGGAAATGGCCACCAACACGAATCATATCATGGCAGCAACTATAGTACAGCCGTTAGTCGCAGGTTTCGTTGGTCCGGGCAGCTGTCTCCCGTGTTTTTCGAGTTTCGTGCAGGGGGTGGCCGCGCGGCTCGGTGTTGAGTGGAGTGTCGCCAAGAAGTGGGAGCCGTTGGCGAGGGACCTGCTACAGAGTCTGAGCTCAGAATGGCCTGGAGCTAGCAGCTGGCCTGCCTCTCTGCCGCTGTTCGCGAGCCGCAGGACTCAATCGTCGCTACTTGTGACGAGGACGGCTTTCAATTGGAGAATTTGGAGAGCTGCGGGAGACTGTGGACTTTGGTGCGCCGTTTGGCCTTGGAAGGATGACTGTCGCTTGCCAGCTTGGGCTTTGCCCACTGTGCTGCGCTCGGTTTCAGATGGTTTTGCTTCAAGACTGACTAAAGCAATAAAGAATGCAATGTGAGCTCAGTTAGTCCCGTGATGCTGTAGCTGGTAGCTTGGAGAATCCAGATCCTATGCTTTGCTCAGCGCAGGCGGTGCATGGTGACGCTTCCGCCGGCTCCGAGCGTTTGCGGCTGGGAGATGCAGCCAAAGGATGCAGAGTCCTCAATGCTGTTCTGGTTGTTGTATTTTGCTCAGCCTACGTCGTGCTCCTTCAGGTGCTGCGCTGATTCGCCGTTGGGGAATGGAGAAGGAGCTGCAAAGCAGAGGGGGTCTGAGCACAGAGCCTCGGTCGGCGATTTGCCTGAGAGCGATCGAAGGCGGCCAGCGTCTTTGCGGCGAGCCGCGCTGGCCGCTCGCGGAGGGAGATGGCCAAGGCCAGGGCCAAAAGAGGTGCAACTCGCACGGTCCGTTTCCTCGTCCGGGCCCTGCAGGAGACTGGTGGAAGCCCAAAGTGAGACTTCCATCGCCCTGGTTTCACCATAGCGCATGCTGCAGTCGGCCAGCTGCTAGCTTCTATCGGCTGCCGTCCAGCATGGAGACTGCAGAAAAGACTAGAGCTGGGCTCGCAAGACTTGACGGTCCGCACTCCGAGACTTGGCTACTGAGAAGGATCTCCGAGACTGGAGCGACCACAGAACAGACACCGCCGTTGTTATGATTGGAACCCATTCTATTTTCGGACCAATAAATCAACCGAAATGAAACACATCACATGGCAGATGCACCACCGAGATTCCAGACATAAAGCTGTGTTTGCCAGGGCCGATATTTGGCGCGAATGGAATCCCTTGACACTGTACAGACTTTGTGCTGCTTCGCTCGCTATGCAACTTTCCTCTGCTTGCAACTTTCCTCTGCTTGCGTGGCTCTGGATCAAGGTTGCTACTGCGCCTTCTCCGATATACAGACAAGAGAAAATGAGAAATGTGTGGATTACGCGTAGATATGAAGAGATCATTGCATTGTTGCTATGTTCGGATATGAAGCTGCTGAGTATGTACTAACAGGTTACTAGCTGTGAAGGCAGGCACGTTGCCATGCGGAGCAGGAGGACCTATTGCATTTGTCGATATGCTTGTAGATGTCGTGGTGCTGGTTTGCAACGGCCGGCCAGCACAGAGCAACACGATGTGGATTGTCCCGGTCCAGGTGCCTGTGCCTTCAGAGAAAATGGTGATGTTGCAATCTGCAAAAGTATGCTCAACTCAGATTAGGTGCAGGGATCAAAGAACTGTCGAGCATTGCATGGAGCAGAAGCCGCCGCGCCCGTTCGCCTCCTCTCGTTCTCTCGTTTAATGGGTCCTTCCAAACGCACCCATGTCTCCGATTTCAACGTGTACGTGTAGCAAACCATCGAAACCCACAGTTGCACCTGGCCGGTCAGTTTGGCCACCCTGCAGAACAACAACTATTGCTGGAATAGTGGACCTGGACGGGAACGGATGGTGGGTTTTGCAGGAATGCACAGTTTCGACCTCTGCAACACGAAAGCGCCGAAAAGGCGTTTTAGTAGTCCTCCAGCCCCAAACCCTGAAAGAGGCTGATGGTTGGCAAACTTACAACCCGAATGGGAGAAGATGCTTGCAAACCCCAAGCCCGCAAAGGATTAACTGGTTCCCAGCACCCTCAAGAGAGTCATTGGCTCCCAAAGACTCAACACTCGTCGCGGGCATGCCCGACCCCCTCACGGCGGATCGCGGAATGCGGTGGACGCGCGGGTCACTGAGCAGTCTTTGGCTAGGAACATGCGTAAACTCATTGAGAAGCTTAAAGACAGACCCACTGCCTTTGGTTGAAGGTCCAGGCAGGCATCGCATTTAAGATGGACACGCTCTAGTCATTTGCTGCGAGGCTGTCAGATCTCGAACAGATTCGTAGATGCAGGTATGCCCTAGCAGCTACTCCGACGTGCAGCTGCCTTTCAGGAGCTTTGGAAGATGTGTCCGACAGCAGGCAGCAGTCCCTGGCTGACAGAAGACGTGGAAGCAGAAAGACAATGCAGCGATGTTGCATGGCTGCTGGTGACCATTTGGCAGGTTTTCGTCGCCGTGGTGTTGTCCGGCAGCCAACTCACCTGGTCAAGCCGCAGCCGGATGCTTGAATTCCACATAGCTGTCGAGGCAATTGCTATCTTCCTTTCCAGACTACCAGGAGACAGAAACAGCGAAACTGACAGGTCGAAGAAATAGCCTCTCCGTTTCTAGCTCTAGCACGGCCGTGATGTAATGGCAAATGCTGCGTTATCCGTGTACTTACTGAATGCTACGACAAACTTGAGGTGCAGAAATCCTGCACTGGCCGATGCTACCCGGATGGCACCGTGTTAGCAGGCGATGCTTGCGAACTATGTACCTATGCCAAGCTAGGCCGAGCATGGACTCGCAGCCATGTTTGTGTTTCTGCGTGTCAGGACATCTATGTGCAGCTTGCCGGTGCTTGCGCCACAAGATCGCTCTGCAGCGCTTCGTTCTGAGAGTTTCACGTCCTCGGTGTTCTGGCATGTTTGTTTTGATTGCATGGCCTGCGCACAAGGCTGATAGCATTGGGCCTTGATCCGGCAACCTCTCCGGATGCAGCGCAAGTGAAGAGGGCATTCAGGTGCAAGTTGTTGGGCCAGGTTTCTTTGAGAAGGCTGTTGCAAGCAACAGGAAGAAGGTGGCACGTCTTCATCCGGACCTACAAGGCAACTTGGATGCACCAATTCTGTGCTGCACGAGATGAAGCACTTCTGCCAGACAGGTGGTGCGGCAGAAGATTCTGAGGAGTTCATGGCAGTCTTGGACGCATATGCGGTGCTCAGTGGCCGTCGACGCTGGGAGCTTTCGCAGCCTTAGGGCCTAGAGCCATAAGACAATGCAGCAAATGATGGCACATGACAGAGATTCCAGAAGACACGTTGCAGCCTGGGAAACAGATTTCCCACTCTCCAGGCGTGCGACAGACCACTGCAAAGCCGCGATCTCAACTTCTGACCTGAGCAATATGAGCGTGCGGATCAACCGAATCAATGGCTGAGCGCTTTAGGGAGCCTTAGGTTAGGGCTTAAGTGGCTTAAGCGGCTCAAGGCTTTTTGGCCCGCCGGTCATCAGGTCTGGCATGGTTTGGCCGCCTCGGTCTGAAGAAGACCTCCAAGCAAAGAGAGAAGCTGAGTTTTCCAGGCGCGGGATTCGTTTGTCTTCACGGGCATGCGTTGAACGTACTTGCTTTGGGAGACCCGGCAACTGGCGGTGGAGCCAAAGCGGTGGATACAACCCGAGGGATTTGAACGAGGCAAAGGAAGCTTGGCTTCTTGATGGAGTCTGGGTACCTATTCAGGGTGGAGGTGTAGATTTGGAGGAGGTTCATTTCAAAAGTGTTTGTTTCCGAAAGTGAAGGGTGCTTCCTTGGAGTACATGGGGGGTATGAGCATGGCTTGGTTGAAAATGGGCGTGGGGATGTCTTGCAGGTGCTCCGAGATCCAAAGGTGCGGGAGACTTTGGCGGGTAATACACGAATGATGGGGGACAGCAGGTAGCCTAGATAGGTTTGTTTTCAATGACAGCCCTTCCAGTGAATGCAGCATGTTGGTGGCATCGGCGCCACCATCATCATCATCATCATCAGCATCAGCATCAGCATCAGCATCACCACCACCACCCCGCCGCCACCACCGCCATCACCCCCACCACCACTGTCGTCATCATCATCACCACCGTCACCAGCAAGGCCTTGAGATCTGGCCAATCCCCGGGTCTGGGCTTTAAAGTACGCACCCTTGATGTCAGTGTGATGTGATAAACTCGGTAAGCATGATCTGGGATGCGTCTTTTGCAATGCAAACCTGTCGTTGGGAGACCTACTCATACCGGAATGGCGAACAACTTCTGAATCCTGCGCTGCTGACACTGCGGGCTATATTTCCCCACTGCTTGCAGTCAAGTTGACATCTCGACCACCGGCTACAGACAGATTCGAAAGACTGCCTGCTAGGTGCCCTTTTCGAAGCAATAGCAGCAATAGAGCCCAGACCGCAGGTCTGGGATGAGATCGGCTACAACCCGTACACGGGCGCCACTCGGAAGAAGATGTAAAGCGCTCATTCCGTCCAGAATCTGGCCACCCAGAGGAGTACCGGGAGCCGCAGGAAAGGCAAGCTGATGAGGAGAGCCGCAAAAAGAGGATGATGTTTTAAACTCTGAAGCTTGTGATGCAGGAGACGTGGGTTGAGCCCCCGACTTGGGCAACAAGTGGATGCCTCAATCATTCTTTTCATCTTGCCCAGGGCGACCTTTGGAATGGTTGCAGGTCGGCCCGATCCAAGTCCGCCACCCTCCAGGCTGACGGCGCTTTGGGCACCCAGCACAGATTTCCTTGCACATCTCCAGGCCACGGCCAGCGTCACCACAGGACGCTCTGCTTCAGACAGAGTCTACAGTGCCGGTGCAGTTGTCCTCCAAGGAAGTGGAAGAAGCCGCTCCGGAGTTTCGCTTGGAAATCCTGCCATATCTCGCCGTCATTTCTGTGCCAGCACCTGAGCTTCAGAGCACTGAGCGGCCCAGCGCAGAGCGGCAGAGCGGCAGAGCGGCAGAGCGGAAGGCCGGGCTTTGCTTCGGCGGCTGCCGAGGTCGCTGTACTTTGCATTGGCTCCGGAGCAGCTGTGCGTGTCTCAGCAGTGCCTCCTCCTCCTCCTCTTCTTCCCTTTACAGAAGTGCCCCCTTGTTCTCCTCTTCGGAGGCCTTGGGTCTCAGAAGAGGAGCGGGAACGACGGTACGATGAGCTTGCTCGCATTGAAGAGCTGAAAGCGCGGCAGCTGGAACAGCAGCTGGAGCTGCAAAAGCCTACATGTACTTGGCAGACACAGTTCTGTCGAAACGAGAGCCGCTATCAGCTGCTATACGTTTAGCACCATGTGCGGAACTAGAGAAAATGACCGAGGCGACAACTTGAAGAAGTGTTTTGGCGACAGAACCTCAAGAAGATGCAGACTGAAGAACTCTCTGTGCCTGGCCTTGGTATGAGAGTCAGCATTTTGTTTGCTGGATTGTGGTTTCCTATCCTGGCAGGCCCTTGCCGAAGCACGCGAAGAGGACGAGCAGGCTTCTCAGGGCGGACCTGGCCTAGCGGCTCAGCATATCATCTGTCTCCAAGCAAGGATGCAACCGCCAAGGCCGCAGGTCAAACGTGCCGCTGGCAGATGGGTCATCGAGGATAGCATGGATGAAGAAACGCTGAATTCGCAATAGCTCAGTGAAAGTTCCATTGTTTGGAATCGCTGGCCCTCACAGTGGCCGTCAGTTCGGAACAGACTCCGCGCCACTTGCAGTTTGAAATGATTGCTGACGTCATGTCTAGGCCACCCGCAGTAGCGCAGACACAGAGAACACACAGACAGACACAGATGCACAAATACTCGGCCGCACCGCAAAGGTACAGACATGTACAGACATGTACAGACAGACAGAGACAGGCAAAGACAGAGACAGAGACAGAGACAGACACACAGACGGACGCACAGACAGAGAGAGAGAGAGAGGGGTCGACTCCTGGCAAGGAGACGGGCACCCGAGTTGTCTCCGCCCCGGAGGGTTAAGACGCAAACGGGGCATGGGGCTCCGCAAGCGTCATGGCCCCATGCGAAGCAGAGCAAATGCAGCAGCGGCAGTAGCAGGAAGACGATGGAAGTGGGAAGAGACCAACAGTCGGAGCAAATGCGGGGATCTGAAAGCTCTGATCTGCAGGAATGTACATCCTCAGCAAACTGTGCAATCGTTTTCCAATCCGGAGTGCAGTGGCGCTCCACGACGGACACAGTCAGAAAACTCGTGGAATGTGGATGGGACCAGATGACTTGGATACAGTCATCCAATGCCTGTGACTGCGTGTCTCGTGGCTGCAGGCATACAATCTGATCTGAATCTGCTGGCACGTGATAATGTCCCGGAGTCGCCGGGGCTGCGAGAAAACCCTCTAATGCGGCGTTCATTGCAACCTCACTACCCTGAGGTTGCACTCTGCTTCTGGATAACCTGCTGAGGCGCCTAAAAATTTGCAGCGCGCAGTCCTGTGAGCATAGATCCCAGCAACCCTGTTCCGAACCTACATGCAGAAGGCCTACCAGTCCTAAAGGTCTTGGGAATCATAGCGATTGTAGCCACGACCGCTGCGCTCTTCAGCTCCCGGCATCAACGCAAATATACGCAAATGCAGCGGAAATATGGTGCTGTGTGATCCCGTAATCGCGACTTTCACTAGCCATGCTCTGAGCTGTGATGCGAAAGAGCATCTGTCAGCTTATCACCCTTAACCCTTAAGACAAGAAAGCAAACGAGACTTCGTAACAACCATGCCAAAGCACAAGCTCCCTCAGCCCGGCCTCCTACATCACAAGGCACACCAGTAACCATTGCAATCTCGTCCCGTTGTCAATGTCTTCCCTTGAATAGACTGCCTCTCCGCCGAACGTAGGAATCCCCTGAGGTAACCACGCACGACTACAACAGGTTAAGGGCAGGAGGACGTCGTGAGAATACGCATCGGCGTCATTGACGTCTCTGATCGGGCAGTGCTGAGAAGCCTGTCCTGATCAAATGACCTGTAGTGATTAATTTCAATGCCAATCAGTGCGCCGCCGCCGTCAGGGATGCGCAGGTTTTTCAGCCTGCAACGTGTTTCAAAGACTTCTTGTCAGCATGGGAGCATGCGGCGGTACGTTCATGGCAGATCGGTATTCATCACCTGCGATACTCAGCCTAAGCTGTAAGACTGCACGATACGGTAGATATTTCGTCACAGCTGTGGGGCGCAGACTTCCATGAGGACTGTCTCCAAGCACTTGAAAGAAAATCCGTCGAAATCTTCCCATGCACGATTCCCGCGCAAGGTCCCCAAGCTGTGCGTTGTAACATCTGCCTGTCCACTCCGAGGCCTCGCCGCCAACCAAAGGCGAGTGCAGCGACATGCGTGTGTGACTGCTGGTGAAGTAAATGGCAGGTGGAGTCTGTGTGCATGTCTGGGCACCATGTGCACAAAAACCAAAAAAAAAAAACTCTCAGCAAGGAGGCTGCCGCCATAAGGCCCCGCCTATGTCAAACTATCCCAACGTCAACGGAAACCAAACGGCTGCGGGAAGCGGCGAGGTTGAGTTGCAGATCTATACTTCGATGCCCCATGTAGCGCTCCCCCAGCCGGAGAGAATCCTACATGGACTGCATCCACGATGTTAGCTCCAAGAGCAAGCATGCGCATGTCGCAAAGGCTAAGCGGTTTGTTCATGTGGGTGGGCGTCGTCTAAAATGCAATACTCCCAGTGCTACCTGGGTGTCCGCGTGCCCCCGTCGATGCCAGTGTCGAAGTCCGTCTCGTAACAGTGCCTCTATGTTGGTCACATCGGTGAGGTGCCGTTCCGCATGTTGAAGGAGGTCGGGGAAGGCAGTCCAGTCCCGGGGGAGGGCTCGCAGGCACCACCTGCGGACTCGTTGACGCTCACCATCCCGTGCGTGGAAAGTGCTGGCACCAGCTCCTGCCTGTCGTTGTTGAGACAATTGCATCAAGTGATTGAGGAGGTTGCCTGGTGGTAGAGTTGCCCTGGCCGGGCGTCTCGGCGAAGCTAGGAGAGCCGAGCGCCAAACACCCCAACAGTCCGGGCACAGGGAAATCGCATCCAGAGCACTTGCTTGGTAGCAGCGGTTGGCCCCGCGGTTCCAAGCACACTGTCCCATGATATGAACAGCGCAACCGCAGTTACGGCACTGGGATCCCCCATCGCCGCGGTGGCAGAAGGGGCAATCCCGCGGCTGAACAGCAGGAGGAAGCTGGACACCCCCACACGTCCAGCAGTAGGAGATGGAATCCGGCTGCGCGGGGCGACACGTACAAGGGGTCCGAAGCGCCATTTTCATCTGGTCAAAGGGGGGCCAAGCATCCGCCCAATTTGGCTGTCCGTTGAGAGTAATAGGGACCCGATGGGAGGCGGCACATACCCGGATGCTGTGGGGGGAAAGGCGACATGCAGGTACTTCTGTTTTGATGCGGGCGGCTAGCACGGATAGGCCGGGGGCTAACCAACGCAGTTCGCGGGCCGTGGTGTGGCCGCGCGGTGTGTCAAACCATGCGTCCAGTATGGAAGGTGGCCTTTCATCATCCGCGGGCGGGGCCTCGAGCGGCACCACCTCTGGAACCCGCAACTGCTCCATGATTAACTGCATTTGCTTCCAGGCTTCAATGCGGCGGGCATATTCCACCCGAATTCGCCGCAGTCCTAGCAGGAGAAGAGTGACACACTGTACCGCAGGTCTGATGCGATCATGGCGGTGTTGTGCTTGCTCAGCCTCCCGTGTCGTCTGCTCCGTGTGTCTCCATACTGAGTACTCTTCCAAGTCTGGCGGCGGCTCCCTTTGACACAGGGCCCGACCCAAAACAGATGGTAGAACTGCGCGGTGTCCTAAGTCCCACGCGCATTCCCGCGACACCGCTGCCGCACTGTGGCCATCGACATCTTGACTAAGCTGAGGCTCGCGGCCTGGGAGAGTAACCAACCATCTCCATGCGGCGAGAGTAGGCCAGGTGTCTGTACTATGGGCGGTGGGGTCGGGAATGAGGTGATCCCGTCCCTGCCGTCTGCAATCCCGCCTCCAATCCGCAGCATTCTGTAACAGCCGCTCGCGTTGTGCCAGTTGCCCTAGCAGGGTTTCCACGTCGGTGCGCAGCAGATTGGACAGATGTTGCATCCCAGCACACGTCATAACCGTATGTCGGGGAGTTCCGGCACCTGTAGTACACAACGGGCATGTCCGCATGGATTCGAGCTGGTTCGTATCTGCCCAATGCGCTGCTAACCGAGCCAGTTCTGTGTCAGATTTGATGCTTTCGGTCCAGGAGCCACCCACAGCACGAACACACCGGTAGAGGAACCTGGACAAGTCCAGTCCATCGCGTTGATCAGTGGGAAGAAGCCAGTGCGTCCAGGGTGGTGGCACCGATACATGCGTGAATAACCGCATATCCAGCGCAGGGCCGAAGACTTCGTGCGCCTGCGTCGCCACATGTCCCTGGACTTTGCGCTGCTTCCACTGTTGAGTTGCCTGGGAACGGAGAATCGCGCGGACAACTTTGCGTATGGGACTGCCAATGGCCTTACCCTCTGTGACCAGGAAAGCGAAGAAACCACCAGTGGGGTATAGAACGTCTGGCGGGCGCGATAAGCTACGTGCGAGGCTGCATCCTTCGTCTTGTAGTTCATTGCCACGGGTAATAACGGGGTGTGGGATAGTGCTATGTTGTTGATGCGATTTGATGTCTACAGCAACTAGTCCTGCAGTACAGTGCGTGGTTTTGCACATCCACTTGTTCTGATGTTTGCAGTTCCAGATCGTTGGGAAGGCTTCTTGCTGTAGTCTCCAAGAGGGCTTCGCTGTGGTTTCTTGCCAAGAGCCACGTAGGTCTGTCAGGATCCGCTGTAACCTGCCCACCAGAAACTGACTTGTGAGATGGAGTAGTGCAGCGGGACGTTGAAGATTGGCCTGTTGAAGTACATTACATAGGGAGCTGCGGTCCACCACCAGAAGATTCCAACCATCAGGCCGTCGCCACCGGAGAGCGGCGAGCATCGCGGCCATTTCGGCCTCGTGTACACCCGCAGGTTCGTGTCCCAGTTTGAGGGGGAGACGACTGATAACACGCTCTGTGCAGGCATGGCTAGTTTCCCAGTAGTCCCCTGCCCCACCAAAGGATCGAGCTTGACTGCTGAAGGTACAATTGGCGTCGTTGAGCATGCCCCCGTCGCTATACATACCGAAATCCCAGCCGTCAAAGGTTAGCTCTGTTGGTGCATCCAGATAAGCGCTGCGCGAGTCCACGCGGCTGTCCCAGGGGTTGGACCAAGCATTCGATGCCCAGTCCTCGTCTACAGCGGCATTAGGGAAAGGTCTGTGAAATAAACCGCACTCCACCTCCCAGTCAGAGTTGGAAGCGATGATGGCCGCACTCATGGCCGCCGCGCAATCCGAGGGCAAGAGGCCGGATGAGGGCTCCAGATGTTGTTGCCAGACGTGGACGGATCCCCAATCCTGCCTGGCCACGGCATGTTTGAGCGAGTTCAGTGTCCGTCGCAGGGAGTTGGCGAAGCGGCCGACCCGACAAAATTGGGCCCCTTGCTGATGGGACCACTCATCTGCAGGACCGACAAGCTGGGCGTGCAGGGAGCCGAGACGTTGTTTGAGGTGGTCCAGGACGCGAGCGAGGAGGCGTTCTGTGGATACCGATAGATACACCCCATAGCCTGCGAGAAAGCGCAAAGCTTTGCAAACGATACCCTGATGCACGGGGGCTGCGTCCGGGTCCAATTGCATGGCCATGCACAGTTCTGCTCTAGCGAGGTCCGAGGCGGGGGTCTTACCATTTAGAAGTAGAAGCAGGTCTGAGCCGACAGCTGCCACCATGGACTCGACCATGGATGGCAGCTGTAACCCACCTATGTCACGGGGTGCCAGTAAGCTAACTCTCTCCACCGAGCACCGAACCTGAAGGCGCTTTAGGATGAGGAGTTGCAAGTCGGCATCCTGCAAGTGTAGACTCGTCGGAGATGGGATACCTACCAGGGGTGCATAGGAGATGTAGCCTCGACCAATAAGCTGGAAAGCCGCAGCAACCTCGTCCCAGTCGCAGTTCCTGAAGGTCATCTTTTGCCGCAGTTGACTAAGTTTGTCAAGAAGGTCTTGTGCCGCGATGTCATGCTTGTTGGTGATAGTTCCTCGTTTGCCTAGGAGCTTCTCGACGGTGTCAGCGTAGGAGCGAGGCAGAGTGGTGGTGACTGCGCCTCCTGACCAAATGTCGTATCCAGTGACCTGTATCCCAACCGGTGTGACCCCATGTTCGTCCGCCCAAGCAGTGCCAAGGACCGAATCCCAGTCGGAGGCGAAGGCTGTAAATTTTGGCCACGCATAGCCTACAGCGGCAAGCATGCTACCCTTACCCAGTTCTCTCAGCAGCTGGGGCAGTTGTAGTATCCCTCCGGCATAATGCTCCGCGTCATCGGCGTAGGCGGTGACGGCGACGCCGATACCATGGTCAGTGACAAATTTGGCAGAGCTAAGTTCTCTCATGCGAAGTATTGGTTCCTGTGCCGGCTTGGAAAGCTCGGGGGAGGATATTGTCCCTTGAGGAACTCCCCTTTGGTAGTCCACGTCGCGCGTGAGCCCCCAACGAGTGTCGATGGCTACGGTGATCCCTTGAAAGGCTTCGGTGTAGAAACGGCGCACCATGTCTGGTATGCCACGAGCCAGTTGCATGGCATCTACTTCTTCATACATGATGGAGTTGAAGTATTTCTCGTAATCAGAAGGGACTCGGGCGAACGGCGACCCAGTTCGCGCAGCGATCTCGCAAATGAGGCAGTCGGTATACAAAACTTCCGAGGTGGCGGCCTGCTTCTTTTCATAGGCGAGGTTTGTTTTACTGTAAACTGTACCAAGTTCCAATAGGCTTCTGGAAGTGGCGATACGCTGCGTGACCGGGCCTTCGATGAGTTTGAAGGCCTCTTCCATCATGCTTAGCGGCCGAAATCCGCCGGAACTTTTTGGGAGGTTGATCTGGATAGCCTTTTTGTTACTTGGTGCAATAATTGCCGTCTCGCGTTGTGTGTCTGTCAACTCCCAGAACATCTCCTGGCACCAGGTAGGAAGTAGTGGTAGGAAGGCCAATTTGAAGCCCGTCCGGCCCGGGCGGGACCATCTCATTTTCCGAATCCAATGTTCACGCTGGTCCGGTTCCAGGCGGAGCAAGGCGGAATGATCCCCGAAGGAGTGTGGGCCCAAAGCGATCCCATAGGGCATTGCGTCGAAGTCCGCC
Organism: Symbiodinium sp. CCMP2592; assembly: GCA_905221615.1. NCBI lineage: Eukaryota > Dinophyceae > Suessiales > Symbiodiniaceae > Symbiodinium > Symbiodinium sp. CCMP2592. The sequence continues at coordinate 1,110,048 of CAJNDT010000990.1, forward strand.
ATGTGGCCGAAGCGATCCATAGGCCATTCACGTGCTGGCACTCTGCCGAAGCAAAGTACATGCAGTGCAGGCCCCGAGCACGGCCCAGGGCGGCGCGCCTGCCATCCAATGGGTGCGCCCGACCACGACAGCACCCAGCCTGGGATCGAGATACTGCTGTCCGACAGGTACCGTACTCTATGCGGATGCCAACGTATGATGCACCACGGTCCAGGTTCAAGTATTGCTTGAGGTACGTTCTCCTCGCCCGCACGCGGCATGTTGGCGAGGTGCTCGAAATTCAAGCCGCCTCGTTTGTTGCCGAGTTTGTCAGTCCATGAAAGAAAGGCGGGGTGCTGCCATGGGATGGGAGGAGCATGGAAAAGCCGTTCCCACTCCTGCGCAGCCCCGTTTAATGCGTCCTGTGCATTGGCGGGTGGGCGGCGGTGTCCCTCGCCATCCACCACCCACTCGGGGGAGTAGTTGGGGGTCCGACCTGTAGGGGGACGGAGCATTCGAGCCCATGTCTTGAAATCCATTCGGCGTAGTGCTGCTTGCCTGGCTCTGGCCAAATTTCGAGCTGCATGTCGCTGACATTTGGCTTGAAAGTTTCGCGCAGCAGAAATCCAGGAGTTAACCAGTGAGGCGCCCTCCAATCTCGCTCGGCGGTTTACTGGTGCAGTCGTCCATTCCAAAGAGATAGATAGGTTTCCAATGAGGCCGGGCTCGACGACCTGCGTTTTGGGTTCCCAATGTTGTATGGCCTGGGCCGATACGCCGGTGAGCGATCTGGCCCACTCTTGCGGCTGCGAGCGGAAGCCATCCCAGTCCTCGATGAAGGGTCTGTCATCTGTTCTCCCCGCGCCCGTCAAGAGTTTGCTTGCATACTGCTCACTTTTCTCCCACAATCGCTTTACCACAGCATGTTGATCGGAAATCTGTGTCCCTGCCTGGTCGTTATCATCAGCATGCAGCAACAGGGTTTTAAGACTCCGGAGTTGATGTATACATTCCTCCCATGAAGCTTTTGTCCTGGATAACGCAAAGTCCTGATTAGCAGAGTGTGGTTGGAGACTAGCAGCTACCGAAGAGTGGAAGATAGAAGTAGCCCTCTCAATGTCCTGCCTCAAATTGAACCCCCGATGGTCCGCGATTCCTCCAGGCTCGAACACCGTTGCCATTGTGGTTGGGGTACTGCGCAGGTCCGCAGCCTGCTGGCGGATTTGCGTCATGGCCTCCTCAAGTGGAGCACGTGCGAGCTCTAGTGGTGTTCGGATCTCAGCTCTTAGTGCGTCGGCCTCCAGAGTGCTCAAACTGGCTTGCACAATACGCCGCCAGTCCACCTCGTTTGTGGCAGTCGGCGGCTCATCTGATGTGGGGAGGACATGGCTGACGTCCACCACCACAGGGTCATGATCAGTGCGCCTGTGCCACTGCCACACCACCGCTGCGTTGAGCACTTGGCTGGCCCCGCCGATGCCACCCATAAGCCAAATCTGGTCAAGGCGGCTGGCGGTGCCCTGTCGAGTGTAATATGTGAAGACCCTTAATCGTGGGTGGAGCTCTCTGAAACAGTCATGTAGACCCATCTCCTGTAGTTGGATCGCAAGGCATGTGGGTCTAACAGTGGCTTGACAGTCCCAGCAGTCCAGATCAGGGGAAGTGTAGCTGTTAGTGTCTCCCACCACCAGCAAGGAAGTGTTCGTGTGTAGTGCATTTGCTTTTTGATTAGAGACGAACTCAACTAATCTCCGTTCCTGTGCGAGTGCGCTAGCGTCCTGGTCGAAGGAAGCAGAGGTGGCACCGGTCGGACCATATACTCCCACCACTCGGATAGCCGCACCATCGTCCTTGAGGAGAGTGCCGGCCAGCGCGCGCCCATCTGAGTCTTTGGTGACATGCTGCCAGTGTCCTACGTAGTCCTTGCGGACTGCAATGATTACTCCTGACGACATTGGCGAGGGGGCCCTCGATGAGGTGTGAGCCGTGGGATCCACGTTATGACTGATTCCAAAGTACCCCCCCTTGCTTATACCGGACACAGCCTGCGTGTGCCCTCTTGCGGTAGTGATTCGAGTTTCCGCCAACACGAAAATATCTGCCCCCAGTTCTGCTGCACAATCTGCCCACCATTGGCCCCATGCCTCGCGATCTGAGCCACCCACGCCGCCTGCTTGGAGCGAGACGATCCTGATTACCTGAGTGCCACGCCAGCTGACATCGTGGCCCAGGCACTTTCCGATAAAGCGGAGGTTTCTCCGCCGGCCGACTGGCATCAGGTCCCGGTCAGCGGAGCCAGGATCCTCTTCGTCGCTACTTCCGCCTCCATCGTGTAAGACAGGCGGCTCCATGCCCTAGAAATGGTTGAGACTTGTTGAGTCTTTGCGAACCTCGACGCAGAGCCTAGGCAGCGAACTACACTACGGTTCCCAGGTAGTTGGTGCAAGGACGTGCAAGGAAGTAGGATTCCAGTCAAGCAGCATGTGTACAGTGTGAAGAGTCGTACGTAGCACAGTACCCGGGCGAGTCCTGAGGAGTTAAGGGCACTGCAACCCAATAAGCGTGCCAGCTTACGGGGTTTGATACAAACTCCGGTACCACGGCGGTGGGCTGCGGAGCACGCGTCAGAGCAGTTGCGTCAAAATGTGGAGTATTGTCAACAGTTGCCAAGTCACGCGCAGGGCATCGGCAACACACACACACACACGAGCACACACAAGTCAAGTGTTTGCATCGGCTTGACTTGTGAGGGGCACTGCGCCGCTTCATGGACAAAATTCCTGCCCAAAACGCCCTCCCAGGAAGGTTAGTCAAGTTTGTACTTGGCTCCAATACGCGTTCCACGACAGAGGGCCAGAAGATAGAAGCCTGGGGGGCTGCAGGAGGCTCAGGCTACACGAACTAATCGCTGTACATCACCTCATTCGGGGGTCAGCATGGTCAGCAAGTTGCTGTTGCACTCTGGGCAACGGCAGCGATCGGGAGTACTGGCGAGTTCAGCCTGCTTCCATTGCAGGAAACAGGTAGTATGTACAGCGTGCATGCAGCGAAGGCGGGTGAGCCGTTCTCCTCGAGTGAACACCTGCCTGCAGCACACGCAACCCTGTCCTAGGTCAGAGTCACCTGCAACGAAGTCCAGGCCAAGGTCGCCGAAGAGTGCATCCGATGAGCAAAGCAGTTGATTCTCGCCGGAGATGCCTGGCTGGTCGCTGGTGTCTGGTGGCGTCTGTCTTTCGGCGGCGTGCGGCACATCATCTGCTGCTGATGCCTGTCCAGGTAGGTTGACGGCACGACGCTCCATTGCTGCTGCACGGCTAGCCTGGAGCCGTGCCTGTTGCTCGGGGGTAAGAGGTGGAGCGGGTTGCTCCGACACAGGCTCGACGCTAGCTGCCGGGGTTGGGGGAACCTCCAATGCGACATCTTCGTGAGCAGTGGTGGGTTGGGGAGGTGGGGCCTCGGTCTCCCGTGTGGGTTCCCCCGAATTGTTGACAGGCTCATTCCCCTCTGCGAGTTGCCTGGCTGCCTCTTGTCCGATCTCAGTGTCAGCGGCCTCCACATTGATGTCCCCGATTGCGGTGGCCATCCTACCACCGTGATCGGAACGAAGCTCGCGCAGGATGCGGACAAGGATCGCGATATCATGGAAGTCCTGGTGCCCAACAAGTACATGCGAAGCTGCACCTTCCCCAACTTGCGTTACGTGAAAAATGGGCTGGAGGCAGGCAAAGGTAGGGGAGAGTAAAGCCATGGCTGCGTGAACGGCTTGCCCACCTGCCGCGGTGGTGGCTCCTCGGACTCCGCGAATGCAAAGCCCAACAGGAGGGTTGGGGCCACTGGTCGGGTTGCCTGTCATGGCTGGCTGGGTTTGGCGTCGGGAGAGGCTGGGCTCACGACCCTGTGACCCTGAAATCGTACTGGGCCTCCGCACACCGCTGTTAAGAGCAGCTGAGAGGGGAGTGCGAGGGGCACCAGTCCTAAGTGGGCGACGGGTGGGGTGATTTGGTCGGCCTCTAGTACCACGCCTCAGGGGGGAGGCACGTCGGAGGGGGGGGGGGGAGCGTTGGCGGTGCGTTGATTGCTGCCTCATCCGCCCACGGTTCATTGTCATGTCTGCGCGGTGTGCCTGCGGGGAGCGGGAGCGGGCCGTGCTGGAATCCAGCATGCCGCTGTGAGGCCGGCGCGGAATTGGGGGGCGGGACTGCATGGATGGAGCCGGCACTAAGTACTGCAGGCTCTGCTCTGCGAAGGTAAGTCCGAGACGGAGGGCCCGGATGGCGTCTCCATGTAATGCAGGATCCATTGCAAGTCCAGGACGGGCCGCGGATAGAGTCCTAAAAGTGTGAGCCGTGCTTACCTGAAATGGCTGCCCCACACAGAGCGGTTCAGACGATCTTGATGCCGGGCAGCTTCACGCTGTTTAACGAGGCATTGCAGAAGGGAGCTTTAGGTAGGGCTGAAACTCGACGCAACTTGCGTCGGAATATGTTGTAGCCGATGAATAGGGTATATCCCGACCCAAGCATACCCACTGCTTGAACCTGGGATACGGCGAGAACACAATGGGGAGACACCATACTGCCGTCCAGTTTGCAGTTCCTTGGTCTCGAATGAATGGCGTCATTCCTGAGATAGCCTGGTAGTCGTCGAGCGGGGAGCACCATCGCTGCGACCCGGGGGAGGGGCAGGGGAGCACCAATGCTACGACCCAAAAGGGCGGGTGGTGATTGCAATGCGGGGAGCACCATCGCTACAACCCGGAATACAAGAATCGGGGAGCACCACTGCTGCGACCCGTGGGTGGGAGGGGAGGGGGTGTCGGGCAGTACTGTACCAAGTCCGTGTTCCATGTGCAAAACGTTGGCGTCCATTGTGCGAAAGCTCGTCCCCCAAGGTACGTGTGGCAGGACTTGCAGGTGACGTCGTCAGTGATGCTAACAAGTTCTTACTATCGCCAGAGTCCGGAGTTCCCAACTTTCCTGCCTACCGTGGTAATGAATCTCACTGCTAAGGACGACCTGTGGTCGCATCGCCAGTACCTGGGGATTTTCCAAATTGTTTCACGTCTTGAGTTACCAGATGAATGCCTGGTTTCGACAAACTTCTCTCGATCGGCTTATTGCCATGTCTGTGACCTGTCTTCTGGCTCGTCATGCATGGTCGACTGCTTGGTCGGTGCCGCATGTATCGATCTCTTCTTGCAACTTGTCTGCTGTAGCTCTTTTCCCCCGCGGTCACGCGGCATAGGAGAGACTGCACGACGTCCAGTCTCACCTATCTGGGCCACTTTCCATGCGCACACCTGTTGCAGTAAGCGTGTGCAAGGAACCAGAGTCCTCAAAGATGACAAGCGTGACAAGCGTGTCTGCATTAGGGCCGCCTGGAATCAAACAGGGCAGTGCTTCACTTGCTAGAGATGAAGGCTAATTTACCGCTGTCCTTCCTGATGGTTCCTTGCGAGAACCGCATGGCATGCACACGGCCAGTCGGTGAGCTTACTCGCATGATTGCACCAAACTCGTGTAAGAAAAAGAAACGGCAAGCTTCAGCAGCAGTCGGAGCATCTACGAGGGGCATTTCAACGGGGCCGAAGGCTCTTACCCGTGCTCGTCCACGATAACTGCCTAAATACCATGTGACCTATCTTGTCAGAAACTCATGTGTCCCTTCAGTCGCGCAAGGGCCCAACGTACAAGAATGCCGGGTTTGTCTTACACGATCTCGAAGCCAGCAGCTTTTCAACCCCATCGGTGCACGCCCGCTGAGTGCATCTGAAGGCCTGGATTGCTCAGCAGTTTGCACGGCAGATCTAAATGCACATAAGTACGGTACCAGATGTCTCGACTGTGCAAGAGTGGCCTCAGACAGTCAAAACAGTCACCGAGCTGCTGCAATCGAACTTGCATCGTTGAGTCCTCTTGTGCCAGAGACCGAACTCATGCCTGTAGGCTGCTTGCAACTGGATGTAATCAATCAGCGACAAAGACAACACTCCGTCATGACGATCACACAGGGCGTTGGGGGAAGGGACAAGTCCGGTACTTCACAGCCAGTACCACTGGCGCGCTCGAAACGATAATGCTTGCAAGGAGCAAGTCGATGTCTCTCATGACACATGTTCATATGGAATCGTTGCCTACTGCTACCGCACTTGCAAAGAATGCGCCTGTCTGCAAGAGGACTTCGGCATGAACGGTGTGCAAACCTGCTGCTCAATAAACAACTTCAAACCTGCGGCGCCTCGCTGCCTTAACGAACTGGTGAAGTAAACCCAGCCAAACCAAGCCTCGCAGAAATGTCGGCGAACGTGCCGGCCTATTAAAGCAACACGACAACAAAGAGTCAGCCTTTACCTCGATGAGGCATAACTGCTTGGGACCTGATTGGTGCCTCCGCTGCACGACGCCTAAAATGTAACGGGCACGACGCCGTGCCGGCTGAAAGCTAACCGAAGATCTCTGTCTTCATGACAACAGAGTCGTGCGCCCTGAGAGTACTGTTCTGCAAGAGTTCTGCTGACAAGCAACTCGGCAAACATCCGCGGTGGAGGACACGTGGGATGGTTCCGATGTCGTGATCGTCTCCCCAGGTTCGTAATGGGACACTTGGCATACATCCTAACTCGGACTAGACATGCAAGATGCCTCAGCACTGAAAACCAAACCTTGAAGAGCCCCGCAGGGCGACGATGGGCGACTTGAAAATGTCAGCGAAAGCAAAGCCAATAAACTGCAAGATGCGGGAAAGAATGCCTCGATTACCGGAGCAATTCTGACTCTTGTGTTGGCGCCGTAAGCCTGGGACGCCTAGTTCTGCCACACTGGCTGCGCCGTACCGGATCTAGCTTACACGGTTGTGAGGCCCAGGATCTTGTCAAACCCACCGGCTAAGAACAGGACGAACAGGAACTGTCGAAACGTTGTTACACTCCCCCCGGGCCGACTCACCGTGACCGCGCAACCAAGTCTGTTCCTATTGTTGCATGCCAAAACATAATCCACGGGCCTGATCAGGCTGAATATTTGACAAACTGTGCGAGCAGCAAGGCAGATTAGTCAAAGGTCAAACCTAGAAAGCGAAACCTTTGCCAGGTTGCGAAATGCGAAAGCCTCGAAGTACATCTGAAAGCTTGGTCTTCTCAGGAGTTTGCACGGCCGACCTACACGTATCAACGGTACCAGAGGTTGCAACTGTGCACGAGTGGCATCAGATCAGTCAAAAATTCACCAAAGCGGCAGCAAGCATACGTGCACAGTTGAGTCATATGGTTCCAGTTACCGATCTCATGCCTGGAGACTGCTTCTCGCATGACACATATCCGTATGTAAGCACTTCCTACTTCCAAAGAGTACGCCTTGCTGCACGTGGACTTCGTCAGGAAAGGTGTGCAAACGACAGGGTGAAGCATCACGACAACGAAGTATCGTCCTGTACCTGCATGAACCCTAACTACTTCGAAACATGATTGTTGACTCGGCTGCGTGAACCTCAATGTGTAAAGGGCGCGACGTCGTGCCCGCTGAAAGCTACTGAAAGATCTTCGTCTTCATGGCAACTTCGTGGTGACAAGCATCCCAACAAACATCTGCGATTGAGGACACATGGGACGGTTCCGAGGTCGGGGATGCCTCCACAGGTTCGCCATATGACACTTTACACATCCTAGCTCGTCAGCGGAGGCAAAGCCAATAAACTGCAAGATGCTGGAAAGAATGCCTCGATTACCGGAGCATTTGCCGTGAGCCGGCGACGCAGAGTACTGCCACACTGTCTGCACCGTGCCGGGTCTAGCTTACACGGGTGTGAGGCCCAGCATCCTTTCAACCCCACTTGCCAAGAAAAGGGCGTACCAGTACTCCATACATCGAGGAATTGTTACACTTCCCACGGGCTACACGCCGTGACCGCGACCACGACAACCAAGCCAGCACACTCTTGCAGAATCACTCACATAGCCGCACGTCAGCGGGATAGTGCAACCGTTGTGCATGTTAAGGTGGCGCTGTAAGTTCATACACAGTTCTACGGAGCAGATCCTCTGCCGTCAAACAAAAGAAGAAATAAAAATAAAAAGATAAAAATGAAGAAATTTGTAAGACCCCAACTATCTCAGGAGCAAGGCTTGTCGACACAGTGCTTGGAAGTGCCTGAAGTTTGCTCTCGGTCCGATTCACAACGTCGACTAACACTCTGGCTTGATCCGTGCGCGGGACGCCCTGGGTATAAGCAAGCCACGGACATCACAACTGCATGAATCGACATCGCACTTAACTGCATGCCCCACGTCTTCCGAACCCACAAGCAATTCCTCCTATGGGAACATGCCCATGTCCTCATTGCAAGAGACAAGACCCAGACATGAAGTACTTGACGATTTCCGGGGTTGGCTGTGAACATTCGGACTAGCAGCGAGAGCCCTGCGGCAACTGATGCTCAGGTGGCTCCCAACCTACGCCAATGGTACATAGTGTGGCACTATCGCCCTAGTGCAACTGGATGGGGGAAAGGGGGGTGCTCATCGAGTCGCCAATGACTCTTAGTGCCGCCCCGGGGGTCCACACCCTTTCCAGCACCAGCCCACCCAGCAAAGACAAGCACTAGGCCCCGGGGGGACGCACAGACAGACACACAGACAGACACACAGACAGACACAGACAGACGCAGACAGACACACAGACAGACACACAGACAGACACAGACAGACGCAGACAGACGCAGAGAGACGCAGAGACGCAGAGACGCGCACACACACACACGCACAAGCACACACACACACACAAGCACATACACACAAGCACACACACACACACACAAAAGCACATACACACAAGCACACACACAAAAGCGCACACACACACACAAGCACACACACACACAAGCACAAGCACACACAAGCACACACACACACAAACACACACAAACACACAACCACACACAAACACACACAAACACAAACACACAAACACACAACACACACAAACACACAAACACACAAACACACAAACACACAAACACACAAACACACAAACACACAAACACACAAACACACACGCACAAACACACAAACACACAAACACACAAACACACAAAAACACAAACACACAAACGCACAAACGCACAAGAACACAAACACACAAACACACAAACACACAAACACACAAACACACAAACACACAAACACACAACCACACAACGACACAAACACACAAACACACACAAACACACACACAAACACACACAAACACACACAAACACACACAAACACACACAAACACACACAAACACACACACACACACACAAACACACACAAACACACACAAACACACACAAACACACACAAACACACACAAACACACACAAACACACACAAACACACACAAACACTCACAAACACACGAACACACAAACACACAAACACACAAACGCACAAACACACACACAAACACACACAAGCACACACAAACACACACAAACACACACACACACAAACACACACAAACACACACAAACACACACAAACGCACACACAAACACACACACAAACACACAAACACACAAACACACAAACACACAAACACACAAACACACAAACACAAAAGCACACAAGCACACAAGCACACAAGCACACAAGCACACAAGCACACAAGCACACAAGCACACAAACCCACAAACGCACAAACGCACAAACGCACAAACGCACAAACGCACAAACGCACAAACGCACAAACGCACAAACGCACAAACGCACAAACGCACAAACACACAAACACACAAGCACACAAGCACACAAACACACAAACACACAATCACACACACACACACACAATCACACACACACACACACACACACAAACACACAAACACACAAACACACAAGCACACAAACACACAAAATTACCAACAACAACACACAACACCAATGCACACAACAACACAACACCAAACACAAACACCAAACACAAACACAACAAACACACAAACACAAAACCCACACACACACACACACACACACACACACACACACACACACACCACACACAACACACACACACACACACACAACACACACAACACACACACACACAACACACACACACACCACACACACACCCACACAACACACACACACCACACACCACACACACACACACACACACCAACCACACACACACACCACCCACACACACACGGACACACACACACACACACACACACACACACACGGACCCACACACACACACACACACACCCACACACACGGACCCACACACCCACACACACGGACACACACACACACACACACACACACACACACGAACACACACACACACACACACACGGACACGCACACACACACACACACACACGGACACGCACACACACACACACACACCCACACACACACACTTGACACATCGTGTCGCAGGTCTGATCTGTCGGTGCATACTGTCAGGAACAGTCAGCAGCTCGAAGCAAGCCCTCACTCAAACACAGCTCTGAATCACACCTGAATGATCAGATTGCAGCAACCATGCAGGAAACTCGACAGTGGCAAACGTGAAGCTGTCACTCTAGTGTTGGTTACTCCAGTGCCTCAGGGGGCCCACTGGCTAATCCGAAAGCAGGTACACAGTGGTGATCAGCCACTGCATCCACTCCAGTGATTTGGCTTCGTTGGGCAAGGCTAATCACTGGAGCCCTTGCCCCCCTGCATGACACACACTCGACCCTTCGGAACAGGGATGGACACACACAAGCCCGACTGGGCTCATTGTAGGAGCTTGCACATCCCTTGCACGTCACTTGCACATCCCTTGCACGTCCCTTGCACGTCACTTGCACGTCCCTTGCACATCCCTTGCTGCTTTTTCACTGAATTTCATGGGAGAGTCTTATGCTCAAGACACCTAGGAGAGTGGGCTACGAAACCTCAGGAAGCGCAGTCTATGCACTAAGTGCAATTCAACTTCTGCTTCTTCCGCATCAGCATCGAAATACATGCAACACTGAGTTGCAGTTTGATACGCAACGCTGGCCAGTGACACGATACTCACTCGCAAACGCTCCTGTACTAGATCTACGACAGCTCTCATCCACCTTTTTGACGGGCTGCTCAACATGGTGCATGCCACGGCGTTGATTTGTGCAAAACGGATGGTGGTATGCAGAGACTGAAAGCCCATGGTCCACTCAGCCGAAGAGGACAGCCGAAACTCCTGTATCCCACGTCGCAGAAAAGTGTACGCCACCATGGTGTCAGTAATGGGTTGTGCCTCTTCAAAGTCATCATTTGGATCGAGACGGGTAATGAATGTGATTCTGGTTCTGATCGGCAACACGTACATCAAGACGTTATCGAGCACATCAGAAGCAGCCCAATCCATGGTGTTCGGGGTCTACACAATTTTCCGAGTGCTTGAAGCAAAACTGCACACTCCTTGCGCTGCACTTGTACAGACCTCGCACACCCTTGCATATCACTTGCAATTCGCTTGCGCATCACTTGCAATCCGATTGCACATCCCTTGCTCGTCACTGCTCTTGAATTGACACGGAGGTGGGCTCTTTTTATACCGTAACGACGAAATCGACTGGTTCGAGGGTTTGAGCAGTCGTAACAGGTTCTGTAAACCGAAGGTGACGAAAGTTTTGTACAAGCTGGAAGGTGTGCAACCTAGGCCACCAGCCGAACTTCTCCCAAAGCTGCATCGCGACAAGGTATTTGGCAACGTTGATGGAATCGTTGATTGACAACTGGATGTGGAGAATAATAGTCTCGTGTCCGGTTGCCCGACTGCATACACGAACCCACATCCGAAAATTGTAGTCGCGGCTGGTACTCCAAGGCAAATTGGCTTCGCGAGCCTTGCGCTTCATGATGGACAACCTACACAATTTCACTGGATGTCAAATGCTGCAACTCAAGACGGCTCATGAAGAAACTCTTGCACATCCCTTGCACGTCACTTGCACGTCCCATGCAGAAACTCTTGCACATCCCTTGCACGTCACTTGCACGTCCCTTGCACATCCCTTGCAACACCCTTGCACTGACACTGGCACACAAACGCTTGTTTGCAACTGCTCTCGTTTCACTCTGAGACTTCAATTTCTGCTGGAAGTGTTGGGGGCAACTCTGTTGTTTCTTGAAGTTGAAGAGAGTTAACGCAATGAGTAGTCACAGATTGAAGAGAATTCAAATCCGTCAGCAAGTTCCCCACCACTTCGTTGGTCTTCTGAAGTTTCTGAAACAGTTCTGTGGTGGCGGACATAACTTCCGCCACCTGAGCCTCAGTGTCCCTGATTTGTGTGGTGAGCACGTCGAGTTGGGCTTGTTGGATCTTCTGGACGGACAATGCTTCTTCGCGAAAATGACGGAATTCACCTCTGATTGTGATCAGCTCCTGTTGTGTGTAGGAAATCCAGCGTTGAAGAGGTGCCAACGGATCGCACGCTGAGTTGCTCGACATTAGCGCAATGGAACGAGACTTGAGCAGGGTGCTGCAACACTGTTCTGGTGTGTACTACAACACGAATGAACGAGTACTCTCAGCACTGGCGTCCACGGCACAGTTTTTTCTCACTTCAGCACTCGCATGCGTTACAGATACAAGTGAAATCCTGTCACATCAGGCATACTCAGCTAAGATCAGACGATTGACTGCGTCGCCGTCGGCGTGATACACGTCTTCTGGTAGGCATAGGTTTGGATCTAATCGGAGTACCTGACGCGGCTGAAGATGTAGGTGCGGCCGACGACGAAGCAGCACTGGACACCAAAGGAGGTTCAGACACACGATGCGCCAAGCTTGCTAGTGGTACCGGGGGTGGAAAGACAGGAGCACTGGCACTGGGCGGGGGGAAGAAGGGAGGGGGAAGAGGGGGAGGGAGGGGAGGAGGGGGAAGAGGGGGAGGGCCAGGGGGAGGAAGGGAGGGAGGTGCAGAACTGGACGAAGGGTTGTCGCTCCCTGCGCTCGGTGTACTCCTCGATGTTGGCAGAGAGGATGGAGGTGCATAGGGGTGGGATCTGGACGAACGTGATCCTGAAGCTCCGCTACTGCTAGGACGTTCTTCACGCAGGTTTGCTCTATCCCTCTCATCCAAGCGACGCAACTCTTGCTGCAGCATTCTTTCTGTCCCGTCACGCAAAAAAGCTGTCAACTGAAGTACGAGAGCTTGACGAAGTTGAGGTCGTGATACAAAGTTGAGCAATCTCACACGCGCTGAATGAGTGAGCGCTCTCAGGAACTCATCGATGTTAGGATCCGAAGGTGGCACCGTCGGCATGCTTGCTTACACAGATGATCTCGTCTCTTGGCCGAAAACACTGCGATGCTCAGCACTAGCACTTGGTTGCACATCACTTGCACGTCACTTGCACATCCCTTGCACATCCCTCGCACGTCACTTGCACGTCCCTTGCACATCCCTTGCAACACCCTTGCAGTGACACTGGCACACGGGCGCAACTGCTCACGTTTCACTCTGCTTGAACGAAGAACGCGTACTCCAGGGCACGGGGGCACAACTCTTGCTCTGGTAGTTTTTCAGCAAGTGACATGTAGTCCTGTACACTTCCGGTGACCAAATCAAAAAAGAATCAAACGTTTCGGTTGGGACACTGTGCAACATACCAAAAATGGCAAGCACAGCGGAGGTTAGCTCTGATCAGCATTTTTGCACAAGCTTTTAACCGTGCTGCAGGATTTCGGTGAAACTGCATCGGATCCCCAAGCGTGATATCACTTGCTTCAGAAGGAACAGGTGAACGCTCACGTTTGTCCTTCTTAGACTTCATGGACTTCGGAGACTTATTTGGTAACCGGTCCTTTTGCACCCTCTTTGACTTCTTGGACTTCTTGGTCTTCTTGCACTTGTTGGAGGACTTCTTAACCCAAGACGCCACCTCTGTGGGTGCCGAGTCTTTGGGAGGATCGAAAGCCGAAGACCAGGAGCTGGCATCATCAGGGAGATCGTCATATGGTACCCCATTGTCTTGACGGGAAGCCATGTCGGTGTGCCGAGAAAACAAGACGGAAACGGCTGGCGGCACCACATGAG